>CM034134.1:18144-1218144 GCA_019914995.1 Acanthochlamys bracteata
AAACCTAAACCTAAACCCTAAACCCTAAACCTAAAAAACCCTAAACCCTAAAACCCTAAACCCTAAAACCCCTAACCCTAAACCCTAAACCCTAAACCCTAAACCCTAAAACCCTAAACTAACCCTAAACCCTAAACCTAAAAACCCTAAAACCCTAAACCCTAAAAACCCTAAACCCTAAACCTAAACCTTAAACCCAAACCCTAAACCCTAAACCCTAAAACCCTAAAACCTAAACCCTAAACCCTAAAACCCTAAACCCTAAACCCTAAAACCCTAAACCCCTAAACCCTAAACCCTAAAACCCTAAACCCTAAACCCTAAACCCTAAAACCCTAAAAACCCTAAACCCTAAACCCTAAACCCTAAACCCTAAACCCTAAACCCCTAAACCCTAAAACCTAAACCCTAAAACCCTAAAAAACCCTAAACCCTAAACCCTAAAACCCTAAACCCTAAAACCTAAACCCTAAACCCTAAAACCTAAACCCTAAAACCCTAAACCCTAAACCCTAAAACCCTAAACCCTAAACCCTAAAACCCTAAAAACCTAAACCCCTAAAAAACCCTAAAACCCTAAAACCCTAAACCCCTAAACCCTAAACCCTAAACCCTACCCTTAAACCCTAAACCCTAAACCCTAAACCCTAAAAACCCTAAAAACCCTAAACCCTAAACCCTAAAACCCTAAACCCCTAAAACCCTAAACCCTAAAACCCTAAAACCCTAAACCCTAAACCCTAAACCCTAAACCCTAAAACCCTAAACCCTAAACCCTAAACCCTAAACCCTAAACCCTAAACCCTAAACCCTAAACCCTAAACCCTAAACCCTAAACCCTAAAACCCCCTAAACCCTAAAACCCTAAACCCTAAAAAACCCTAAACCCTAAACCCTAAACCCTAAAACCTAAAACCCTAAACCCTAAACCCTAAACCCTAAAACCCTAAACCCTAAACCCTAAACCCTAAACCCTAAACCCTAAACCCTAAACCCTAAAACCCTAAACCCTAAAACCCTAAACCCTAAAAACCCTAAACCCCAAACCCTAAACCCTAAACCCTAAAACCCTAAACCCTAAAAACCCTAAAACCCTAAACCCTAAACCCTAAACCTAAAACCCTAAACCCCCCTAAAACCCTAAACCCTAAACCCTAAACCCTAAAACCCTAAACCCTAAACCCTAAACCCTAAACCCTAAACCCTAAACCCCCCTAAAACCCTAAAAAACTAAAACCCTAAACCCTAAACCCTAAAACCCCTAAAAAACCTAAAACCCTAAACCCCCTAAACCCTAAACCCTAAAACCCTAAAAACCCTAAAACCCTAAACCCTAAACCCTAAACCCTAAAACCCTAAAACCCTAAAACCCTAAACCCTAAAACCCTAAACCCTAAACCCTAAACCCTAAACCCTAAAAACCCTAAACCCTAAAACCCTAAACCCTAAAACCCTAAAACCCTAAACCCTAAAACCCTAAACCCCAAAAAAACCCTAAACCCTAAAACCTAAACCCTAAACCCTAAAACCCTAAACCCTAAAACCCTAAACCCTAAAACCCTAAACCCTAAACCCTAAACCCTAAACCCTAAACCCTAAACCCAAAACCCTAAACCCTAAAACCCTAAACCCCTAAACCCTAAACCCTAAACCCTAAAAACCCTAAACCCGAAACCCTAAACCCTAAACCCTAAACCCTAAAAAAAACCTAAAACCCTAAAACCCAAACCCTAAACCCCCCTAAACCCTAAACCCTAAAAACCCTAAACCCTAAACCCAAAACCCCCCCAAACCCTAAACCCTAAAACCCCAAACCCCCAACCCTAAACCCCCTCAAACCCAAACCCCAAAACCCTAAAAACCCAAACCCAAACCCTAAAACCAAGAGGCAAGGTCTGCACTTAGACACGTTGGTCTCATGGTAATAGGGGCTATAAAGCCCGAGATTACTATGCATAATATTTTCTTTCACCTGATGTGGATGTCCTCCTATTCCCCGCCACCCTACTTTTAGTACTATTACCGCTCACATAATCATACATTTATCTTCCAATTTTATGAGAAGAAGGAAGACAAGATCGAAATTTTAAGCAAAACCATAAACGCTGGTCGCGTTTTTATTTGCTTCAAAATTTTCATTCTCGCTACTCTTAATGAACGAAATCGCAGAATGATCTCTCGTCTGCTTTTTCTCTCATATCTTTGTTGTCACTAACGAAAAACATTAAGAGAGAAATATGCAAATTAATCTAGGCGGCCGTGTTGTGGGTGGTGTCTCGTCTTCTTCAACGGGTTCTTTGCTCTCCTATTAATGGTTCAGCACAATAGCTAACATGCACACACTGTGAAATTGCTTCGTTTTGGAATATATTGTTGTACTCGTTGAGAATGATACCAAAGGTTCACAAAATAACCCACTGTGATGTTTCAAATGCACCACTTTTTCCTTTTCATTTATTTGGTTTAATTTGAGTGGTTGCCGGCTGTTTTCTCGTTTGATACATTGTTAGACAATGTTGTTATCAGTTGTTCTGTTTCATCTAGTGTTAAACATTTAGCAGAAATTCTGCTTTGGTAGTTGCATTTCATCAGTAGATAGATAAATTGTTAATTGATTTAATTTTGGTGATCTGAGCTAGGCATAAGAAAGCGACGATGCCTCTGCCTTCCATCACCAACGCCGACTAAAAAGAGGGGGAGTTTTGTTCATTGCAGACAAATGTGATCATCGTGAAAGATAAGTACATCGTTACATGTCTTTTAAGTAAATTTCGTTCAAACTTCTCTTGGTGGGGGATTTTAAGCCTAATTGTGGTTGATGAATGCAAATACAATATTATAGGAGTTCCTGTAGTTAGCTTGTCGAGCTATCTGTAATTTGGTGATTGGGATATCTTCTCTGTGGGTGTTCTACTGGAAACTGAGGTGTTACTGATGGTTGGCATGACGCTGTGGAATTGTTTATGGTAAGTAGAATGTATGTGTTTAACTTTATGAGTATAAATTTCATTATTGTTGAACAGCTTATCATAGCAATGTCGATTTGGTGATGCTTTTAGTTGTATGGCGCCTACATTGGACTGGTAGGTGCTGCTATGGGTGCTGCATAGTGCGAGCTTTAGTTAATCATTTGATGTGTGGCTGCCATCTTAGTAACTAGGACATTTTAGACCATACTCTGGTAAAACTCATAATGTTGTTGCTTACCTTTGGAACTAGGCAAACATTCCCCTTCGCAGAGTTTGCTAAAATGATTTTGCTAGTACCTGCAGATTATGTCTATGGTTGATCTCTTCCATTTGGCACATGTTTAGGGGTACCTGTGGACTTTTGTGTATAGTATTGTTGTTGAATTATGAATTTTGATTCAATTACTGTAGGTACGAGGATATTAGTACGCTAAATGAAACTTATTTTGCTGGGGATTGTGTTGAACTCTGGCTGCTGTATGCTATGAGGTGCTTGATCTTTGGATGAAAATGTTCTATCCGGCATTGCTTCACCACATTAAATATGAAGTGTATGTATAATGACATGACAATCTTTATGTTTTGGTTATTTTGTTTTTTATACTGCAATCCTTTTGTGCTTTGCTAGTTATGAATTGCTAGATAACGATAAATTTAATAAAATTTTACTTAATACCATAAGAATCTTTTATAAATTTTTTTTATATTTTCCAAAAAAATAATTTAGTATATACAAATTTTAGAAAACAATTCTTTCAGATTTTATAAAAAATCTTTTCATATTTTATAAAAATCACTCAAAATTATACTTTTATAAAAAAAATTTAATTTACAAAAACTTCCTAAATTTTTATAAAAAATTTCCTCTAGTTCAATTAATTATAAAAATTTCTCCTAAAGTAAAATCATACTACAATTATTAAAAAACACAGTTTTACCGATTTTAATATTTAAATCACAATCCGACTAGAATTTTACAAAAATAAAAATTTTACTTAAATAGATTTTGATAATATAAAATCATAAAATTTTAAATTTTAAATCAAAATTTTACAGACATATCAACTTAAAAATTAACATGAGACCTCTGTTTAACATGAACCTGGCAATACAGCAACCAAGTCCAGGAGCTTAAGAGAATAGCTTCCATTGTGACAAGGATAACTACAGTTATAGCTTGCTGAATGCCAGAAAGTATTCCGTGCGCCAATTTCACTGATCAACTTCAAATTAAAAAGAACATAATTACGAGTTTACAACTGATCAACTTCATGCAAGCATGAACTAAAAGATAAACTCTTAAATTTTAAAGAAGAAAAAGAAAGTCACTCTAGTGTCGAAGTAGGACAGGAAGTTTGCATCTACTTCATAAACCTCAATAATGGCTTGCACTCCAGAATGCCAGTGGGTCTATACCTAATAAGTCAAGCCAATTGCAATTGTGTCTGGACCTCAACTCGGCCTTCTTTCAAAAATACAAATATAGAACCAGCTAAAGCCAAAAATAACGAATCATTTGCTACAACAGCCTTTAGTCAACTAATGGACGATTACATGTCACCCTCTTGATCAGGCTCAACAGAAACTCCAACAGATATAAACACAGCGCCAATGTTGTAATCCTCTTTTGGTGATGTTTTAAAAACAAATGCAAGTTTTTCCTAGAAATGCACCATGTTTCAGAATTTCTAGAAGTCTCTGTCAAAGGCATCAAACTTGAAGTAAAACAAACACAGTTGGTCCTGGATAGGTACAGCAATGTTGAACCTAAGCTGAAAGGGGAATTGTCCAGTTAGAGCAACTCCCATTGTTGCAGAAGTTGCTTGCGCCGCAGGATGCACTAGCTCAAAAATATATGCCAACTAATTACTTACCAAATCATGCCCAATTTCTTTATAGAAGTTGCAATACCAGCTCTTCAGAGAAAAAAACCAAGAAAATCATTGCATGCACAAAGAGAGGTGATTTAATTATCTGAATTGAATAGTTAGATGATCTATTAATGGGACTGCTGTTGGCCCAAAAAGTACATCGGTTTCGGGTATGTTTATAGTAAACTCATTTTTTTTGAAGTAAGTTTGAAAAATCAAATTAAAAACTAAAAATATTTAATAAAAATAAATTTTTGTATAAATTTTATATTAATAGTAAGTTTTAGAAATAAATTTTGAAAAAAAATTTAATTAAAAAGTTCATCTAAAATTTTTATTTATTTTATATTCAAAATAAAATTTTAAAAATAGGTAAACACGCACTTTTTGTTTGCCCAAAATGGGCTTCCTTGTGCCCAGATTAATGAGCTAATTCTTAGCCCACAAATTAATAAGCCTAGTATCAAGTAAATGGGATTCTGTTGGCCTAGTTCACGTGCTGCTTCTGACAAGTTTATGGGCTCTTGGAAACGCATTAGATGAGAATGCTTATAAAAATTATTTATTTAAATAAAAAATTTTGTTTTTATTTTAAAATTTAGTTAGATTTTTCTAATCACAAAAAGATAATAAAATTTTATTAGACAAATTTAAATAATATAAATATAAATTAAAAAATATTAAAATATAAAATTTTACTTTTTAATTTTTAAAAAATTTTTTAAAAATTGAAAAATAGTTAACTAAATGCAATATCAGGGCATTTGGCTATGCGTTTTTTCAACGAAATTTTTTAATTTTTTTTTAATACATACTTTATAAATATCTAAAAAGTTTATTTAAAAATTTTAAATTTCTATTTTTTTATTACACGGACCCTGCTTCGGCCAATCCACGGACGGGCTCTGCTGCGGCCCATCAACTGACGGGCATGCTCGGGCCCATCAAATTACATTTCCCAGCCAGCAAATATTCTGTGATTTGTTTTTCATTTAGTTACTTTGTTTTTTTTTTTTTTGGGGAGCTCTCCGTTTATAAATTATAATTATTTTCAATAACACAATTTACATACAGCTTTAACTCTAAATACTAAGAATCCGAAAACAAACAAACAAATAAAAGAGCATTTGAAAGTACTCATAAAATAAAAAAATTTTAAATAAAAAATATTTTTATTTTTTAAAAACAAATTATAAATTTTTTTATTTTAAAAATAATAATAATAAGAATAATATATAATAAAAAATTTTATTACGTAAAATTTTTTCACACTTTCTAAATTCTTAAATAAATTTTCTAAATAATTTAAAAATATATAATTATAAATTAAAAAGAAGCTTCAGTAAAATGCTCAATCAAAGAACCTCGAAATACATGAGAACCATGAGAGTAGCCTGCAATTGCATGTTAGTAAACAGTACAAATATTATATGTATTCTACAACCAAAATAGCTTGTATTATCCTTTCAGTTTACAACGAACTTAATCTTGCTATAAACACATTTAAATAAGTTAACTACGAAGAATTTGCTTTTCAAAATTTGGCATGAAATTAGAATGTAATGCCATGCAGATATACAATGCAAAAGCAAAAGTGCAAATTCACATACAGGCACACATAAAGAAAAAAAAAAAAAAAAATGTGGTTGCATAAAGATGAGACTACAAGCCTCATACTTCACTGCCTTCATATCCCATTGGTACCTTAGGGTGAGCCAAGAATTTCGTAAAAGGAGTCAGAATTCTAGTTATAAAATAAAAAGTGCTACACTCTTTGTTATACCTCAACTTTAAAAATCAAAAATCCAAAGCTTTTCGTGGTAAGATCAATTCCAGATAAACCTCATGCACCAAAATCCTTTCCCTTCTCTTTCTACCCTCGGCATCTATAGTTCAAATCAATTTCATTCGACATCCTTAGCAAGTCCTCTATTAGTTACATTCTTTTGTTAGTTACATTCTTTTATAAGATCTTAACACTTGATCCTTTATAAAAACAATTAATAATAACATAAATACACTCCAATTACACACCAACATCAACCATCCAAATCCCAAAATGTTCCCGTGATATGAATCATTTCACATAAACTTCAAGGACCAAGTCATTTCACTTCTCGTTCTTCCTTAATCATTATCAATTAATAATTTCATTAGACACTACAAGTCCTCCAGTAGTTACATTCTTTTAAGATCTGAACACATAAATCTTGCTAGATCATTAACAGTAACATATGCCATATAAACAACTTCATAATAAACCTTTTCAACTAGTAAAAACTCTACTCTTTAAACAAAAATATAGTAAATATAATGCATGTTATTACCATTTTTTTAAATGAGTAAAACTTCTATTTTCCAATCAATTCTATAATTTTATTTTAAATCAAAATTTTCATAACGAGTCTAGAAAATAATAAGAATTGATATCCAAAACTTGACCTTGTTACAAATCAACTATACTAATATAAAGTATAAAATTCTCGACCATAGTGAATACTAATTTTTTTCTTTATAGATGGTAACAAATTGTTACTCGAACCTACCCTCCAACCCCCAATACTAACATCAAAGCGCAACCCCATAGGAATCAAACCACTGTAGTTCGACTGACACCACATTCAAACACACAGCAGGGCTCATGCACAAGCATACACACATGCAAACACACAAGGACCCATGCACAAACATACACACATGCTTTTGCTAGAATTTTACAATAGGTTTATACTTCCAGCGATAAACTTAATGTTATTAATATTAAAGGCATAGTGACACATATAGTGATATATATCGTATTGCTTTTGAAACATACGTACAAAAGCAATCATGCAAATAAAATAAAAGTCAATGCAGGAGGAGCTTAAAAAAATGGGTCCTTCATAACTTCTCTCTTTTCGGTCTTATTTTGGCTAAAAAAGTAAAAGCATTGTTATTTATCAAATTTAAGTAATATTATAAGTAACATTATTTTTACATACTATTAGCATATTTCATTCTTTGGGCGAATGCCTGGGCCCATTTAATTTAGAACATCCCGTCCTCCGTATTCCGAAGCCTCAGAATAAAATATATTAATAAAAATAAAAATATATGTTAATAATATTATTATTTCAACTAAATAAAAAACAAAATTTTACTAGTTTAGTTTAAAAAAAGACAAAAAAGAAAGAAATTACAAGCACTCATCCAAGCTCGTAGCCCTATTAAGACAAACCCATCTAAGAATAAATTGTAGAACACTCACCTGGCAATTGGTATCAAAACCAAGTTTCACTTACCCTTATAGACCTCACATTTTTATATGCAACAATATGAAGTTTATCAGAATCGCACACCCCAATAAAATCTGCAAACAACAACAAACAAATCCAACAACTTCAAAACTCATTACAATTAAGGTAATCATCATCCTATTGTATCAATCATGCCAATCAAAATTAAAATTCATCATAATTGAGGTAGTTGCTCTTAAAATTTATCAATCATGTCTTCTAAATAGCATAAAATGAAACAGCAAAAGGACAGCTAATTTGAAGTTCAAGTTACTCCACAGAAAGAATACCAAGTTTATTATCCATGAAACAAAAAGAAAAAAGTACCACACCCGCACTTTTGATGGAAGCAAAACTTTTACATGCTAACTTTTACATGGAAGCAAAACTACATAGCCATGTTTCAGGTACAGTTGCAACATGCTCTACTTCTCTAACAATATAATTACAAATTTACTAACTACTAGCAATATTATTGATGTGTATCTTTGTCTAAATGAAAATAACATGAACATCGCCAACACTCAACGTAAGCCTATCCTCTTGATAGCATGACAATTTTAAAATAAAAATAGAAGTCAAAACAAGTTGAAAAATAAGGCCAAATTCCTACCTCATGTGGTTTGTCAATAATATCTACCACAAGCATCTTAAGTATTACAAACATCTGCATTTTCTCGACATGAAGGGATAGTCAATGGCCGAAAGTCTTACCCTTTTTCAAAAATTGCCTACAATCAAGAACCAATTAGTGACAATAAAATAAAAAGAAAGGAAGAAAAAAAGCACCCAGGTAATGAAAAGGCTAGTAACATATCAAAGACCATCCTGAACTAGAAAATCTGACACAATTTATAATGAAACAAACAATTCTAATAAACAGAAGCAACAAGTAGTTTCTTTCCACTATTTTGCCATGGAGCACAAAAAGAACATCAAAATCCAATGCATGTTAAGACAAACTAATAGGGAGCTAATAAATCTGTATTAAAAAGCATATCAAGCACAAAAGCTGATACTAGGTACCTGAATGGAAGATAGTATCATACTTCAAACACTTTCTTTGAACCTTAATAAAGAAGATGCCAACACCAACAATATAGTATGACCTCATACACAGGGCATATTTGTCTTTACCTAGCTACTCCATCAAAGGATTAACAACAAATTCAACAAAAACACAGCCCACCAATAGTAGCCACAAGCAGTACAAACAGCATATCATTCCCCAGGATTCCTTAAATTGTAAAAATGACCAAATTTTTCCTTCAACATTGACCTTAGAATTTGCAAAAACTACAGGAATTTAGAGAAAAACTGAACAATCAACTCTGCAGGTGCAGCTGTGTATAAACAATTGTTAAACCAAGCAAACAGTGAAATACCATATGCAAAAACCGCCTCTACTAAGCTAATCCAAACAACACTAACGACCAACACTTGACCATGCTGAAATCAGTTAGGGATGCAGTAGAAACCATTCTATACAAGGAGGTCAAAAAACATAACAAGAAACAAAAGACCACAGTAGTGAGGTGTACCTTAGACAATAATTTTCTACAGTGCAGAATCTATAACCGGCCTCATGTCGCTCCTTCACAATGAAAGAGCCAATCGCTAGACAATAGTGCCATCCTGATGACACCTCAATATCCCTAATTACACAATTCCAGAAGACAGTGAAGAGAGGAACGATTGCCAACTCTGCAATTCAGGCCAAGTTGCTTCTTCTCATTCATCAAGCTTGCTGCACCTGTGACATAGAAAGCAAATCATACCATATCATAATAAACAAAAACTACCGTGTTCATAGTTAAAAACATAATTAATACCTCCAAACAATTTGAACTAATTGCAATAACTCAAAAACCGCACTTCCATGTGATTAAAAAAGTAAGAAAGGCTATCACAACATAATACTCAAGCTTTTAAAAGATAAAAGCACAATCACCTACACCTGAATATGAATTAGATACTAAGTTATAGTCCAAAAGAGAGATATTGGGCATCACCAGGCAATCTAAACTAAATTGGAAATGTAAAGAAAACGTAAAGAAAACAAGAAATACATATGAAAACGTAAAGAAAAAGTTACCTAAAGATGACAAGAACTTCAAAAAGCTTGTTACAGAGACTTCAACTTGGGCAAAAGTGCAACGCCCAGGATTCTGTCTCAGCTCCAGACTACTCTGAGAACGCTTGAACCTCATCTTCACAACAGCAAATTTCTCCCTAATTCTAAGCCCTTTCTCACCTGTTCGAGAAACTGAACAAGAAAAACATTTAACAATGTAGCTGGATTAGGTAAAATCTACAGAAACAGTACCTACCTCTACACACCTATATAATATGATGACCAAAAAAGCTGAATTTGAAAAAAAAAAAAAAAAAAAACCATGACTTGGTACTCCTAAAAAAACATAGCTTCATCAATAGTTCTGATGAATTCTTGAACAACTACATATACGTAACTGAAACCAATCCCTAAGCATCTAATTTAAAAGTATCACTTCTTACACTATAGAGTTAAATAAATATTTAAAGCATAGTATATACTGACAAAGGAACTTAAAAACAACTAAAACCTTATCAGAAGTATATGACTTCGTCTGATAATGATCTCAGTTGGTACGAGCGTGACAATTGACCTCCAAACCAGAGTATGCTTTAAAGCATCCTCTGTATGTTCGGACCTCCAAACCAGAGTGAACATCCTCTCATGCTCCCTTCTTAGAGTCCTTCAACTTAGCAAAGAAAAACTGCATCAGCAACTAAATGAAACGGAACCAAACCTCAAAACGGTTTAATTTTAAGGGAGAAAAGGTAAATTAGATCTGAAATGAAAGAAGAGAGTGTGGATATTAGTTAAAACTGAGCTTAACTGAGAAGAGTTGGAAAGAATAACGAATTGATTACGGAAAATCGCGATGTTGGATGAGGCGCACCAGAAACAACAATCAGATTCACAAAATGTGCAAAAGTAGTAATAATTGAGAAGAGATTGGGACAACGATCTAGCATCAGAAAGAAATGAATGACCTGAATGAAATCGTCGAGTATTCGAGACATGTAAACGAAGAAAACAAACAGCAGAACTTGTATCAATCGGATGAAACCTTAAAAACAGTGCGGAAAAAAATATATTATTACAGATGGAGGAGATGAAGGTTTGTACATTCTTCTTTTTAATCATAAGGGTCACCGTGCTGAAGAGGTCAGGAAGTTGAGAGAAGATTTTTAAACTGGAGAGGAAGGAGAGCTCAACAATAGCTCAATCGATCGGTAGAAGGTTTCCGTTTTACTCACATTGGAGGAAGTCCTTGGTCTCTATGAATCGATCGACCCATCCATCTAGACACGCGAGGCAGTAGCCCTCCGGACAGGAGTCCAACTTCAACATCTACCTTGAGATGTGGAGGGTGAGAGAGTATGAAGAAAAACGAAACGGGAAGAGAACTAGAGATCTGGAAATAGAAGTATTGACTTGAAGTTTCGAATAAAATGTGTTTGCGGAAGAACCAGCGGGAGATTGAAAATTTTGCTGGGAAACCAAAATTTTTGCACACTCTCGAGAGAGACGAGCTGAGCTGATCTCTCTCATCTCTGTCCTGTGTGCCTGTGCCTTTGAGAAAGTAAATAGAAGAAAAGAACAATGGCTAACAACACGTATTCAATTCAACTAAAATGTCAAAGTATCCTAGGCCGAAAGGCCCAGGTTTTGAACACTGTCGACCCATCTAATATAAGTTGCTCCAAATTTTGGCCATCCTGTGTTGCACAATTAGGAGGACAAGTATATGTTTCATAGCGGATGGCATGATCCTATTCCTGACAATGTGAACTATCGAAAATTTTAGCCAGTTTACTTCCATGGTTTCATCTCTCAAACCAGGCAAACAATATATGTCAAATACGTAGCTCTTCACTATCGATAATCAGAAATCATTAGCATTGAACAATATAATCTGTTAATTAACGCATACTGTTATAATCTTAGCAATAAATTCATTTATAATTACGATCCTTAATAAATTGACAAGTATTAATATCATTAACTGATTACATACATTATCAAAGAGTCATCATAATAATGTCTATTAATTCATAATAATATCATTAGCAAACATAATTATTTGTCGTGAATATAAGTACACGTATATTTAGAACATGCTATCTATTATATCGTGGTTTTTCTTTCCTTAGAAACACAAAGTAGAATCCTTCTGCATGCATGTCAAGACCCAACCTGTGAGTCATGACCGGCACTGGACTAAACCAAACCTAAGTAGAACTCAAGCTTGGTCCAGCCTAATAAGCCTAACACAAAATCGACTCAAAACGTAAAAATCCAAATTTTTAAAAAATTTTGACAGAAATTCTCCTAAAATTCAAGGTGAGGAACCTAACAATTAAATCACAACAAGTGTCACAAACTCGTAACAACAACACGAACAATAAAACACAAGAATGATTTAACAACTTATACAACCACTACCTGCGATAATACATCTCAACAAAAGAGAAAATAAATAAATAAATAACTGGCTATCAAGCCAATAAATTACAAACAAATAATAAGAACGAAACAAATCCTCGAGTGTTCTGAGAGCCAACTAAATAAATTATGAAATACGAAAAACGTATCCTTATAGCGCCGCTCCGATTCACGGTGGCGAAATCCATTAAACTCCAAATCGATACCTGTAATAACTGGGGGAGGCAAAAGAAAGAAAAAGCTGAGCCCAGTCTCAGTGAGGTAATAAATCAGGGATGCACCATTTAGAGCTTCTAATGCATTACCTAATTTTATCTTTCTGCTCCTCTGTATGCCACAAATGCATCGATAGATCAGAGCATGCCTTACTTAGTTCTAGGTCATTCCATACCGACCTAGTTCTAGTAAGGACAGATATGGGTACGATGATATGCAAAATGATATACACCCTTCTCTCATATCAACGATTTATTTTATGCGAGTGCTCTATCTTTACATATTTATATTCACATACGTATAATTAAGTATGCCAAACCCACATCTTTATATTATCTACACGTATACTTTTATTAGTGCGAAATTATACCTCTATAAGTTATCCACTCGAACATACTAATTATAACGTGTGTTATGCATCAAGGAGTTATAATCCTATAGTTGAAGCAATCAAGTAAGACCATACCACTAACTTCTTTCATAACGCTATCAATATATACATATACTCTAGATTAAGAAAGTACTCTTATATACATATCTCACAAGTCTCAATGAAACCTCATGCATCTACATTTTCGAATCTCATATAGCAAAGATGTTTGAATACATGCATACATAATTATGAGCAATGGGTCGAATACATGCCTATATTATTTATATGTATGACTATGTCTACATATGTACCTATATTTATGATCAAGATGAAGTAAAGGATCAAATGTATATCTATACCATCTGTATATGTCATGGTGTATACACATGTATCTATCTACATGACGTGACACTGATCAGGGAATCAGAATTATAATCATATAACCCAGAGCGAGACCCAGTTTCCAGCTCAACCTACTAACCAGGCTGCTCCTGCCTCGGCGAGGTGTAACCATCCGGGTGATCGAACCGGATGGGCCGTGGTATCGCCCCCACGCGCATGGGCCTAACAATACTATGGCCATAGGTGGGTGGCCGCCCCACACCCACTGGGGTCCTGATTTTAGCCCCTGACTCGCCTGCCTCGTGCAGCGCGAGTGTCCATGCATAAGGTCAATCGAGCTCAAAGCCTCTACAGGCATTAGTCATAGGTCATATGCATATGCATTTTCACATGATGAGTCAGGCTTGAAAGCCTCTAATAGATTTCAATCACAACCGATATCCATGCACATGTAGGAATACAAATATCACATGCTCTATGCTTGAAATTCATGTGCAAATAATAGGTAGAAGTCGCTCCCATATATCTAAAACTACCATGCATCATGTTACAATAATTGCCATTTTCGAAAAGTATGCTTTACCACTGAATTATGCATCCAATGCAGGAGCCCACATGGCATATATAATAGTGCATGCGATTTACTTCTTACATGCACTTGCTAGACATGCTAAACCATTTAGTAGTCCCAAGTAAGTGTATTACGTCATGATTATTACATATATGCCAATTCTAAGCATGCTAATATGCTAGGCCCAAAATCTATAGTTATATTTAGCATAGGTCATAACTTATAAATGTCCAAAATATAGTGCATAATTCTCATGCCAGATAAGTGCTATACTTTACGTGTAACAGCATTCTATGCATTTCGTGTACTTATATATCACAATTCTAGTTGTATAACATACAACAATAGAATTCTTGTCAACTATAAAATCTGATCAATTTCTAGCATGTTATTTTAATTACTATCACTATTTTAGTCTTATGCAAGTATGCATACACAGACATGAGGATCAAATCTCAAATTATGCACTGAAAATGACAAGGTCATGTCGGAGATTCCAAAACAAATGTTACTTGCGTTAAAAACCTAACGATAAGCTAAAAAGGGAAGCCGCAAGTAACCCTCACCTGAAGATCCACGCAATTCGCCTAACTCCGTAAGTTATCACCAAGCCACACCCAAAGGTTCCACAGCTACGTTCGATCCTAAAGTGGATAAATATCATTATACTTAATTCGATAACCGAAATCAATCACATTCCTTATACACGTCCATATCCAAACATAGCCCAAACCGACGTAAGGCACCATTGAATTCAAAAATCCAATAATTACATATTTAAGTCCACAATCATCAACTCGATAATTCTTAACTAGTATTAGTGCTAGCAAATTTAGAAAGCTTACCCGAATCAACAATCAATCCCAAATCCGAACCGGCATAGTAACATGATAACGACAAACTTGTCAATTTTCATCCAAACACCTCAATTGTATGTCTCGACGGCTCGCCGAATTCCGGCGAAAATTAGGGTTCCGGCGAACTTCGGCCAAGGGGCATTCATGTGGTTAAAAGATGCAGCTGCACCGGCCGAACTCAACAAGAAGAATATTAAGGCCGAAAAACAACGGCGATGGCCGGAAATGGACGAATCAACATACCCGCCCAAAGCTCGCTCAAAAACATTCCGCCGGCACTGCAATCATCGAAATTGAGTGAGGGGAAAGTTATAACGGGTCGAGGAGAGGGATTTTAGCAAGTCGGCGTCGAAGAAGCCGCGGTGAATCGACGACGGCCAAACTAGGGTTTTGCTCGGCGGTGAAAGAAAACTCAATCCGGCAAAAATTAAAGCAAGGAGAGCAAAAGGAAGGCTTGGAGATGCACGCCGGAGTAAGAACAAAAGAAAATAATGGCGCCGGAGAGGAGAAATCGCAGCCGGTGAGGGGGCACAGAGAAGGGGATTGTCGGGTGGAGAAGAAGAATAAAGGTGAGGAGAAAACAAAAAAGAAAACATTGCATACTAGGGCCTCCACCTCCAACAATGGCTTAGTCTACCCCACTAAAATCAAGCTATTACAATGCATGCACAAAGAGATAGAGCCAGTTAGCTATTCGGTGATAGACGTCTGGATAGATGATGAATCGTTCGCGATAGAGTGTAGGTGGAAGACGCTAACGCTTCTTCTTCTCCGGTGGCTTTACTTAAGTCTGAAGCAGATAGACGCAACGTACTAATGTTCTTCTAATTAACGACAAAGACAAGTAGTCTCTATTGACCTCATTCATATGATTTCTTATTTTTTATAAAATCGAGATCGAATAAAATTGATTACTGTGCGGTTTGCAATCGTCTGAATTGAATTCATCGTAAGATCCGATAATTCACAATTCAAGCAATTATAAATAGTTTGATTTTTCGTTGAAGAGATAGGCGCTCTTTCAATTTAATGTATCGTTATCCTATCCTATAAGCATTTCGTTTGCTTGCACATTTATTCAATCATTGTTCTTTTCTCTTAATTCACCAATTTTTGTTTCTATTCATAAAAGATTGGATCAGTGATGTTCCTTCCTCTCACCTTCCACTCATCTCGTCATCCAGATTAAGGTAGGATTCACCTAGATAGGAACATAAAACATCTTATTTAATCGAGAATATGGATTACTGAAAGTAAAATTAGAAGGTTACACAGTTGGCTATGCATACATACATCTAATTGCACGTGTTGCATCCTCTTTTTCCCCCTCCCCGAAGTTTTTGCTTCTGCATGTATCTAGATAGATAGATAGATATCATTGGATGGTAGTAAATGGGGAGAAAATGAAATGAACTATTGCTCTTAGTAGATAATCTCCATATTTACATATTTGTGTATGTGTATACCATATGATTCCTCAAGATATTTTTTTTCATGTTGTCATTGAATGATAATATTTGATGATGCAGGAAAGCCTTGGTGATGACCAGGTTGGAGCATATCATCTGCGAAGAGGTAGAGGAGATGGTCGACGGCCAAGCTGGGTTGGTGGTCAGCAGAATAGTTTGCGGCTGACAGAAGTGGAGCACGACACAGAGGGCAAGTGAGGCGGTGGTCGTGGTCAAGCCAACGGTCAAGGCAGCTCTTGTGAAACACGTGGGAGCAATTCCTCAGCTCCCACACGCTATCCTGCCTCAGCACCTCACCCAGGCAAATGGCACAAGTTGTCGACAGTTTAGTCTCTTCTTTCTCCTGTCGGTCATCATCATCCTCTGAAACATTATTGTTATTACTGTTGTTGGTGATGCAGATATCTCCATAAGTGGAAATGTGGAGAGCGTCTCTGATGCACGCTGCCCGCTCCCTGTGAAACGCACACTGCTGATGCCCATGATATTCTTGATTATGTGAATGGGAATAAGACAGTATTAAGCATTGGAACACCAGGAACGTTCTCATGAGAGTTTGAAGCAGGTGGGAGAGGAGCAACCAGACCTTGTGCACAAAACCGTACTGGAGGGAAGACAAGCTGACGCTGGTCATGCTCTCTGAAATATTGGAAGTAAGGTAGATGTTGGATTTAGAAAGAGGGAGAAGAGGAGAAAGAGCGAAAGGGGAGTTGGGTGTATGACATTGGGCAGGGATTTAAAGTATGGAAGAATGAACGAAGGCATACTGGCTTTTGGAAGGGACCGACAGGATGAGGTTGGTTGATGTCAACACCCCTCCATTCTTTTTTTCTTTGCTGATAATGATATGGTAGGATTAGGGGGCCACTCAACTCCCACACTCGGCCACATGCACTAGAAAAAGAAGATCCTCTCGGTGTTGTGTTGTTTAAGTTGTCATGGTGGGGTCTTTTCTACTCTAGAAGCTGCTTTTTAGCTTTTATTCGTCGTCATCACTGTCGTCAACATACGACTCTCTCAATGAAAGTTCTGTTTCCCTTTTCTTTTAGGGGAACCTATAGATGAGCATCTTTTCTTTTATCTTCATCACGTTCCTACAGATATCTCTGCAATATCTGGCTGAATAGGCTCATGGTATCTATCAACTCACCGATTCAGAGAAGACACGAGCCTGTACAGGGGTTCGTTTATGTTGTCTTGTGAAAATACCAGTCTGTTTTTTTGTTTTTTTGTTTTAAAACCTGAGCCTGCTGTTGATGAAGTTCAACCTGTTCATGTCATGTTGAGCGTCCTCCTCTTGTGTTTACTGCTAGACATGAACCAAACTAATCTTCTAATACTTGGTATTCCTTCTGTTCTGTATCATTAATGGGGTAACATTGAATCACTCTGAATTCATGGTACCCCCTTGTTGATTAGTAAGATATTTAACAGAAACAAAACAAAAAAACACCCAAGTTAAGCGCTGGATCCGAGTCGGATCTTACGCGGACAGCAGCATCAACCAGAACGTGAAGGACCACACAAGAAAGATCAGTCTTTTAAAATATAGTCATATCATTATCCAAACCTCTTTCTTAGGCAACAAGCGGAAACCTATTATCATATCTTCCATTACATTCCTACATCGTACGTGTTCCATCACTGCGACTGGACCACCAAAAGAGAATATGATAAAAGATGAAGATCACGCATGGATACAATACCTATCCTACTCATATCCAGCAAACCAACTAGCACATGGCGACCGTTCTTTCCAAAACTACAACCGTTCTAGATAATAAGGTCCTAATCAACCAAATACACAAGATATAGAAAAAGTCCTATAATAAAGCAATCCTTGGAAAATACTTGCAGCTTTCAACGACTACAGGGCCAGCGAATGCTTTACATCTGTATGCAATATGCAAAAACATGCTCCTGTCCTTTCGTGGCAAAGATTTACGGATTACATGATGATCAGCAGCAACATAAACTATTGTTTTATGAAAAACAAAAAAAAAAATTAGTGAGTTTGAATACAGTAGACAATGGGGACAATGCAAAAAACCATTTGGCTGCTGTAATGGAAACACCAAATAGGTACTGTTCCATAGAAAGGTGAAGATCCTACTTAAATGAAATGAATGAAAAATATTGAAGATAAGTCCACACTGCAAATGCTGATGACTTCTTAGTAGCAGTGTGGCTTCCTCAATATTTCTTCTGAGCCTTCAGGCCCTTAACTATACACCTCACAAAAAGCTTCAGTCCACCGGTAACATCATCTATTACATCAGTGGGTCCTTCTCAAAAGATGAACCAAAGGCCTTGTCAACTGGCAAATAAAAAGAAACGATGTATTAAGAAGGTAAATGTAACTCCTAGGCTTCCACTAAACTCTGTAAAGAAAACAACTTCATTTTTCTTGAATAAACCTCAACTGTTATTATAATACTTGAACATCAGGCACTCTTGCCTCAGCTGCTTTGTCTTTAACAAGGTTGAATATAAATCACAAGTCAATCAGAAACTATTCTGAGAACAGGAAGTAACTGGCCTGTGTGCTTCTAGTAGGACATCAAAGCAGTCACTTGTTCTCAAACTCTTCCTAGAGACTCTGTTTGTGACATATTTACATATTACAGTCTTAAGAGACTCACCATGGCCAGCCAGCATTATAAAATCAAGAAACATGTGCAAACCTCAGCTAGGAATACGAATCAGACTATCACATCCCTGTTTAAATGTCTTAACAACTTAGGAAAAGTGACTTAAAGGAATTAAATTAGAATAGCTTACCAAGTATGGCCATCACAGTTCTTGAACCTGTGAAATGAGCATATAAATAATTAGTATGTACATAGGAGACTGCATTTACCTTTAGCTTAAGGAGAACTAGAGCTCACGAAGATGAGCTAGATTTGCCAAACCCAAAACTTAGCATGGATATATCATTTGGAGAAAACATAGAAACTCAATTGATCATTGACAATATGATTGAGGATGTCCACTTACTAGGAGCAATCTGCGTCCCCCCTGCATCAATTGTTATATGCGTGGGTAGTTTCAGTGACTTTGCTCGTGCCCGCCACAACAACTTACTATGTTAGACTTAATAGATTACTGGAACAATATTCCAACAACCAGGGGTCTATGTCGGCAGCAATTTCGACTCAGCAGCATTTCCATTGTTTCTGAAAATTTTCATTTTGCAGTTATCACTTATCTCTAAGAGATCTTCTTGTAGCATGAACTTCATTCTCTACGCAAAGGATACACATACCTGTAGCCTGATTTATTTTAGACAAGACAAGATGAAGGAACACATGAAGTTAGTGTTTTAGCCCTAATTAGCCATCCATTTAGTGAATAATGAGGCTCTCACATATTTTGCAAGTAAGTATATCAAGTAGTGTTTAATAGTTGTTTAAAGTTTCAAACTCATCCTTGAAGTTGAATATATCTAACTGACATGTTGGGCTTCTCTTTCAACTCATTTACATTAGAGGGGATAGCGTTTCCAAGACGAATGTTGGGGAACACATGTATTTAGTTGGTACCTGCAGAAGTAGTATATCTTCTTTCAACTTTCAAAACAACCTTAACCTGTCCGCACTTCTCCCATCTGCAAAAGGAAGATCCTTCACATACTTAGCTAAACAGACATAAAAAGAATCTCATGACAGTACTGAAGTAAGGAATTGCTAACTAGGTGACTCTGTGCCCACACTGCATGGAACATGGAAATGATGCTGATATCACACACCATGGTAGCATCTGTGAATCAAGGAAGCAATGATCTTGTGGAATCAGAAGATGTAAAGAAGCTCATGTTTATAGCATTAGTATTGTGAATTGGAATGAATGAATCATATAAACCTGCTCAAAGACTTTGGTGCCCTACGTTGACGCTTTTTGTACAAACCCAAAGTTGCATGACTGGTTTAGAAAAAAAAAACAATCAGGTTGCAGTTGCGTAATCATAAGAGTTGTTAGAAATTATTTGATGCACTTGCATTGTGCGGCGATCTTGCCTTTTGCCCATCTTCAAGTCATTGCGCACGGCAAGCACCTGAACAGACAGATTCATCTTAATTTGTTAAAGTAAGAAGCATCTTTGTTGTTTCAAGTATATCACCATTTATATGTATATAGATTATATGAAGTAGGAAAAGTAAAGTATTTTACCATATTGAAGTCTTGGAGAATTTCTGCAAGGGACTCGATCTCGAGATTGTTCTTATTTTCCTTGATAATTTGCTCCTCTTCTTCCTCTTCTTCGTCAACATTTTGGTTAAAGTCGTCTTCTTCATTATCGTTGTGGCGTTGTTGTTATTGGTTTTGTTGAAGAAAATAATTGATCTTTTTGCCCATGAGGAGAAAGAATTCAAAAACTTGGATGAAGAATTGAGAACTAGAATGTAATCGAGAGCGAAGCAACAGGCGGCGACGGCGACCGACGTAGCAGTAGAAGCGAGGTTCGTGTGATTCCACTAACAAACAGTAACAACTTATGTCCTTCAGTCCTCCTTCACTTCTTAAGCTGGCTGGGCCTGAAATTCAAACATTCACGGGGTGTTTGGCTTTGCTTTCCTCTAAACTCAACTTTTCAATTCTCCATTTCACGTTTTTCAATACATATTTTATAAATATATAAAAAATTTATTTAAAAATTTAGAAAGTATAGAAAAATTCTACGAAGTGAGATCTTTTTATTGCATATTTTTATTATTTTTTTAGAAGTAAAAAAAATAAAATTCGTTTTTCAAAAAAAACAAAAATATTTTTTATTTCATAAAAGTTCTATTTTATAAGCAATCTCAAACGTCTATTAGTCGGACTGACAGGGTGGGCCTTAGATGTTAACTGGGTGATGATGAAAGAAATTTCGTTGTGTAAAACGTGGGCTTTTCGACTTTCTTTTTTTAAATAGCAACAAATACTCTATGGGAAAACTCTACTTTCCTCTTCTTCGCTCTACTTCAGCAGGAAGGAACAAGGAATAGTAAGGAAGGAAGAAGAAAGAAAATGGCGCAAGTCCAGAATACAACAACAGCACCGACGGAAGGAGGTGGAGGAGGAGGAGAAGAAGACGTAAACAACCAAGATCATCATGAGAAAAGGTAATTGATAGATAGATCGATCGATTTGTTTATCAGAAATGAAATGTTCAATCTGTTATTCAATCCATCCACCTACTTTCTTAGGTCTTCTTCTTCTCCTCCAACAACTGTGGCGCAGCTCACTATATTCTTCAATGGATCTGTCAGCGTCTACGACGCCGTTCCCCCTGAAAAGGTACTACTCTCCGAACTCTATTTAATTGTCTACCTACTTTCCACTTCAGTCAGGTCCATTCAATTAAATTCAATTCTAAGCATTTTTCTCTCAATTGTTTGATTGATTCATCAGGCCCAGGCTATCGTGTTCATTGCAGCTGCTGCAGCATCCGCGAACAAGAAGCCTCCTCTCATCATGACCACCCTCAATACTGCCGCTGCTTCACCCTTCCTCGCCAGGTCCCTCTCCCTGCAGAGCTCTTCTGCTGCTACTGCCCCACCACCACCTGATCCCTCCCAGGCAAGACGAGCTCAGCCGCACGCCCTCTGCAAACTCCAGGCTGGTCAGTCACTACAAGTCTGCAATTAATTTAGCACTTTTATTTCTGCTAGCTAGTATGTAATAGTAATAATGGTAGCAAGATATATATGCATTCTGCTATTTGCTGCTTGCTTGCAGAGCTCCCCATCGCAAGAAGGCATTCCCTCCAACGGTTCTTGGAGAAGCGCCGTGACAGGTCGGTCCGCACAGCTTTTTAGCTATTAATTTCTAAATCATTTAATTTATGACAGCTATCTATGGCACGTGTTCTGCCTATTAATTTATATATCCTGAAACCTTAAATGCATTTTTCATCCTTGTTCTGGATGACTTCCAAAATAGATGCCTAAACTATTGCGAAGTTGATATACCGATGGTGTTAGTAGTCAGAGTGTATGAACTAAACGTAGAAAACAGTTACCGCCATTATCTTAATCCTTTATGTTAAAGGGAACTTCATAAGAATTTAAATTTTATGAATTCTTGTGGCCGTGATAGTTTTGCAGTATCACGGGCAAGCTATTGAGCTATTCTAGAATATCATCATCAATTGTCTTTCTTTTAGAGATTCTTCCGTCTTTTTTAGGCTGATGTGGCTGACGGGATAGATGATTGAAGAAGAAGAAGATATCTCCAAATTATCTTTTAAGTTATGCAAGCTTTTTAGTTGATAAGAAGTCTTAGATTTATTGTGTATGGAGTTTATCTGTTAAGAGTCTCCTTCTCAAGATTTTCCATTCGGTTGGAACTTGCCTTTGTAGGAGCCTTCTAGTCAAGTTATATGAGCGTAGACCTTTTTCTTGTGATAATGTCAATTGTGCATTATGGGGTAATGGACCTGTGAATTTATTATATGTGTTCTTCCTTCTTGTTCGTCTAGTTTGTCCTTTGTTCTTCCCTTTATATTTTTCTGCATTAACAGGTAAATCATTACTTGAAGATAATACTGGATTCAAGTATTGGACACCTCTAAAACACTTCGTAAAATGAACTAATGCCTTATATGGTGTTCATTGACAAAGTAGATACCCTTTTGAGTTGTATCCAGATTAGAACATCCTTATTGACTGTTTTGATAAAATAATAATAGCATTGATGAAGAAAGAACAAATGCCGATGGACGTAGTTACTATGTAGACAATGGAATCCAGCTACTATCATCTTTAGTGGCATATACAAAAGAAAACAGTTAGGAAATTCGGACAAGAATCCATGTTCTTATTATAAGGAAACTGACTTTATATGCCTAGCTATCACAAGGTAACTATTACGTAATGAAAGATCTAAACTATGAAGTTAAACTGAAATTTAAGAAAATATCTAGCATCAATGATGGAACTATGCAGGAGCTTTACAATTTAGGATACATGTTCGTAAAGGAGATCTGAAGGGAAGCTTAAATAACCTTGTTAAGGAGGTATTTAGACAGCAATGTGTAGTAGTTGACATGCCAAGTTCAGTTGTAGGCACTTAAAACATATAGATTAAGGAGCCTCACTTTGTCATTCATACATTTTGCCCCTTCCCAATTATGCATACCAGCGAGCAAACACTTTCACCTTTTCGAGCTCATAGGAGTTGCACACCTTTAACAAATCAAACTTGCATGAGAAGTTGCAGATCTTTTTGTTTCTTGGAGATACTATGTTCACTCTGTGGACACCATCCAAATTGTTGTGTCAAGGACGTGATTGTTCTTGTTGAAGGGCACAGATTATATATGGGCTGGTTTTTTGTAATTGACTTTGTTTTCTTATAATTTTCTTTGTAATCAAAACAAAACAATTCATAAGACTTTTCAGGAATCAAGTTATTATCAATTTACTGGTAGATAATTTTCTTTCTTTTTCTTGAATAATATATAATTTGGCAGGTTGGTGAGCAAGGCCCCATATGCATCAACTAAAGAATCAGAAAACCCGGGGGCTTCTTTAGAGGAAAAACCGCAGCTTATCTGAGTATGAAATGTTTTTCTCCCGGACTTGAATTTCTGTAAAAGAATCCTATTGCTGTACTATTTTCCTACTAATTTGTCCTGTCTGTACGAATTTTCGACTAAACATTGCAAACTCCAATCATGCCAAATATATTGCATCAGGATGTAGTTATTCATTGAATCTTATACTAAAGAATTCAAATGTTAGAATTTTTTACTAGTATAAAACGTTTATACTACATATGCACAACCCGACAGTAAGACGCTTTTATACAACCTATTATACAAATTGTTAAACCACATCATGTACTAAGTTTATGCAACTTCTAATATTACTGACACAAGTATATAAACTCAAGCACAAATCTGTTATCTTACAGTTTTATTGGTAAAGACTTGCGTAGAATAAATTTCTACGCTATACTATATAATACAAGTGTATGCTATCAATGTTTTGTGCTAACTTCATACTACAAGTAATGATAACTTTTATATACTAATTTTATACCACAAGTATATGCTAGTATAACTTTTATACTAAACTTTATAGGAAAAGTATAAGCTAGTACAAAATTTTTGCACTAAACTTCATACTACAAGTATATAGTTAGTATAAACTTCCACACTATACTTTATGCTACAGGTATATGCTAGTATAGTATAAACTAGTAAAAAGTTTTTGTATTAACTTTATACTAGAAGTGTATAACTAGTATAAAATTTTTACTCTACACTTTAGATAAAATGCATAAGCTAGTGTAAATTTTTTGTAGCAACTTCTATACTATAAGCATTTGGTAGTATACAATTTTCATACTAAACTCTATACCTACAAGTATATGCTAGTATAAAATTCTTTTACTACACTTAATTTTACAAGTATAAGCTAGTATAATATTTTTGTACTGATGCTTACTTATACTACAAATGTATGCTATTACATTTTTTTTTTCTGTACTAAACTTTATATTACGAGTATATAGCTAGAATAAAATTTTTGCACAACACTTCCGGTTACAAGTATAAGTTAGATAAATGTTTTGTACTAAATTTTATTCTATGAGCATATGATAGTATAAAATATTTATGCTAAACATTGTACTACAAGTATATGCTAGTATAAATTTTATGTACTCAACTTTATACTACAAGTATGTAGCAAGTATAAACTTTTAAACTACACTTGTAGTACAAGAATTTTACTAGTATAAGCTAGTATACTTTTTTGCACTAAATTTATATTACAAGTGTACTAAATTTATACTAAATTTATGAACTAAACTTTATACTACAAGTATAAGTTAGTTTAAAAATTTTATCGTAAAGTTTACACTAAAAGTTAAGACTAGTATAAAAGTTTTGTACTTTACATTAAAAGTTAAGACTAGTCTAAAATTTTTGTATAACTTTATGACAAATATATGCTAGTATAAATCTTTTTCCTAAACTTTATACTACAGGTGTATAACTAGCATAAAGCTTTTATACTACCCTTTATCTTACTAGTATAAGCTAGTATAAAAAATTTTATATATCACAAGTATATGCATGTGAAAGAATTTTGGCTAAACTCTATCCTTCAAATGTATTAGATAGTTTAAAAATACACTAGAGTTTATACTACAAGTTAGAATAAAATTTCTAACTTAAGTTTATGCTACATGTCTATGCTAATATAATATACTTTTTTACTAAATTTTATACTACAAGTATAAGCTAGTATAAAATTTTTGTAATAAAGTTATTACTACAAGATTATGCTAGTATAAAATTTTTTTAGTAAACTTTAAACTACAAGTATGAGCTAGTATAAAATTTTTGTACTAAACTTTACACTACAACTATAGCTAGTATAAAATTTTGTACTATACTTCAAACTATAAGTATATGATAGTATAAATTTTTGTATTAAAGTTTATACTACAAGTTTAGTATAAAATTATACTAAACTTGATACAATAAGTATATGCTAGTATAAAATTTTTTCTTTACTAAACTTTATGCCACAATTGTATAGCTAGTATAAAACTTTTATACTTCATGTTGTATTGGGCCTCCCAAATTATGCTAGGCTTAGTTAATAGCTTGTAAAGCTTGATAGGTCCGAGTGAATGACGAGTTAGTTTGGTGAGTTAGATCCAGATTAATAGCACGGGGTTCTGAGATGGTGTCTAAATGAAAATTTGACTAGTTATTTTGGAGGTGAGACAACAATTTGTTTTGGGATAGGCCAAGTGAGCCCTGATTGAGTGGGGCTTAACAACTCACTCTCCTTGATAATCATAAATTGGCCGGGTGTTATAGTGGACATGTATTTATAGGTGAGAGATATTAACTATTAGGTGATTTGTAAATCATTTTAGTTTAGAGATTCGATCCTATAATTATAATTAGAGTCTGATGGGGTGGAACTATCCGTCATGTTGCTGGGAGTGGAAATTGTTGGGTTTGAGACGGTGCCTAAGTAAAAATAAACTAGCTAAATTGGATGTAGATTAGCAACTTGCTTTAAGCTGAGTCTAATGGGAGCTGGTTTGGTCAATTTAATAATTCATTTTTTTTAATAGTTCCATATTGATTGGGTGTTGTAATGGGCACATGCCATATGACTTATATATAAAAGTTGATAATCGCTAAGTAGTTCGCCAATTATTTTAGCTTGGTGATCCTATAATTGATATCAGGGTTTGGTTAGATGGAGCCATTCGGTGAATTATTGTGGGAGATTGTTGGGCCTAAGTTATGCTAGATTTGAATAGTAGCGTATAGGGTTTGGGAGGTCCGAATAAAAGACAGATTAATTTAGTAGGCTAGATTCAAATTAGTAACATATATGTTTAGGATGGTGATCAAGTGAAAATGGACTAGCTAATATAAAAATGGGCTACCAATTCGTATTGAGTTAGGCCAAATAGGCCATAACTTAATAGACTTAATAGCCCATGCACTTTAATATTCATATATTAATTGGATACTAAAATTAGACATGTGCTTATATATAAAAAATATTAATTCGTAATTGGTTGGCCAATTATTTTAGCATAGGAATTCGATCCTACACTTTTTTCTAGTATTAGCTAGTAATTATCTTTAAAATAAATCTTATACTACAAATATAGGCTACTGTAAAACTTTTGCACTAAACTTTATACTACAAGTATAAATTGTATAAAATTTTGTACTAAAGCATATACTACAAATGTAAAGTTTATGCTAACATGAAAATTTTGTACTAAACTCTACAAGTATAAGCTACTATAGAACTTTTGTGCTAAACTTTATACCACAATATGTGCTAGTATAAAACTTTTGTTCTAAATTATACCATAAGTATACATCAATATAAAATTTATGTACTAAACTTTCTACTACAAGTATATGCTAATATAAATATTTGTAAGAAAGTTTATTAGTCCAAGTTTAGGCTAGTATAAAAAAATTTTACTAAACTTTATAGTATATGTATATGCTAGTATAAATTTTTTTTATAATTTATATTAATAGCTAGTATAAAACTTTTACACTACACTTTCGGATTACTAGTATAAGCTAGAAGAATTATTTTGTACTAAATTTTACACTACGAGCGTGTGCTAGTACAAAACTTTTTACTGCAAGTATAATCTAGTACGAATTTAGTGTAATCTACAAGTTTATACTGCAAGTATAATCTTGTACAAATGTTTTGTACTAAACTTTTTCATACAAGAATAAGCTAGTTTAAAATTTTGATACTAAAGTTTATACTACAACTTTAAATCTAGTATAAAGTTTTGTATTAAACTATATACACAAATATAAGTTAGTTTAAAATTATATACTAAAATTTTAAACTACAAGTATAGACTTATATAAATGTTTTATACTAAATTTTATACTACAAGTATAGGCTATTTTGAAGTTTTTCGTACTAATGTTTATACTAGAAGTTTAGATTTAGTATAAAAGTTTTGTACAGAACTTTATACTACAACGATAAGCTATTTTAAATTTTTTGTACTAAGCTTAAACTACAAGTATAAACTAGTATAAATTGTTTGTATTAAGCTTTATACTATAAGTATGAACTAGTGTAAATTTCTTCTACTAAGCTTTCTACTATAACTATAAACTAGTATAAATTTTTTGTACTGAGCTTTATACTATAAGTATAATCTACTTTAAATTTTTTTACTAAGTTTTTATACTGCATGTGCACCCTATTATAAATTTTTTGTACTAAACTTTATACTACATATATAATATAGTTTAAAATCTTTGCACTAACATTTATGCTACAAGTATAAGCTTAGTATTAAAGTTTTGTCTTAAAGTTTATACTACAACTATAAGCTAGTTCAAAATTTATGTACTAAATTTTATACTACAAGTATAATCTAGTATAATTTTTTTGTACTATACTTTATACTGCAATAATAAGCTATTTAAAATTTCTATACTAAAAGTTATACTAAAGTTTAACTTAGAAAAAACGTTTTAGACTAACTTTGTACTACAACTTTAGCCTAGTTAAATTCATTTGAACTAAACTTTATACTAGAAGTATAATTCAGTTCACAAATTTTGTATTAAAGTTTATACTACAAATTCAAACTTAGTACTAAAGTTTTGTACTAAACATTATGCTACAACAATAATCTAATTAATACTACAAGTATAAGCTAGTATAAATTTTTTGTATTAAGCTCTATACTATATGTATAAGCTAGTTTAAAATTTTTTTACTACATTTTACACTGCATGTATACCATATTACAAATTTTTTGTACTAAACTGGATACTACATGTATAAGCTAGTTTAAAATTTTTGTACTAACATTACGCTGCAAGTATAAACTTAGAATTAAATATTTGTACTAAATTTTATACTACAACTATATGCTAGTTCAAAATGTTTGTACTAAATTTTATACTATAAGCATAATCTAGTAAAATATTTTTGTACTGCACTTTATACTACAATAATAAGCTAGTTTAAAATTTTTATACTAAAAGTTATACTAAAGTTTAACTTAGTAGAAAGTTTTTAGACTAAACTTTCTACTAAAACTATTGCCTAGTTAAATTCTTTTGAACTAAACTTTATACTACAAGTATAATTCAGTTTATAATTTTTGTACTAAAGTTTATAGGACATGTTTAAACTTAGTATTAAAAACTTTTGTACTTAATTTTACACTACAATATTAAGCTAATAAAAAAATTTTGTACTAATTTCGTTCTACAACAATAAGATAGTATAAAATTCGTGCTAAAATTTATACAATAAGTATAAGATAGTATAAATTGTTTGTACTAAGCTTCTACTATAAGTATGAGCTAGTATAAACTTTTTAGTATAAATTATTTGTACTAAACTTTATACTATAAGTATAAGCTAGTATTAATTTTTTGTACTAAGCTTTAAACTATGATATAAGCTAGTTTAAACTTTCTTTACAAAATTTTTATACAGCATGTATAACCTATTATAAATTTTTTGTACTAAATTTTATACTATACATATAAGCTAGTTTAAAATTTTTGTAATAAGATTTATGCTACAAGTATAAATTTAGTACTAAATTTTTGCACTAAACTTTATACTACAACTATAAGCTAGTTCAAAATTTTTGTACGAAATTTTATTCTACAAGCATAATCTAGTATATTTTTTTTGTACTACATTTTTTACTATAATAATAAGCTAGTTTAAAATTTCTATTCTAAAAGTTATACTAAAGTTTAACTTAGAAGAAACTTTTTGGACTAAACTTTGTACAACAACTATAGCGTAGTTAAATTCTTTTGAACTAAAGTTTATACTACAAGTTCGTTCAAAATTTTTGTACTAAAGTTTAAACTTAGTATTAAATTTTTGTACTAAAATTTATAAAACAAAAATAAGCTAGTTAAAATGTTTTGTACTAACTTTATACTGCAACGTTAAGATAGTTTAAAATATTTGTACTAAAATTTATACTACAAGTATAAGCTAGAATAAATTTTTTGTACTAAGCTTTTTATACTATAAGTATAAGCTATTTAAAATTTTCATTCTAAATATTTATACTGAATGTATACTCTAATATAAACTTGTTGGACTAACCTTTACACTACATTTATAAGCTAGTTTAAAACATTTGTACTAATATTTATGCTACAAGTATAAACCTAGTATTAAATTTTTGTACTAAACATTATACTAAAACTATAAATTAGTTCAAATTTTGTACTAAATTTTATACTACAAGCATAATCTAATGTAATTTTTTGGTACTACACTTTATACTACAATAATAAGCTATTTAAAATTTCTATACTAAAAGTTATACTAAAGTTCAACTTAGAAGATACCTTTTAGACTAACTTTGTACTGCAACTATAGCCTACTTAAATTCTTTTGAACTACAAGTGTAAGTCAGTTTACAAATTTCGTATTAAAGTTTATACTACAAATTTAAACTTAGTATTAGAGTTTTGTGCTAAACATTACACTACAACAATAAGCTAGTTAAAAATTTTTGTACTAACATTTATAAAAGCAATAACTTATAAACTTTATGCATTAACTTATAAAAGCATCCTCATCAAGTGCTACCAACCAAACACAAATATCAACGAGTGATAGATAGATTAATATATCACATTCTCGTTCAAATATAACCTATGCAAAGTGAGTGCTGTTAGTCAGTTATACACTCTCCAACTATAGATCATATAGAAGTTGGAACAAAATTTTGAAATATCTTAAACCAGCACATGCAGATTATTACTATTTATGAAGCGTGAAGCGTAATTATTTAATTATTTAAATAGAAATGGATATACCGATGCTGATTGAATAAGAGATAAAATAGATGACAATCTATATCTGACTATTTTACTTTTGTTGGTAATAATTTAGTTGTACAGAGGAATAAAAAATAAAAGATGGTTGCTTAATATTCTGTTGAAGCTAAATACAGAAAAATGACATATAAAATTTGTGAAGTTTTATGGCTATTGATAGAGTTGACTTTCCTCTAAAGAATTCCATGAGATGTCATTTGATAATCAGGCTACAATAAATACTATACATAATTCAGTGCAGCACGATATTTTTGTCATATATAACAATCAAGTACAATTTACAAGCTGCACTACAACAATGAGAATCGCAATTCAACATGTATCATTATTTACGCAAGTCAAATTTCACCAAATTTCACATCCACGCAATGTCGCTTTCCTTACAAGGTTTATAGCATGCTTAATATGCACTAGAAAACATTTTCGAACACTCTAAAAGAAAGAAAAAAAAATAAACAACAATTTCTCTAGCCGCTAAGAATATGAAACTGAGCTTTGAATTGGGGAAATGCTTTATAGATCAGCTTGCTCAGTTCAATAATCTTGTCATTAACATGCGCATGCAAGTAATCATGACATCGAAAGTATGTGCAATACCATAAATTTTAAATTGCATGCACGTAGTTAAACAAAAGACAATCCCTGACATTGTCTACTAAGGTTATGGTACATAGCAGGTTTAAAAGTAGTCTACCTGAATACATTACACCACAAAAAAAAAAACAATAAAAGAAAAACAAAAACATTAAAAAAACCTCATGATGAGGGAGCGACCAACTGCATTAGCCAAAAAGCAGTAAGACCAAGGCCAACATCTTTCAGATGCATATTTTTCAGTCTAGGACCAATCAAACATGGAGACCACGAAGAATGCCATGGGCATAGCCTGCAACCATCACAAGGGACACCAAAGACACAACTCCAGCAGGAAATATCTTCCCAGACCTTTTGAAGCGGGAGCCCATAACAGCAAGAAGTGCAGCAGATAATCCTGAAAATGAGTCACAATAGGTTGTTTGTTACCATGGCTACAGTAACTAGTGTCAAATTCTTTTATAAATAAGGATTATAGGCAAAACCCCACCTAGCCCAAGTGATGAAGCAAAAGCTGGTCGTATTGGAAGTTGGGTGTAAACATAATACAAGAGCAGGGCTGATCCACCCCCTGCAGCTAATGACTTCTGGCTGCCACTTTTCATGTACCCCATCACTCCACCAACTGCCAGTTTTGTTAAAGTAACCCAATGTCGATCAAAACCCATTCTTGAAAATAGAAAACAGTTTTGATATGCTAACTGTAATGTGTATAAGTTTTAGTGGAAAGATTAACACATGTTGCATAAACAAAGCTTACACAGCATACTAACAGTCTAATAAAACCATAATGTACCAAATGCTACTAGTACACAACGTTTCAAATACTACTTGCGTTGTTAGATTATAGTACAAGAGATGTTTAAACTGATTATGCGTAAGCTAACATCGGTAAGACTAGGCTTCAATACAATAAACGAAGAAGGCTTTAACATTAATTTGATGAAGGTAACTCATACACAAATGCGCAGTCCAGTCTCACCTACTATGAGAGACAAACATCAGAGAACTAACAATGGAGCAATTAAGGACTAAGAGTAGGAAAAGGCAACATTTGTGTGAAACCCTTACCCTGTAGTTTAGTAAGCAGTTAGTGACGTTGATCATGTTCAAACTGAACATGCATGCTTCACCCCCTAGCTACGTTTGGTAATTGAATAGCAAGAAAGATGCAGTAAGTTCATTTCATTATCCCGCAAGAGAGAGATAAATGTCCAGAAGCCAACAGTAAAGAGTGTGATCGGTAATATAATTTGGTACGAGGATAGATATCCCTAATTAACAAACCCTGGCTGAGATACAAGGCTAAATTAAGCAGCATTTCCATTAGTTGTTGGTTTGGTTGAATATATAGCGAATTATCTTTTAATCGAATAAGTGATCAAATTGTAACTGAAAAGAGATTAATTTTCATAATACCTCCGACGAGAGCTGCATAAGCGAGGGTGATCTTCTGAGACATGGACATCCCTCCTCCTCTTCCCTCTTCTGATTCAGAAGGTAAATCGTCTCTTCCTCCTCCAAATCCGCCGGTTCCTCCGCCTCCTCCAGTACTCCCTCCGCCTCCGCCGACTGCGGCGAGAAGTAGCAGACGAGCTCTAGATCGTGCTGTTCTACTGCTTGTAGTAACTGTTGATGGTGTTGCTATTCTTCTTGTTGCGGTGGTGGTGATTGGTGGAGTTGGGAGAAGAAGAAGAGCCGCTGGTGTTTTTGAGCTATGGTAGGGATTGATGCTGATGCTGATCATCGTTGCCATCGCCATTAGTATTATTTTCCTTTCTCGACTCGGTGGATCTAGCTAGATCTGGTCGAGCCAAATGAATGAAGCCTACAGACAGTAGGTATCGGGCTGGACTTTATGTTTTTTGGAACGACGGTGGGCTTGTTCACGGCCCACCCGTCGAAGGTTGCGTTTTTTTGACTTTAAAAATAATTTTTTTTTTAAATGAATTTTTAGAAATTAGTTTTTAAAAATAATATTTTTGAAAGTGGATTGAAATTTTATATTTTTTTATAAATAAAAGTAAATTGAAAGTGAGTTCTTATATTTTTTTGTATTATTTTATATTTAAAAGTGAGTTATTAAAAATAAAAAAAACGTATTCTTGAATGAAAAGAATACACTCTAAGGGCATGTTTGGCTTTGTTTATTTGGTGCTTTTGCTTAAAAAAAAGCACATAACAGTGAAAAGTATGTTTGGCTGCACCTACTTTTGCAGAAAATAAGCAGCTTATCTCGTTCAAAAACAAAAGCATCGATTCGATGCTTTTGAAGAAATGCAGCACGGAGCTTTCCTCTAGGCAATTGTGAATTACCCATTTCGCCTATCTAAAGTTCACGAAATTTCAGTATTTATATATCTCTAACCTCTTTCTCAACTCTCTCATTCTCTCATTTCTCTCACTCGCAGTCGCTCGCGCTCGCTCTCCCGCTCACTCTCGCTCTCCGAACGGATCACTATTTTTCGCTGCTGCAAAATATTTCTTCCTTCGAATTTCTCCTCCATCGTGCCGCCACTTTTTTATCCTCGTACAGAACAAGCTCATGCCAGTGTCGATCGCGAAAGCGCAGGCAACGCGAGGGTTTCGCCGTCGGCCACGATTGTCGAAATTCAACGACAAGAAAGGGTGATTCTCTCCTTCTCCCTATAATATTTCTGTTCTTCTCCTCAATTTCAGCATTTCCTGCCGAATTGATGTTGCGGCTCAACAAAGCATACATTTGCTGGTGCAGCACGCGATAGGCAGACAACCGCCGCTGATCTGCTTTATTTTGGTTAGTATTCGATTTTTTTTACTATTTCTTTCTCTCCTTCTATTTTTAATCTTTTGTTTGATTTAGTTCAGGATTTGGTGAAGTTCTGAATTTGGATTATCCGAGGACAGCGATGTGTTCGAAGGATTCTAGAGTGGTCTGGATTTATTTGAGGACGACGATGTGTTCTAAGGATTCTAGAGTGGTTCGGATTTGATTTCTCAGTTTGGATGATTTGTTTTAAATTTTTCATGTTTTTGGTTAAATTGGTTCATTTATTTTTCTTTTCGATTTGTTTTTTGTATTTCCAATTTATTTTTTAATTTTGTTGATTTGTTTTGATTTTACTGTGTATTAGTTTAATTTTTGTTGTGTATCGGTTTAATTTTTTATGATGTATTGGTTCGATTTTTTTGTGTATCGGTTTAAGTTTTTATGGTGTATTGGTTTGAATCATTTGAGTAAATAAATTGTTGAATGTGTGGTTGCCGAACTCGTAAAGCTTACAGTGCTTTGGCCGTGTTTGTTCATGTTGTAATTGGGAATCAAATCAGGTTGGGTGCTTTTGTTCATGCTCTGTTCGGAATGAGGCAATAATGAGAAACAATATTAGCATAATGTAGCATCTGTTAGACTCTTTTTCTGTTTATTCTTTCTGTTTGCACTGCCTCTTAAAGTAAACTGCAAGGCAGTAGGATGGCCGGTGGTTTAGCTAGACGCCAACCACTGCAGCTGTAACTATAGAAGGTAGTGTAAAGAGCTAGAGAGCAGTGGATGGTTAAGAACAGAATGGGTGGCATTTCTGAATCTAACTTTCTAACAAACTCGATGAGCCTCCTTGTTTCTTCATCTAGCTATTGTTGAGTTGATGGAAAGATTGTTTTGATTGTTTTTGTTGTAATGAACGATGTAGTTAATTTAACCAGTGTAAACTTAGTGGATGAAATGTAATCCGTATAATCTGAAAAATGTACTTATGTACCTGTGGAAATGTTATAATCTATATATGTTGCTGCTTATTCAAAGCAGCTAACTTTGTAATCTAGCTTAATATAAAACAGTTGATGTATGAATGAAATATATAAATTGTATAGTATAGCTTTTGGTTTGAGCTATTTGCAAGAGTTGTATGAACTGGAAAGCTTTTCATACGAGTTGTTGAATTGAATAGTTTTGTAAAGTATATGAGCTATATAGTTTTCTGTTTCTATATGACAAATGTTTCTTTGCTGTACATAAAATTGGCAATATTGCACTATTTTGAAGCTAGTAGAGGTCTGAGAAAAAGAAATCTTGTGTATAAAACCTTTCATATAGCTTCCTTTATGTTATATTTAGAACAATAACTATATACATAACTAGAAATAACATCATAAGGTATTTACGTCATAAATAATATGCACAGATAACCGGTGATGAAATTTGATCCAGCATTTTCATTCATACTACCAACTCCAAGTAACGGATACATTGTTTGCTCAGATACATTCATTCCTGTCAACTTATGTTAACTATTAATTATTATTATATTAAATACATTTTAATTTAAAAATATTATTAATAAATAATAAATAAGGCATCGAAATAAGGATTGATGAAATATATATTAATAAGTTTATAAATATTATTATAAAAAATATTGAACAAAAATATTTTAATAATATATTATAAAATTGATTTTCAAAAAATTAGATAATATATAAAAATAAACTTAATAATATATCATTTATTATATGCTAAAGGATATTTCAGTCATTATATATTTTATTCACTTATAAGCACAAGTTTAGCCAAACATACTTATAATTTTTTTTTCTAAAAAAGCTTTAAACAGTAAAATTTATCCAAACAGAATTCAGAAGAAAGCAGCTTTCGAATCAAAAGTTCACCAACCGCTTTTTTTAGCAAAAGCACATAAACGTAGCGGCTTTCGTCCGAAAGCTCTAAATTAAAACTTTAGCCAAACATGTCCTAAATATCTGAACACAACTTTCTTTTGACTAAAACGTCAACACTTGGTATACACTTATAATGACAAGAATTCACGTAATTATGAATTTGCCAATAGAGTATATTATATCTATATTTAATAAAACTTCAAATGAAACTAAAGATATCTCTACACTCTTGTACGCGTATATATGTGTATATATATTTGGCATCCACTTGCCGTACATGCCTAGTACCTGTAAGTACTAAATACATGGACTTATTGTGCAAAACATTTTCTTGTAAAATCTATATTTTGATAATAATATTGCTGAAGTTGAACAACAAGAATAACGGAGGTGGCAATTGAAGTTGTTTCGGTTTCTCTGACGTGGGCGCACGTTGTAATCAACGGCCGACCGAGGTAGTGGAAGTAGTTAATTGGATATTATTAGCAAATGCAAATGCAATTATAGGGTGCGTGCGTTCGTGCAAAGCTCTCTGTGGTGATGGTGGTTGTACGTTGAGGGTCTGCGTAACGGACGGAAGGCAAGGAAGTCCACCACCGTCCAAAAAATAAATTCTCCCCTCCCACACTATCCGGCCGCTCTCTCTTAGCTTCCCTGCGTTCTATTCATAGCAATTACACCTAATTAAGCTAACAACAACGACAACATTAACGGAAACGTTTCTACCTCTTCTCTCCTCCTCTTAGATAGAGGCAAGGAAGCCCTTTCCTTCCCCTCCTTCTCTTCTTCCTCCTGTCCTGCTGCTTCGGCCGCGCCCCCGCCCCGTGCGCGGCCCGCCATCTCCTTCCAATTCGCAATTAGCTTCTTCTGTTCTAATAATCTATCGGTCATTAATTTCGATCTTCAGCAGCTAGCTAGCATAACCTGCAGACATCCGGCCAGGAAGAGAAGCAATCTAGTTACATTAATTAACCTATACATACACGTACATTACAGATGACGCATTATTGCTATTCCTCTTTACCCCAAGTTGATCATGAAGACCGTGATCGGAATCGTGATGATCTTGACCTCCAGCAACAGCAGCAGCAGCAGGTTCAAAATCAAGCAACGATTGCAACATTAATGAATATGTCATCAAGCGAAAATGAGTTAGTCGGAGAAAAAGTTCGAGATGATCAGGCTGTACCACTACAGCATGCCAGCCCTCCTCATCAGGACGTGATGATCATCAATTCATCATCGTCTTCCTCATCACCGTCGGACGACAGCGACGATCAAGAAATGATCATGAACAAGCATCAGGGGGCGGAAGACGAAATCCAAGAGTTAGTAGTGGAGGAAGGGGCACCTCCGGCAATGTGGAACGGAAGCAGTAGGAAGCGTCTATCAAAGCAGCTCTCAATGAGAGAGACTACCAGAGAGGCCAAGTGGGAGAAACGCCGCCGCCAAATCCTCCACCGCCGAACGATGATGATGCTCTCTTCCTCCGCCGCAAACCATCCCGGCGAAGACCATCACCTAAACAGCAATATGATCACAGCTGACCATGAATTCGCAGCCGGGCGAGGTGACCATCATAACAACATTAATAACGGAGAAGATGATCACGATCAGGAACTTCATGATAAGGAGGTGACGAGGCAGCTAAGCGGGAGGGTGCGGAGCTTGACCGATGAGGACCTCGATGAGCTACGCGGTTCCATCGAGCTCGGATTCGGCTTCAGTGAAGAAGACGGAGGGCACGACCTCTGCAACACGCTGCCTGCTCTCGACCTCTACTTCGCCGTCAACAGGCAGCTCTCTGACCCGAAAATTTGGTTCACCCCAAGCCCCGTCTCCTCGCCAATAACCACCAACTCTTCTTCATCTTCATCTAACTCATCATCATCGCCGGCATCTTCATCGACAAAATCTGTCTCGTCTTCCACTTGGGTATGCAACGTTTGTGGCTCGCCGAGCCCCAGGAGTCCAAATGACATGAACCAAAGCAACAAAGCTGTTGCTACTAATGCCAACAATCAGCAGCAGCAGCAGCAAGATTCAACTGCGTGGAAGATCTTCAACCCTGGTGCGGTTCTCATATATGCTGATCATCTTTGGAAATTAAAAATGGTCATTTATCTCACATGCATATAATATTTGATGTGTTTGAATAACAGGGGACAACCCGCAGCATGTGAAGACAAGGCTGAGACACTGGGCGCAAGCCGTGGCATGCTCTGTCCGGCAGTGCTGCTGAGCCGACAAACTTAAACTGATCATCGCTCATAGGAGGAGATAATCAAGTACGCATATATTCATACTGATAAGAAATGGGGGAAAAAAAGAAACGTCTATACATCAATGGTGGTGACAGCTAGCTGCATATATACATCTTTATTTAGTCTCTCTTTTTTTTTTCTCTTCTTTTTCTTAATTTATGGATTGAGAAGTTAGGAAATCAATCGTCGTGCATCATCAGCCATTCGTGGAGAAGGGAGATACAGACGCAAGCAACGACAGAGATCAAGCAGGGGAAAGATGAAGCTATTTGAGTTGTTCGTCAAAAATATTTTTGAATACTTATTCAATGATTTAGTGAGGGGGAAGAATTGAAAGAGAAGAAAAATGGAAAACATTAGTCATTATATGATTAATTAGGAGCTCGTATTAACTACAATTTCTTGTTCTTTGTTTTTTTTTTTTTTTAAAATTGGGGGGAGGTATCATCCATGCGTAGGATGAAGTTCATTTGTACGTGTGATGCTTCTTCAATTACCATTGCAATTAATGTAAGTGAACGGGAGGGGAGAAACACTTTATATTAATGTCCAAAATTTTTTTTTTTTCTTTCGACATGCAGTACTTAGGTGTTCGATCATCTTGTTGGTTATTGCCAATACGGTAGCTTGCTTTTGGCTCATTTGTTTTCTCTTGCACTTTGCTCCATGGCCAAAAAAGGGATGCAAATTAACACTACACATTTTACAAGATCAATATATAGCATTACATTGATATAACAGAGCAATGTATTGATATAGTAGTACATGGTCAATATATAGCAGCCAAAGTTAAGCCCGCAAGCAGAGCAATATATTCTTGTAATAATATCGGCGTGGTAAAAAATATAATCCGTGATCAAATTCATGAAGCTTTCTGAAATGATGCAAACGGCAGCTTTCAAAAAACTCCAACATAGATAGAGCATGTTTTAATGAAGGAGTGAACAAAAAGAAACTCGAGAGCCACCGTATGTACCAAGGAAGGAAGCTTTAATCCACACCATACATAAGCATGATTGCATGCTGGTATCTATATATGCCGGCAAAACAAAAAAGAAGCGATCCACCATTCGGTCTTTATCTGGCGCTAGATAGCTGAATTAGTCTTCATCGTTTCTGTTGATATAGGAGCAGAGTAGCATGGTGGCGCAACGGCGGAGGATGTAGATCCTGGCACGCTGCTCCTTCACCAAGGCGGCGCAACGTCCTGCGAAGCTGCGTCTCCCTTTGTTAACGTTCTTCTTGCTCTTAAAACTAGTCATAGGCCTGGTGGCGTAACAGTACTGTTGCTCCTCTACCATCTCGATCCTCAACTCAATTCGATCCCTCTCAGCTTGCCAAAAGGGATCGAGACTGAGAGAAAGCTGCTGGGTTGGTTGTAGCTAGGGAGGTAAGGAGTGGAAGAGGAGGAGCTAGCTAGATAGTGAACATATATTTATAGAAGGGTAAAATTAAGGCAGAGAAGAACTAGCTAGGAACACTGCACATGTACATATATCGTTAATTGAAGCAGTGCAGTTACGTACCACGCATTTCTTCCCTTTAATTAAAATTAAAGTTAAAAAGTGTACTACATATATATATATATATACTCACTCAGTCTCAAACGTCAAAACGCGCGTGCATGAACTGGTTAGCAAGCTAAATTAAAGACTCTGGGGATTCTCAATATCTATCTAGCTGGAGATTATTATTTATATATCCAAAACTAATGCTGGCCAGCTCTAAGCTTATTATCTGATGTTAAAATAAGTCATCAATCTGCTGATATATAAAACGTTGCTCCGCTGCTTGTTCAAGGAAGGAAGGGACACAGCCTGCCGCGTCCACCAAGGGCCGGCCAGATAGCTTCAGGAAGGCTTCCTTAAATCTATGCTGCTCAATCAAAATCAAACTCCACTATCTTATGGCTAGCTCAATGAACGGAATATACTATATACCCTGATGATTAATAAAAAAGGATCATGTTTCTCTGTGTATATCTCTTACATATTTTGAATTAATTTGAATTCAGTTGCTACCTGATACTTATTTTATTTAACCTATCAACCTGATAGGAAGTTGAATATATGTAACAGTTGGCTTTACCCATTTCTATGATGCATCTTCCGTTCCAGCTGGAAGTTCCCTCTTTTTGCAAGCGAGGACAAGAGCCTAATTTTTAATCAAATCACCAGCATATAATATAAAGAGTGAAATTGAGTCGACATAGTTAGTCCTATTACTTCAGCTGAGGGCATTGGTCTCCTTGACTGATAACAGCATATATGCAACATTTTAATTTAACATATATAACATTCTTCATTTGTATATGAAACATGTAGGATCATGTCGAACGCGTATCTACCTAATTAACTACCGTATGGATTATTGTATATTCACCTATAATCACATATGCATATGGCAGTAGCAGAGAGTTTCTTAACTTTAAAAGAATCTCAGTATATATATCTATATATATATATGTAAACTAATTAATTAAGCCTTTATATCTATATCAGTTTAGACAAATTAACTAAGTGCAATTATCGCCGTATCTAAGCAAGCACATGCATATATCTACCTTTCGAATTTCGATGAAGATACGATCAGTTTATATATATATATATATATATATATATATATATATATATATATATATATATATATATATATATATATAAAGATTAGAGGTTTTTTTTTTTACTATTTAATATTTCGACACTGTAAAAAATAAACAGTCATAATTGCATTAGGAGAGATCAGAGCACATACGTTTCTAAAAAAATATTTTCACTTATTTTATTTTTTTCTCTTTGAAAAAAATAATTACATCATAACTGTACTTTTACTGACAACTTTATATATTCTTTTTTTATATTAATTCTTTTATTAGTCTTAATTTTATTTCTATTAGTTTAATTTTGCTTAGTTAACTTTTTTTTATTCTTTGATTAATTTTATTATTTCTTTCCTCTTCTTCTAAATCTTCTGAGAACTTCTTTTCTCTATCCTTCTCTTATTATATATACTATTATAAATTATACGTGGGATCTTTTAATAGCTACTTATAGCTCAAATAGTTGGATAAATCTCGAATTTTGAGTCAAAATAAGCTCAAAATGAGATCAAATATCGATCGCACTTAGATTAGTATTGGATCGCATAGGATTGCATTTGGGTTACACAAAATTGTAATCAAGTTGTAGTCATTTTGTTGCATAGGATTGCACTTGGACCGTACAAGATTTTGGTCGAAATACAGTGATAAGGTCGCACTTAGGTTACCAATAAACTACGGTTGGATTAACATTGGTAGCACAGAATTGCATTTGAATCGCACAAAATTGTAGTTGAAATGAAATCATATATGATCGAAATATAGTCATATGACAAAAAACCCATGCAAAAAAGAGATAAAAATAAAAAATAGACAAAATGAGTGCAAAAACAGAAAAATTGTCAATTTTTATCTTTGTTCGATAACTCTTAAGAAAACTATAAAAGATCGCACAAAATTAGATTAATGAAAAAAATAAAGAAAAGAGAATTGAGTTAGCTAAGCGAAATAAAATTATAAAAGATCTCTCTTAATGCAGTCGTTGTCGTTTATTTTTATGGAGTACCGAAGAGTGATAGGAGTGCCTCTTTCTCTCTCTACATATATGGTAAAAATAAAGGCACATCATTCTTAGAAACACATTGACATAGATCAGTTCGATTTCGTCGATACAAAGTTTAAAAATAATTTCCACCGTTACATATGAAGAACTATGAGTTAAAAATATAGTGACAAAATTTCAATTCAATTAGATCGCGAATCAATATTAATCTGATTTCTTAATTATGATGGTACAAATAAAAAATTTCTAATCATATATATATATAAGCACTTGCTTTCCAGGAGCACTATTAGACGTTCCCTCTCAGGTTTATAGTCAAGATAATTTTTAAATTCAGTCTCTACTGTTGGATATAAAAAATTATGATAAAAATATATTAATAAAATTTCAATTTAATTTGATCACAAATAGACCTCTATCTGTTAATAGAAATAAGAAACTCTAAAATATAGTATCTTTTTTTCGTCATCATAATCAAGTGGTCGAATGAAGGTCAATTGGTAATTTGATTAAACTAGAAATTTATAATTATATTTCTAATTTATATTTTTTAATATTCAACAATATAGATTAGATTCTAAGATTTTATCATCCAAAAATTTAAAAAAAGGTGCTGCAAAATATCCCTAAAAAAAAATACTTTTGTCTATCTCCATATATATAGTTCAGCTTAAAAGTTCGGCTTATGATTATGTTTATTACATAATTAGAAAAAAAAATTCTCCCAAAAGATCTGGCCAAAATCCCACAGTAGTGATTTTTATGAGTGACCGAAATCCCCAAGCAGTGATTTTATCTGTTCCTCAAGCAGACTACACTTGGAATTATCATAACTTCCTTAAATTTCTTTTGCATATAGTAAACCAGAGTGCTTATTCGAAGTTGTTTAAAATGTTCCTTCCTACAAGAACACTCTGTCAATGCACTGAAATTAAAGCACATAGTACTCGATCAGTACTGCAAAATACACAGATGAGATGACGGAGGCAAGATGGATATATACTACTGCGCTGTAGTATATATATCCAGTGCTATGTAATTAATTAAAACATAGCTGCTCGCATAGCGTAGATAATATATATTAAGTTGGGTAGAGTTAGAAACGACATTACATTGAAATTTCCTCCCAATTCAATAAGCAATCATACTTCAATAATTCATGCTTCAATAATTCATGCACCCACTGTTGATGTACTATCTTCTTCTTATTTTTTAATTTAGATTGTCATTTTCCTCTTCTGTCACCTTGATGCATGTGGCTGGAAGAAACAGACACAAAATATCTTCTCCTTGAAGCTCTTCTTCAACGTAGATGTCCTTTTCTTCAACGTACGTACCGTCGATGCAAGCGGCTGGAAAGAATAGTTCCATTATAATTAATTGACCACAAATTTAAAATTAAAATTTTCATCCCATGAGATTCCAAAGCACACATTTCACACGAGCAAGATAATTCATACATCGCCTTCCATCGCCTGATCAATGTGTAGAAACCTTATCACAATGTGCTACGCATTTCTCATAATAATGTTATGGCCATCACATCACTGCGTGAAGCACGCCAGCTAGCTACTACCTACTACTACTACTTCTTCTTCTTCTTCTATATATCACGGCGCTAGAGATACCAATTTCACCACACAGCTACCTCTAGCTCTCTTCAGTTTTCATCATTAGGTCTCTTGCTAGCAGCTAGCTACTGAAGCAAATACTCAAATTAAATTAAAAATGGCGGGTTCCGAGGGAGTTAATGCTGGCGGGAGGCAGTACATGCAATTCCAACCTGAGAATGCCAAGGTGCGGGATGTGTTCAAGCACTTTGTAACTACCAAGAAGAGCAGGGCGCGCCGGCTCAACAGGTTCGCCGAAACTGATGTCGCTCACGAGCATTATCATGGTTTGCCCACTTACTCGTGGGTCGTCATCGCCACGCTGCTCCTGCAGAGGCTTCTCTTGTTCCTCTACAAGCCGATGAAGTTCATGGGAGACGCTATTGAGTTCTTCCTCAACCTCCTTGCCCTCAACAATGGCCTCGGAGGCTTGCTTTGGCGTGCTCTCACATGTAACATATATATATATATATTACTTTTGACATCTATAGAGGCGTCCTGCAGAGGCTTGCTTTGGCGTGCTCTCACATTATATATATATAATCGGTTGCTTTAATTGCATATATATGGTACAGACATCTCACAAGATCGACGCCATGTTTTTTGCAGGGTCTGTTGTGATTCCGATGAGAGAAGCAGAGAACTACAGTTCGATCATATCGCATATCGACAACAGGATTGAGCTCCACAGGAACACATCCTTGATCAGCTTCTTCTCCATGCTGGATCCCAGAGCCGCACTCAATAACGAAATTAACTACCTAGACCTCTCCATGATGGCTGCCAAGCTTGCCTACGAGAACGAAGCCTACACCAAGAATGCCATCACCAACCACCTCAAGATGAACTTTGTCGGATTCTACAACTGCTGGAACAGTAAGTGCCTGCTGAACCAAAACTGTAACTGTAACTCGCACAATCACACAAATTAACTAGCACTACTTTTTGGTGTGCAGAGTATGTGGAGGACTACACGACGCAGGCGTTCATCTTCACCGACAGGTGGGACGACGCTAACCTGATCGTGGTGGCGTTCAGAGGCACAGAGGCCTTCAACAGTCGCGATTGGTCTACTGATGTCGACCTGTCTTGGCTGTGCATGGGAAAGCTTGGCAACCTCCACATGGGATTCCTCAAGGCACTCGGACTTCAGGACCACCGCAGCTGCAACAATGCCTTCCCGAAAGACTTCAACCCCCCTGCAGACAAGCCTCTTGCCTACTACGCCCTCCGTAACACCCTCAGAACCCTCGTCGCCCGCCACCGCAAGGCCAGAATCCTCGTCACAGGACACAGCCTCGGCGGGGCCCTAGCTGCAATCTTTCCTGCACTTCTGTCTATGCACGAAGAGAACGAAATCCTCGATGCGATGTATGCCGTCATGACCTACGGGCAGCCGCGCGTTGGCGATCACGATTTCGTCAACTACATGACTAACTATGTGCCGGTAATTCATAGTCGTGTTTGGTCATTGGGAATTGAACTACTGCGATCGATTCAAAACTTTTTTGTTCACCCTCGATGAATTAATGGATGCGCAGGTTAAGTACTACAGAATGGTGTACAGGTACGACATCGTGCCTAGGATCCCGTTCGACGCACCGCCAGTGGCAAGGTTCAAGCACCACGGAACGTGCATCTTCTACGATGGATGGTACAGCGGGGAGGTTGTGGCGGAATCTCCAAACCCCAACTACTTCGACCCATTGTACGCATTGCTCATGCACTTATGTGCGGCGGGAGACCTGATGAGAGCTCTGTTGATCGAGATTACAGAGGGGAAAGACTTCAGGGAGGGATTCGTGTCGATCATGTACAGGGCGTGCGGGCTCCTCCTGCCGGGTGTTGCCTGCCACAGCCCCAGAGACTACATCAACAGCGGCAGGCTCTCCAAGATACCCAACAAGATCGTAACGCTGCTGCACAGGAAGCTCTATTCATGAAGAAGCAATCTAATCTCTACTCTATATCCTCCTATATATCATCAATATCTACTAAATTCGAAGCTCTTTATATAGCTCTAAGAATGTAAGTTTTTCAGAGTGAATGAATATATATAGCTCTAAGAATGTAAGTTTTTCAGAGTGAATGAATATATGAGTTAGTTTTTCAGAAAGTACGCATCGGAATCTTAAACTGCCTGTATCTTCCACTACCAAATGTAATTAATAAATTACAGACATGCTGCCCTAAAACAACCAGGAAAAGAACTGCTTTTGACGCTGTTTCAAATTGCTCTAAAGATATGTACATCTCCTTCCAGGTCTACCGTAGAGACTTCTCGTTAGCGAAATTCTGTTACACAAAACCAGAATAAGATCTTTTCACAAATTCACAAAAAAAAAAAGATGGAACTTTGAACAGATTATCCAGAGAGAAAATCCTAGTTAATTACTAGCAATGCTGAAGCAAAATTTTACAAGAACAAGTACAAATTACCCAAAGACATGTCAAGCAATGTTACCTTCCCTCTCAGTATTCTCTTACAAAGAGCTGGCTAGAGCTTCATAGAGCTATGGTACATCACGATATTTAATGACGTCCTTCTCGTCCAAATCGTATGTTTTACAGATGCCAGAAATTGTGTCATCACTAACACCATCCTCTGCATCTTCCTTGGCAAGGAGCTTCTCAAGATCTTCAGATGGGTTCAAAACCTGAACCAAAAAAGTAAAAAGCTATTTATGAAAAAGTATAGCTTTGTTTCCTTTATGATTTAGTATTAGGACCTTGCTGATTAATTGGCAGAACAAAAAGGTATGGCAGGATAAGCACAAGATGGCATCATACCCATGGAGCTTCAGGATCTTTACTTTGAGATTGATTGGATTCTTCTTGGGGATTGCTACCTTTACTCTTAGTAACTGCATCCCATGAGCTCGGTGAGTCTGAAACTAAAAGCATAAGCCTCTCACTACCCTGAAAACATTAAGATAAACATATTCACTCGATAGATTACCAACTCCTTCCAACCCAATTAACCTGGTTATTTGAGTATACAATTATACAAGCTTTTCATGCTTGAATTCAGATGTATGTCATGTAGTACCCCTTTAACTGCGCAAGGGTCATGCTAAGGAAGAGAACTGACTTCAATTACTATGGCATGCACAAGAAGCGCATTGCAAAATCCTATACCAGCAACTCTTCCTAACAACCAGTAACAGTTACAATAATGGAAATATCTTGTTTATGTGTGGGTCTATGCATGTGAAGATAAATGAATCTTAAGAAACTTCCTACTGACTGAAAACCAATTTGATTATACATGTAGCAGTCCTTGAATTCCAGATCAAAGAAAACCTCCAGCCTATCATCTGTGTCTAGGAAAACTACACGACAGTACACATGTAAAAGACATTCATTCCCGAATGCAGCTACTACTCAAATTGCTTTGTGCATAACAAAAAACAAGGAATCAATTAAGAGGTTATTGCCTTATTGGCACTACATTTAGGTGATTCGTTTCACTTTAACAGAATACATAGAAAAACCTCAAGTTTATAAAATAATATCTCAAGGACTATACACAGTACCTGGAGCGCTCTCCAATTTGAATATGTACGAAACAAGATCCAAAAGAAAGGAACATTCGGCAATGGTAAAACCTGATCAATCATGAGTTCCATAAGAAAAATTAAGAAAAGTTATTTGGTAATGATCTAATAATGACAAAGAAAAGCAAGCACGCACAAGAGCGATAGACACTTTCATCATAGAATGACAGACACTTTTACTCTTTTGCTCCACCAAAGTAAAGGTAGAACATCCGAAACCCCTTAAATTCTGAATTAAAAGAAGATAACCTCTAAACACTTGCAATACCCTGAAATTTGTATGAAGGCCAAAATCCATGGGATTTTAACTATATAACTCAATATAAACATACTGACAGAACCATACTAAGAGAAACCTGTATAGGCATTCAACTATTCAGACTACTAAATCCGAAGCCCATTGTGATGATTGCTTCAATTACTACAGAACAAGTATAAAAACTAGAAATTACAGTAAATGCTTTAGTATTTTGAAGACTGTACACTTAAGTGCAGTGCTTAATACCTAAAATTATGATTATTCTTAGTATGACTTCTGCGATTAACTATGTATAAACAGGGGAGCCTTGGTAGCTAAATTCAACATTAGTAGACTTCAGAGCACCTAAAGAAGCATATATCCTAACCACCTAGTTACTATTTGTTTCAGAAATGAGCAAGATGATACATGTTCCTGCAAAACACTTGGCAGGAATGCACAAGACTGAACTTTCTCAAATAGCTACCGTATTACAATACCTGTCTAAAACTATGTCAGATCATCAATCAAGGAGTATGAGTAAGAATCAGATTGTTATTATTATAATGCACATGTAATTAGAATACTAGTAATTTTCCGGGAAGCCAACAAGAAAAGTTATGTGTATACTCACACTGAAAGCTGTTGTTAGTGGAAGTGCAGATAGGGAAACATAGAGGTACTTCCTATGCATCGCACAACCCCTGCATACTTCAAGAAAGTCATATGATCAGGACAATGCAGATTATGTATTAAGTTAATGGACCCCAACTATGGCAAAGAGTAGCTGTAGAATCACCTGATAGCAATATGCCTCAGTCTCCTGCGTACAAGACGAGGGTTCAAGCTGCATGCAAGTTGTAATATGGATCAATGCAATTGTGTTGAAAGTTGAAAAAAAACAGGAAGTGCAAATTGGTAATGTGGCTTACTGTTTGGGGAATGTGATCTCTAGCTTGTTGAGATCCTTGGGAATGGATTTGAGGAGGTTCTCCGATGGATGGACTGTGGAGAGAAGTCGGAGGCCTAGGCTGTGCACACGCTGCTTCAGGCTCCCCTCCGGCGCAGCTCCCAAGCGTTCCCACGCACCATTCATCTGTTAATAATTCCCAGAACAAAGAAAAATTAGAAACAGTTCAAAAATTTTTATTGTAAACTTAGTAATAGCGAATCATTTGCAAATCCCATTATGCAAATTCCCCTCGAAAAAACAAAGAGATAGGAAAAATATTTCAATCAACATTTTTTAGTGAAAGGTGAGACCTTTTGTGCGAGAAAGTCGACGAGGAGCTCGGCTCTGTTGGTTCCTGTTGCTGCATCCGATCGAATGGTAGACCATAGTTGAGACCATGAAGGAGTTGATGACGTGGAAGGAGCGGTGGAGTTGGATGAGGAGGAGGAGTGGCCTGAGATGGCGAAGCACCAGTTGCGGCTGCCCTTCACCGGGAAAACCACGATCCTTCTTCCGAGCATTATTACGAATTCTATTTCCAAACCTTCGACTCAAATTCCCAATTCAATTCAATGCTGCAAGATCACCGGCCGGCGGCGGGGAGAAGAACAAGAAGAACTTTCAGTGCTTCCCACTCGAATCATCTCATGAAGTGGATGAATTGATTGGGTTTCATTCGATTCGGACTGGACCGGTTATTTCGGAACTGGGCTTTCAAACCCAAAAGGCCTACGCGAAGGCCTACGCCATATTACGCCACCCATTGGCAGTCCGCTTTAGAGAGACATTTGACTCAAAAGAATTTTTTCATAATAAGTTTTATAATATTATCTAAAAATTAATTAAAATTTAAAAAATATAAAAAATTATATATGGTATATTTTATTACTATTTATTTTTATAAAAATAAAACTTATTTTTTAAAATATCTTTAGAATATCTATCATTAAAAAAAATTACTTCAAAAGCAAACCCATTCCCTGTATATTTTCGTGTGAATAACTGGAATACCCATTTAGTGCATAAGCAGCAAGCAAAGATCAAACATCACGCTCACTGCAAATTAAAACATTTCTACTACCAAAATACAGTAGATGATCATAAATCAAAACATACTATTATTGAAGAAAGTTCTGTATTCATCTATCTTATCATGGTGACCCAAATGAGTATTCGTCCTCTACATAAACATCAACACGAAGTAACTTGCATGCTACACCTTCCTACTTGCCTGCCTACCTACCAGTTTAGTTGTACAACAAGTTCGCATGGCATATTACTTATGACGCTGCCTTACTATCGTCTGCTTTTCTTGTCATTGATTCCGGATTCTCGCTCCCTCGTTCTGTACCCGCACTCCTATGAGTACTAGCAACGCCAGATTCGGAGGCAGCTCCGCTATCCTGCTTACCTCCTCGGCCTTGATTAGATGCTGCTGGAGTAAGATCAGTGCTGGTTCCATGGGGCAGCTCTGGGTGCATTCCTATGGCCATGCCATTAATGGACCCTGGTCTAACACCGACGTGCCCTTGGAAAGGTAGCATCTGAGGTTGAAGTTGCGGTGGTTGCTGTGCCTGCTGCAATGGATGCTGGGGAGTGAACTGTACGGGAGGCCTGGGGGTAAAGAAAGCTGGCTGCGGCATAAAATGAGCTCCAGGTTGCATTGCAGCATGCGGCATCATCTGTTGGAGGTTATAGAATTCAATATGTGGTCTGTTGAGATGTAGGGAAGATGCCAAAACTTACCTGTGGACGGGCAGCTGGGGCCTGTGGCTGTGCATCTGCAATTGCAGCTAGGTATAAGAGGTTCTTCTGAAGCCGTGCTTGGTACCTGAAATAATACATACATCGTATCAAGAGACATCTGCATTTCTATAAACCATAAGCATGGTTGGATGTCTATCTATGAAATGAATATAAACTAAAGAGAATATATAAGGTGTTTCTTTCTTTTCCCTGATTTTAAGCTGCTCAGAACTATACTCTCTCATGCAAAATTCTATTATAACACAATGAACACCTAAAGAAGTTGCCATCTGAAGATGCTGAAGGTAAGCCATTCAGCACAACTTCATTAAATGCATGGTTTCACAACCAAACTTCAACAACATTGAGAAGTCCATTCCAAAGTTTTGACAAATAGGGTAGTTGTGTGATCACCATTCTTACTATAATCCCCCTTCAACTACTACCTGGACACAGTTCAGTTTGCCCACGCATATCAGCTTGCCATATACAACACGTACACATGTAAACAGAAATTACATAACTGATACATAAGAGTAAGTTACTACAAAAATAAATAAGATAAATAAATAAATAAATACTATCTCAGGTTAATGCTCAAAAGTTTAGTAGGTCTAGGACAGTTGAATATTCTCAGTTGGATCTTGGATTTTTATGTGGAACAATCAAAAGCTTTTTAACCGTAACAAACTTATGCTAAGATACTGAGTTATAAATACCAAAAGTTCTACCCACGCAGGAGGATATCTGCAGCATAATCATGACAATACACTGAGTTATAAACGACAACCTATCCAGTGAGAAGAAAACCATAATACGACAAAAGACCACTTGTGAATATGCTTACAGTATTATGGTTTATCCTCAATATATGACAGGAGGAATCTGCAGTTTGTGTTCTTTGTAAAACAAAGAGAGAAGATATCCAAAAAGGAAAATGATCACTTACTCTGCACATTCTGCCAACTTTCCTAAATTCTGATTTTCCAAGATGCTCAGAATTAACTGCTTGTTCTCATCCAACATCTGCATTAAGTTAGCACAAGAAAGAGGGTAAGCTTCTTCGTTAGTCATGTGAGCATAGCCATGCAAGAGAAAGACCACAAAAGAAAAAAGTTACACCAAAAGGAAGGGGATATTACTTAACATGACTAAGATACGCTTCTATATGCATTACCCATTCATAAGCATAAACTGTAGTACTATCAAAAACCCAGATAATGGAACGACTAACAACTACTTAATCTGGATATTGGACATAAAAGGCGAATAATGTGTCATGCACAAAGCATTGAATGTGAGGGAACGCCAACAAGCTCCTCAACCTTCCATGTTAAGATGCTTGCTACGTCAACACAGCTATCATCCTCATTGAATTGCGAGGAAGCACTCCAGACACCCCATGCAATTCCAAGCATAACAAGATACTTGTTTACAACTTATATCCAAAGGTGAATCCTTTGGTTCACAATTAGGCAAAAGGAAGAAAATGCTACACATAGAACCATAACAATGCAGGCACAATCATTCATACTATACATAGAACAGTAACAATGCAGGCCAATCATTCATATTGCTCAGATCACATCAAACTTCAATCACACAATTGTTCTACTGTCTAGTTAATTCAGTATCAACAAACTGCTAAGGCCAACTTTACTAGAACATACAATAATCAACAAGAGCTTCTTTAGTAGTTAGGTAAACTTCATTCACGTCAACATGGAAGACGACCGACTCCATTATCAATGGCAAAGGGCAAGCAAATTTGAATACTTTATCGATAGCACAGTAAATATCAATGAAAAAATCGTAAAGCTAGACTCACAACCAATACATAAACTCAACAAAAAAAGCCAGATTTTTACATGCCAAACGGCTTCAAAATCCAGTCTATATCGAGCAAAACATGTCTATATCTCAACAAAATCGGATTCTGAGAGTCCAGACGGATTAAAAATCGCGACTTTTCTTATACCTTTTGAATTTGTTCGGTGCTGATGTTGGTCTGAGATGGATTCATGGGGAGTGCCGGCTGCTGCTGCATGGTGTCTCTCCTCCGTTAGAGTCGTTACTGCTATTATCGATCGATTGATAGATTGATTGGTGACGGTTTCTAGGTTCTAGGGTTGTACAACTCCTCTCCAGTTGAGAGAGAGAGAATGCAAGTAAGAAACAAAGAAAAGCAAAAAAAGGGGGGCGGGAGAAATAGAATCTAACGCACCAACCAGAACCACTACAGAGGTTAGAAGAAATAGAACAACCTAAAATGTTTTTTGTTTTTCCGGTTCTCTTTCTGCTTGTTCTTCTTTGTTCTCACTTGCTCAGTTCAGTCTGCCGTGAAAAAGTTCAATCTTTGGGCCACCGAATTGAATTTTCTCTTCTGGACTCAAGAATCTCAAAGCCCAATCTTGAGGACATCTATTTCTTTAATTAATAAAAGAACGACTGTAATAAAAAATTCAATCTTTTTCTTCTTTGGAATAATTCTTATAGTTGACTCGCCTGTGAAGAGTATAAGTTAGAACAAAGCACACAGGTGTTGCACGTTTCTTTGGGTTGTTTGTTAGTTATTACTTCACTAGATTGATGATGAAGAAGACCACAGCAAGAGTACGCACTCAAAGCAGGCATTTTTTTTAAAAGGTTCCCTAAAAGGTGCATTCTTTTTAACTATGCGATTCATGGGAAATATTAGGAACAGGAAATGAATAATGATTTGGTTGTTAATTGATTAGTTCTGGTAAAAAAACACTAAAAACTTCAACAGTCTGAGTCAAAGCAGCGTTTAATATGTAGTCAATATAATTCAACAAGTTGCGCAACCATCCAAGAAACTCCTTACGGCTAAAGAAGAGAAAAAAAAGCCACCTACTTTGAAGTTTGAACACAACACACTACAAACGCAAGCAAAAGCAAAAGCCGTCGTTTCAATCCTTGTTTTGAACCTTCAACAAATTTCTTCTATCACTACTGTCCTTCCATTCAGTTTTTCTCACCTTCCTCTCTCCTGCCTTCTCCAACTCTCCTCTTTCTTCTATAAATCTTTCAAAGTTTTGAGTTTGGTCTCTGCCACTATCAGTATATTTCTATATCCATCTGACCTTCTCTTCCTTCACCTTAAAATCTCATCTTTGCAGCACAAGGACTAAATTGTTCTCAACTTTGCAGCATTGGTTTTCACCACCGCCATGTCTCAGCCCTTAAAGAACGCTAACGTAAGCAGTACCGTGTCCGACGACGGCGCTGGTAGCGGGATGGCAGTTGGCGTTAGCAGCGAAGTCATGATCGGAGCAGTTCTCTTTCTTTTCTTGGTAGTTGTCTTTGTCTTCGTTCTTTATCTCTACTCTCGCCGGTTTCTCGGCCCGATCCCCAGCACAGGAAGCAACAGTTCTCGGGCACGGTTAGTTTTCGTTCAGGGACCCAACGATGCTGCTGCTCGCCGGGGGCTTGATGCTGCTGTGTTGAAAGTCTTGCCGGTCACTGTTTACAAATCAGTTGATTTCCAAGAGCCATTGGAGTGCGCAGTCTGTCTCTCTGAGCTCGCGGACGGCGAAGAGGCCAGGTTGCTTCCGAATTGTGGTCATGGATTTCATCTTGCTTGTATTGATATGTGGTTTCATTCACACTCCACATGTCCTCTCTGCCGAGCTCCTGTTATCCCTGAACAGCCAGAGAAATTCGATCTTTCTGCTTCTGAGGAGGTTTCACTTGATGGGAATGCGGCAGAATCGCCAGATTTGCCGACAAATGTGTTGTTCTGGGGCAACCAAGATCAGGTGAACACTAGGAACTCCGCTTCTGCTCCTGGAGCAGAAGAAGAAAGCCCAAGCTCGTCAGGCATGGGTAGGACTAAGCCGGAAGGAATGCTTGTTATTGAGATACCGAGGCGTGTGATGGAGGAGTTCTCCTCGCCTGCTTCATCGTTGCCGTCAAGCAAGATGCCAGTGGAGGACACGAAGTCACCGCCGTCAGCAAGGATGAAATCATTTAGGAGACTCCTGAGTCGAGGGAAGCGGGCTATGGTAGCTTCTCCTAGTCCTAGAGGGTGTGGAGATATCGAGCAAGGTTATGGAGGAGTTGCAGGGGAAGGGGCTAGTGTCACTCCAAGAACACCAACATATTCATGACCAAGAACAAATCAGCATTACTAGGTTATAGATTCCGCATAGGGGATTGATTACTGCATTGTTTTTGATGACTCTTTAAGGAATTGTTGCCATGGATGTGTGGCTTCCGGGATGCATTGGTAGCTTGCCGATCACCTGGTGTACATTTGATTCTTTTAGTTTGTTGATTCATATACATTTCCATTTATTATTTGCGACTCCGTGACTCAAAAATGAGGCTCTGCCAACTAGCACTATCACTGACTGACGCACTCTGTTTGTGTGGAACTTCGTATGAGCACCTCACTGTTGGCAATGGTTCTTGCACAGAACTACATGCTTGCCTATTATTTTATCAATACTATTAATTGAACTGCTTGTTATGATAAGCAAAAGTTTTATATGTTTCAATATTCTAAATTCTCGAATGCTCTCTTAATACAATGAAACATATTATATGGTCATATATGTTTTCTTATCAAGTCTGATGAGTTGCCAGAGAATTGCAATTTTGGTTTTTGTTGCCACTGGTGAGCTGTTGTTAATGTTTTGTTACTTCTTGTGGTTAATTTTGCAAGCAAAAATTTTGTTTTTGTTTTTCTTTTCTTTTATTTTCTTGAATGAAAGAGGTGTATCCTTGTGAAAAGATTCTTCTTCCTCAACTTGTTTCCCTTTTTGTTATTTTTTATATTTTTAAGAACAGAGAGGTTCCCAGAAACAACCACCACTAGGGGAGATGTGAGATGTCCCACACCTTTCGAGACCCTTTAAATAAATCAGATAAAAAAGATTCATCAATAAATCCACGACACAGAAATAAAACCCTAATACAGTGATGAATGATTGATTTCATTTATAGTTTTCATTCGTAAGGAAAGAAAGCACGCTGCAATCTTTTCCCAATTTCTGTTTCAGGAGAAGTTACAGTTTCCCAGATGTTCCAACTTTTTTGTTATGATTATTATAGCTATTATTTGATAGTTTGCATTTCTTTTTGTTGATCGGTCGAAATTAAACAAGGATTTCTGTCCTTCCTTAGTGCTGCTGACTTTTTTGTTCTTTTTTCCGCCTCAAAAGAGAAGTTGGAATTTTTCTTCTTTCTCTTGATCGATTCGTTTAATCTGTTCGATTATATGATTGATTTTGATGCTTGCATCTCCTGCCGGTCAATTACAAACAATTTTTTCGAATTTCTGTAGAAAAATTTGCTTCTTTCCGGTGGTACCTAAGCAGCTTTTTGTTCTCATTTCATCGATAGACTCGGAAAGATTAATTCTTTGTTGAATCTCCATAAACTTTTTTTTTGGAGCTTCAAAGAGCCATTTTCAGCGTATTCCATCGTTGAGGAATCAAAATATTGTTTCGTTTTGTGACTGTGCCAACCTTGTTCTTGGCATGTGTTCGACGTTATGGTAAGGCGGCAAGGGTTGCGGTTGATATCCCGTCGTTGTTGTTTTATCGACCATCTTCCTACCGATTTCAGTTTGATGGCTCTCACTAGGCAAATGCCGATTGCGTACTTTCATGGGCTTAATCATGAGCTGAAACATCAAAATGAGCAATGCCGCCTTCCGAAGAAGATCTATTTTGACAGTTTAGGTCTTCTTGATAATAATTCACGAAAGGCGTTGAGGTTGAAGAGCTGCTTCAATGCCCATGATGGCAACTTCAAACGGATGGATGGTGAAGTCGGCAAGATTCATGCCTTTGCATCATATAGTAAATCCGTTAGACACTCTGATATATCTCTTACAGACAAGATAAATAATGAGAGTTCTGTTAATGGGCATGACCTATCGAAGAATGGAAGGCTGCTGGGGTATTCATACAATTCTGGTTCCAAGAAATTAGTTGTTGCTGTAGATGTTGATGAAGGTAAACTTTCTTGTTTTTGTACACACTTATAATAGGAGATTATCAGTATCATCTTGCTAATGTCCGTTAAGGGTTGCAGCATGTTATAAAGCATTTCTGTGTACCATGCTTTCATGACTGAATTAACTCAACAATCCATTTTGAGTCACTGTCTTGGTGTTAGAGGAAATGAAAAGTAATTTTAACTATGTTGTTAGTCATCAAAACAGAAATGTTGATATAGCAGGGACACCTGGGAGGTTTTTTCTGGAGTTTGAGATATCTAGATGAAGGCCCTGCGTGAAAAACTTGTGTCTAATTGCTTTATACTGCTTAGTTATAGTTTCTTCAGATTTAGACCTACCATTCCAATTTATTTGGTGCGGATCAAGTAGGATCTGTTCTTCAACATATTCATACTTTAAACTGGTGTTACATTTTTGACTAGTGCGACTTTAATTGTTTCTCATGTTGCAACTTGGCTGCAACCTCAATCTCTTCTTCAATGAATAGCTGCTCCATTTGACAATGCCTTATCAGTTTCATTGTTTATCCAGATATTTGAGCTATTTGTGGTTCACTCTAAGATAAATGGGAACAGCATCCATATGAAGTGTTAATATTGAATATTTAGGCTGAAAGTGCTCTTTTGAGTAGCACATCTCCTCCATCTATTTAATGCAGCTATTTTTTGTTCTCAATCTTGTAAGTGTCCTACAGTGAAAGTTTTATATTCTTCTTTGTAAATGTTTATGGGTGACTTATATTCTTCTGCAGTTCTTGGAAGCTTTCTGTCTGCTTTGAACAGATTCATATCAGATCGCTACTTTTCAAATCATTCGTTATCAGAGTATTATGTGTACGAGTTCTTTAAGGTGATTGTCAGTAAATATCCTTGTACTTAACTTGCTTTTGTTAATTTGCATGAAATTTTAGTACTCACAATTTTGTTCATCAATAAGCAGATATGGAATTGCTCACGAGCAGAAGGTATACTGATTGTAAAACTTATTGATTGAACATCATTAGTGTCGTTGTTGTCTCATTGCCTAGCTTGTACATACAACTTTTTACTTTTCCCAGACATGTGTGTAAGTTATTTCTTTCATTGTGACAGCCGACCTTCGAGTTCATGAGTTCTTCCAAACTGATTATTTCAAGAATGGAATCCACCCTATCCCAGGTGCTTGGCACACTCTTCATAAGCTGGCTCCGTTTTGTGAGCTTTCAGTTGTAACGTAAGACTTGTTAAGCTCTTGGTTCCTTTTATGAGTCAGTTTATGCAAGTATCTTCTTTCAGTTTTTTTTATTTCAATAACTTTATTGAGATCCAAAATCTCTTCACCTTAATAGGTCTCGGCAGAATGTTATTAGGGATCACACTGTTGAGTGGCTTAACAAGCATTATCCAGGATTGTTTCATGACGTACACTTTGGGAACCATTTTGCTTTGCGTGGGAAGTCAAGGCCAAAATCTGAAATATGCAGGTAAGACACGTGGACAATGTGAGCTTCAATATACATCAACGAAACTACTTGATGTAGGTTAATCTGAGCTATTACTTGACTTCCATATTATTGAATTCTTTTTTAACTGATTGCATGGGTTATTTGAGTTCTGATAGTTCGTCTTTACAGGTCTTTCGGGGCTCAAGTTTTGATCGATGACAACCCCCGGTACGCTCTGGAATGCGCTGATGCTGGCATCAATGTCTTGCTCTTTGACTATGACAATTCATATCCATGGTCTAAAAGCTCGAATACAGACTCACATCCATTGATCACCAAAGTGCATAACTGGCAAGAAGTTGAGCAGCGGATGTTTTCATGGATACCTTCATAGATATCAATTAAGAGATAATTCTTTTAGAAGCGGAATAATTATCAGAACGGGTAAATTACCCATACTTGATGTAGTTTGTTACTTGTCAAAGAAAAATTGTTCTACTTAGTATGTAGTCTGTACATACAAATATATATATAGCATTATGTCTTCAGCTGAAAAAATGGAAAGCTATCCTGTTTTATCTTTTTTAGAGGAAGTACTGTTGATTCAAATATAGAAGGAGGTTCTTACTTTGCTTTAAGGTTTAGATACATTCCATTTTGTAGTATCCGATACATGTATAAAGTCTAACATACAAGCTTTATTCAACTAGTGAAGATGTACTATAAGTGAGAAACACTATTATACTATAGCTGTACTGCAAAATTCCAATAGTATAACTCTAATATAAAACTTAGTACGCCTGTTTCCAATCAGTACAATTCTAGCATACAAGATATAATATAATACCTTTGTGAAATGGTAATAATAGTATGCACAACAAAATACATGACAATTTTATTTTTCATGAATAATATGCAAATAGCATCTATCTACATATCAATGTTGTGTAAAGCTATATATATTCATATAGATACCGGTATCAAGTTGCTTTAGGATAAAGCTGACTTGAACCAAAGTTTTACAATCCATAAGCTAAAAGCTGCAAGAACATTTCTTCGGTTTTGGCTATGCTAACTATTCCATTACTTTGAGTGGTGATTTGTTGCTCTCACTAGTTTCTGACAACTTCACTCCATAGGCTTCAAGAATCTCCAATGCTGCCAATTTAAAAAAAAAATAAAAGTAAGAATCCATCTTTTACATGTAACTATGTAGCCATATATAATTGCTCCTTTACCTGGCTCGTACACTTCAGGTTGTATCGGTCTTATGACTCCTCTTGTTTGAACCTTGTTCTGGACCAACAGCTTCATGATAAAAATAGCAAAGGACAAATGCCACAAATTATACTCCCAGAAAGATGCCGCATGATATTCCATTGCTCAATTTTAAAATAGCATGGAAGTAAAACAGATTGAGGATTACCAGAGCCCCTATTGCTGCTGGAATGCCAACTGTGAGAGCCATAGCAGTGGTAGTTCTTCCATCATCAGTCTTCCCAAATTCTAGGAGAGTGGCGTGATGGTTTTCTGTCCCCTTTCCGTCATAGAATTCAATTTCCAGTTCATGATGCAGCAGCACCATATCCTAACATAAGAAAGACACCTTCATGCGAAGAACAATCTCCAGGAACCAGAATGATACAGATTTAAAACAGCTATCTAAGTTTCACTTGCCTGCTCATGACTAGAGTAAGCTAATCGTTCTTCCATCCTTAAGCAGGTTACATCAAACGCACTGGAGCATGTTTCCGGAATCTCCTCTTCTTCATGTAGTCCTAAGAACCTGAACATCCAAAGTAACCAGAAACTAAGACTTGTGTATGACCTCCTACAAGAGTACTTACTGATCATTTAACAATTCTTATTCTTGATACCAAAACTATATAGACTGCTGAAATTTTAGGTATTGCAAAACTACTAATTAATAACGTTGAAAAGGGAGCAGTTGGTAACTTGATGGTTTTTACAGTCTTGAGTGCAGTCGTCATTTCCTTGCAGTGCCCCAGCATAACTATCCTTTGAGCCATTTCTTTCTCATCTCCATGTTCACACACTATGTTTGCAGTCTTCTGTGTATTAGCACTCTCAAGGTTCAGAAGCCCATTCAGAAAGCCACTGAATGTTGGTCTTTCAGATTGTCCTAGCTTGGGATGAGCATTTGTATTTAAAAGGCCAATCTTTGCCATAGTTGCCATTATCTCACTAAATCCTGCACAAAGAATGATCAATAAAAATAATGGAGAAGATGGATACTTTTTACCTTAAGGTCATCTATACCCATAAGAATTTCATCTAATTACCTTCATAACGTAACGTTGCCCTGAAAACGGTTGATGCTTCATCACGGATACCATACAAGTCTCCATACACTAATGAATCCCTATTCGGGAGATACTCCAAGGCAAAAGCGGGAAGATTGGGCACTCGATATGCATTTGCAGAATCATAGAGGTTATCCCCTAAAAGACGTTCAAGGAAATATTTAAGCAATCAACCTACTAATTAGCAAAACACAGAGGCAATAGTTAATGAAAAGAAGATACATATTGCTCCTTTCAACAACCCAAAACAGGAGATTGCCTTTTCGAGAATGACTATGCTTTATGTTTACAAAAACAGAATTAAACTTAGTTGCTATCAGATGCTGCTGTTGCTGATCAACAGAATATATGCTTTTAACCAAGAGTTTCAAATTTACTAGCAACATGCTGTCATACATAAGTACCTTCCGCTAAAAATTGTTAGATACCAAAAGACTTGAAGTAAACGACATACCATCAACATGTACTATTTCGCCATTACATTTATAAGTCGCTGGTTTCTTCCCAGCTTGAATAGCTCCAGCTGGATTCCAACTACAGAAGAGAACAACTTTTCAGAATTCTAGCGCCAGAATCTATTTGCAGTTAAGTTAATAATGTTCACTACTGACATTATGAGTGATTACCAAAACAAGAGGAAGGTACATTTAAAAAGACTGCATATAAAATATGTACATGGTCTTATTATCATTTGTACCAAAAACATTGTGGATTATGAGCATAATATTACCTGAACTTGTAAGCCAGTGGGTTGTTTGCAGCTGCAGGAGATGGGAGCCCACCACAATATGACATGAAGGATTTTACTTTCCCCCTAGCATGTGCCTTGTTAATCATTTTCATTGCCATCATATGATCTACACATACAAACAAAGGCCCCTGTTAGTCAAAGAGGATAAGAACCACAATATGAATGAACCAACAAAGTTAATCAATACAATAAGATTACTCTCATGTCCTTAGTATAAAAGCAATGCATGGGATGGCATAGGAAAAATGTGCAGCATGAGAGATTGAGTCAGAGACCTGAACCATGCGCATCATTTATCTAACTAAATAGCCACATAACTTCACTGTATTGGAAAACTGGAATTGGGAAAGATGCTGAAAGAGGACCCAATCAGAGTAAATTATTAAATTGCTCGATCAAAATTTGATTAAACAGGACTTCTTCATACATGCATGAATAACGTTTGAGCAAGGAAATATCTTATCCTGGTCAAATTATTATATAAATAGTAGTAGAATCTGTACATATCTGGAGATAGCAGACAACCCTTCTCTCAGAATAAAATAAAAAAAGGAGGAAGGAAACTACCTATTCCAGGATCCAGGCCCATCTCCCCAAGAATTGTGATGCCTTCACTTGTGGCTTTTTCATCTAAACTCATCATGGAATCGTCTATATAGCTTGCAGTCACAAGGTGCCTCTTGGACTGAAGGCAGGAGAAATGGTTAAACTACATCCACTTCAACCACTAACAAACTATTTCAGTCACCAAAGCAGGGCCTAGTTTTAGTGGTTGCAATAGAGAAGAGATGTCTCGTTTGAGGAATTTATGGAAGTACCTCTATGCAAATATTAGCTATAGCAGCATGAAAGCTAGGTGGCAGCAGGCTAATCACAACTTCAACCTATAAGAACAAAACCATTATAAAACATCATAGCTCATCAGATTAAGTATGGCAACGTAGCCACTATTCCAAAACATGTGAAAAAACGAGCATTGAGTGCATCCGACATATAGCAGGAAATTTCTGACTAACAGACGTGCCACTCAAAATAAAATTATGACAAGCATGAGACTGAAATTATCATACAGATATGATAAACTGAAACAGCTAGAACCATGATTCTGCAGCATCTAACATGAAGGTGAGCTCATCACACTTAAGAAGAAGAAATATCATTTTACAAATAACTATACCAGAATTTTCTAATACAGGTTTTGGGAGATTAACCCAGTTACTGCAGCCTGCACGATAAAATGCTCCACCTAAAAGATAATGCTGCATAACAAAAAGTGGGTAAAATTTGCAGTTTCTGAGTGCGCTAAAATTCGAGGATTAAAAATTTCTTAAAAGGTTTATGTAAAGTACCTCTGGATCATGGAACAGACTAGCACACCATATCTCACAAACTATTACACAACTTACGCCAGGTTATAAAATTGACTAAAACCTAAAATTGAAGAAATTCAGAAGATCATTTGCACTCTGCAACAATCTTTTGCATGATGTCTAAAAAAAAGAAACAAGAACCTTCTTAAGGCATTTAAATGAAAAGACCAGAAGTTTTGCTCAAGTATATGCAACCAAAGTATTAAGGTCCCTTATCTACATGATATTCATTATTGAATGGACTAAATTCTTGATTCCAGAAACAAGGGCATGCGGTTCCTTATCTTTCAACTCATAATTAGTAAAAAACTGTGGAACTGGCACTGTGCAAAACATACCTGTGATATAACCTTTGATAGAGTTCCATAATCCTTAACATCAAGTTGAAAGGCTATTGCATTTGGGATGCCTTCAACAATCTGAAATTAACATTTACCAATTAACTTTTGTGGCAATCTAGATCTCCTTGTCCTAAAAGAATTTTGAAGTTACATAAATACATGCATGGAAGAGAGAATAACATGTGCTTGTCTCAAGTTCAAGTTGCAAAACCATCTTTAGAAAAACACTTGAACAAATGATTGTATGACCAAGCAACAGTTAAAAAAATTTTATAAAAAATTATAATAAAAAAGAAAACCCTTCATTTGATGTAAAGTTAAACATCAAATGAAGGCAAAAAGAATACAACTAATATCTTGAAAACTGATATGTGCTTCTGCTGTACAATGTTTGAGAAGGCAACAGTTCATAAGCTAGGAAATGCACACCTTTTCAGCATCTTTTTGGTAGAGGGATGCCACTATAACTTGAATATCTCCACATTCTTCAACATCAAAACACTGAGATGCTTCAATCGAATGACGAGAGCACACACTTGTTACAGAAGCCAAGAATTCAGCAGCTGGTCGGCAGACACGTCCAGCGCCCAAAATTAAAACTGCTGGCATTTTCTGCAAGTCACCTTTCTCATCCACTATACTCTCACCAACTTTACCAATCCTCAAAGATAGTCCATTCTCTTTGGACAAAGCTCCTCCTTTGTTACGTGAGTTGGCAATAGAAGTTAGGGAATCAATTATCCGATCCATAGTAAGAGCATCATCGGAACTAACCTGCAACATGCGTCAAAGAGAACATAGATGATCACGACTGACTATACAGTTAAACTAGTCAGCAGTAATCTAATTCTAATTAGATAGTGACTAACTTCTCCACTTGAAAAATAAGACAAAATGTATAGAAATCAATAAGAAGCCAGTGAAAAAATACAATTTTGGAATGAACATACTTCAAGTTCTGAGTAAGACGTTTCATTTCCACTTTGACCAACTTCACATTTGACTAGTTGAAATGATCCACCAGCAGATTCTATGACATCCAAGGCGTCATTTATCAGGAACTTGTCAAATAAGTGACCACTTAGAGATACCTGTCAATTTGAGAAAAAAGATTTTCCCCAAGATCATTATTGTACTTCATAATTTATAGAGTATAACTTAGAAAAGTGCTAACACAAGAAGCATAATGAACAAAAGGTAGTAGAAGTCTTGCGAGATAAGGAAAAACTCTTGGGTACAAAGAAGAAGGTATCTTACCGTTATGTTATACTTCTTCCTGCCTGGCAAATCATTTAAGTGGTTCGGTAGTGGAGCTCTGCAACTAACAACAGTTTCAATCAATAAACAATATTGAAATCATCGAGGAACCAACTCTATAAGCAATCCTTTTAATTTCACATGACAATTACAGATTTGTAGAGCATAGTAGCACCAATCACCAAAATAAGCAAAAGCTAAAACAAAGAAAGATTGGTAACAGAATTCCTTTATCATACTGCAACTGGACTACATCAAAATGTATATTCTTAGAACCAGCCATATCTATGTTTATTGCGTCCATACTATCAACAAACCTAAAAGTTCCTCGAAGACCAAAATCAAAGTCCTGAAAGAAGAAAGTACAATTACAGATAGATGCTACAATAATATATCTGAAACAGCAAGGAGACAACGTCCGCAATCACCTTTTTCATCCTAAATGAACATTGTGTATATTAAAGGGTTAAAAGAGTCAACATTGAAGGAACTGAAAGTGCAGTATACATTACTATTATAATACAAAATGAATGAAAGTTTGATGGGAATTGCAGTATACATTACTATTATAATAAAATGAATGAAAGTTTGATGGGAAGTACTTCTGAATTAACTGCAACTATATTGGTAACTAGGAGCAAGTAAGAGAAAGAAAGATCGTACATCGAAGAAGAGTCTCTCATCCGTGGAATATACTCATACAAGGAAGTAAGTGCTCCATCATGAGTTATGCAAGCTCTTCTCAAGTAAGAAGGCAAATCATTAATGTCCCTCGTCAAAGCCAAACTCACAACAAAATGGGACAAGATATCTCCAAAGTGCTGGGAAGCCTTCACCATCAGCAAATTAAGTTACAATTAAGTGAAGAATAACATGTGATGAAGCACTTGCTAAGAATTGCAAAACTAGTGATATATTTCAAAATGACAGAAAAAACAAGATAAAAATTTGCCTTTGTCTTACCTCCCTGGAAAATTCTGTTGGAAGGATGTCAACAGCCAAACAAAATATACCTTCACCATCCAAATCATCGTGGTAGGAATTAGTGAATGGGTCATACCTAAAAGTTATGTAAGTCTATTAGCAAGGAAGATAGCAGAGCTATGAGCACATGAAACATTACAAAAGGTATTTCATAAATTAAGCAGAGCTATTACAAGAGAAGAAAACAACGATTTAAAATGTAAAATATCTACCTGAAGAAAGGTTTTTCAAATGATGTGATCTGATTGACAAACTCAAGAGAGCCGCCAATATCGCATGTAATATCAGAAACACCAATAAGAGGGCAACCTTTATGCATTAGTTCTTGCAACTGGTTGGTGGTGAGCAATCGCGGGAATCTCTTTTCCCAGTAAATGCAGTTAACTAACATAAAAATGTGTTATCTTATTTTAAACATATTATATATTTCACTTATATCAATATTTAGGAACAGCATGAAGAGAATTACAGTATTTACCGATAACTGATGCATATGGGGCAACTTTTTCATGGAAAACAGGAGAATAATGTTCTGGATGCGCATAATAATCAACCTGAAAATTTGAAAATAAACTATCAAGATGCCATAATAACTTAACAAATAAACAGCATGATGATCTGTTGTTGTCAAAAGGCTTACTAGTCGAGAGCTAACTTTAAGCAAAACAAAAAAATTTAGAAATAATCATGGAGACAGGAAGCTAGAGACAACCTTGCCCTATGCTCGCTAGACAAAGCTATAGTTGCACTTTGCCATAACATGTAATGCCCGGCAATGGAGATGCATGTTTTACATCATTCATGGCCTTATAATTTTCTTGAAGTTATGTTCATGATGAAATTACAAATGCCAAATTCACCATGCCCTTCACTAGCCGCATCACCAAGCAACACCACAATGCATTATCGCAACCCTTATCCATGTACTATAAACCAAAATGCGGCAATCAGATGATAATTAGGTGAGGTGATGGAGGTAGCATAAAACAAGTTACTAAAGCATATGCTTGTGTAATTTAGAACGCATTATCTTGAGCAAACATAAAGCAGAAAATAAATGAAATTTACTTTATCAAAAGCTTTTGATGCGTCTTTGGGTGCCACCATGTCTTGACACCTCACAACACAGCCATAAACCTGGTGAACTCTCCTTTTTGAACGAGAATTCCGAGCTGCTTCATTGTCCTACATGAAAAATAATTACACAAACCAAAGGAAGCGTATCTGGCGATTAGGTCATAGAGGGTTTGAAATGGTAAATCAAACAGAGTATATTCCACTCTCTGACAATCCTAAAAGATAAACCACGTCATTGTTCTACAAATATGCCAAAGCTCCAACAAAACACAGTAACTATTGTTGTAAATCGTAAGTGTATAAGTTACAACCATTGCTATCAATACAACAGAGACATGATCTCACCTAGCTTTAACAGTGAGGACTAACAGGATAAGTTCACCACGAGGCATTATAAATCCATCTACTTTAAATCGACTTATTACACTTTTTATCTGTATATTCTCTATATATGAAAAGGAAAAGGACGGGGAAAAGGGTCAGTGAACAACTTGAGTTAGAAGAACATCACCTTACAATAACAATCCCTCATAAGTCATAACTCTATCAGATAATACTACACAAGAAAATAAAGGAAAACAAAGAATTCGACCAAATTATACCTGTTGAACAAGTTCGGGAAGTTTGGAGGCATCCACAAAGGTATGAGGCAAAAGCTTAAAAATCTCTTGTGCACCTTGTGAAACTGCATAGGAAGCATTTTTCTCAAAAGAATTTAAGCCAAATGAAAGCAAAAAGGAATTGAAACAAAGAAAATTTTTATATGGTCATTCTTCTTGGCAGATGTCATATGGTTCATTGCTAGTCATACATATGCCATTGAACAATAATGTTAACTGTTATACATACTACCAAGGTTCTGACTTGCAGCCTTCATAAATATCTTAGATAGTTGAAAAGTGATATGCTTTATTTTATGGTATTCAATATTGATGTTGAAAACTAGTTGCAGCGTTAATACCATTTCCATGACCAGTAAATACAAATATAAGGGGAGATATTTTGGATGGCAGTCCTTGAGTTGCTATCTCTTCACCTACTGCAATCACAGCAGCCTTTGCAGCAGCAAGAGATGAATACATATGGGATGATCCCAAGGACAAGAAAGGTGTTGAATATCCAAGATGTAAATATCCTGTGGAAATGGAAGGCAGTACAGAAAATAACGTAATCAAAAGTGAACCAAAGCCCTTAAAGAATTTAATTTAGCCAAAAAATGTTGATTGAATCACATATGTTTCAGATTTCAGCATACGTTTTCCTAACCCATGTAAGAAGTCTATTAAGCCAGCTCTTCCAGCGAATCTCCCAAAAGCAAGCATTCTCTTTCCGTTGTCTCCAGCAATAAGCTCATAGTCAAACAAGGAAACCCTTTCAGCAAGGATCTGTGAGTTCGAGACAGGAAGCTAACTTGTCACAAAACCATATACACCGATAAAAATATAATCCAATCTACAGAAGCTCACTTTGTCTAGCAAGGGCATGTTTTCTTTCTGTGCCTTGTGGGTGTGGGAAAAGAATGCGTAAGCTCTATCAGGTAGAATCATTTCCAACTGCAGAAGGAGCATCTATTAGTCTAAAAGTTGTGGATGTGACTTTTAGAGACTGGCTTTCTTTTGAAAATTCTGAAGGACGAACTGCATGGAGGTTGCAAAAACATATGTATCCAAACCTTTGGTTGTTTGATCCCTACGATAAGGCCGCACTCAGATAAATCATCTGAAACCTCGCAACCTACTTCTTCGTACTGTGCATCATGATAAATTCTCTTTGTGCTTGGCTGCAAAATTATCCGTTTGACTCCATTCTTACTCTTGCCGCTATGTAGGAGGCGCGCACAATGTGATGGGGCTAATGGTGCTCTCCTTTCCCAAATATTCACCGATTCAGCAAGGATCCCCACTATTCCATTTCCAAGCATAGTGTTGTGACCATCCTGTCATCATCACCCATTCGTTTCAAGTTATAGCTAGATGACACGAGAAACCAAATCTACCTAATAACCTCCTTAGCCAAAGCTGAAACACTTCATTGTTAAGATACATAAAAGCAAGCACCTTTTGGTATGCAGTTCCCATGATTCAAACCTCCAGGGGTTATTCAGCACCGGCAACAGAAATAGCCCAAACGCAGCAGATCAGTTCAAGTGCTTTCTCCAGTCCAGACAGCAAAGGGATTGGTTCATCTTTAACATGTTAATAAGCAGTTGTGAATGTTACTCTATTCTTCCATGCTAAAAAGGGAGCGAAAATTTTTTCTAATCCTACAATTTTGGTCGGTGTGAGTAAAAGATATGAAATGCACCATATATTAAAGCAGCTTTTTAATCAAACAGTTCCTCTTCCTAATTTTCTTTTAAAAAAAATTTCAAGTGAAAAATTTTAGCACTCGCTAGAAGTCCGTTTCCAATCATCCAAACCTCTGCTTATTCTCTCCATCTCTCTATAGAGAAAGGGGCAATCGAGTACATTATTCTAGGAATAGAAGAAATGTGCATTCGTTCGTTGTTTTATTCTATGAGAAGAGATATTGACATACCTGAAAGCAAGGAATCAAAGCAAAGCAAACCAAACCCAAGGATTAAATCCTGCTGCTGCCTGCAGCCTGCTACTACTGCTATAAAGAAGAAGAAGAAGAAGAGAATGAAACGGGAGTGAACCTCATAAAGAGATCGACTCCGTGATTACAAGAAGTAATGTGATTAGTTAGCGGACTCAAAAGAACAGTTCAGTTTCGTGACGCAAACTGAAAAAGTTTAGAAAACGACAATCGCAACTAACCAGAACAGTGGAAAAGAAAAATCAAGTCTTTTTTTATTCTTTTTTCATGTTGTCTGCTCTTTGTTTTCGCCAACATCTGCTACAAACACATTGCTCTTTTCTTTCTCATTACATCAAAACTTTGTTCATTCTTTCTGTTGTTTTTCGGTTTGCATGCGTGACTGTATACAACGCATGATTCATGAACTAAAAAAGACAAAATAGAAATCTCATTTGTCTTTCATTGCCGTGTCGCGACTTAACTCGTAGTTCGCTCGCAGTTCATCATAAGAAAAGAAAAAGAAAAACACGACTTCTTTCAGTTTCACAGAGAGAAGACAAACAAGTAGCACTTCTTTTTAACACAAATAATGAGTCAGCAAAGGTTGATCTTATCACAAGAATGAATTCAAGCAAGAGACGTATGTAGTCCGGTGACCAACTCTGAAACTGAAAGTGATTTCCATTATAGCAAAAGTCGATCAATTCACGGTACAGCAGTAAAGAAAAAATGACGTATTGTTAGTCCCCGCTTCAGAAAAACACTCCTTAGAAGCATTAGAAACTACAGAGGTAGGACGGGAAGAATAGCTACTAATTGTTGTTAGTTCACTTTTATTTGAAAGACAGTTGCTTCTTACGACCAGATATCTCAAGAGCCACCTATACGAAAACTCACCTATACCTCTCCTTTCTCCTCTCCCTTTCTAGTCTTTAAGAATCCAAACCTACGCTGCACGCACCAGAATTTTTCACCAGTCAGTTAGGAAGGGCAACGCCATTACAACACCGACGAATGATAGCATGATGCAAAATACCCAGAAAGGTAATTTCTTGGCCTGCCTTCCATTCCTCACAATATTTACAATTCTTTGATTATCGTCACCACCGTTTAATCTCACTGCTTCCTTTTCAGTAGTACCTCTTGAAGAAGAAGTTGGCTTCTCGGCCTGCTGGTCCTGTTTGGTTTGGCTTGACGCTCGCAGCTGGTTGTACTTCTCTACATATTCAGGAAACAGCTTTCTGAAGTTCACGCAGTTTTTGCTGTAACAAACAAGAAGAGAAATGGGTGATGTCAGGGGCAATACAAGACTGAATATTCTTCATGGTCATGCACCAGGATAAACCACAATGCACAAAATTTTTCATTGTTTCTTAATTAGCTTAAACCTTAAGGTAGCTGACAACTTTAAGATCCAAGGTTATCATAAGTAAATGAATGACAACACATCAAACATAAATCACCTTTCACAGTTATAGGCAAGTGATGCTTTCGCCAGCCTTCTTTTCTCATCAGGCGTGGTCTTGATGGCACCTGTTGTCGGGTCGTCATCTATCTGCACAATGAAGAAGGTTATAGTAAAACAACAGATTATAGTAAAACATCTGGACATTGAAGAAGGTTTTAGTCTCTTAGGCTTCAGTCATGAATCCAGACAGCATTTTGCATATCTAAAAGCCATCTTGTTTGCAACCACTAATGCAACTAATCAGTTCAGATCCAATAATAATAATTACATTTATTTTATTGGTGGAGATGATTAAGATCATAATAAAACTACTCAGTTCAGATCCAATCACAATCGTTATATCATTTTGGAGTACATTAAAAATAAGGTTCAAGAAAAAAAAAAGCAGGGGAAAGCAATTGTTTTAGAATGAAACAGGACTCACCATGAATGATAGGAGCCCAGTGAGTATGCTGCATCAAAGAATTCAAGCTCCATAAGAAAAGTACATACTACTAAAAGAGTAAAGCATTAATCTCGACTAAAATTAAAATCATACTGGCAGAGTTGAATTCAATAAAGACTGTACCAACTACTTCACCAGAGCAAGCAATTGCCATCAGAGACTATTAACACAGTTATCTTTCTTATTGGTACAGAAAGCTCTTGTATAACAAACAAACACATGGTTCGAACAATGATCAGTTTCTTGACTGACTCAGTTTTTCAGCAGTTGTTGTATAATGGTTGACTAAAGCTAGTTACGGACATGAGCCTAATTACTTCCAGAGTAGAAAGCAGAATTTACAAAACCACAACAACCAATGAGTTTGTGATCATTGTCTATTTCCATGATAACAGAGAAAACACGGTACTCAACGGGGGAGTTTAAGAACATGAAAAGCAGTTAGTTCTGCAGCTTCATTCAAATGCATAGTTCAAAGGCTACATTGGTGTTTCTGTAAATCATACTGTAACGCCTCTTTCACGAAATAGTTACTCTTTCTTTAAGTAAAGCATTAAACCATAAAAAAAGAAACTGAATTAGAAGAAACACAAATGGAACTAAAGAATACATGCTTTTGCTAAAACTTTTCCATAAAATATGCCCCAACATGCAAGCAAATCCACCACATACACTGACTGCAGAACTACTGCAACAAGTTTTGTAGCGGCATAAAATTAAAAACACAAGCTTCTCCCTTGAATCATCGGTCTTACCTTGACACTGACCACATAGGATTCCAAGTCTCTGGATGAACTAAAGATTGAAGGGAACAAGTTAGACAGAAAACTGAAGATTAGAAGCACAAGATACAGATCTCGCTAGCAACTTACAGTTACTATTGGATAGGCATATCTCCTTGTCCGGAGCAAATCGACCATTGGGAGTTGTCATGCTAAGCCATGGAAACAATAAATTCAACCATTTAGTTTTAAAAAAATCATTAAAATCAATGACCATGCTATCTACATTTTCTACATAGGCTCTCAATACCTTATGCTGGGAGGTTTATAAGGATATTCCTCTGGAAATTTGATCTTTCCATAATAGTATCCACCTCCATAAAACAAAAACCTAGATCAGATAACAAGAACAACGTTGTACTGCATTTAGTAAATACATGGTACAAGAAGCCACGATGCAGAATGGTAATGTCAGTGTAAAACTTAATTGGATTGATACGAACGATAAATGAACAGTAGACTTCACAGCCCTCAAAAGAGAAATTACCAAAGGGAAAGAAAAATCTAAAACCTTCATTACCTGAAAATGGAGTGCCTTCACAGCCCTCAAGCACATAATCTGTAAAGAGAAGAGTACATATATTATCGTTGAGCTAGCAATACAGTAACCACAGTCCAAGAGCTAAAGTTTAATGTCAATATCTCAGTTCATGGTAAAATCTGCACAATGCAAGATTGCATCTTAATGGTATATACCATATGTTAGTTGAACACTATATGCTCACTATTGCAAACTGTAATCTACTCGTTACCAAGACATCAAGGTAAAAAAGTCTTATTCACACAGCATGCTGACTGTTGTTATACAGACTTTAAATACTCCTACGTGAATGTGTTGACATATAAGAATGGATGGGCTGACTCGCTAGTTTGAGAATTAAAGACACAGATGTTCACATTGAATACTATGAAGAGGATTTGTACATGAATTTGCAATTTTAGATCGATTAAAAAGAAGTATATTACTGGTCAGAACAAAAAACTATTTGTACAAGAGAGGAAATCTAGTTGTACTCACGCCACTCTAGGATATCACGAGAGGAAGGGCGAGCCACCACTTGAGGAACTGGATCCTGCAAATTTCAGAACTGGCCAGACTTTAGCAAAAGTAAGGAAAGATAGATGAGAAACTAGTCAAAACAAGTGCCACCTATGACACTTTCCAATTAGACTGAAACGTCATTACACTTCCAAAACACTTCAATAGCTTAAAACTTGCATAAGTGCATATGTAAACAAAAACAAGTCTTGAACCAAGTGAACAACGCTACTGACGTACGCAAGAAGCACTTCAAGTTGTCATTTTTTAATAAGTTAAAATCAAGGATATGTAGTAAGAATTAGACTTGCCACTATAATGATTCGTGCGCCCCTAACTCAACTGCACACACTAAGAACTTGATAGAAGCACATGAGAAGAATCATACAGTAAATTGCAACAAAGTCCTAAACTGTTTTCACCCGAACACAATCGCAGAATTTATTCCAATTCAAATCGAAATCTCTGAGAGTGACATAAGCAAAAAGTATAATTAAAGCAACTAAGAAATTAATTGTATGAAAAAAGATCTAACAGCTCTAGAACGGAAAATTAAACATGCCTTGGTAATCGCTCGTAATTCCTTCTGAAGTCGATCCACACAGAGCCTCTTGGCCATCAAGAACCACACCAACCAATCAATCAATTTTTTTCCCCCGAAAACTGCAAACCCCAAGCAATAAAACCAGGAAAAATTCACGAGGAACTTCTGAGTAAAATCACAGACGAGGACAAGATTACCAAAGCCGAAACTAATAGATTTCAGAATAGAAATCGAGAAGGAAGGTAAAACAGTGACAATAAACGGAGTCGAACTGAATCGAGAAAGAAAACTAACTACTGATCTCACGGTCCTCTCCCGATTTGTGTATTAAGACAAAGTCAGGTTGGGCGCTGTCGTAATTTTCGACTTCTGCTTACTGGGCTTGATTTAGCTAATAATAATCATTGTTTCAGTCCAACCCAAAGAAGCCCAACTATTCATTACAATGGTATGTCCAGCCCATACAGCATGTAACCAACAATAATATGGCATGCTTGTTTGTTTACGCAATGCAAATTTATAAAAATAATTATAAATTGGTCAGGCAATTATTATTAGTGTCTCATTAAATTAAAAGCACGAATTAATGATGATACTCAGATATGTATGATCGAAGCAAAGCAACAAACATATTATCATGAGCTATACATGTTCAAGATTTTTACCCCTTAACTTACGTACTCTAATAATCAAACCCAAACTTATTAAAGTACATGATTTTTCACATTAATTCCAGTAAGCACATCGATCGTGTGCGATATATATTTATATATATGATTTAATTATAAGTCAAGAACAACATCTTATGAATGATCGAGACTCTGCTTCAATATTCATGGCTCTGCTACCACTAATCTTCCTTCTCATTCTGTCTTCCACATCAACATCAACAACAGCTGCTGCAGTTAAAGAAGAAACAGACCCTCCGTTCACTTTGCCTGCGCCGGAATTCTTATCATCTCTCCGCTCAACTATCGATGAGATACAAAAAGTTGTGTCAATAATCAACACGTTCTCCAGTGGTGTCGGAGCACTAGACGCCGACCTCCGTCTTTCTTCCGCGGTTTCCGACTGTTTGGACTTGCTTGACTTGTCTTCCGATGAGCTCACGTGGACTCTGTCTTTGACGTTATCTAGTCTCGGCACTAGGAACAAAATCTCCAATCTGCATTCCTGGCTCAGCGCTGCCTTGGGCAATCAGGATACTTGTCATGAGAGTCTTTCCTCCGCCGGCGGCTTACTTGGAACCCTTGTCGGTGCAGGCCTCGATGGAATCTCTAGTCTCATCTCCGAGGTTCTCAACCTGCTTCCACCAGCTGGTGGTGGTAGTTCCTTAACTCCGTCGCATAAAGTCGGACGGAGACTCTTGGGAAACACTAGAGACGAAAATGCTACTAGTTATAATGAGTTTCCGAAATGGGTGACCGCGAGAGACGTGCAACTTCTTGAAGGGTTGAAGTACGATGTGGTGGTGGCGAAAGACGGGACCGGAAACTATACGACCGTGAATGAGGCGGTGGAGGCGGCGCCGGAGGAGAGCGGTAGTAGGTACACTATATACATCAAGAAAGGAGTGTATATGGAGAATGTGGTGGTCAAGAAGAAAAAATGGAATCTCATGTTTGTCGGCGACGGCGAGAATGCAACCGTCATCTCTGGTAGCCGGAATTATGTCGATGGGTGGACAACTTTTCGGTCCGCAACACTAGGTACTGAAAATATCATGTACATTTGTGTTAAATGTTCCCCCTCTCAGAATAAAATAGGTCATAACAATCATGTCCATGTGCTTGCAGCCATCACCGGCAAGGGATTCATCGCGAGAGACCTGACCGTAGAGAACACGGCAGGTCCAGAGAAGCACCAAGCAGTCGCCCTCCGTTCCGACTCCGACCTTTCCTTATTCTACCGTTGCTCATTTAATGGCTACCAGGACACTCTCTACGCGCACTCCCTCCGTCAGTTCTACCGTGAATGCCGCATCTCAGGCACGGTAGATTTTATCTTCGGCAACGCTGCAGCAGTTTTCCAGAGCTGCACGCTCATCTCCCGCATCCCGCTGTCTAAACAGAAGAACACCGTAACAGCACAAGGCCGAAAGGAAATCACTCAAAACACAGGCTTCTCGTTACAGTTCTGCAACGTCACCGCAGAATCTGGTACTGTACCGACGTACCTAGGACGACCCTGGAAGAAGTACTCGAGAACGGTGTTCATGCAGTCGTTCATGGACACCGCGGTCAGGCCAGAAGGATGGCTGCCTTGGAACGGAGACTTATATCTTGACACTCTGTATTACGGTGAATATCTGAACTACGGTCCGGGGTCTCTGTTAGCAGGAAGGATAAAGTGGCCGGGGCTCCATATACTCTATACTGCATCAGAAGCTTGGAATTATACCGTCGCCGAGTTCATCAACGGTAATCTCTGGCTTCCTTCAACTGGTGTCAATTACACCGCAGGTTTGCAGCTGTAACTCCTACAATATATTAATGACCACGAATGAATAAAATATTCAATGCATTGATGGATGGATCGGTTGAAATTTAGAGCTGTTCAATATTGTAATTAACTTCCTAACAATTAATTCAATGTTATATACCAAACTTAACGTGAACATATATAATGCATGAAAGAATTAATTCATCATCTGTTAATTTAGATGATCACTAGCTAGCTAGCCACCATGAAGAAGAATTGAAGATGAAGCCTTCAATCGCAATCTTCATCGTCGTCGTATTCGCAGCCGTTATACTTCGGGGGAATGCGTCGGTAGAAGCGATATGCAAATTTGTTGATTTCACAAAAGAAGCCGGGTACGATTTCTGCATCAGGTCCTTCCTTGAAGTTCCAGAAAGTACCCGTTTCGCTAACGCGAAAGAGCTCGCCGTGATCGCTGCTAAGTTAGCCGCTATAAATCTCACCGCGAACGAGAGAAAGATCGCTAAAGCAATCGCAAGTACTAGTAGAGCTGCTGCTGCTGATGATGATGATGATCGTCGGTTGATGGAAGCATGTCTGGATGCGTACGGAAAAGCTGGAAGGATACTAGTGAAGGCTGTGAAGGTGTTGGAGTCTGGACAATTCATCGATGCTCAGGAGAAACTAAAGAGAACGTACGGTGAGATTAAAAGTTGCCGGGATGGGCGTGAAGACGGCGCCGTTGGTAATGTCGAAGGATTGAAAGATTCTTCTTCGTTGCTGCCGCCGCTGGAGGCGGAGGAGTCCGTAGTGTTGTTGCTGAAGATAGCTAAGGTCATTGCAAGTGCTCTATAACTGTGAGTTTGATCGATTGCTAATTGAAAGGCACGATCCAATCCGTTTCGTAGATTTAATTGAAAAAGAAAAAATAAAAAAAAGTATTTCGTAGATTGATAGATAAACTATTTGAAAGTATCAGTAGTCACGACTCCACAGCTAACAAACATGGTTCTGTGATAGGAGTGGTTTGTCGTTTCATGTCACGAGGTAAACAATCTTTGCGGAATAGTTTAACACAAGAAAACATAATATTTCCTTTATCTGAAAAGCGACTCATTTCACTGGATTCGTTTGGCATTTAATTTTTAATTTTTATTTTTAAGGACCGTAGTGAGTTGTGAGTCCTGTGACTTGCCGCAAACAAAAGGGCAAAATCTATTTCTTTTCTTTTTTTTTGCTTAACTTTGTGACTAGACAGCTACTGCTGGTATATTAGAAGACCATGACCCAGCTAATACTTCTTTCTATAGTTGTTCTCTTCTGTTCTGCACTCCTCAGTTCTATTCTACGATGAACGCACACTATCCCCGAGTACTACAGCCAAGCAAAGCTAATCAATCCATGGTTAATCTCCTCCTTCTTCTTCTATTAATACTCTTCACACCTGCACCATGCTTCTCTGTAGCAGCAACAGCAACAGCAACAGCAACACCAGGCACTCTGAAACCAACTTCACCACTACTAGAACCAGCATCCGTAGTGATGGAGCGACAACGACAACAGGTCTGCAGCAGCGCTCCGTACCCACAAACATGCTTAGACTCAATCTCAACACAGAAGCTCTCCATCGCCATCCACACCCCTTCAATTCTAACCTTCGCTCTCCAGACCCTTCTCTCCGCCATCACTTCTGCCGCGAAGCTCTCTTCTCTCCTCTCTTCCGTTTCCCTCGTCGAACACCAACGCGGCGCTCTCCAAGACTGCAGACAACTCCACGACATCTCCCTCTCTTCTCTCCGTAAATCCGCAAACATTCTTAAATCTTCTTCTTCGAACATTGCCGGAGTTAAGACATATCTCACTGCTGCTCTAACTAATAAAGCTACTTGTCTTGAAAGCCTCGCCGGAGCTACCGGCTCCGGCAAGCCTGTACTGATCTCTGCCCTACAGTCTTCTTACCAGCATGTTAGCAACTCCCTTTCTTTAGTGAGCAATTCTGCAGGGCGAAGTACTAAACACGGCCGCAGACTCTCCGGTAAGCTTGATCATATGTTTCCGTCTTGGATCCAGAGGAGAGACCGGAAGCTTCTGCAGAGCTCTGATGATGATGATGATGGTGATGAGTATCAAGGGTTGGTATTAACTGTAACAAGAGATGGAAGCGGAAACTTCACGACGGTGAGCGACGCAGTCGCGTTCGCGCCGGATAACAGTGATCAAAGGACGTTTATTATAGTAAGCGCCGGAGTTTACGACGAGCATGTAGAGGTGCCTAGCTCCAAGACCAATGTGGTATTGCTCGGCGAAGGCAGTGATGTAACTGTCATCACCGGCAACCGGAGCGCCGGTGATGGTTGGACAACTTTCCGGTCAGCCACTGTCGGTGAGTCCCAAACTTTTCTAGTTGGCCGTACATATTTGTGATTGTGTTGATTCGGCGGTATTTTGTCTTTTTCTTATGTTATTTGGAATCATTAATGTTTGTTCACAATTGAATGCAAACAATTACTAGTAGTACAAAAGGAAACAAAAAAATACAACAGACCTACCATTATCACGAAAGACTCGTTTAATTAGATATTTATGCAAAAAAATTCGTTCCTGCACGCACGCAGCTGTATCAGGGCAAGGATTTCTGGCGAGGGACATAGCGTTTCAGAACACGGCAGGACCGAGCAAAAGTCAAGCGGTGGCAGTACGGGTCAACGCCGACTTGGTTGCCTTCTACCGGTGCAGCTTCATCGGATACCAGGACACTCTTTACGCTCACTCATTCCGTCAATTTTACCGTGAGTGCGACATCTACGGGACTGTAGATTTCGTTTTTGGAAATTCCGCTGCGGTCCTCCAAGCGTGCAACTTGTTTGCTCGTCTTCCGTTGCCCGGTCAATTCAATGTTATCACTGCCCAGGGCCGCGACGATCCGAACGAGGACAGCGGCATTGTCGTACAGAATTGCTCGGTGGTCGCAGCAGATGATCTCGCATCGAGTAATGTAAATGTCAAGACCTATCTGGGACGGCCTTGGAAGAATTACTCGAGGACGGTGTACATGGAGTCTTACTTAGACTCACTCGTGGATCCGTCCGGATGGACGGAGTGGATAGGTGACCAAGGTTTGGACACTCTTTACTGCGGCGAATACGAGAACAGCGGCCCTAGATCGGGGACCCAAGCACGGGTTTCTTGGCCTGGGTTTCACGTCATGGACTACGACGATGCGTTTAATTTCACCGTCTCGGAGTTCATCTACGCTGACCAGTGGTTGGATTCTACTTCGTTTCCTTACGATGATGGAGTTTAATACAACACTAGCCAATGTATTCATTGATGCGTAACGTAACGTTGTCCCGACTCTCTTGAAATAAGTTTGGAATTATTTATATTTTTAAACTTGCTTTTAAATTCACCTACTCGTTCACCAAATGTTGCTTTCAATTTCGTACAAGGCCAGAGATCTTCAACCTAAAAATAGAATGGAAGGAAGGAGAGAGGGAGAGAGAGTGTTGGCGGGAAACAATGTCAGCCGTTTAATACAAGGAACATTCAAAAAGAAAACATTAGTGGTGTGGCCTGAAACTGCTCTCCCCCGTTCTTTGGGTATAGAAACAGATAGATGTTAAATCAAACCTCTCCACCATTTACTTCCCTTCCCCTTCCCTTCTTCTTCTTCGTTTCCGTCGATCCTCCGCCGCTCCCTGGCTGAGAGAAGAAGGGAAGTTAGAGGGGAACAACATTAACAGCAAACATAAAGAAGAAGCTCTCCGACGTGCCGTCCGTCGGTTTATATATCAATCGAAATCTATATATCGTGAATGCCGAGTAACATGTCCGCCTTCGGGGAATTCGGCCCGCTCTCTGAGCGTCGTAAAGCCGAATTGGCATCGAGGCGAAAGAAGAAGCTCATCATAGCTAGTACCTCTGTGTTCCTTCTCGTCGCCGTTGTTGCTGCTGGAGCTGCAGTTGTTAGCTACAGTCATGGACAAGGCCTTGAAGGAAGTAAATCATCTCATCCCGGCTCGTCTTCGTCCGACTCATCGCCATCCTCAGCTACTACGACTTCCGTGTCGTCTCCGTCTGGTGATGGACCCCACGCCACCGCGAAGGCGGTTAAGATGATGTGTTCTTTCACCACTTACAAGAACGAGTGCGAAACCACGATGACGAAAAGCCTTAACAACTCGAGCTCATCCCTGCCTAAGCCCAAGGAGCTCATCAGCGCAGCAGTGTCAGTGATCGGCGAGAAGGTGGCCGGTGCCTTTAGCCATTCGACACTCATCAAGAGCGACGATCCGATGGTGAAAGGTGCCATCGAGGACTGCAAGGAGTTGTTCCAGAATGCGAAGGAAGAGCTGTTAGCGACGTTGGACACGATCAAGGCGAACAATCTCGACGATTTGATGAAGCGGTCTCACGATCTTACCAACTGGCTCAGCGCGGTAATGTCGTACCAGGAGACCTGCGGTGACGGTTTTCCGGAAGGCGAGTTCAAGACCAAGATGAAGGACGCAATGAAATCTGCCAAGCATGTTACGAGTAACGGGTTGGCCATCATCGGTCAGGCATCGTCCTTCTTGTCGATGTCGAAGATCCCGATTCCAGGGCCTAGCCGTAGACTAATGTCGGCCGAGCAAAACTCGATTCCGGCGTTCCGCGAAGACGGATTCCCGCATTGGGTATCGGAAGCTGATCGAAGGCACCTGAAGGAGCTGAAAACGGCTAAGCTCAAGCCAAACGTTGTGGTAGCAAAAGACGGAAGCGGAAACTTCAAGAGCATCAACGAAGCGCTTGCTGCTTTACCCAAGTCGTACTCCGGAAGATATATCATTTACGTGAAGGAGGGAATTTACGAAGAAGAGGTGTTGATTGGAAACAAGATGGAGAATATTACCATGTACGGCGACGGGTCCAGGAAGTCCATCGTCACCGGTAGTAAGAACTTTGCCGACGGTGTCCGTACTTTCAAGACTGCTACCTTCGGTAATAATTCACTTGCTCTTTTTTAAAGTTTCTTAGAGATCATTAAAGCATCGCCCTTATGGAATTGTGCGTCTTGCGCAGCTGCACAAGGTTCTGGGTTCGTTGCTATTGGAATGGGATTCCGCAACACGGCCGGAGCAATCAAGCACCAGGCGGTCGCACTACGGGTGCAATCCGACCGGTCCATCTTCCTCAACTGCAGAATGGAGGGCTACCAAGACACTCTCTACGCCCAAACGCACTTCCAGTTCTACCGTGGCTGCGTCATTGCTGGAACCGTAGACTTCATCTTCGGCGACGCAACTGCCGTGTTCCAAAACTGCGTCATGCTCCTCCGCCGTCCATTAGACAACCAGCAAAACATCGTCACTGCTCAGGGCCGCGCTGACAAATTCGAAACAACCGGATTCGTCCTCCAGGCATGCCGCTTCGAAGCGGAACCTGCTCTCACCACAGCAGGCAAACCGCCTATCCGTTCCTATCTCGGCCGTCCGTGGAAGCAATATTCTCGGACTATCATCATGGAATCGGAGATTGGCGGATTCATCAATCCCGACGGCTACCTTCCTTGGGAAGGCAATTTTGCACTAGACACCTTGTCCTATAGGGAGTATGGCAACACCGGTCCAGGGGCAAACACGTCGAAACGCGTCAAGTGGCCGGGATTCAAGGTCATCACCAACCGTGCCGATGCCCAGAAGTTCACGATCTCTCAATTCTTCGCTGATCCTAGCTGGATCAAACCTTCCGGCACTCCTGTCACCCTGAGCTTCTATCACTGATCGATGATTCTTTTCTATGCAAAAAGAAAACTTTTTTTCAAGTTCAAGCGTGCAAAAATTTTTTTTGTCTCAATCTGCTTGTAATTCATACGTAGTACGTATATAGCTGAATCTTCTCATATATTTATATACATACATAGTCAAAGAATGATCGTCACTTTAATAGATTAATTTCCTTCTGAACAAAATAAACACAAATATATATATATATGAATATGAAGAGGAAAAAACAAATCCAACGTTCGCCAAAATAAAAGAAATATAGAACAAAAAACCAAACCCTGATTGTAATATTTGAGAGACCAAACTATGTACGAAGTTTAAAGACCAGCTTTGAATGGAATGCCAGCTGAGGAGATGAAGTTTGTTCCACCCAAGAAAGGAGCAGCTGTGAATTGAGTGGCCTGCTTGAGGCTGATGCGCCTAATTCCCTTCCACCTTACCCGGTTCTTCGTCGAAGAACCCGGGCCGGAGTTTTGAAACTCGGCGTAGAAGATCGTAGACGGAGGCTCCTGCGGCGGCATCCATTCTAACCATCCAGCGGGGACGACGACATTCGAAATGAACGAACGCATTATCACCGTCGTCGAGAACTTCTTCCACGGCCTGCCGAGGTACACTTTCGTAGGCTCGAGTTTGCCTAACGGTGAAATGTTGCAGTTGTGGATCGAGATTCCCGTGTTCTGGTTAGGATCGATCTTGCCCTGCGCGGTCAGTGTGTCTTGCTGGCCAGGCATTGGCATCCTCGGCGCGATCCAGCAGTTCTGCAACAATGCGGCTGCGTTGCCGAAGATAAAATCTACTGTGCCGAAGATGGAGCAGTCACGGTAGAACTGACGGAGGGAGTGCGTGTAGAGGGTGTCCTGGAAGGCATCGAAGCGGCACCTGTATAAGATGGACTTGTCGGAGTCCGAAAGAAAGGCGACTGCTTGGTGCTTGTGCGGACCGGCCGTGTTAAGGAACCCCATGTCCATCCCAATGAATCCCTTCCCCTGCACAGCTGCCATTACAATTATATAGATGATCAATTTTCCGCGCGCAACAATGCCGCTAGTTAGCAATGAGAAAGAATTTTTTGATTAATTACATACCGAAGGTTGCGCTTCGGAAAGTCGTTGTTCCGTCGACGAAATTGAGACGGCCAGAGACAAGGGTTGCGTCCTTGCCGTCGCCGACCATCAAAATATTCCACTTGTTCTTAGGAATCTTAACGGTCTCGAAGTAAGTCCCCTTCTTTACGTAGATGATAGTTCTCCTGGTGCTCTTGCTCGGTACCGCCGCTATCGCCGACGTGATGGTCTTGAACCTTCCGGAACCGTCTTTCGCGACAACAATATTGGCAAACCTTCTCGGATTAGAAGAGCTCTGGAGAAGCTTCCGGTCTTTCATCGATACCCACGAAGGGAACTCGTCATCGTCGATGCTCATCAGACGCCTGCGTCGGAGATTGACTGAGTCCAGAATGTTGGAGTATGCAGTTAGAATAGCGAGACTGTTGCTAGTGAGCTCTGTCGAATTCTTGAACGCTCCGGAGACGTCGAGGGACAGCGACCTAGACGCGTTGACGAATCCGTCAATGCAAGTTTGCTGGTACGTGAGAGCAGCACTGAGCCATGTCTTGAGATCATCGACGATCTCGGTAGAAGTAAGGTCGGGCGAACCCATGCTGTCGTTTAGCTGGTCTATAGCTAGTCCGACGAGCTCGTGGCAGTCTCCGAGCGCATCCTTGGACATCTTGTCGACAGCTGGATTCGACTCAAGCTCATTGATTCTTTTCGAAACCTTGTCGAGCTCCTTCATAGCGACTTGAACGGCGATCTTGAAGATCGCGACCGGGTCCAAGCTCTTACCGTCGACGTAAGGAGCAAGACTCTCGATGCACTTGTCCGGGTACAACGTGTTCGCACAGATAGCCTTGATGGTAGTTGACATTGCAGACGAGCTCCCGCTTGTGGAGTCACCGGAACGTTGTCTAGTTGCAACAATGGAAACGGTAACGATGATGACGACGAGGATGGCAGCGGAGATACCGATGATGGTAAGACGTCTTCGGGATCTCCGACGAGCTTCTAAGGCTGCCTGGTCGAACTCGCTGACACGACCGTAATCGTTTAACATTGTCGATAGATACTAGTAGTAACAAATTAAGCTCCAAGTTATCGTCGTAGTCGATCACCTGTGAAGATCGATAGACGACTGAGTGTTGCTGGTTCTGATGGTAGGGGCCATGCCATGGCAATGTTGGGTTCTTAAAGAAGAAGCAAACGTGCCGAGCAGTAGCAGCGAGTGCTGAATTTTTTGGTAATGGAATGCATGTCTTTCTTTGATTATGCCGTGAAGGCACATCAGATTTGGGATCCTATATGTGATCTATATTGTTTTGGCTCCAGCTACCAGCTATAGGAATAAAAAACTTCATTATTATTATTATTATTATTTTGACTCTTTTTGTTGCTCTAGCTACAGCAAACGCAACACTGATAGATAAAAGAATCATGGTACGAAATGTCCATAAAATAAAGACCATCAAATGAAAGCCCCAATACAAACCCCTCAAATCACTAGAAAAGCCCATAAATTAAAGCCCAAACTTCAAACCGCTCCAATCAAATCAAAACCCTTTCCGCAGCAAATCAAACCCTGTTCTTCTTCTTCTCCTCCGGTGAGGATCGAAGAAAATGTTTTGCCGGCGAATTCTCCACCGGCGGTTCTCGACATCCAGCGGGAATTCGAAATTTCCTGAATTCGAGCTCCCATCAGTTACATGGGGAGTTCTCCAAGGCCGCAAAGAGCGCTTGGTCTCCCGCGTCATCATCTCGGATTACTTGAATTCCGAAGGAATCCCACTTCCTCCGGAACTAGCCGAAGTCGAGCTCCCTACTTCCCTCGAAACCATGAAGCAGCGTCTCAGCTTCCTCCAACACAATCTCTCCCTCTCCGTAGCCGACATCAACAACTACCCCCTCCTCCTCGCCTGCTCTCTCCGTAAGAACGTTCTCCCCGTTTTATCTTATTTACAAAAAATAGGATTTTCGAAACAGAAATTACCCGAAATGGTTAAGAATTACCCGCAAGTCCTACATTCGTCAGTGATCGCTGATCTGGTTCCGGTAGTGAAGTTTCTAAGAGGGATTGATGTAGATAAGCAGGATATTCCGTATGTTTTGCTGAGGTATCCGGAGATTCTAGGGTTTAAATTGGAAGGGACGATGAGTACTTCGGTTGGGTATTTGGTTTCAGTTGGGGTTTCGCCTAGGGATATTAGCCATATGGTGATTCAATTCCCGTATTTGCTTGGGATGAGAGTAGGGAAGACGATTAAGCCATTGGTCGATTATTTGGTGGGTTTTGTTGGTTTGCCAAAGAGGGTTGTTGCTCGGATGGTTGAGAAGAGGGCGTATGTGCTTGGGTATGATTTGGAAGAGACCGTGAAGCCGAATGTGGAGGCCTTGATTGGGTTTGGAGTGAAGAAAGAGGCTTTGCCAATGATCGTGGCGCAGTACCCGCAAGTTCTCGGGTTGCCTATGAAGGCCAAGCTTTCTACTCAGCAGTACTTTTTTAGCTTGAAGTTGAAGATTGAGCCTGATGGGTTTGCTCGGGTAGTAGAGAGGATGCCTCAGGTTGTTAGCTTGAGTCAAAATGTGATTTTGAAGCCTGTGGAGTTTCTTCGGGGAAGAGGGATACCTGATGATGTTGTTGCAAAGATGGTTGTCAAATGTCCGCAGTTGCTTGCTTGCCGGGTTGAGCTGATGAAGAACAGCTATTACTTCTTCAAGAGCGAGATGAAGCACGAGATGACAGAGCTGTTCGAGTTTCCAGAGTATTTTACTTATAGCTTGGAGTCAAGGATCAAGCCGAGGTATCAGCGGGTGGCAGCCAAGGGGATCAAGTGCAGGTTGGGATGGATGTTGAATTGTAGTGATCTGAGGTTTGAAGAGAGATTGAAGGGAGATTACATAGAAGCCGATACACTAGGCCCTTGTTTTGTAATGGGTGGCAAGTTGGAGATGCCTGGTTCACAGATTGTGTCGGATGATGAGAGTGAAGAGAGCGACGATGAAGTGCTCTACAGGAGGACAGTTTCATTGTAATGCCGTCTTCTAGCTTGATATGTTAACTGTAAAGATAGGCGGAAGGAGTTGTGCCATGCTCCAGCAGTAGCTGCAAATTATGTTCTTGCCTATTATTTTCAGTCATCAAGGCTAATGGCTTTTCCTGGTTAATTCAACCTTCACATATCTTGTATTGAAAGTGGAGTAGTGTTGACTCTGCTCGTAAGTTGTACACTTACAGAAAATTTCACCACCTTACTGAGTAATGGAATTTAATTTATAGTTTTGTTTCAAAGAGCTTGCTTGATGCTGTGAGTACATATATGCAAAGTTAGTATGTCATTGATTTCTTAAGGTCATTTATTCTAGTTGTAGTCCTCCTCCTGTAAACATTGAATTAGGGTGGTGACATGTAGAAGCTCCACACTTCTTCAACCTCTCTGTCCTACGAGAACTACACAAAACATGTTTACAACTATTAGTCTGTAGTTGCAATTTTAAAGTATTTTCTTTCCATATTTTAGTCTTTATATTTAGCATCAGATGTGGCTTATGCCATTCAAAATATCTGAGAATCTACTGATTTAGAACTTTACATTATATTGATATTATTCTTTGTACTTTATTGCAACATTTTAGGAGCCCTGCTTGATTTTGTTTTGATTGCTACATAATTTGTAGCATGGTACTAGGGCAGTATATATTAAGATGGAGACGTTTCATATGCATTGATTATTTTGTTTAGCTCTATTTTTTGGAAGAAATGAATAAGCAAATTGTGTAGTGGATGCCTATCAGGATAATTCCTATGGTAATTTCTGAAGAAGATGTATTCACTAGTTTTGCTCAGAGTTTGCTGCACGCAGCTACTGCAGTGTTATAGATTATAGCTTCTGGATGGGTAATCTTGCTTTGTACCTGTTTTGAAGATAGTCCCATGTCCATTTTGTAGCTACGTAGAATGGATTTATATTTTCTAGTCTTCTATTCTTCGTTCTTGATTACTTTAAATGTCAAATTATGCTTATATTACTGAAATTGATGTTGTTCACTCATTTGGTACAACTGATCATGACAATGTTGTGTGTTCTAACTCTTAGTAGTCGTGAATTAGGAGATGCTTAGTCTTGATTTGAGATGGATTCCAGGGAAATCTCTTTATTCTTGATCTTGAGTAATTATTTCAATATCTAGTGGAAAATTATTTTTAATGACAAGGCTTAATTCTTGGGTGGAATTTTTTCCTAGATGTGATAGTTTTATTTTTTCCTAGATGCGATAGTTTTATGGCGTCACTTCTATATTTTATGATTTTTTCCCTGGACAAATATCCTCTCTGGACAGTTGGGGAGTGCTGACAACCACCTTCACTATAGTAAGTTAAAATTATTTGAATGTGGATTTCTTTTCCTCAAATCTTCCTCAGTTTGACTCTTATGTTTACCTGTCTGATGCTTCTTGGTTCAGGTTCCTTCTGCAAGATAAACTTCGTACTAGAATATGCGTAAAAACTCAAAGTTATGTCTTTATATGTGGATGGGGGGATTATGTGATCTCACTACCTATGATGGACAGGCTCACATGGGAAGCACATCTTGGGAGCGTACGTGAATCATGTGTTGTAAGTATTGGCATGTCACAGAATTTTCACCTCTGATTCCTTTAATTTTCTCTGTCCTTACATATGAAATCTAGAATGGTGATCAATTTCAGCATCTGATTTATAATGTCTCATTTGCGGGTCTGTTTTATACATCAGTATCCAAAACTGTTTCCATGTAGCTTGTTCTACTTAATGAGATTCATATTTCCTCTTTGTAACATGCTGTTTGTGTAGTGTGCTAATCTTGATCGTTCTCTAAGTAGTCTTTTTTCTACAAGGAATTTTTGCAAAAATGCAGTGTCAGAACAGGGTGTTGTAGTCATGACACTAGCGAGTTTCAAGGTCCCATTCCTGCCAATGGATGTCTCGCAAAGTTAAGGTGCTGGAGCTTGCTTTGCATGTTGGTCAGCGATCTGGGGACTGGAATATTATCAGGTAACACTCGAGGATCTCTTTTCTATGCCTATGCTTTTGCAAGTTTTGTTCCACTAAAACAGTACCAGCTACTACAATCGTTCCCTTTCTGTTGTGTTGTGAGAGAGGACGGAGCTTTATTATGTTATTACTAGTCTTTGCCCTCTCCTCAAGCCGATAATTATGTTGATAAATTTTGACTTGGTATTACAAGAAATTTCTCATACATGGTTTGGTTTCAAATATCTCAAGCCGCATATTGGTCATGGCTCGCTGTTCTTTCTGAATGGGTGCCAGCCTTCTCTCTGTTTCATAAATGTTTTTATTTCTTTGAGCTTTCTAAGCCCTACCTCTTAAAACATCCACTTCTGCAACCAACCGTAATGAAAGTAGATGGCTGTAGAATTTAAAAAGAGCAGGCATGTTCTACTAACTATTTTTTAGCGATTGGGCTCTGGTATATTCTAATTGACATGTGCCATGTCGCTTACTGCTCTATTAATATTCTTTGTTCATCCAGATTAGAAAGGTAGTTGAATAGGGAATTGTTAGATTTCAAACACATGGAGAGGGACTCTGATTCATAAATGTCAAACCCCAGTGAGGCTCTTTTATGAACTCTGAATTTTCCTGACAGTTTCCTGTACTTCATTTCTTATATATACTCAGGAACATGACAAGGAAGCGAACTGACTACATATACAGCGAAGTTCTCCACCAAACTCACTAGTGGGGATTTGAGAAAGAGCAGAAAGATGATGGATTCAGTGAAGTCCTTCAAGGGTTATGGCAAGGTGAACGACGTCAAAGTTCGTGAATTCCACTGCAAAACTCGCCGCCGCCTTCTCATCACTACCTCAGCCCTTATCCTTCTCATCATCATTGCCATTGCTGTGATTGTCGCTTTTGTCGTAAACAAGCAGAGGGATAGTTCAGAGTCTAGTTCCCTAATGACACAGTCTGTCTCGCCTTCCACATCCATAAAGGCTGTATGCGCTGTTACGCTATTCCCAGACTCATGCTTCTCCAGTATCTCCTCAGTTGAAGGTTCAAGTGCCATTACTGACTCTGAAGAGCTGTTCAAAATATCTCTCAAGGTAGCCGTCGATGCTGTCTCGAAGCTGGCTTCTTTACCAGATACTGTAAAAGTCACAGCCGGAGATGAGAGGCTCCGCACAGCACTTGGTGACTGCAAAGAGCTGTTTGCAGAAGCAGTGGACAAGTTGAACAACTCCCTGGTGTCACTGGCATCAGGTGAGAAGTTGCTGAGCCCTGCAAAGCTTGATGATCTTAAGGCATGGCGCAGTGCGGCATTGACGGACTTGGAGACATGTCTTGACGGCTTTGAGGGCACCGTAGGTGATGTCAAAGACAAATTTGCAGCAGCAATACAGAATGCAAATGAGCTCACAAGCAATGGGCTGGCAATTACTTCGGGCATCGCAGGAGTACTTGGCTAGGACTACCATTTCACCGCAAACTGCTTGCAATGGAAGATGATGGCATGCCAACATGGACCACAGCATGGCAAAGGCGAGCTCTGCTGCAGAAGGCTGCAGGATTACTTCCTAATGTGACTGTAGCGAATGATGGGAGCGGGGATGTGAGGAGTGTCGGAGAGGCAGTAGCAATGGCACCGAAGAAGAGTTCAGTGCCATTTGTAATTTATGTGAAGCAAGGCTTATACCAAGAAAATGTAGAGGTCGACAAGACCAAGTGGAATGTGCATGTAGTAGGGGATGGAATGTACAAGACAATCATCTCCGGCAGCCGGAATTTCATTGATGGCACACCAACTTTCTCCACCGCTACCTTTGGTAAGATATTCATTCCGACACCCCTTCTTTGTTAGTATACGTTTAGAAGCTCATCAACTACTCTCATTCATGGGTTAAGTTATGTGTTTAATTTAGTGAAATAGACTTTCAATCTCCAGAAATCAGTCAATGAGATGCTCTGAATTATTGCATAAAATTTGTCAACCTGAAGAACCTTTAATAAAGCAAGTTTGAACAAACTGTTGATTTCATTGTTCGTTAGATCATCACACTACTGCTTGCCTTATGATTCAGGTTGGCAATTTGATCGAGTCCTCGCACTTCTCTTTAAAACATTTGAAAAGCTCCGAGTGTTTTGTATGCTTGTAGGGGGTCAAGCATTGTTACACGCGGACCAAGAGGACATTATTTGCGATCTATATCATAGCTGATGTTTAAGTGTTTAAATATTAGTATAGTTGTTACATAACTAGTAGACTAGTAGTGAAGCTCTTATCTTGCCAGTAGTATGCAACTGTTTCTATAGTTGCTGTGTAGGTAGTAGCATCGTTACTATCAAACAATTGGCAATGTTTTAGGAACATAGCTCTCATCTTACCTGTAGTATATAGCTGTTATGTCAACCCGTTTTTCAGTTGTGTAACTAATAGTAACTAGTTGTATGTTTACTCTATCACTAGTAGCAATCTTGGGCCATACTTACTAGTTGTAGTGTAACTAGGATTATGCATGGTTCCACAGTTAGCCACTACTACAGCTGCTATGTAACTAGTATACTGGAGTTCCTTATAACTATGCTTCTAGTAGTTCTCGTTGTTTCAATGATTACTAGAGTATGAACCAGTATTCTTGCATTATTCAACAATTTTGGTAACGAGAAGTTCCTATTCATGTTCTAAATGCTCCTCAGCTGCTGTTGGGAGGAGGTTCATGGCTAAGGACATTGGTTTCAGAAACACAGCTGGTCCACAGAAGCACCAGGCAGTAGCCCTGCGATGTGGTTCTGACCTCTCCATTTTCTACCATTGCTCATTCGATGCATACCAGGACACATTATACGTTCACTCTCTTCGCCAGTTTTACCGTGAATGTGACATTACAGGCACAGTCGACTTCATCTTTGGTGATTCTACAGTTGTTTTGCAAGGGTGCACTATTCGTCCAAAGCAGCCTTTAGCCAACCAAAAGAACATCATCACTGCTCAAGGCCGCAAAGACCCCAATGAGAAGACTGGCATCTCGATTCAACACTGCAATATAACTGCATATGAACCCTTATCTGCTCCAACATACCTAGGCCGACCTTGGAAGAACTATTCTCGCACCATCTTCTTCCAATCAGATATCGGAATGCTTGTTGATCCCTCAGGGTGGTTGCCATGGGTTCCAGGCACCGTCCCACCGGATACTATTTACTATGGTGAGTATAAGAATACCAGCCCAGGATCTAACACTGCAAGGCGAGTTGTGTGGCCTGGGTACAAGCCTGTGCTCAATGACAAGGAAGCTCAGAAGTTCACAGTTCATTTTTGAAAGGTGAGGAATGGATTCCAGAGAAAGGTGTGACTTTTGCATCTAACTTGTAACCTTCTGTTCTTACTACTCAGAGAGAAACATCTTTCGTATAAAAAATGTTGCTTCATATGTTAATATTAAGGTAGTAACTTGTTGTGTATTTGAAGATACTCATACGTGCCAGTAGCATAAAAGTCTATTACTATTATAAATCTAATGTTAATAATGTATACTATAATTTATGCAACTGGTATACGTGCAGCCTTGATAGTATAACTGGTAATATATAGTATAGAAAGTGTAATATAGAACTTTTATTAGCTATATACCAGTAGTATATAAAGTGTAGTATAAACTCTATGTACTAGCTTTATACTTGAAGTACAAAGTGTAGTATAAACTCTATATGCTAGCTCTATACCAGTATACAAAGTACAGTATAAACTCTCTATACTAGTTTTGTTCTTGTACTACAAAGTCTAGTATAAAATCTTGATAAAAGCTATATATTTCTTTATGAAGTGTAGTACAAGCCTTTATACAAGCTGTATAATAGTAATACAAAACATAGTATAATCTCTTTACACTAATTATTTACTGGTAATACAAAGTATATATAAATCGTTAACTAGCTATATACTAGTAATGCAAAACATAGTGTAAACTCTTCAACTAGCTATATACTAGTAATTCAACTTTTTATACTAATTATAAAATACATTTGCATTCCTAGTGTATGACTAGTATAAAGGCTTTATACTACAGTTGGTACTACAAGTATGAAGGTATTCTAAAAGTTAGTATGTAGTTAGTAGAAAGAGTTTACATTACACTTCGTATTACTACGGTATAGCTTGTATAAAGGCTTTATATTACATTTTGTACTACAAGTATAAAGCTAGCATAATACACTTTTTGTCTATCCTACAATTATAAAGCTAGCTTAAAGGCTTCTATAGTTCTACTACATATTATAAGTATTATAAGACAGTATAAAGAGTTTGTAATATGCTTATATACTACTAGTATATAGTTAGTATAATGGCTTTATACTACAAAACTCCATAAACTACTATTAAGCTAATAAAAAGAGCTTATAATGTACTTTCTACTTATTAAAGTTATTACAAAAGCTTTGTGCCAGACTTTCCAACTGCAATATATTACTAGATATACTAACACTATTCTATACGAGTTATTCTGACAGTATCCTAACACTGTTGTAATAGTTATAATATACTGCTGGTTGTCCTAACAACATACTAGTTACCCTATTACATTGCTCAGCAGGACGTTAAAGTAACTTCAATGAAGCTTTAAAGAAATGGTAACAAGGAAATGAACGGAGCACTTTCGAGTGCAACTCACTAATTTACTCATAAAAAATATTTAACTTTTACAAGCACTTTTAAGGGAAAAACCCCCGTAAGTGAGTACGTCGCCTCTCTCTAGTATCTCAAGTTACAATGGTATCCTTCAGAAGGGTGCAGAAAAGAAATGCACGAAATGTAAATTTGTCTTCCGTGCAAAAAATAAAGCACGCCTTCATCATTTGCCTACACTACGACTGCGTCTTACTTCTAAAGATTGACCTGCCAATCCCTGGCTCAGAATCTGTAGTCAGGATCAACATCCATGGCCCAGGTGAATTTTGCAATAAGTGACTTGTTGAAAATCTGATACCAAAATGCAAAATAACCAAGTAATAAGTAATTGACAACCTCTACTTAATAATGTTTTTGATAAGATGAACTCAAATGAGACACAAACAAAGATCTAACATTACAATAACATAGTACAGAAGTAAAGGTTATAGGTAAAGTGAAAGACTCCAAAGCAAGAACGGAAAACCTTTTCAATAGGAACTTCATTTCGCTTGCACCAAGCTACTGTAATTCTAGGATCAAGATAATTGATTTTCGATGTCCCCAAGGCTATCGTCTTAAGGTCTTCCTTCGTCTTCTTCTCTATTTCCATCTTCTCTATTTTCGCATCTAATTGAGCAATTTTCTTTTCCAGCCTATAGAAGGTGCCATAAACGTTACCAGACAGAATTTGAAGGTCAGACTTTAATATAAGCAAAAATTTTGAGCCAGAACTTACGATTCTACAGACATATTCTTCCTTGTCTTTCCTTCTGCATCTTTCAGTGGGGGTTTCCCTTTCTTTACCCTACTGAGATTCTCCTTCAAGTCCTTACGTTCAGCCTATATCATCAGTGAAAATTTAACGGAACTACGCATTGAAGTCCACATTAAGAGTGGAAAGCCACTAGAAAAAGTAATAATGTTGATAAGTTTCAGATGAAAAAGAGATATGAAAAGTCAAACCTTCAAGCTATCTACCCTCTCATTCAATCTTGACATTTGGCTTTCATGGGATTTGGAGACAGTACGTTGGTGATTGCAAATGATGGCAACCTTTAACATTCAAAAAATTTAGCTGTCAGTTCCACCAATGGCAATAGATAAACGAAAGATACAATGAACAAGAAGTTTCACAGGTGACCTCTTTGTTCGCTTGCTGATAAACAGCAATCTTTTCTGGAAGAGTCCCATCTTTGGTCCCTCTATTCAACTGCCATAGAAAAGGAGTCAGATATACGCTTGTATGAATATATCTTGACGTATAGATAAATATACTTGTTTCTGTGCAAGTACATGTATCTAAACATTCCATAAGCCAGATAATCTCAGGCAAATTTAGAAAGCGGATGCCTCAAGCCAATATGTCACATGTATTCCTGTTCATTTATGAGCAAAGACAGTTAAAGTGGGTCTGTTATTTAGGTATCCCTACGAAATCCAGAGTGATCTAATGGATATACAGGCTTGTCAATTTGCAAAGAACAAATACCAAAATTACACTTCAAGGAGACAGGACAAAGGTTGCAGAAGAATAGAAATCCGGAAAGTAAACCTGTGCACATCCTGGGATTAAAATGGCTAGTTAAATCTAAACACCTACCATGCCATCCAAGGTGATCGAAGCATTGTATGTACGGAAGACTTTAGCTGTAAGCCCAGGCATAAGACCCTTCAGATGACTGTTAAGCTTACTCGTATCCAACAAGTCAAAAAGGTCATCCCCTGGTTCTTTTTTGCCTTTACCAACTCTTCTCACTAAAAAACCAATGGTTAGCGAATATACATCAAATTAGATAAAACTATTTACATATTATGAACAATTACCAGTTTGAAACTCGCCAATTGCCTTATAAACAGGTAGCTCAACTTCTACGGTGTTGAAGTATCTTATTGAATCCTTACCAAGAAAGTCGAACTGGGCAATGGAAAATGAGCTTGTAGTCATACTTTAAAATGTATCCAACTAGTCATGTAGAAAGCAGTAGGCAGAAGGTTCTACCTGAATCTTGTTTGGTGGAACCAAGGTGACATTCTCCACTTTCAAGGTGCAACACCCGACTGTATCAGCTTCATCATCATCCTGCGTAAGCATACAAACAACATATTTGAATGAACTATTCCCTTATTATCATCCTACATAAGCATACAAGCGTACATCCACCAACCTTCTCATTGCCTGCCCTAAGTGCTAGTTTATCGATCAGATAGGTTGCCACTGCTATTTGCCGTTTAGTAGAATCTCTATCAGTAAAATCTTTTGTATAATTTGCCCGAATTTGATGTATATAATCCTGCAAAATATTTAATTGACCAGTGATGTCGAACCACCATTATATTTGCAAAATGCTTTATTCTTTACCTTCAATAACCTAGACTTTTCGTACTTCTCTTTGTCACTCTGGCCTTTTAAAGTACTGCTGGCTGCTAGAAATACATACTTGGATTCTTTGGGATTGATTGGGTCATTCCAAAATGCAAGCCAGGTAACTGTATTGTCATGCCTTACTTCTTTCCACCTGAAAAAGGCACATCAAATCTTAAACAACTCCGAAGGTAAATATGATGCAAGTAGCAAACTCAAGCCCCTCCCAAGAACAAGCCTAACCATTTACATAGGAACATCCCATTGTTCTCACAACATGCTATAAGAAGAACAAACCTTTGACCAGGTAGTGGGCATTCTGGTACCAGAGCTCCTTTTCCAATATTGATTGTAATCTCTTTAGGCTGAATGCGCCTTTTCAGCTTACCCATCTGTATAAAATTCGAAAACATCAGATAAAAGCAAAAATCAAATACAAACACTAAATGTGGTCATGAACCTTGGGGTGCTCTCCACGACCTCTGAATAATCCTGGTGGTTCCACTCGGAAATTTCCCACCTGTACTTAGTAACATGCAAAATGTTTTCAGTAGGCTGGTGCACTGAGCAATAGCAAAAGGAGACGTGCAAAAGCCAAAACCTTTTGACTAGCATCTGGATTGGCAAGCTTTAACCAAAAATGGGGACGGCAGCAACAAATTGAAAGATATCATACCTCTGGATTTAATAAGGCTTGTGCTATTATACTTATCTATTATATGAGGTTTTTGCATAAGTGATGAACTTATTGTTTATAACACATGATGGAGGTTCTCAAGGGAAAATCAATAACATAAAATAAAGAAACTAAGATTTAAGAAATAACTTTTCCAAAAAGCCCAAGGTTAGACAGTCTACTCTATATCACAACAAGCAATCAAAGTCTGAAGCTTAAAAGCATAACTTTGTAGTTAAAATAGTCAGGATGTACCTTCTCTTTCACACCATCAACAATAGCCCACATATACTTCTCTTCTTGCTTCATTTTTTCTTCTTTCAAAGCCTTCTTCTCCTGCATTCGAAATCCAACATATGCTAAAACCATTTCAACTATATAAACAGAAATAATCAGCACTTATTGTATAAAGTATAGCACCAAGAATGGAATTAAAGCAAGTCAAAAGACAATTTCTAATGTATGAGTTTGACAGTCAATAAATATTTGGTCACGAGCTTCTGCAAAACACTTGCACCACATGCAACACTAACATTTCCAAGACTCATGAATCAAATGCGAACTTGGAATCAGGGATTAAAAGACTATTTTTCATCCAACTTTATCATTTAGTCATGGTTCCTAGTTATAGCAGACTGCAACAGGAGGCGTCTCGAGGCAATCAGAGGAAATTGTTTGGACCATCTTTTCAAGTAGAAGGACACTAGTCATGCAGATAGGGTATTGGGTGCAATTACAAAAATCAGCTAGCATCCTCAGTCTGGGTTTCATGAAAAGTAACTTTTTGTTAGAACCATACCATTTTAAATACAATAGCGTTTGGGTTCAGACTTAACACATACAATCATACCAATAACTGATTCATAGTTATTCATTCAAGCGTTAGAACCATGCCATTTTTAAATACAATAGCGTTTGGGCTCAGACTTAAACATACGACCAAACGAATAACTCATTCATAGATATTGATTCACGCATTAGACCATACCATACTTAAATGCAATACCATTTTGGCTCGACTTAAACAAAAACCCAAACCAATAACTATTCATAGTTATTCATTCATGCATAACGTGAACAACTTTTCCTGTGTTTATTACTTCGAAGGCTTCTAACGTCCAAGTGGAGGACTGGGTTCAGGTCGGCAGCCATCTTAAAATCCCGTCAGCTATTTTCTATATAGATTCTTTGTGGAAGGATCCATGCAGCTACCCAGTTAGTGGAGTAAGGATCAGTTGAAGAAGAAGATACATGAAGTAAGAAATGGACTACATCACCAAACATGTGGCATTCCATATACTACTCAAGTACATATTCAAGGTTTCCATGGCAACAAGGGAATGAAACATATTCCTAACGCCTAAAACTCTAAGGACCTATGCGCAAGGTAACCAATAAGTAGTATAGTTGCATATATGCATGACACAAATAATATTGCCTACATCTAACATCAGATTACTCATTTTTTATGAGGTATTTTTAAGAGTTCAAAGTTCTTAGTAGAAACATCATTACTTTTCCAGCAAACTGTGTCAGCTATCCTTATAGTGGATGTGCATGTTTTCAGACATACACTGACCTAAAACATGCTTTGCTGACAATACGATTGAGAAATGATCTTATATATTTGATTTGGTATTGCGATAAAGCTCTTTTATCGTTGCAACTCCAAATTCAATGTACACAGGGATCAATAGGAAAAGATGCAAGAAGCCTATGAAAACCCAAAAGTCAGCATAAGATGCATGACAAGATCCAGCAGAAAATTTTCAGAAGTGAAATAGTTAAATCAGTTTACGTGTTTTTGTAACCATATGTACCTCTGAGCTCATTTGCTTCTTCTTTTCCTTCTCCCTCAGATGCCACTCATAAATTGGGGTGAAATTACAGAGCTCAAACTTCTTGATGACATGGTCTTTACCAAGTATACTCTTCCAGTCATTCCAGAAGTTCTCGATAAATTTTGGCTTGTTAGCATAATCGGTATCTTTCATCACAGCAAACATTGTTGCAACCTGGGAACATACACTATTATCAGGAAGGAGAATGGGAAAACAACAACAGAAACATTGCAAAGACATTACTAGCTTTTAACAACAAATACAATGAAGACCCCAAACTTAAAGATAGAAGAAACAAATACTAACAACAGAAAAACCAAGACAAAAACATAAAAAAGATGTCATTGCAACAAGTAATTTATAGATTAACAGAACCTACCTCCTCTTCATCAGGTTTCAGATCAACTTCTTTACCATTGTACAACATCTTTACATTATGCGGCCTGTAAGGCGGAGGGAATATGACACCATTATGCTCCAAGGTAGTCCATTTCTGCCCACCACCAGACCCTGGTGGCACCTTCAGAGACTTCGAGTATTGTTCATTTTTTGTTACTTTTTTCTTTTTCTTGATATCTTTTTTTACTGTTGTAACTTTCTTGATGACCTTCGTCACTGAAGATGGTTTTTCAGATGAAGCTGGCTTTTTAATTCTCTGTCTGATAGGTATGTGATCACTTTCGTCAGACTCCCTCCCCTCTTTAAGAGAATCTTTCTTAATTTTGGCAGGGAAGGAGTAATCCTGCATCTTTGCTTTCTTGTCGGAAGGTTCTAAGGAACTGCTAGCACTGAGAGGCCTCTTAGTTGAACCATTCTGCTTGAGATTGGAATTCAAAGGCTTCTCATTATTAGCAGGTTTTGACTGGAATCTAGAGAGCAGCGGCTTGTCATCATCTGAATCCTCTTCAGAACTACTCTTCTTGATGTTAGAACTCAAAGGCTTCTCATTTGCATTTATCACCTTTTTGGCAGAGGGACCAGCAGCTGGCTTTGACTGGACCCCAGAAAGAAGTGGTTTCTCATCTTCTGAATCATCTGCATTCTTGGCATTTACCTTTGTTTTCTGCAAAGGAGATGAAGCAAGCATGAATGACTGCTCTTGTTTGTGAGAATGACTGACGCTTAACGGTATATCATCATCATCAGGATCTTCAGCATACTCTTTCTTGATAGACAATTTAGGTTTAGTCTTAGCTGCACTACTAGGTGCCATTTTTTCAGATGAAGTCTGAGTTTTCTGAGCTCCATTGGATCTAAGGCTTAGTGGTTTGTCATCATCAGAATCACCAGAATCTTTAGCTCTGGATGTTTTAGCTTGTGCCTTAGCTGCAACACTCTGTCCAGAGTTCTGTCCTGATGGTCCTCTTGACTGATCATGTTTAGAATGCAAAGGTGTTGAGTTTGCTGACGGTACCTTTGCAGTGGGCATGATTTTACAGGTTTTCATAGCCCCATCATTCATTTGAGATGATGATGACTTGTTTGCAGAGAAGCAGGGTTGACTTTGTTTCATAATACTGCTACCGCTACTCCTTCTAAAAACTATCGGTGCATCATCTTCTTCGCTATCATAAGTAAAATTAGGCTTGGCGTTGCTTTCGATAACCATCACAACTTCTTAACCTCTAAAAATTTGTTCATCAACCAACGTGCTGATGTTAAAATGAACCTGCAAGCAGTAATCAATAGACACAACAAGACATCAAGTTCCACCACTAGACAAAGACTGTTGTAATGAATCCAGGGCAAAATCATTGCATATAGACATTGCTATCAAAGGAAATACCAATACCAGAAAGAACAACTCAAACAAACAGATGACCGAACAAACCGTAACAGTAAACCTAGATTTAGTTAGCTCACAGCATGCTTCTACTAATCAAAAGCTTTAGTTTCTGAGAATCTAAAATGCTCACTACCACAATTTCATAAAAATCTTGGAAAAACTCACAATCTTGAAAAAGGCAGCAAATTTATTTCATATACTCATCCATTTATGGGGAGAAGAAAAAGAAACTACATTTTCGTGCAAGGCAATTGCTTTCCTTTTTCCCTTTTCGTTCCCGATTTGAAAAATGCGACCGAAAAATCCAAATTTTCCCTAGGAAGAGCACATCAATGAACAATCCCAATACCAAAACAAATGAATTCACCGAACCAAAGCAAAATAACGACAAGTTACTGAAAAAAGAATCAAATTTCCTGCAAATAAAACACATTGAGGAACAGCTACACAGAGCTATTTCGAGCTCAGATCTTTAAAGGAGGTCTAAATAAAGGAACAGAGAACAGTTACCAGCTTCTCTATGAACTTAAAAAAAAATAAAATAAAATAAAATCGAGCAGTATCGAATTGGAAGGAGAGATTAGGTAGTAGAAGAAATCGAAGATGAAATCTGTTTACCTGTGAGTAAAAGAAGATTTATGCTTTTGCTTTCTTTTTTGCGGGGAGCTGAATCAAATAGAATTGAATTGAATTGAATTGAAAGGCAAGCTCCCTCTTCGATTGAACGAAGAAATAAGATTCGAAGAACAACGACGATGAAACAACAGCAGTGGAGCTGGTGGCGGCACAGCCCAAAACATCCGCTAGGCCCAATTTTCAAAAACCCAACTGAATAAATATTTGAGTCCAATAAGTAAATTCTTCTAATTAGAACTCCGAAAAGACCTTCCAATAAATTTTCATAAAGCCCAACAATGTTTCTTTGCTTTCACGTGCTTAAACAAGAACATGAAAATACGGACTTATTAATAGGCTGTTTAAGAATGTTTAAATAAAATATGTTTTAGTATACAAATTTTATATTTCATCAATAATAATTAATATTATCAATTTGTTATTTTTATTAAAAAATAGATTAATTTGATTTTTAATTATTTTTATTGCGATTATTATTGTTATTATTGATAATAGAAGAAAAAATGAAAGTTGAAGGCGGTTGTTGGGAAGTGTTTGTCGACATTTATTAATGTCGTCTAAAAACTGAACTAAACTGAAATAGCTTTTGGTAATTTATTATTCTTAGAATCTGAAACTGAAGAACGAACGAGTTGAGAAGTTCGTTTTGCAATCAGTTTTTGTATGCCTTCTTTTTTCTTTTCTTTTTTTTCTTACTTTGTTATGGCGATCAAATAAAAAAATTAAAGAGCATGCATCGCATGCTATTGATATCAGTTAGAGAAATTTTTTAAAATTTCGTTTTTGAATCACAAACAAACAGAGATCCATTAAAACAGTTAATTAAAACTATAATTGTAAAAATCTGAATCAGATATTGAACAAAAAAATTGTTCGAATCAACGGATTACGGATTAATCCGTCATGTTAAAAATACCAAAACGTTAACGGTAGCGCAAACGCTTTTTATTAGAAAGCATAAAATAAAAAAAAATAAACTAACAAAAAATATATAAAAAAATATTTCAAATAATAAATTTCAAAAGAAAGTTTTGTTTTAAAATAAATTTGTTATTTTTATTACAATTAACAGAATTAGTAATATAAAAACTTAAAAATTACTAATAATAAATATTTATAAATAAAATATAACAAATTTATTTTTTTACATTATCATATCCAAATAAAAATCTAAACTACATATTATATTTTAATATAATACTACTAATAATTATTTTAATATTAATATATCACAAAAATTAAGTTTTTTAAAATTTAATTTAATTCGGTTTGATCCGGACGAACAGATCGATCGGATCGAAGTAGATCAATTACATTAACGATTTTATTATAAATCCGGATCGATTTATGTTCCGGATCGATTAGGATGGGCCGGTCCGGATTTTAAAATTATGATTAAAACAGAGAATCAATCGAATATCATATTCGATTGTGTTGTTTGTTGTAGTTCTAGAGTTAGTTTAAATGTCGTTATATATGTACAACGACATCCATTTTCTTTAAAAGAAAAAGGGAAGGAAACTATGATTATTTTTTTACTCTTGTGATGAATATTTGATTGCTTTTAATTGATGTGCATAGATTTGTTACGTAGCCTTTTAGGATTAATTCGATCGTGACGGACGTTAACTTCTCTTCTCCCGCACAGAATAATCGGTAGAATAATTTAGAAATATTTGGAAGTACTTATTAAAAAAAAAAATATTTTATAAATTTTTTAAAAATAAATTTTATTTTTTTATTTTAAAAAAAATAATAATAATAATTAATAAAAAAATTTTACGATATAGAATTTTTTATATTTTTTAAATTTTTACGAAATTCTATAAAATATTTTAAAAATTTATTGAAATAAAAAATCTATAAAAAAAAAAAAGCTCTCCAAACATGTCCTAAAATTCCCAACTTTTATATATATTTTTAAAATAAGTTCTAAATTAAAGTTTATGCCAAACAAACAAAGCAAACAACTGAGGGATGATGATTGCTTAACGAAAAATTGATATGTAGTAGAAGCAATAAAAAATAATCCATTGAAGTCACTATAATGGAATTTGGATTATCATAGTAATCCAAAATCATTAAAATCAAACACATTAATAAAATAAAGTTTTAATTATCGAAAACCATTAACTCGTGGTCCAAATTTATAATAGAACAAAAGAAAAAAAAAGAAGCTTCTAAATTAATCCGCGTGTACCCTAGTGAACGACGTATATACACGTATATGTTTCAACACTTTACCTCGACAGCTGCTTAATTTTATATTTTTTTTAAATAAACAATATTTCAAAAGTTAGAATATATTACGAAGAAGCTAGCATACAAAAATATATAATAAGTTGTTAGAAATTATAAAACTATTATATAAATTAATAATTAATTAGAATGTAATAAATTAAATATGTATTTATGTTAGAATGTTAAAAATTAAGGAAGATAAAATATTATTTATAAAATTAGAAGGTTAAAAAATTTGAAGCATCAATGAAAAATGACAAAATCAAAAAATTCAATTAATAAAAAGATTGAATGACAATAATTTCAAAATTCAAAAATCTTTTTGAACACACGAATAAGAAGTATTTATTTGAAGCATCAATCATATTATTCACAATATCAAGTGTGAAAGATAAAAACAAAATATTCTATTTAAAATTTTCACTTAAAGTGTAATATAATAGTTTGTAATAATTTTGAATTAGTGATTTTTTTGAAAAGTAGTTTGTCTTTCCGTAGAGTTATTTTTATTTTTTTCTAGATAAATCTCTTATTTTTTTTGTTTATTTTGCTCTTTTTCAATTTTCGTATTGCTAACATAAAATTTTTAAATGTGTTTTATATTTTCATTGTGTCTATCAATAATGGAACACATTTATTATTTCTAACATAAATTTCTTCTAGAAAAATTAATGGCACGTATTAATTAATAAATTGTTGCAAGTCTTCTACTAGCTTGCTAGATAAAGATAAGAAGATGATACTAGCTAGAAAGACCATGCATGCATGATAGGTTCCATCGACATCTTACCTAACTACGTACGTACTGTTAACCAAAACTTAATTACATATAGTTAATTAATGTTGCTAACTATATGTATTTTAATTAGTTTAAAACATGCATGCAAGATCTTAATCGGATAGGTACGTAGTCGTTATTAATAATGCTATTATTAACTGGTTTGGCTTATAGCCAGCATAACAAATTTTCTTTACCAATTAAGTGATTGAAAAACTATAGAATAAAGTGTTATTTAAAATAAATACTAAAAGAAAGAGGTTAGTGCACTAAGCTAGCTATAAAAAACATGAATGAAAAAGAAGATTTAAAGAATAATTATTGATAAACCAGTTTACTACCTTTTTTTTCACAACATGTTATGATTAGTCCTATGTATGGAATTTGAGAGAAAATCACCCTTCTAATCATTTTATAAGATAATAAAATTCTATTTCTTTATAAAAATGTTGTTTCTGGTAGATAGAGAAGAGACATCATTACTTATATAACTTTATAGTGATATTTTTTATTTTATTAGAAAGAAGCCAGTGCGACACCTTGCCACTTCCTTTCCTTCTTTTTGCTACTCTACACCATTTTCTTTTTTGCCATCTGATAAATTATTTAGTTCACAAATACACACACGTACACTTTAATAAAATATCATACATAAAGAAAGCTAGGAAGCTTCGTTGTCTATATATATATATCTTATCGAAAACACTCTCTCAATTGCTTGCTTGCCTCGTGGCCATGATGAAACCTTCCATTAACACTGCCACTACTTGTTCACTTCTGTTCATTCTCATTCTTTTTTCAACACTATCTCCAAATGAAAACAACAACTCAAGAGGAAACAGGAGAAAACTTCTCCTGCAAAATCCTTCTTCTTCTAATGCAGCTGTTGCAGACGCATGCAAAGAAACGCTCTACCCTACCCTCTGTGAATCCACCCTCGTCACCAAAGCAGCAATAACAAAAACTACTGCCGTTAAGAATTCCCCTGATAAGAAGAACCTCTTCGACATGTCGGTCGAGTCCGCAGCTGACCGCGCTGTCTCCGTTCGATCCGCTCTGCTTAAGAAGTACTACAACTCCAGCATGCATACGACTATTTCGTCCAGCGCATTATTGTCACACTCGTCCGGCGGCAAGAAAAGACCGAAGGTCGTGATCGACGACTGCCTCGAGCTCCTCGATATCACCGTCGACCAACTCACCGACGTCTCCAAGAGCTCCGACGATGGAGATATACGGACGTGGCTCTCCGCCGCTTTGACCAACCAGGTCACCTGCATGGAAGGCCTCGGCGCGATGTCACCGATGAGTACGACGTCAACTTCTTCTTCATCGGACGGTCAGGATTTTATCGAACTGATGCAGATGATAAGCAACTCGTTAGCTCTTCATAAGTCGGCCGCCGCCGCCGCCGACGGTGGCAGTACTCACCGGAAACTTCTAGAAGCTTCTAATGACGATATTTATCCGAGCTGGGTATCGGCGAAGGACCGAAAGCTTCTAGAAGCTTCGGTAGAGGAACTCGAGCCTCACGCAATCGTGGCGGCAGACGGCAGCGGAACCCATCGGAGTATTGGAGAGGCGTTGGCGGCGGTGATGGCTAGCAGCCGAAGCGGCGGCGGTGGCGGAGGTAGAAGTGTAATTTATGTAAAAACGGGGACGTATAAGGAGAACATCAACGTTCCGAAGAAGCAAAAGAACGTCATGCTCGTCGGAGACGGTAAGGGCAAATCGGTCATCGTAGGAAGCAAAAGCGTAGACAGCGGTTACAGCACTTACAGTTCCGCCACCGTCGGTAATAATACATATATATATTAATTTATATTTTTGACACCCACTATAAATAAGATCTCTTTTTTAAAAGCTGTGATCTCTACGTGCAAGCAGCTGCGATGGGCTCCGGATTCATCGCTAAAGGACTGACGATCATCAACAACGCCGGTCCGTCGAGTCACCAGGCGGTGGCGCTTCGTGTCGGAGGGGACATGTCTGTAGTGACGCAGTGTTCCCTTCAAGGATATCAAGACACTCTCTACACGCACTCCAACCGTCAGTTCTACCGCGACAACGACATTTACGGCACGGTAGATTTTATATTCGGTGATTCTGCGGCGGTTTTTCAGAACTGCTTCATCCAGCCCATCAAGCCCAACTCGGGCCAGAAGAACTCGGTTACGGCTCAGGGCCGAACCGATCCGAACCAGAACACAGGCATCTCAATCCACAACTGTAAGATAATAGGGTCCTCCAATTTGGGCGGAACGCCGACGTACCTCGGTCGGCCGTGGCACCAGTACGCAAGAGTTGTGGTGATGGAATCTTACTTGGACGGATCGATCAACTCTGACGGATGGGAGCAATGGTCCGGCAGTTTCGCTCTGTCAACGCTGTACTACGGCGAGTACGGGAATACCGGACCGGGTGCTTCGATATCGGGACGAGTTAGATGGCCCGGAGTGCATCCGTCGATGTCCACTGCGGAAGCGAGTAAGTTTACCGTTGCGAACTTCATCTACGGTAATTCCTGGCTACCGGCCACCGGAGTAACCTACACTGCTGGCCTCTAAGCTCTAAGCGATCTTCAAGCGACAAAGAAGATCATTCTGTAGTGACTGTATATTTATTAATTGTTGAATAATTTGTTTTATGTATATTTATTTATGTTCATCGTTCAGTCGTCAATAAGAATTTCCTTAATTGGCAATTGTATGTAATCGTCAAATTATGAATAAAAGTTTTCTTTTTGTCATGTCGAAGATAAGATTGGATTCATTTTGAATAATATTTGTTTATTTATGGTCGAAGATAAGATTAACAATCATTTTTTCAAAAAAAAATCGAATGTATCAACTTAATTTCTATCAAATATCAAAAACGAAAAAGAAATTCATTCAACTTCTTCTTCCTTCTTGTTCAAAAAGTTTTTCAGAAAAGAACAATGGCAATCAGGTGTTCTTCTGTAACTGTTGTTATGCTGCCCAACACCAAGATCCAGTAACCATCTTCAATTCAATTCCTCCAACCAAAAATATTGCAAGATCAAAAAGGTGAGATAGCTTTTCGTCTCCAGCTTTTCATCAACAAAATTGATGTTGTTGTTGTTTGCAAATGATTTTCGAAGACAAAGCGAACGGGATAATATGTCACAGAGATTCGAATTATCATTTCAAATACTTCCGATAAAAGAATCGGAAGTCCCATGCTTTACCCATTGGATCAAGAGCTGCACCTTGCAGCGACTAATTCAGAAAACTGTTATCAAGCCTGACATTCACAAGAATTCAACACGGAGAGGAATATACACAAACATAACTGGAAAAAATTGGAGGCGCTATAACCCGATTCAGTGCAGTATACAAGAAGAATCACCTTCATGATTCTACAGAGCCATCGGGATTGTCTTCTCTGAGATTGGTTCGAGACTTGCTAGGCAAAGGAATCGATGGTTGCCACTGATCGGGTACCATGTAGAAGTAAGCTGACATTGCTTTCCTGAACCGTTTTTTGTACTGCATCGGTGATATCACAGTCGGAGATGCGTTCTTAGGTCCACCAAGAATACCTGAGGCTTTAACCCATGTTTCCAGGTGTTTGTCCCATGTGTACTGCCTCATGAAATCAATGATTCCTAGCACCAACTCTTGCTTCTCCTCATCCATTCCCACCAGTAGAGAATAATCCATAACATCGATGGACTGCAAAAGCATTTTTGCTTATAGTAATCCTCGCAACATATTGTGTAGCAGATTTTCAAAAGGAGTACTTCAAGAGTTGAAAATGTAGTAGCTAGCAAAAAGCACTAAGATTGTAGTATGCTACGCATAGGTGTCTACCCAAACACTAACATAAAGTTGAAAATCTCAGATATGAAGACATATAGGGTGGTGCACAATGGTCAGTTATTGAACCTGCTTCAATCTTCTAATTAACTTTATTTATTCATCAACATGAACTGTGATGTTCACATAACATACTCAAAAAAAGAGTGGAAGGGGCGCTAGTAAGTTACGTAGCATACTCAGATAATAGCATACTGCTCAGTAAGTTACGCAATTAGGTAATCATCCCAATTCTCTTTTGATCATTTCGTTATGATGGTTACCAATCCATTTACCATTGTATATTTTGTCAACTAACGGAATGTGAGTTGTTGAAACTACATGTCCCTCATTTCGTATATCTAAGAATCCGCAAGCAAAAGTTGTGTGCAACCCACAGACAATCGATTGACTAGAAGTTCTTTTCTTAAAGCTTATAGTGATATTGTCTAGACATTTTTTTCTTACATATTATAGTGAAGCTAACAGCAGTTAGAAAGCATAGATGACTTACTGCAAGGTAGGAAGTATCATTCCAGACAGCTCTCTCTAGGAGTCTCTTTGCCTTGTTCCCCACAAAAATCGGTGATGTCGGTATTGCCTCGATCAAATTCTGATCAAGTAGAACTTTATTGTTACCACTTGAATCCGGATTGTACCGTGATCTTGATGAACCCTTAAGGTCATATAATCTTGTCACATTTCTGCCAAATAAGAGATTCTCCATAACCAGAACATCCATCTTAGTCTCTTTCCCACCTTTCGAGTGCTTAGTTGTTACCTGGATGCAGCCCAATGAGAACGTCACTTCATTGTAGTAATTAGTAAGCAACAAAGAAAAGGTTAATAAATAGTACGGATGTGCATGTTGTTAAAAGATAATGAACTTAAATGCTCAGATGTGATTTTCATCAGTGACCAAGAAGTCAAATATATTATTCCAATACAATATCCATGTCAGTAAAGAAATTCACTGGTGGAATAAAAACAGCACTGGAACCTATGCTTCTCATGCTTTGTTATTAGGAACTGATTTATAGGTAATTCCCAGGAAGCAGCTCAATATTTCCCTGCAGTTGTTTGAAACGATTTATGAAAACAAGTCGGCCTTCAAGAATATTTCGGAAAGCACTTGCTTTACCTCTTTTACAAAAGAAAAAAATCATGCTGTGCGAGAAAAGAACGAGCGCTCCCTCAACTAATGCTTTCATTGTTAATGGCAAAAGGAAATAAGTAGTTTATAATGATAACAGTACCTGATAAATTCCCAGAATTTTTGCCAAACAGGTAGGACTTCCAGTAGTGATCGACTCTGTAAGATATTTGAAGTATTGCGGAGCAAATTTGATGAATGATTCCAACTCTGTCTTTGTAACCTGCTTTATGATAAATCTATCATCCAATGACTTTGCAAAAAACACATTGCTCTTTCCACCCTGTGCACCCCACTTCTTACATCGGCTAAGCGATCTTATGAAGTCAAGCTCAGAAGGACAGCAAGTCTTTCTTAAAGCTTCAAACCGCTTTGCATAATAACATGTAACATAATATTTCACCTTCCCAAGTGGACCTTCATCCACAAAAGAAATTCGGATATGAATTGCTTTAGCGTAAGCAACTGAATCCAGAACTTGCAAGGCCTTGCTCCCAGGAGTTAATAAGACACTATCCTCGGCTGACCCAAAACTCTGGAAGGAATCTGAGGATGTGCCATCAGCTGAATGAGATGAGGTAAAGCTTGTAGACTCACTGAGTGGCAATGAAATAGAAGATTCAAGATTATCCCCTGGTCTTTCCTGTTCATCAGATATACAATTGTGATAGTCAGAAGAGACCAGGGCATAAGAGATTATGCTTGTTGGTTCATCGTCATAAATTGGGATAACTGTGTCATTGACTCCCATGGGTAGAAGCAGCCTTGCACCATTCTGGTGTATCAACTCTGAGAAGGATGGAATATAGACAGGGGTATACTTATTGAGAGCATCAACCCTTACAATATTACTCCAGTTTTTATTGATGCATTGGTAAAAGTTTTGGAAGGTCAATTCCAGGCAGCTAGAGGAGTCCTCAATATCTGCCAACCTGGTAGGAGGAACAGTACCAAGAGACTTAGACCCATATTTTGCCTCCTTTCCTTCTGATGTTGATGACACAAACGACATGGCCTCTGTTACACGCGTTGAGTTTACACTTGCATCACCAATTATAGGCCCATTCTCACCTGTCCATTTTGCATCTAAGGTGTCAGACAAATTGGCCGCAGTCGGGAACTGCCCATCAGAAAGGACTCTCCGAACAGTGAGATCAGATTCAAGAGGGTCTAATTGCTCAGCTACATCTGATCTACTATAAAAAGGAGTTTTATGCTGTTTGGCATGATAAGGATCCTGAGCTGCATGTTTTCTTTGCTTGTTGCTGGAATGACCAGTAATCACTCCTTCGTTCTGGTCATTGCAATTACCCTCCTTAGGGAGTTGAATTTGAGTAACCATGTGAGACGCATCAGAGTTGTTAGACGCAGTTAGAGGCTGTCGAGCTGGAGTCAACTCCACTAACTTTTCTAGAGAGGCGATCTTATTTTTCATCATTACCTTGCAAAGCACTTCATGCGGTTTATTGCCAGGATTAGAAGTCATTATCAAACGTTGATCCCATAGATAAGAGAGAAAGAGCAATTGTCTCCGTAGTTTGTTAACTTGAAGTATATCAATAACTGGTTCTCCCTTCTTTGATTCCTTTTTCCTTATCCTTTGAATCGTTTCCTAGGATAGAATAAAACCTCAGTTAGAATGGCTGCTGAAAGACAAATGCGTGAAGGAAAAAAGTATAAATCACCTCAAACTCAGATTTCTCTTTCTGAACAATCCCTTCAAGTTCTAAGATCTGACGTTTTGATTCTGGGTTTTTGATTGTACTATCTGGAGAACCATTTCTGCTTTCTTGAATCTGACAGAGTGCATGAAGTATTTCACTAAACAAAAGCTCCCCTCGTTCTGCCACCTGTCATATATTACTCGCATTTAATTCTGGGACATCAAACGTCAGGTAATCCAGCAATAACACAAGTAGAAACCAAATATTCGACAAGCAACATACCTCATCAGCTTCTTTTTCTATCCACTCTTGAAGCTGGCAGTTGAAGTCAAGTTTAGAAGGAGGAAGGCAAACAGAGTGGACGCTTATCGGGGCATATCTGAAGCAAGCAACCATTTTTCCGAACCTGTTCACATGAAAGACCATTATTGATAAAGAAGTACTACCGCATGACAATATGGAAACAGAAACAGCACAAAGAACACATACCCATAAAATCGAAGGCAATCCCTATGAAGAGAATGCCCACAGCTCGCAACTGTATTGGCAGCAGCATGATTCGAAAAACTAAGCTCCAAAAATTTACCAAAGGACAGACCACAAGCGGCATCAGACATTACAACCCTTTTAGTAGCTGGAGGAAGTCCATCTACTTGAGGACAAAGTAGACATCTATGCCACATCCAGATCTTTCCATCTCGCTCTCCAGGCAAAGGTTTCTCAGGAATCTTCCTAACAGATATTGTCAGACTGCCTTGGCGATGAGTATAGCAGTGAACATGGGCTTCCGATGGCATTTCACATGAATGGCACCGGTAGTTCTGAATGAATAGCGCATAGCATATTTAATAGCAAACGCAATGCAAATTGCCAGCGAAAGATTCTTAGCAAACATAAAAACGTATAGTTCAAACCTGGTCAAGAAGATGGTAACGAAGAAAATTTCCCAAAGGTTTATCGAAGCTCCCATAATACTTTATCCGGAAGAGATGTGCCCGCTCACAGACAGTCCCTTTCAATACACACCGTGTTGATAAAGAAACCAAAATGCTCTGATGATCAGAAGGAGATGGGGGGAATTCCTCCTTTGAGAACAAAAGTTCATCCTTTTGGTTACTATCTTGATATGATATCCCTAAACCAGTAAGCCTGTTTCTGGTTTGGGCATCCAAAGGTGCATTGCTACCCTCTAACATCTCCAAGTGATTAGAACAGCTTATCAAACCAGGGTGTCCCTCTATATAGTTTTGAGCACTGCTTCTAGAAGCTTCTTCCTCATAATTATTTCGAAAACATCCGCTATTGTTCTCCTTGCAGACACATTTAAGAGAATTATCAAAAGGGGGATGGGATGCTTGGCTTTGTGTATATGGAGAAGAAAATAAGATTCTATGTTGAGGTTGACCTGAATGCTCATCCCAGTTTCTTGTATTCTCAAAATTTGTGAAACTGTGTTCTGTATGTGTAGTATGTGATGGTGGCACTTCCACATTTTCAGAATTGTCTGGCATGTAAATCCTCCGCACCCTACTAAGTGAATGTTGCTTGGAGATGACAGGGACTGTGAAACCAGATATGGTGGAGATAGACCTGACCCTGCCAGAGGGTTTATCTGGGAGTGCAACAGTAATCGGAGACATCAAAGGGAGTTCTGGTAGAGTAGCACCTTCATCTGCAAGGAAAGATGTTTCCAGGGCCAAGTGGTAAGCTGCAAAAACTCCATATTGGACGACATGTTTGACTTTCTTGAGCTCGTCACTACTGGCACCTTTTAGCAAAACCTAGAATAATTGACAGAGAAAGAAACTACATGAGAAATAAAAGCATTAGACAGGATCATGTCACCTACTATGGTTCATGGTGTATATGTCAAATGTTATCAGCAGAAAGTAAATATGTCCAAACAGGTTTAACTTCTTGAGATTGCAACAAAGACCATCACGCTGAAGCTCACTTGAAGCAAAAATATAGAGTGAGCATAATGATCTATAAGGTGCACTTTTAGTGGACTTAATCATCATACAGGCTGATTGCTCATCACAAACCAAACCATATGCATCATACATGACCTCAACAAGTAAGCACAAACAAGTTTCAGAATATATGTCTATTAAAATCAAAGAGCCTTACAGAGAAATCATATGAAACATGAAAAGAGCAGCTAACTTTTTCTTTCACAATCATCAACGAGATACTGGACTACTAAAGCAATTAACCGCAGAGTAAAAGCATCTTGATGATATACTGCTGATGAGCTACTACCTAAACTCTGAAATTTTGCTAGGACAGAAAAAAACTAGCAGTAGACAAAAGTATTTAGGACTTACTGTACAACCCAAAGGCTTTGGACATCCTTCAAAAAACATCAGCGTCTTCAACGTTTTTTTCCCAACCTGCGCAGAACTTCCATGCTCTTCCAAGAATTTCTCGACATGGAATAAGTCACAATGGCCCAACTTTGGAGATGAGAGATGGTCAATAGAAGGGACTATTTGAGCACCAGTGCACTGAGCTATGCGCTCTAGCAGTGGTCTTTTAACATTCAACACAAGCGAAATGTTTTTTGCAAGAAGATACTCTTGTGCATAACGGGAAACTGATTTCTCAACAAGAAGAACATTCGGGCGGTGAGCATCAATTTTCGCAACAGCCATCTTCAAGTGATCCATTTCCTGAATGAATGAATGATGCATGCGCAGAAAACACTAAGCATGATGTCTATCTCTAAATTTCAAATAAAAACATAGATACTAAAAAGGAAAGTATTTATGGTTGCTTACTGTACCTGCTGAATTAGAGTATCAATACAAGAAAGGGAATTTGGTAGCCGATGATATTCAAGAGCTCCTTCAAGAATTAATACACGGGGCTTTTCTACTTTTGATCGCATACGCCTGTGGGCCACATTTTTCTTGCAAACAACTCCTTTCACAACCATGCTGAACCAAAAATTAAAGAACCTATGTGAATATGTCATTTTACTAGCAACGCAGAGGATGCAGTATGATTTGGTTTATTCTGTGCCAGCAATAAAATTAACAAATCTTAGTACTAGTTCATGGAAATCTAAAGAGCAACGTTTCTAGAATGACAAACAGAAGATATGTTAGTTAAAATCAGATTGGGAATGCTATCAAATTCACATAAATAAGGAACTACAGAACTTGCCTTTCACTGCGATGCCCAGAAGCTATGCATTTGACCTTCACATAACCCCCAGGGTCCATTCCTCCACCTGTGCTAGTGTCTGGCTTAAGAAGAGTTGCTGCTTCCCATGACAAGGATGTAATTATCCGCAACCAACTCTCATGATCTTCACTGATGGACAACTTTTCAACTTGAAGAAGTTGAGCAACTAGATCCCTAAAATGTCCATCAACAACACTTTTCACGGCTATTTTGTGTTCTTTACTCGATTCGTCCTTGTGACGGAAGTCACCGCTTCCAAAGCTATTTGATGATCGAAGATATCCCCACTCCCCAGTAGTGCCTAAACCACCATCATCATCATCATCATTGAATAGAACAGCTTCTTTCTCATCTTCCTCATCTTCAGGTCCAGGAGGGATCCAAAGAACCCAATTGTTCTCAAAATCAACCGGCTCTGAATCTCTCGTATTCACATACATGGATGAAGAAATATCACACTCATAGCTACTATTACGCATTCCTGCTTCCATCTCCTTATCAGCGCCTAGAGAAGCATGGAACTCCATGGTATTCCCATCAGGTATACTAGTATCCTTAGCATCGATGCTATCCACAGATGGATGTTCTTTGTTTGCTCCATAGTCTTGGGCAATATCATTATACTCTACAGAACCATAATAATCACTGGGATATAGAAACTGCTGCACCTCCGAGTCCGAGTGAAATGTACCGTACTCGTCTTCATCATCATCGCTTCTGCTAAAAATGGTAACTCTTATACAAATGATAAATAATCTTGAGTAGATCATGCAAACATAAAGTTAACCTAGAAAGCATGAACACTAGCGGAAATACACGAACAAAAATGTTGCCTCTTCAAGTTACTGCACACACTAATTTCTTGCGCTTGACAGCCAACTCCGTCAGTCAATCCTTATGCATGAAAGGGAAGGCAAGTCAAGCTAATTCCATGCAGCAAATAAAACTAAATGTCGGTCTTGTAACGCATGCATGTTGCATATTCAAAAAATAGCACCAATCGCATTTCATGCAAGATATTGAATGGCAACAGAACAATGATGGTTCATACTAACATATTACCAAATAGGAGTTGGTGGAAATATTGATAAGACATAAACTTACTATTTCAAAACCTTGCTGTTAAAAATGTACTAGCAATTGGCAAATGGAAATATCCATAAAGCATGAACCTACTATTTGCAAACTTTATAGTTATCCTTTAAATCTATTAGCAAATGGCTAGATGGAAAATTTTATTAGGCATAAACTTACAGTTAGCACCTTTGCAGTTAAAAAATGTATTAGCATTAGGCAAAAGGGAAATATATTCAACGTATAAACTTACTGTTTGCAATCTTCGCAGTCAAAAACTTATATCATGTGAAGAATGCCCTCGAGGCAGTATGAGCGGCACTAACCTGTTCATACAGAAGTCATTAGCTGAAGGATGATCTGTCAAATTAACAACAGAGTCCATAGTTCTTCCGGACTTCATATCGTCTTCCTTCTCGCAACAAGGTTCGGCATGCATGGACTGACTCTGACAAATAGGGCTACCAAAGTTAACACATGGATGGGTGCCAGTTGAGCCAACCGTGGAAGTGCTGCTGTTTGCTGTCCCGCTGGATCTAGTGCTTCCCAGGCTTGCTGTTGAGAGGGACGTGCTGAGTACTGGACTCATGAGCTCAGCTTCATTCTCCACAGGTCCAGCTGGTTGCTGATATTGCCTAAAGCAGTATTTGCATACGCGAATTCTGTCGCCTTCTTCCCTCCTTTGCTCTTCAGATAAAGCGGGGATGGAGTTTGCTGTACACTTTGCACAAAAGACCCGACCACAGAGTCTGCAGTGGTGTCTACGGTTGAACACTGTGAACTGCGAGTCACACTCGTAGCAAACCCTGCAGCTGTCGTCGGGCATCCAAAAATCCCTAGACAGGTTCACAGCCTCCTGCGTTCGCCGGGGTATCCACGACTTCACGATGCCAACCAATTCGGAGAACCTCTTGTCGGGGTTTTCCATCTACGACTATCCCTAAAAACCTCACTCATTCTGACATACTCATCTCCTGCTCCACAAGCAAAACTCTTTCGAATTGCTATTCTCCCTCAAACAGAACTACAGCTGAAGAACCAAACCCAAAAACCAAATGCAGTACCACATTCCAAAGTTTCCAATTTCAGCAAAGCACCAACAAGATACTAGGGGATAAAATTCCAACTTTCTTGAGATAATCAACAAACTAGGACAAATTAAACAAAAACCAAATCGATTATACACAGAAAAGCTGAAAATTTACCAAATCTTTACCTCAGAACTGAAATAGAGAAACTGCGATATCAAAGTCACCAAATTTCAGATTGGAAGCGAAATATTTTACTTAGTTGAAGCTGAAACAAAGCAAAGCAAGCTATCCGGCTGAGGATCCAACTCTCACAGAAGTCGATCCCAAGCTGCTCCTTCGTTACGGAACAGATCAACAGCACTGCAGAAGAACAATAATCAACAGCACTGCAGAAAGAAAATTAAAATGCTCCCAATGATTCTCTGCAGTCTGCACTCAAACTGCAAACCAATAAAAAAAGTTTCCTAACTTTTTCAATTTTCTTTGTTTTATTGAAACAATTTTTAATAGCCGTAGCTGTTTTTGTCGTTCGTTTTTTGTTCTCTTTCGGATTTTTGTTTTTTCAAGATCAAAACTTTTTCTCTTTGCTTCAAAGATTACATCAAGTTGTTTAATTTAATGTAAGTAACTTCTAGTATTTCTTTGGGGAGACGTGTGTCTTACTTTCTTCACTTTTAATCACTCTTTTAGTCTTCATCTTTGTTTTTCTTTGCCACACTCCTTCATTAAAATATTATTTTTGCGAGAATTTAATTCGTTCCGTTTTTCGGTGCTCGTAAAAAATTTGGCAACAAAGGTTGACACATGGTTCTTGCATGTGTTGTTGATTGGTAAACAAAAAAAAAAAAATTGAAGTCAACATCTCTAGATAGATACAGATCGTTTATTATTATCTACACTTAAAAACCTGTGAGTTCTTCACCAACTACCTTTCGATTCTTAACAAAAACCGGATATCTTCTTAAGATTGATTTACATAAAACCTGAACATGTAAAACCATTCTGAATAAAGAAGTTCAATTACTTAATATTGATCAGGTAATTAAATTTCAAATTCAAAGATGACACCTCTGTACAATTAGCTGGAAACATGTTTAGGCAAAACATTCAGGAAAGAAGGAAGACTTTCCGCGATAACAACATAATGACATAAACTGAGCTTTTACCAAAATCACGGATGATCTTGTGTACCCACAAGTAACTTTCATCTTTCAGAATCTCATACAACTTGCTAATAGCAACATTCCACAAGTTCTTTATCTCAAAATTTAAAAAAGAAAGAAAAAAGAATTACACATTTGCTTCATGTCTAAACCTTATGTACAGTACATATACGATGTAATCTAGAAAATACATGGTCATATACACAGTATGTTACAAAGACGTACAAGTGGTTTCTCAGGATGATGCCGATGTTCTACTATCAAAATTTTCCAAAGACATGGTCTGCAAGAGTATGCTTCCTCTATAATTTGTGGCTTCCCGATCAATTTGGCAAGAACGGAGTAAAACCTCCAAGTTCATGCCAGCTAATTCAGACCTTGAGGAGGACCAAAGGGCAAGTTCAGGTATTTGTTTGGCACTTAGCGTAGCGATTCTTGCATCTTGAAATGGTCTAATGCATTTCTCTTTAACGAAATGGACGCATTCCTCTTTAGAGGAAGCAAGGCACGCTGCCATCTCTTGTTCCTCGCACTGTTCTCTCTCTGTAAAATCAGCTTTTGATGCTCCAAACATGATTTTCCACCATGGAGGCTTGCATTTGTTTGATGCTCTGATTGAACACCCAACACGAGCACCATCCTGCTCAAGCATATAGTATTTGTTGTCATAAATCAAGAAATTGCACAAAACTCCTCAGCACAAAGCAAGATTGAATCAGTCAGTCATTGACTTAAGAAGATATAATAATTTAATCAGTTAGCACGAAATAATCAAGGAAATAATCTTACGGATGAAACGCAGTATCCAATAGGTACAACGTTTCAAGCAACTAACATACGCCACTCAGAATTATAGAATGGTATATTGATCATGTGAACCAAATTAGTTCAGCTCTTATTAATGGCCTAACATACCAGACCAATCAGAGACAAAGACTAGATAACATGGCATCCTATATACATTCATGAATTCAACTCTAACAGTGAATCTCAAGATTGGAGTTCTAGAGATAACTAACAGCCAGCGACTACGGAACAACAGAAAAGGTAACAACACTGTGGAGTACCATCCTAACACACTGCATACTAAAAACATCATGCATCCATATCATACTATTGTGCTCACTGCTTCAAGAATGAGAAAACCAAGACACAAGAGGCAATCTCTACAAAATCAATGAAAACGAGTTTACATTCAAACTACACCTGCATAGTTGTTATGCCAAGCATTATACAGAATAGAACTTCTTAAAAAGCAATTGTCAAACAACAAAGACTATCTGCAACATCCATTAATGGAGGATAAGTTGCAGGATTGTGTTGAACCGCATAGGATGACTACAACATGAGGAATTGTTAGAGCACTTTCTATCCCAGCTACAAAAGCTTCTGCAGCCAAGAGCTGGTTTGGCTCCAATTCAATGTACGCAGCTGATTAACTTGCTAACTGGCGATACTTGTGCCAGCCAGCTCGGCCAGCTGCAAAGAATAAACATACAACTTCATACAAATTCTAGCAGAACATAAATCCAATCTTCTTCTTTTACAAAGTGATGGCTGTCTGACTGTCCCGACTTGTAACAATTAAATATTAAACCTTGCATGAAGGCAACAAATTAACAAGTTTTGGACATAAAATATGCAAAGAAAGATTTTGAAAGCCTTTGGGAGCTTAAAATCTGACGAAGAAACCAAAATAAGCACAAAAGTTTAGCACTTTCCATTCCAAAGAAGGAAAAATAATCTAAGCCACAGATTTCAAGATCATAGCTGCAACAAACACAAGCCAGATGAAAATTTCATCATAAAAGAAGCAAAAAGATTACAGTTTCATCGAGTACGACGTAAACTTTTACGCATTAACAGCAAATCAACTCACTTCTTCAAATCAGAACAAAGGAATGAAGCAAAAAAGATGAGATCGTTTAACACATACTAAGCAGTTCTTGAACAGCTTTGCTTGCGTGGAACGGAAAGCTGACACGAAGCTCGCTGCGTCTCTGAAGGCGAGAACGAACGAGGGACCAACCACAAGGGAATCCTCGTCGGTGCAGGCGGTGGCTAGAATCGGGCTTCGAAGCAGCGGCAGCGGCGGATCGAAGATGACCACCGTCTCCGCCGCAGACAAAAAGGTTTCCATCTGTTTTACTTCTGCTTCTTCGTTTGGGAAAAAATCCCTTTATAACAGGAACGGGCCCAATTAAAGCCCATTGCAGTAGCCCAATTCCTTTTTTTTTTTATGAAATAAGAAGTTCAACAAATTCCATTTCAATCAAATACTAAATTTGATAAAAAATAATAGTTTTTCAATTTTATAGAAAAGAAAAGTAATAATCACTAACAAAAACTTCATAATTATTACTAATAAAATAAAAGGAAAATTTTGACACTTCTCTTGCAACGAGTGTCATGCACATTTTAATTTTCTGAGTTCCAAACTTCCTATGAAACGTTTATGAATTGTGAAATTTTCTTGGAAGAGGAAACGTTTCAAAAAAATTCCAACTTTATTAATGGGCAGTGTTGGGAAATAGACGTACAACAACACTTGCATTTTTAATGATAGCAGAAGAACAAATAAGGAAAGAATAGAAAAATTTTTGAATGGAAGGCTCATCAAGAACCTTGTTCTGCAACATCTGCATGGATTCAATGGTGGATTCCATGAAAACTTTATCCATCTGTTCTCATTCATTCTGCAATTGCTGCCTGAGCAAGTACATCACAGGCAAAGTCAAGGAACGAACACAGACAATCAAGTGTCCAGAACACAACTGCGATGCAGTACTGGAACTGAAGTCTTGCAGATGCGTGCTCAAACAAGCAGTGTACGAGAAATGGGAGTTGCTGGTAACCGAAGCAACGGTACCTGAGATTCTACTGCCCTTTTCAGGACTGTTCTGCACTAATGATTAATGATGGAGGAGCAGAGATGGTTACACAGTCGGAGTGCATGGAGTGCCATAGGCTCTTCTGTGCACAGTGTAAAGTTCCATGGCATTCTGGGTTTCAGTGCGGTGAGTTGAAGGACAGAGAAGAGCATAGCAAGTTCATGGAAGTTGCTCAGAGGAACAACTGGAGAAGGTGCCCTAGGTGCAAGTTCTTCGTTGAGAAAACTGATGGTTGCTCGCATATCACCTGCAGGTTAGATCATTCTTCTCTTCGATTTCCTTCTTTAATTTGTATCACCATTTCTTAACAAACCTGTTGATCCAAAAGCTTGAACTGGTGGAAGAAAGTATACCACCATCGACGCTTTCACGAAGAACTTGCTTGATTTAAACAGATGCAGGTTTGAGTTCTGCTACCAGTGTGGATTAAAGTGGGGTTCCTGCAGAGTTCATTGTTGAAGAACGATCAGGAATATGTGATTATGAGAAAGATCGAACCAGAAAGACGTATAAGAATATGTGATTATGCTGCAAACTGGATGCAAACTTGTAAGAGAGATCGATTTTTCAATGCATTTGCAGCATCTAAACTACAATTTCAAATTGGAATTTTGCAGCAGTTCTATTTTTTGTTTTGGTTTATTTCGAAAACAATAGAGAATCGACCATCAAGTACAGTAGACATAATATCAATTAGAGTAATCTTAAAAATTATAGTTTTATCGTAGTGAGAATAATCTGAGATGAAGCGACTCTCCTATAGGACTATAAACAAAAACAAAAAAATTCCAACTGTTCATGTTCCTACATCACTACATATAATTAAACATGCCAACAGCAATATGTAAGATATTGCAAGGGGGAACAGAGCTTGTATTACCTTCAAAGTTGGCAACAATGGTGAGAACTTGTTGCAATATCCACACGGAAAAACAGTGCCTGCTTCGATGATCTTCTATAACGGCTCCTGTAGGCATGCATTCTGCAACAGCTGCTTGGCTCAGTACATCACCCTTAAATTCTTAAGACAATACCTACAGTGAACAATGCTTTGTGTGCATGGTGCCAGAAGTTTCAGGGAGTTTGGTTTATCTGTGATGAAAAGAGAAAGATCTCAGGGTGATGGTTCTGGCCAAGAAGAAGAACTGGAAAAAAGTGGCCTTTTGGCAGTTACCTTGCAGAGAGGACCCATGGTTGATTATGGATGGAATTGAAGCCATACAGATACAGGTGCTAGCTGGAGGTTCATGACCCACAGTAAGATGTCCATAAAAACAGACATCTACTGTTTGCAATCATAACATGTAAGAGTTCACAAGAAGACCAACTACAAATACCCCAATCTAGACACAAACAGGAGTCAAAATAGTTAAAACCATTTATATATCTACCAATCAAAAAAAAAAAAAAATCAATCTTTGACAGCGATTTATATTGAATTTCAGCATAACTTATGGGTTTCAGTTGAAAAAGATTGAAACTTTGCGGTGAAATTTTTGTTTTCCATTGATGGTGAATGAGTAAAGGTTCAATCTTTACTTCAATCCAACGACAACTAGAGAAGAGCTACGCTCATTTTTTCACTGAAAGTAACTGCGTCCGCCGTGGCAGAGCTCTCCATGCTCGCATTCTCAAAACATTTCCAACCCCAACACTCTATCTTTCCAACTCACTCGTCAATTTCTACTCCAAGAATGGAACCATCGCTGATGCACGAAAGCTGTTTGATGAAATGCCTTGCTCACAAAGAGACATCGTCTCCTATAACACTCTCATTCATGGTTATTCTAAGAATTTTGAATCTGAGTTGTCGGTTTTTCACTCGTTTGAGCTTTTGAGAGATATGGATGTTTGTGGTGTTGTTCCTGACGAGGTTAGCTTTGCGGGTCTGGTTAAGTGCTGTGTTAATGGCAGAGGTAGTGGTAGAAATTTTGAGAAGGGGTTGATGGTTCATTCTGTTATTTGTAAGCTTGGCTATGATGGAAATGCTTTTGTTGCTAATGGGTTTGTTGAATTTTATGGAAGTTTTGGCTTGGTTGATGAATCTAAGAAGGTTTTGGACTGTGTGGAGTATAAAGATGCGATCTTGATTAGCAGCATGATGGGATTGCTTTCTGGGTATGGGTGCTTTGAAGAAGCTTTTTGGTTGCTCCGTGATTACCTTCTTGGGTGTTGCATGGTGCCCTGTAGAGGTGCTTTTGTTAACTTGCTTGTTGGAGCGAGCAAGTGTTGGCATTTAACACAAGGACTTCAAGTTCATGCTCTCATAATCAAGTACGGGTTTGAGAGACATGGAGCTGTGGAGAACTCTCTTGTCAGGATGTATTCCAACTGCGGTTGTGCGGAGAGTGCGATGGATTTGCTAGTAAACTCAGGCAGCAGGGAGGTCGAGTCATGGACAACGATGATCATCTGTTGCCGCGATCTTGGGCTCTTCGACAAAGCTGTGGAATTGTTTTGTCAATTTTATAGTAAAGTTCAGAGGTTGGACGAATTGTTCTTGTCTTCTGGATTAAGCACTGCTGCTGATTTTCAGTGTTTGGAACACGGTAAAGAGGTTCACTCATTGGCTATTAAATGTGGATTGGAATCAAGTACTTGTGTTACGATTTCACTGATGGATATGTATGCCAAGTGTGGCGTGGTGGAAGATGCGCTTAAAATCTTTCAATCTCTCGGCAGTCTTACCAACTTAGTGGCATGGACAACTATTACCTCTTGCTATGTTTACAATGGCTTGCCTATGGAAGCCTTATTATGCTTCCATCAAATGGTAATGCAAGGGATCATGCCGGATATGGTTGCATGTCTTAGTGTTCTCACAGGATGCACTGATCTGCAGGCAGTATTTCTTGGTAAACAAATCCATGCTTTCTTGGTGAAATCAGGTCTTGAGATGGATATTTCTGCCCAAACGTCCCTTCTTTCTCTATATTCAGACAGTGGGAACCTGCATGAAGCAATTAAACAGTTTAGATTAATGGCAGAACGAGATGTCGTTTCATGGACTTCACTTATTTCAGCTTATGTGAATGTTGGGCAGAGTGAAGACGCTCTGGTATTGCTTGTTAACATGATCCGAGATGGTATTTCGCCGAACAACTATACTCTTACTAGCACCCTCACAGCTTCTGGTAAAATCGCATCATCTCAAATGGGAAATTCATTACATTCGATTGTTATTAAAGTTGGCGTACAAGAAGACAAGTTCATAGAGACTGCTCTTGTTGACATGTATTGCAAATGTGGTAACGTGAAAAGTGCGGTTACCTGCTTCAGGGAAACATCAAGGCAGGATATTTACCTCTGGAATTCGCTACTCAACGGTTACGCTTGTCATGGATCCCTTTCAGAGTTGCTTAAGGCTTTTCAGGAAATGCAAGATTGTGGGATAAAACCTGATTCTGTAACATTTCTCGCAGTTCTCACTGGTTGCAGCCGCAGCGGTCAAGCTGACAATTCAATTCCTTATTACATAATGATGCGAGATCATTATGAGATAGAACCACAGACAGAACACTGTGCTTGTGTTGTCGATGGTCTTGGAAGGGCAGGCCTCTTCAAGGATGCCGTTAACTTCATTCAGTTGAATGGAATGAATCCAGGTCCAGAACTTCTAAGAACTCTGATTAGTTCTTGTATCACCTACGGATACATCAAGTTAGGTTTAGCTGCAGCTGCGAAGATGATACTCTTGGGACAAACGGTTGAATCGTTGCATGTGTTAGTTTCCAAGTTATACGCAATCCATGGAAGATGGATTCATTCAAGACATGCAAGGGAAGCAATGAATAATCAGTGCCCTGAAAAGAAGGCGGGTAAGAGTTGGATGTCATGCTGAGCTCGATGAAGTTATTGATGGCTCACCGCAAGCACAAAAATGCCACGATGTGCTCGGTTTCAGTTCAATCGGCGTGCACGCCTGATGCGACTCAATGGAACCTATGCCCTCTCAATAACTACTTGCTCCTTTGCTTCTTTTGCATTTAAATTGAGTAGATTTACCGCCAAGAATTTCCTCGTCAAAATCTTTTTTTTCTTTGGAAATTACAGATTCAGTTGGTAGCCAAAGTAAGTGAGCATGAGTCCACCAAGAAAAAACCTTCAGTAATGAAAGTGCAAAGTTTTTTTCTTGACCAAGTTAGTTTACAAGTGTGAATGTTTCATGCCATTTTCCATTACATGCGGAGAATTCTTTGTTTGGGATTTTGCACTTGAATATATGGAAGGCATCATTTCATGGCAGGCATCGTAATCAAGCAGCATCATTAAGAACAAGAAAGTTATTTTCATCAACTGATGATTGTACACTCAAAACCTTGCAGCACTGAATATTGGTCTGATTGAGTTAGTATACAGAGTACATTTCATGACAGAAGATAAAGCGATAACTAAAACTAATCTTTGAGGCCGTATGTTCTCAGACCTGTGTTCCATAAGCAGCAGTTTGCTGGTTTTGAAAAGACCATTACGTCAATTTGAATACAACATAGATTCCAGAATTACTTTTCCTTCACGAGAATACAAGAAAGAAACAGCAGCAGCAGTAACAATGTGTTCATGTTAATCCCTTCCGCAGCAAGGCCTTGGCAAACAACATTTCCTTCCATCAACTGAGAAGTGGAGTATGTGATCCTTAGTTACATGCTTACTAGCAGGGCAATAGTTTCGCAGACCAGACGACCATGATAAGTACATTGCTTCTACTGCTTCTGGAGAGAACCCATTCTTACTTAGATCAAGAAGCTGCAGATGTTTAGCGGAAGCAATAGCTTCGCATATGTCTTTAGTTAGCTGGCATATCATGAACGGTTTGTTCAAACTTGAGCTCGCGCAGCTAACATCAAGGTTTTCTTGTTTAGAATCCTTGATTAACCCTTCATCATCGCTGTCAGCGACTTCAAATGAGATGCACTCTGTGTTTAGATTGCAGTAATCGGAAGTGCTAGCATTGTTCTTCTTGCTATCTGGTTTTTTACTCCGTGGAAAGGTTGTAGCACACTCTTGGGGTATTTTCTGAGAAGCATCAGCATTTTCAGGTAAACGAAGCTCCTCCAATGATTCATTTCCTGAGAATACACATAAAAAGATAAATTTCAGTGCACGATAATGGTGAAGAAATACAGTTGAGGCTTATGACCTGATAGTGCTTGAATCGTTTTAAGGATTCCTTTTAGCCCCAGTTGGCATTTGTCCAGGATGAGACACCTTAGACTACACTGAGGATTCATAAGCAGAGATCTTATTGTATCACAGCCCTGCAAAAAGAATGATAAACCAACTTACAGAGAACTTTTATTCTTGTAGGGACAATCCAACTAAAACAGTAATAAACTATTATAACAACTTGGTACTAATTGAGAACTTAGACTGATCTTCCAATGATAATTCCATAATAGGTTTACTTGCAAAATTAGAAGCTGGATCAATGCTGGATGGCATCAGCAAAATTTTACATCAGAAAATGATTGACAAACCTCTTCACCAATGGAATTGCCTCCAAGGTTCAACTCGATCATTCCACCCAAGGCTCCGATATTTGAACATAGCCTTCTGAAATCAGATGTCAATAGGCAGTAGGAGAGGTCCAAATTTACCAACTCTTGAGTCCCCGCTAATAATGCATCTGTGAGCTGATTTGCTCCATCCTGCGTGCAGTTTCTGTTAGTAATCATTGGGAAGCAGCTTGACCCGATTCAACTATATACTAATCATTAGAAGGCAAGTTATTCGAAAAGATCTCACTCACTGAACCAATACAGGTTTTGGTAAGCAGTAGAGCTGACAGGCTTGATGTTCGAGCAAGATTGCAAAGATGATCAACGACATTTTTATTAAGCCTGATGCCTCCTAGGCTTAGCTCAGAGAACCTGAACTCAAATATCAGTCAGAGAATCAAATCATTAAGAGCTCAAATTCATTGGAATTAATAATGATGCACATTCGTTTACCTTTTCAAGGAAGAGAGCTTCACCAAAAGATTCACCAACGTAGTAGCAGACACTGGATTGTTGTTGCCTGTCCAAACAGTCTGACAATCAAATTAGGGAAACTAGAATACTTATGGTTTGCTATAAGAGTGTGGCATATCTCAGTACCTATAAACAGACGAGAAAGGATGGATCCTTCATCCAAAGAATCAGCGACCTTCTGAATCGTCCGGGATGTGATTGAGCATTGCTCTATGCTTAAGCTATATAAACCTACAAATTAAAATAGACAACTTCAAATGTGGACAATGGTTCAACAATTCACCATCAAAATGTTATTGGAGATAAACAGGAAGTAGTAAGAGCTGAGACTTCCATAATGCAGAAAAAAAGTGTAATATTTACCATCCCTAAGCATTTCTAACTCTGTGGACAAATAAAATGTAGAACTTCAACACATCTAAGTATTTGCTGAACATGGTTCTGGGCCACATCACGTTTAGCCAAGGGCAACAGTCTGAGCTCCATCTAAAACAGCTGAAACTATAGTAAGCAGCTCATTGGCGTGGCTATGATCTTTCAGAAAAGCAGCAACATATTATAATTAATTTCATGCTTTTACTTCACCTGGTTAAGAATATACAGCCAGTGCTAAAACTGAAAATTTGCTAAAATGAATGAAAAAAGATATTTGTAACAAAACTTCTGCACATTTCTCCAATTGCATGAAAGAGTTGAAAAGGAAACCATTAATTTTCCAAGTATGAGTCAATTGTTAGATACCTTTGCAACTCTGCAAAATAGTGGATAAATATGAGCTGCAAGCATCTGTAAGCCTGTTCTCAGACAGATTAAGCACCTCCAATCTAGCGAGTGTAACAGGACATTCACATATCTGTTCACCAAATTCATGCATAACAATAATAAGAGATATTTCAAGCTTCTAACAAGTCACTCATTCTTAAACAAGGAAGTAGTGACAATTTGTGGAGAAAGATCTTATGGGAAATCAATGAGAGATAACTGAGACCTGGAATAGTGCTGTTGGACCAAAATGATTGCAATGTAGATCCAATGTCAAACCACCATATTTTTGGCTTGATGACATAAAAATCTGACGGAGCTTCTCCATTGTCTGATTTCCTACAAAATATGAGTACCATCTCATCCACTTGTTACTATCTCATCAGTTTATCGTTACTCATAGCTTGTGATAGTACAGTGGCTATAGCTAAACCAAATAAGCACTGGCATAGGATTTATTATTGTGTCAAATGGATACAATACTTGCATTGATAAGACATTAGTATGAAGGCTTTGAGAGATTTACCTAACATATTATGGGACATGTCCAATGTTGCAATTGTCTCATGTTCCTGGAGAGCATCCAAGAAGGGAGACACGGATACATCTTGCAGTCCACAGTCAGATATAACAATTTCATCCTCTGATACCTATTAGCAAAGATAATATTGTGGTGAAAAAACTTATCAGATGGAAATTGAGTAGGTTAGAAAATGAGTACCTCAAGGCTGTATAATTTTCTCAGCAACTTCTTATTGGGCGTCTCAGATAACTTTGTGCAGTAATCTATGTACAGCTTCATCAACCGTTTCAGGACCCATCCTTCATAGATCAGGCATCAGAAGTAAGAAGGGAAACTGGGGAATGCTATTTGCAATTTCATTAAAATTGTATCTTATGACATTCTATTTGTGCAAGCCCGCACCTATATAGTCCTACATGAATCAATGCCCACTCATGACCAGTAAAAGTGAAAAAGGGCGTGTGGGTGTGCATTGCCCAACAGCTATAACTATAACCTACTTCTGCTCAAATGGTACTGCTATGTCTACTTGCAGTTTTACTAAAATGGTAACAGACAAGAAGACTTTGAATGATTTATAAATTCAATTTGCAAAGGAAGTTACATGGAACTATACGCACAAACTAAGCCAATGTTTTAATTGAAGTAAATGCAAAACCTTCACTTTCACCCCTTTTTTTAGTAAATAGGATATTCCGTTTACAGTTAAACTCAAGCAACCTTCTCATATATTCAGAAATTAGCAAGAACGCACACAATAACGTCTAGCATATATGGTCAAAATTTTCTTACCTCCAATGACAACTTCAATCCCCTCTGCTTCAGAAGTAAAACTCTTCAAATTTTCAAAATGCTCTAAGGAACTTAGAGGTTTTCCTCCATACTTCAATTGTCCAATCAGAGGCAACAGACCTTGTCAATAAAGGAAATTCAGTATAATATGATAGCAAATAAGGATTCCTTGAAACTTTCAGCAATAGCTTATCGCAAAAATCAAAATCATGATCCAACTAGTGATTCACCAGAAACTAGTAACAAATGTGAAAATAGTGCCCTGGGAGAAATACACACTTCAATATAATTTGCTATCAAGTTGGGTATGAATGTGTCATGTACTAGTTATTTTCCGCTATTCTGGATAGAAGTTTGCATCAGCAGAGATAATGCCAGAGGAAAGTCACATAGACCTACCAGAATGCAGCTTGCTTAGATCATATAACTCCTAGTTTCTGTACTAAGATCACACATTGCAGTGCTATCCATCAGGGCATCTATTTTTAGAAGTTAATCAGAAGTTACAGTTTCAAGAAAAACAATACATAATACCTTTGCATCTCTTCAGCACAGGAAGATTAAGAAAATAAGTACAAGCCACTTCAATTCTCAAGTTATCAATGTTTATATGATCCCCTTCCAAACAGGAATTGAAATCCACGGGTAGTAAGTCACCATCAATCTTACATGTGATGCATTGCTGCAAATTTTATTATAAAAAAAAAAAAAAAAAACTTTGTCAAATCTAAGATACAGCTTAGGAACTTAATTGCTCATTACATGTGATACATTGCTGCAAATTTTATTATAAAAAAAACTTTGTCAAATTCTAAGATACAGCTTAGGAACTTAATTGCTCATTGTAATGACTTTAATGAACACTTGTAATTACAGCTCTTGCACTTAGAGAAGTGAATACAGACAATGAGAGCAAGCACCATTTAAATCTCACAGCATATTTCGAAACTGTTTTAATTCCTTCTATACTTAGTTACCAGAAGCACATGAAGGGAAACAAATGCGCGAAGGAGCTTGCTACTTAATGACAACACTTCTTTCCTATAATACTTAGCATAAAGGTAAAATGATGCATTAGAGTAACTGTTGAAGAATCCAAGCACTGCAAGGTCTTTATGCTAAAGGAATGAAGAGAAGCTATATGCCAAAGCAATGAAGAGAAGCTATCTACTACAGACAACCAGTATCTAATGGGCTACTAGTGATAAAACTGCATCACTTACTCCGAGGAGCTTCTCAGAAATGTCCTGGCGTACATCCCTTTGTCCCAGTAGCATACTTCCAGAGTTGCCAACACTATCCAACTTTGACACACTTGTGACAAACTCTATACAATGGTCAGCAGAGGACCTATTGTTTTCAGACTTAAATGAAGAGGTGCAGTCTTCAACTGAATCAGGAGGGCGAGAGCAATGAAAATCTTTGGAAGCACTGTGATGTGAGACATCCTGCAGAATAAAAGGTTCCAATTTCAAGCTCTAGTGGAACAGCAGAACAAAGACACATCAATAATAACAAGCTCCAACTGACTATATTATAGCTCATGCATGATGTAGTATGAAGTAAATAGAAATGTCCATTGGCAGTATGTGAAGATGCTACAAAAGACACAGACAAAAAGCAAAATGACAAAGGATACAAACAGTCAACGCCAGTTCACAAGTTTCCAGATAGACATACCAGCTCTCCAATGGCAGCAAACTGTTTCTCCCTTCTACTATCTACAAAAAGAAGAAATGCAAGAAGAAAAAAAGGTCAATCATTGATATCATGAAAACACCTAAAGTGAAGTAAATAATTAAGCAAAAAGGCAGTAGCTAAGGATTTGAAGGCAGAGGAAGGACCTTGACTAGAGGTGGTAATGTTATCAGCAAGAAAACTGCAAAGTCTTCTTGGCTGATCATATTCGTCATCCTCGTAAGCCTCATCATCAGAAATGACAAGACGGACACGCTTCCTACCTACTAGTTGTGGATTATCAGATGATCTGCTCGAGTTTCTAACTTGAGCTTCAGCAAAGCCACATTGGGTGCTGCGCAAAGAATTTAATTTGGTCATCTTTGCCTTGGGCGGATTCTTTTTTCTTCTATTAACAAGTGAAGTTAGAAGAATATCTTCATCATCTTTTTCAGCAACACTACATATATCATAGATTCTTGATGAAGGACTTCTGATGTCTGGAGAACTGCAAAAGCTGGATGTCTTTTCAGATGAATCAGCCCCTTCTGTATCAGTTTCAGAGCAATATTCTTTTCCATCGTTTTTTGATGGATGTTCTTGATTCAGTAAATCTTTCAAGTTGTTAATGTCATCCTGCAGTTTCCTGGAACAGATATGCTAATATACTGGGTGAACCAGAAGATTGTTCTATGGAGGAGTAACTCATTGAATGTGCTTACTTGGCTTCTTTGATGTTCTCAAATCTAATCATGTGGCTGTAATGCATGTTGTTTAGCGCCAACAACTGAACAGAAGGTACAGAACCTTGCACCGCGAGTCTGCTTTGAAGTACAAACTCACCATCAATAGAAATATGTGGCAAGACAAAAATCTACTTGCAAAATACATGAAAGTTCCAGCTACTATGATTCTGGGAACTGCAAATGGAATCATACCTGTAACCTTCTTCAAAAGACCGAAGAGCGCCAATTGGATCACCACAAGAATCAAGAACCACACCGATATTTATCTTAGCTGATGCCTGCCCCTGTAACCACACAAGAGTTCATTGTTTGTGGATGTCTTTGCAAATGCATAGTTTAAAGACGAAAGACTTCCGAAGGAATAATAACAAATCTCAAATACTTCGTACAGTACCCAATAAGTTATTGGGCGTTCTTTTAATGGTTTCAGTACCACTGGGATTATTTACAGTACCCTTTCTATCTGGCCCTCTACCAACTAATGCAAAGTTAAGTCGGAATTGTGGCAAGCTTGTCCTATTATTTACATATCTACAACAATCAATTTGTCTAGCGGTTAGCATTCAGTACCCAAGTGTGCTGCAACATCTATTCAAAAAGTAAATATTGGGAAGCTTACCTCCAGATTTCCTATTAATCTGAAACCATCCAAACTTTTTGTGTGCCACTTCAGTGCTTTAACAAACTCTCTTAATTTCTGATATGACTCCCCAATAACACTAAAAGAATCATTGAGTTTTTCCTTGTCGCAAAGCTCTCTTGCAACTCTTTTCTTTGCTTTCGCAAATTCTAGATGCTGCAAAAACTCATCAAGAGTAAGTTAGCTTTTCAAGAATGTATATATCGATGTGCATACAGGAACTTGCCTTAGGAAAGGAGCTATGAAAGGAACAGGAATAACTCGACTTTGTTGCACAAGACTAACAGCCTAACATGGCCAAAATCATCAAAATTAATAAAGGATTTCTGTTAGAGAAAGAATTCAATGACCATGTCGCAGAAGCAAGTTCAATATACAAATCAAAGAGGTGATTCAGTAACCTGTACTCTGCCAATTTAGAGTACCGTCTTATGAACAAAGAGTCAAATAACAAAATAGCAATATATGTCGACTAAACAAATTAATCCCATTAGTTGATTGTCATTCAAGCATTACATACTATATATGGCTTAACATTATCCTAATCAGAATTGAGAGAAAATGTGTTTGCTTTTACACAAGCAAAAGATATCCATACATGCTTTTGCCTATGATGACGGTTTGCTCTGAGCAATATAACAACTTAATCATATAACGGTTCTTATGTATGACTTCCCAAAAACAGATGAAACTTCTTAACAAGCCAAAATGCCAAATATGGACTATATATTTTGAATCTCCTTAGTAGGATAGCAACATAAAAAGAGGGAAGAAAAATACAGATCAAGAAGCCAAGAAAAAACAGCAATTACCCTTCTCCATGCAAAGATCGTCTCACACTTAGCAAGAAGCCTATCTAAGCATTTGATTTGCTTCTGCAGACATCCTCTTTCACTAGAAGTTCCCTGAGCACTACGTGTAGCTCTGACAACTTTTCTGAGTTGCTGTTCTTCTTTATTTATATCCTCTAGCACTTTCATGGCTTCTCTCACTGTCTTAATATTTTGATTGATTTGTTCAACCATCCCAAACTCATCATCCATGCCTTCAACTATTGTGAGAGCCTTCTTGTATTTGTGAATTGCTTCATCATATTCCTGCTGCTTGTAATGAAACTCACCAAAATTTATGAATCCCTTGGCCTCGCCTTGTGAGTGGCCAATCCTTTTACAAATAGATATATCCTTTTCTATATGAAACTTTGCCTTACTCCACAGCCTTAGTTCCACATAAAGTCTCCCAAGGTTATGGTGAAGCCTACTGCGGCCATCATCATCATCGCTTACTTCTTCATCATCGCATATCTTTAATCCTTTAAGCAGAATCTTCTCAGCATCCTCCAAATTTTCAAGGTCGATACTTAGCATACCGATATTGTTATGTGCATCAATGTACTCCTTGAGGAAGAATTGAGGCTTCCCAAATGGAGGGTTCTCCTTCAACTCCTGTGCATAATCCATAGCTTTCTTAAAATATTTTCTGGCACTCCTAACAGCATCATGGTCTTCTTCAGATCTCAAAAACATCTCGTGATAAGTTCGACCGAGTTGTGTAGTAGCCCTTTGCTGCTCAACAAGGTCATCAGAATCCATGGCAAGTTCCAGATGCTTTTTCTGCATCAATTTGAACACAGTGAGAGGGGATATAAGATAATCAACTGAACATGTTCTGCCTATCTATCCAAAGTCATCAAAAACCGTTGCAACCGCACCTTTCTAATGAATGGCAACCGCGCAATCTACCAACTTAAAGTCTTAAACATTGCATTGAAAAACTGGATTTTAAGAGATCCCCTTTTTCTTGCTATCAGAAAAAACAAACCCAAAACGCACAACATGAATACCCAACTTCTTACACCAATCATACAAAAGTTTGGAATTTTGGCATTTATTCACTGGCCCCATAAACCACAGAAACACTACCAAACCTAAATTAGCGAAACAACGGAAATCTGTAACCGGGTTATTTACCTGATACATCAAGGCATCCTTGAGCCGATCGAGCCGGAGGAAGACTTCCCCGAGAGATTGACAAGTGGGTAGCAGCTGGTGTCTTGGCAAGTGCTTGCTCGTGATTGTGTAATCGATCCGGAGCCATTTCAATGCTTCGAAGTATTCTCCGCGCCGCTTTAGAATGTCTCCGATCACGTTCGCCCAACGAGCTTCTTCTTCACGATTTCCTTCTGCGTTCGCTTCTCTGTAACCCCTCTTCGCCGCCTTCAACTCTTCCTCCTCCGCACCCGCCGCTGCCCCCGCTCGATTTCTTCCTCTTCCCATTAATCTCTGAAATTTCTACCAATTTTCTCGAAAAGATCTCGATTTCTTAATCCCTATGTTTCAAGCTCTCTATCTAAAAGATCCATGATATTCCTTTTAAAAGTTTTCAAATTTCTCAGGAAATTGTTTATTCTCCGAAGAGCTCAACCTTTTTGGGGGATTGAAGTAATTGGGTGGCGGGAATTGAAAAAATTGGCGCCGCATTGTATTAGGCTAATGGGCCTTCAAGTATTCGAGCTTCTTGCTTTAGCCCAATCCGGTTAAAGAGAGGCCCGTAATCTATCTAATTAAATAGTAAAAATATATAATATTATTTTAAAATTTTGTCACAGTAAAAAAATTTTAATTTATTATGATAATTATTTTTCAAATAATTAAGTTCTTTTATAATATTTTATAAGCATTTTAAACAATTTTCAAATGCGAATTGATAAGGAGGCACTCGTTCTTTCAATTTTTTTAAAAGCACTACTAGACATTTGGAAACCCATTCAACTTTCATCATTCGAATATTTAAATACAGGTTCGTGTTTTCCACACGCTTTAATATATAAAAGATCACGCGCATTTTACTAAGCTGAAAGTTTATTCCAAATTTTATCTTACTTTTTTTAATAAATTTTTAGTATAATTTATAAAATTTATCTAAAAAATTAAAAATATAAAATTTATATAATAAAATTTATTTATTTATTATTGTAGTTTTAAATTAAAATATAATAAAAATATAATTAATTTCTAATTTTTTGATAAATTCTTTATAGTATCTTATAAGTTTTATAAATATGATAATAAAATAAATTTTATAAAAAAGTTTTGTTATTACAAGCACTCCTAGGACAACCCCTTTAATAATATTCATATAATATTCAAGTTGCAATGAAGTTGTAGATAGATCAAATTAACTTGGTTGGGTTAGGTTACATTCAGGGAATTGACACAAAATGAATTGCAAAAAAATAAAAAAACAAACAAACAAAAGACAAGTGGGACTACTTGTTTCATGTAAAGAGATGCAATGACAAATTGGATTTCAAGCATATCTATAAAGCGGTGCTTATTATTATCCTTTTTTATAATATATAAAATAATTTATTTAAAAAAATAAGTTATAAATAATATTGTTAAATTACAATTGAATTTAGAATCAAATTAAAAATTAATTTGAAATATTAGTATGAGTATCAATTAAATAATTATGTAATTGATTGTGCGTCAACTAATAATTAAAAAACGGGCAATTTGAGAGTGTTTATAAATTTTTTTATAATTTAAAATAAGAAGTTTATTTTTTTAAAAAATATTTTAAAATTAATTTTAATAATACAAAATACTTAAATATAAACAGTAATAAATATTTGAAATATTTCTCAAACTAATAATGATGTATGGGATGGGTGCATTTGGGAGTATTTATGAAATAAATTTTTTTTAAAATAAAAAGTATTTTTATTTTTTTTAAGAAATGAATTTTTTTAATTTCAAAAAAATAATTAAAATATATAAAATAGAAAAAAATAATTTAAAAAAATAATTTTTGAAAATCTAAAACAAACGCTCTCTAAGAGATAGGACATTATTAATATTAGCATGGGGTTCCTTTTCTTTATTACTTTACTTTACTGATGATGGCAACAACAAAAGTGGGGCAGTTTTTGTTTTTGGTAAGCAAACAACAACACAAGCGACCAAATTTGACCGATAAATAATGATCAATAAGTCACGTTGAAGGTGCAGTTCTTCTTGTAAAATTAAAGATTCCATACATTGAACCCCATCCCTTTTATTATTCATTGATGTGCTTGCTCATCTCAAAGAGATAGCTTCAAATTATTTAAAATAATTTTTTTTCTTTTTAAGATAATTTTTTTATTAAGATTTTTTGAAAATAAATTTTCCTTTTAATTAGAAAACTTACATATAAAAATTCTATAATTTATTTTCAAAAGTTTCAAAATACTATAAAATATTTTTGACTCAAATGTAGTTTGTTTTAATTTCTCTTTTTAAAGTTAAATTTGACTAATTCAATTACCGAACTTTATTTGTATATTCATATCAAATTTGAATTTTATAAAAAATTTATTCCAAAATTTACTTCGGATGTTTTAATTACTAATTCATACAGAATTTTAATTTATAGAATTTTATTTCTGTAAAATGTACTTTTATGTGACTAAAATAGGTACTTTAATTTTTGCTTTGATGCAACTGTCTTCTTACAGTAGTTGCGTCGTTCAAATATTCGTAATTAAATTTTATAAAAATAAAAATTAAAAAATAAAATAAAAATAAAATTTAGTATTTATATTTTATTAATTTTTAAAAATATATTAAAAATTAAAAAATATAATTATATTAAAATATATGTAAATAAAAAATTAAAATTAAAATTTTATATATAAAAATGAAATTTAAATTTTTTATAATTAAAATATATGAACGGATTTAAAAAAATGTGAAGTTACGGAAACACGTACGAAAGGGTCAAAATTTGTTAATGAAAAATGGGAATTGATCAAAGATAAATTTAGACTAGTTGATTTTGTTAAAGACACAGTTGATCCCTTTGAATTGAAACAACTATAGAATAATAATTTATTAATCAACCCATGATGCTCCACAAATTAAGGGTTAAAAACAATTAAAATCATGCAACATGCACTGGAACAAGTTGCAATTTATATAATTCGTCGCGAGAAAAAATGAGCCTTTTAATTAACTTTCTACGCACCTTCGAGTTTTCGTTAGCATTTAATTGTCTAAATAAAAAAAATTGTTTGATTTCATATTCATATAAAATTCTTAGCCTAAAATAATTAGTTGAGGTCTAATAATTTATACTGACAAGACTTTTGATTTATTACTTACTGTCTGACATTATATAAACTATTTTTCTTTTAATTTAATTTTATATTTTCAATCAAATTTAATTATTTGTGAAAATTTTAAAAATTTTATAATAATAATTATTTATTATTTTGAAAATAAATTATTTAAAACTATTTTTTTCTAAATGAGCTCACTGCCAAACATCCATTAATCACAACATAGTGAACGTACACCTAACCTATAATTTTCAGCAAAACAAAAATCTTTTTATTTTTTTATAAATTATAAGAGCAAAAAGAAGTAGTTAATATAAGTAGGTAGATGAAATTGATTTTTCTTAGTAAGTTTCATTTAAACATCCTCATAATTTTGCAATTTTCATTCACGCCCACAAAATTAATATATATTTTTTTTTGTTGAGAAAATAAAATTTATTTCTTGGAGCATTACATAATCCCCTTGTTACTACCGTCACCGTCTTTTCTTCTTCTATTTCTAACTCGTTCAACAACTACAACACAAAAAAGATACAATTTTTACCGACAATCTCTTCCGTTTTGCGCACAGAAGTTCGATTCACTACTTGATTTTCCGCTGATCTCGAGGCAAGATGTGCGGAGGAGCGATAATCTCCGACTTCGTACCGCCGGCGAGGTCTTACCGTGTTACGACCGACAACCTCTGGGCCGTGATTGAAGACAACAAGAAGAACAACAGAAGCAAGAAGAAGAACAAGAATGAGAATAAGAGCTTCGTCTATGATGATTTTGAAGCTGATTTCAGAGATTTTAAAGAGGCTGAAGATGATGGCTCTGTTTTTGAGTCTGACGTTGACGATGATGAAGATGAGGAGGTGGAGATGTTCCCTTCTGCTGCTCTGAAACACAGGGGATCTGCTGCTTTTGTTGGAGGTGATGATCAGTAGAATACTTTGATCTCTTTTTAGCTTTCTGTGGAAAAGTTTTGGTTCTTGTTTCCCTGTATTTTGGTGTTGTCTTCGTAGTTGGTTGCTGTGATGTGTTTTCTTTGATTTTTTGCAATTTTTTGTTATTTTTGTAGAGTTTGGAGTAAAAATGTGGGTTCTTGTTTTCTCTTTTTCTTTTGCTTTGCAGATTTTAGATTTCTCTGTGGAGCTTTTAGTAAAAATCTTTGTTTTGGTGAATTTTAAAGGCAGATTTCTTCTTTAATTTTGTTAGAATTTTAGGAAAAAAAGATGGAAGCTTTTGCTTGCTCATTATGATATTTTGGAAATTGTTCAAAGAACTTGGGTAAAGTTTGTTGATTTTAGAATTTTAGATCTAGTTTATTGGCAGTGGTTGAAATTAAATTGTGGAAAAATTGTTCTTGTTGTTTGGAGAAAATTTTGCACAAAAGATCAGAAACTCAGAAAGAATTTATCATCTGTTCTTGATCTTCCTAGGATCCACGAAATCACTTCTGGATTTAATCTTTGATTATTACAGTCGTCTTTGGGAAAAAAATTTCATTCTTAAGATTGATTTACAATATATCTGGAATGCCTTAGCTATTTAAGATCTAGTGGAAGCTCTCTTGTACGATGAAAATCTTCTCACCGTTCATGCTGACCCTTTTTTTCCCCTATGGGCACAGGTCGATCGGCCTCAACGAAGCCTGTGGTGTTTGACGGACCTGCCAATAAATCGGCCAAGAGAAAGAGAAAGAACCAGTACAGAGGAATCCGTCAGCGTCCATGGGGCAAATGGGCAGCTGAGATCAGAGATCCTCGCAAGGGTGTAAGGGTGTGGCTGGGAACCTTCAACACCGCTGAGGAAGCTGCAAGAGCTTATGATGCTGAAGCTCGTAGGATACGCGGCAAGAAGGCGAAGGTCAACTTCCCCGAGGAATCAATATCGTCGACAACACAAAAACGTTTGCCGAAAGTAACTTCTTCAAAAGCTCCCAAAGTGAAATCATCAGAAACTGCTAGCGTTAAGCCAATGTACGGCCTTCAACACTCCTACAGCTGCATCACCGATGCTAACGATAAGTTCAGTCTTGATTTTGTTGAAGAGAAGGTGCCTATTATGAACCCAATCGAACCCACCTTCCAGGGCACTGGAGTGAATTTCAACTCTGATCAGAGCAGCAATTCTTTTGATTGGACGGACTTCAGTTGGGAGTACGAGACTAAGGCATCTGAGATAACTTCACCGCCTGCTCCCGTGATAATGGTGAGCGATGAATCTGGACTCAGCAGCGATGACGGCGCTTCTCAGAAGAAACTGAAGAACAATGCTGGCGGACCTGTGGTTGCTCAAGAAAACGGTGCTGCAGGACTTTCAGAGGACATGTCTGGATATGAACAATACATGAAGTTCGTGCAATTCCCTGATCTCATGGAGAACTCCGAGGGTTCTATCGAGAACTTGTTCAATATGGAAGCAACACAGGATGGGATGAGTGCTGTCGATCTCTGGAGCTTCGATGACATGCCCTTGGCGGGCATCTTCTAAGAATCTTCGTGATTCTACCCTACCTGGTGTCTGTAAATAAAGATGCAAATGTAAGCCTTTTACATATCAGACCAACTTTCGCATTCTCCGTATTTGTTGTTCTTGTTCTTTTTGGTGAAGAAGAGATTCTTTCATTCTTCTTTCAGGAATCTATCTATGTTATGCTGATGGACAATAAAGGTGTTTCAGTTATGGGTAACATTGCGCCTGCTAGGATCAACCTCTCGTGCTTCATGCTGCAATCAAAAGCTTTCGGGCGCTGTAACTTATCTTTCCCTATGTATCTCTAGTTTTAGTTTCGTTTTTGCATGGTGAACTTTTTCGTGACAGTGCTGTATTTTGTTATGCTGTAATCGTGTATCGGTTCCGTTGCCGAGCAACGTCTGTAATGGCTGTGTTTTATGCTTTTGCTTGCACTCTTGTTTCTGTGTTTGAATGATCTTTGCGTACATTTCTGGCATGCCATGAATTTTCTCCAGAGGTAGGAAAGAAAAACAAAGAACAAGTTGTTCCTTCATCTTCTTTGTTGGGGCCTCAAAGTTCATTGTATGTAGTTGTTGAATTCATTTAACTGCTCTTTGTCTTCTTGTGTGCAACTTGGAGTAAACTAATCAAGTTAGGGGAAAAAAAAAAAGTTTTGCTTTGTGCATGTGAGATGTATTCATTTTTTCATGATAAGGTTCATTAAATTGAACAAAGGAAAAACAGAGTGTGTTATTAGTTTCAACAGGCACCTATTCATCACAAACGAAAAATCTTCCGTTTAGAAAAATAGAGAGTTGTAATGTGATATGTGTATATTAATAGAAGAAATATATTTATTTAACGGGTGTTTTAAAACAATTATAAAATTTATAAAATTTATTTTAAATATATAAAAGTGTGGGTGGATGATATGAGACTTTAATGGATGGGCCTAGGTAAAGCAACCGAATACTTAACAGGCCGAAAGTAATTGGGCTTTCGATAATAACCCACAACCTGCGATCTGAATATAATTCAAATTGAATTGAAAAATTGACGGACACCAGAATCAATAGATCAACAAATAATTAACGATCTTAAAATTTAACGTAGGATTGCCTAATAAAAAATAAGGATGTTCTTATTATTACAAAACAAAAATAATACTACGTGTCAAGTCTACGTGTAAGTCTAATAATTCACTTGACTTATTCAAGCTAGCTAATCCAAGATAAGGTTGAGAATGAATATAAATCAACGTTGGTAAAGCTAAATTACTTAAGCTTCAGTTACGTGAACATCTAAAAAAGAGTTTTTGGTTTTGGAATTCCTCGTCCTCGGCATTGATTTTGTTTCTGGCATCCTCTCTGCCAGGAACCTCTTGCAGGTGTTGGACGACAATTTTGCTTTTGTTTAGGGTTACAAGGAATTCCGTCGTGCCCAATTGCTCCGTAGCCTATCGTGTTTTCTCCTTCAACTCCCGCACGAGCAGCAGCAGTAGTTATAATCAAGACGAACAACAACATCATCATCCATGCACGAGCAAAAGCCGCCATCTGCTGCATGAACGTAAGAACGTAATTGAAAAGAGTTGTAAGAAATTTAAGTTAAAAAAAAAATAACAATTGAAGAAGATAACATACATACATTTTAAGCTTATCAATGTTTCTCTGCTTTTAATTTTTTTCGTTGGCTCTGTGACTAATTTTTCTGAAAAGGAACAAACATATATATATATATATAGAAATAAACTATGCTTATCTAAACCATTACGTACCTTCCATGAATGACTTGTAATTAAGTTTATCGATATACTGATAAAACTGTATAATTATCTAAAATTATTTTAAGAATTAATATACAGAGCTTGCTAAACTATAGATACTTATCTAAAATTGGTTTTAAGATTATAGAAAGCTAGCTAAACTGTATAAACTTATCTAAACTATTACGTACGTACTTTCGCATGCATGCATGTGTTCTAATTAAGTTTTTCGACGGATCGAACCAGATACCATGCAGATAACGTTGTTATAGGCTGTAGCCCATTAGTAATATTGAAAAGCCCACTAAAATATTAGTTTATATATTGTTGTTTATTTGATTAAGCCCACTAAAATCTTAATAAGCCCACTAAACATTAACAAACCCATCAGTGGATAATAAGAATGCAGTTTTACAGTGAATTTACGTGTTTCAATTATAATTTTAAATTTCACTTTTGTATTTTTACCGAATTTTATTTTTATTAAAATTTTAAATTTTGTTTTATTTGTTTCAAATGTCACTTCAAACTTATACTTTTACTCAACTCCGCTTTTATAAAATTCAATTTCATAAAAAATTAATTATGTGTATTTAAAAATCCGAAATGAATTGGAACTATCAATTGATACGAGTTGGAGAAATAGAGACAGAAGAGCATATAAAGAACTTATATTATTCACGAATAGAAAGAAAACAGAAGATTTGAATTAATTTCAATGTTCAATTGCTTGATTAACATCTGAAAAAAATTGAATAGATTGATGATGAATTGGATCATCTTCTGCAGGTGGCACAGTAGTGATCCGTTGTCATCTGCGTTGCACATCCGTAGCAAAATGTATATCCGCACCTGTACATAATAATCATTAATTCTGTAGTTCAGAAGTTTAAAAAAAATAAAAATATTTAAATTAGATTTGTTTTTTAAAATTATTTAAATTTAAGACGCTGGGAGTTCAATTTCAATTCTATACAATCTCTAACTTGTTTCAAAATATTGAATTTAACAACAAAATAAAAACTATGAGTTTGAAGTTCGGATATGGAGTTCATTTCGTGCGTTTCAATTATTTTTTAAAATAAGCAAAAAATTAACTTCAATTTTATTTTTAAAAATTGGTGGATATCTAAATGAATATCTACCTCACTGTAAGAACTCAGAAAGGTTAAAATAAAAGAAAAAGAAATCACCGTTGAAGTATTTGATCGACATACCTGCACCTGATGAACATGCATCCGTCGATCTTTTCGACGAAAAATTTGCACTTGGGACACCGCTGCCATTTGCAGTTCTTCGCGACGTCGATCAGCATCCTGTCCTCTGCCGCTCTTTCCTCCCGCTGCAGTTTCTGGTACTCCTCGCACTCCATCTCGGAGTGCCACGGCTCTCTGCATTTGGCGCAAAACATCCGGTGACAGTACGGACACTCTGCTTCGATCACCGCTTCTTGTCCTTCGTCTATCAGCAACCCGGAGCAGTCTTTAAACGGGCAGTAAAATTTCGCGGCGCCTTCTATCAGTGACTCGCACAACGACATTCCCCAGCGTTCGTAAACTTCTTCTTTGATAACGCCGCGGCAAGCCTCAGGGTCCAAGAATCCGGTAACGCATTCCGGATCAGGACATTTCAGTCTGGTAATGTTTTCTTCCATTTTGGATTCTACATATTTTCCGATACAATCGTCGCAGTAGGAATGCCGACATCTTTCGACCCAGAAGAGCCGACTAAGTGGTTTGTACTCTGTGCAGATCGTGCATTCTGTCGCGACGATCGGCTTCTTCCCTTTCTTGTCTACCGGCGTCGACAGCGGCGGTGAGTTTAAGACTTCTACTTCTACCTCTTTAATTTTCAGTGGCCGAAAAATTGGGGTTTCGATAGCGAACTCTTTTGCATTGTTTGTAGTACCAGTACCAACTGCAGAAGAAGCAGAACCAGAAGAGACCAAGAGAATTTCTTGGAGTTGGAGATAATCGGCGAAACTGGCATCGGCGATCGAAGAGATTTCTTCTTCCATTGCAAAGGTGAGTAAATCGTCAGAAGCCGCGAGCGCGAGGAACTGGTCGTCGACATGGTTGGCGAGATCATGATCAGTTCTAACAATATTTCCCACTGCAACAACAGCAGAAGAAGAAGATTCTCCGGTTTCGCGAATGATGGTGGGCTGATTAATAGCCATGAAAGACGCACTAGAAGAAGGTTTTACATCTCCGGCGACGATAGAGATCGGTTCTTTATCATCTTCTGAAGAAGACGAAGTGAGAGAATTGATTTGAACCATTGCTGAAGAAGAAGAAGAAGAAGAATAGGTGTTATTTTTTTGTTACGAGGAAGAAGATTGACGAATAAGGAGAAGAAGAAGATGTAGGGTTTTTTTCTGTTCTTTTTTATTTCGAGGAGTTCCATCTTTTCTCCGGAACAGAATATGAAAAATGAATTAAATGCAATTCATTGAACTGAATTAAAGTGTGTTCGGTAGTATTTATGAAATAAAATTTTTTAAAATAAAAAATAATAAAAATATGTAATAAAAAAAATTTTATTTCGGTAAAATTTTTTTAAATTTTTAAATAAATTTTTTATATATTTATAAATTATATATTAAAAAATATAAAATAAAATTAAAAAAATGTTGGGAAAAAGCAATCCCAAACCCTTCGAGATTCTAGAAAACGAAAAGTTTGTTTTTAAATTAAGAATTCCTGAAAGAAAGAAAGAAAGAGCGTAAAACAGAACAGAACACAACAGAGCAAGAAAAAAAGATCAACAGAACACTTCCGCCAACCGCCAAGAATGAACCGGGTTTGGTAGTAATTATAAAATAGATTTTTTTTAAATGAAAAATATTTTTATTTTTTTTGAAAAATAAATTTTATTTTTCTTATTTTAAAAATAATAAAAATATATAATAAAAAAAGTTTATTTTGTAGAATTTTTTTATAATATTAAATTTTTAAATAAATATTTTAAATATTTATAAAATATATATTAAAAAATAAAAATAAAAAAAAATCGACAAGCTATATGATAAGCGTGCCATATTGTTTAATAATTTATCCATATTGTTTTTAAAAAATCCATTATTTTAAGCGCTTCGGGCTACCCAAGTAGGAAGTTGGATTTTATTTTTGAAGTTTTTATACGGAAAGCTTAACTCGATGAAAAAGAATTTGTTTGAAAATGAAAATGAAGAAGGTTAATTCTTTAACGAATTGAAGAAATCCGGATTGTTGATGAACTTCTGAAAATCGAAAACAAAATTTATTAAAACATCTACGAGTGTTGCAGAGAAAATGCTGATCGAATGATCTCTTAGCAGAGATGATGTTGAAGATCATTTAAAGCTTCTTCCCATAGAATATCTGGATCATTAACGTTGGAATCTGAGTATAATTATATTGTAATTCCGCAGCTCTTGAGCGTACTCATCATCGTCGGAGAAGCCGATTTCAAGTGCTAGTAGTTGCACTGCTCATTGGATCGACCACTGCTCTCTCTCTCTCTCTCTCTTTGTTGATCGATTGAAATCTCTCCGATCTTGTTAGTTTCATATTTAAAGAAACTTTTTTTTTTTTTTTTTTTTTTTTTTTGTTTAATATGTTTTAGAAAGGGGCTGGGATGTTTGGCATTACTTTTGCCAACTTATCCCAAAGACTTGAATTTATTTTTAAAGGTGAATCTTTTTCTTTACTTTACAATCAAGTTTATTTTTTCATGCAGAAACAAATTAAAACAACTTTATTCTGAAACACCTTTCAAAGAAAGGAATAAACTAGCTTTACAAAAAAAAAAAATCTTTTACGTTCAGTTTTAATTAATTTGAAGAAACATTTTCTACATGTTCTCCGAATTCCAATGGATGAAGATTTTGAACTACAACACACAGCATTGCAACCAGCAAGATCATCATCACAAACACAAGTTGAAAGAATTTTCTGCGTATTTTCGCTTATATTTTTCATACTGATAATTCTTGCAGCTTCTTTATTGTTCGTAGTCTTCTTCGTGATCAAACCGAGAAAACCAGTATTTCATCTCCACTCAATTCATCTCGATTCATTCAAGATTGCCACAAACGGTTCTAACAAAGAAGTTTACCTTTCGCCTTCAAATGCATCTCTGATCTTCGTCACGCAAAATCCGAACAAGCTCGGTATCCGTTACGGTCCGTCTGAGCTTGCAGTGGTGTACGATACCGTTCCCGTCGGCGTCATAGACGTACCTGCATTCTTCCAACCTCCTAGGAGCTTCAACGTCACCGTCCCCATGAATGCTTCATTCAAAACCTTGAATCTCAGTCGCGTTTTCACCGAATTAGGAGGTAATAATGCGAATGCATCCGATCGCATTGATGTGCAGATTGTAGGCGGCGTCCATGTTCAAGGACATGTTCTGAACATTCCACTTCCAAAGATCAAGGTCTTCTTCTTCTCCAATGGCATGCATGCGTACCTCCTCTTGTTTTCGAGACATGTTTTGAACTTTTCTTTTTTTGTTTGGTTCTTCGCAGGTATCAGTAGATTGCGAGATAGATTTGAATTACGATTTGTTGGGGACAGGTAAAGGAATGAAATTCGCAAAAACTCGAAAAGGATTGGTGCTTTCAAGCATTCCGCATTTCAATCAAAAGTGTTCTTTTGGTCTCTGTATATAAACACATGAACGCATTCAAACAGAATTCCTGTAAACTTATTTTTATGTATAAATTAACATTCATTCTTTTGATATTGTTCATAATTTATTAGGTATGAGTGAATCCATGCACAGCAAGATCTTTCTGTTTCAATTTGAATTCATGAATTAAAGAAAATCTCTGATATCTACACTGAGGTGTTCATGAAATTTTTGATTCACCAAGGCTATTTTTTGACGTATACAAAAAAGCGATTTTTTCATTTACTTGTAGAAATTCAACAAGAATTCACGCATTTTCCTATTTTTCTCTCGAAACAAATCAAAATAGTATTTAATTGATCCGTCCCTAGATACGTTCAAATGGTACAACTTAACCTTGGCATTTCAGCCTTATAAGAACACCGACGACGATAAACTCCGACGACAAAAACAAAAGGAATCCAAAAACTGCCCAGAAAATAAATTCATCCTAACTACTTCAACTGGGCGGGCAGTTAACTTAAATCGACTAACACAATGCTCAGTAGTTACTCCACAGATTTCTCCTTCGACCTGACGGATTCTATTACTTACTAGTTCCGTTGACGGCGCCGTTTGCGTGGAAGTCGCCATCACTTGCCAAAGGAACGGACTTTGCCTGTACAAAAAGTTTCAGAGCATAGTATGTCACTAATAAGTCATAGAAGCAGAATGTTAAGAATGTCAGTAGTGGAGGACACTTACGAGGTTGCGGTACTTTAGTGCGTAGAACATCTCAAGGTAACGGCGAGTCTCACGCCTGTCAAGCTTCGAGACATACTTCCAGAATCCGTACACACCTGCCAGTGTCATGAGCCTCTCGGAGTATAGTTTCCAAGTGTACCTGTATGAGCATTCATTCATAAATGAAACGATCAGGTCCCTAGAAACCTTTATGATTACTGCACTTATTTCATCAGACATGAAAAGGTTTTATAGATTGATTCTTACTTCTCTTCGATACGCTTGAGCCCTCCCCTGGATATCTTGTCCCAGTGGCTCTGATCTTCCTTGCACTTCTCGAAGAAATTGACCAGAACCTCAGCAGACTTCTCGGACTTGTATGGATCAATGTGGAATCCAGAAACACCATCAACTATAATCTCTCCTGGTCCTCCGTGGCAAGTAGCAAATGTCGGGAGACCGCAAGTCATGGATTCAACAACAGTAAGACCGAATGCTTCATAGAATGCAGGCTACATGAAAAGGAGAACAAACTCAGAGAGACCATATTACCTCAAACAGTAACTTTATTAAATGTTGTATGATACCTGCACAAAGGCACCCTTGGTGTCGCAGATGTAACGGTAGAGCTCACCGTTGCGGACACGGTTCATCTGTGCAGAGATCCAGCGAATGTGGCCTTCAAGCTTGTACTTATCAATCAGCTCAAACATCTTCTTGAACTCAGCTTGCTCCTCACGGTCCTTTGAAGGTGTGCCATGGTCACCAGCAACAATGACGAGATTGACAAGTTCCTTCAACCGTTCATTCTTGCCATACATCTCAACCAGACCGGTCATGTTCTTGACACGGTCAAGCCTTGCCATCGAGAAAATGATCGGCTTCTTCTTGTCCTTGAGCACGTACCTGCAAAGATATCAGAAAGAATTAATAAATCTCAAACTCAACCAGGTTCAATGAAGAATGAAACTGGAACAACGATTGCAACTCACTTGTGCTCAGCATTCTCAGTGTCACTGTAAAGCAACTCCTCAATCTCTGGGTGAAGGGTTTTGAGCCTCTGGCTCTCCTCAAAGTAAGGGAAGTAGATGGACATATCGGCACCAGGGGAGACAATGTTGAATTTGGGATCAAAGACATCAATTCCATGAACAACACGGTACAGGCCAGGAAGCGTGAAAGCAGTGTGGGATTCATATTGGCCCACGGTGTCCTTGCTGATAAATTCGAAATAAAGATGTAAGCTTCAGCATTTCAAACAGCGATTAAATTTCAGTAAAGTGCTATAAGAATATACAGTCATTACCTTCCGGCAATTTCTTGGAAGGTACTGGTAATAATGAAGTCGGTGTGGTTCATGGCTATCAGGTCAGCTGTGAATTGGCAGGAGAAATGATAAGAGTTCTCAAACTTCTTCCAGTAGATATCTGAGTTCGGATACTTTGTTTTCTCCAGAGCATGAGCAATGGTACACTGAAATGTTGAGAAAAAGTTTTAAGAGATGAACATATGATGAATTACATGCATCTTAGATTTCGCATATGCTATTGAAATCATACCTGAGTAACACCTAATTTGTGAGCCAAAAGAGATGCAACAAGATTTCCATCACTGTAGTTACCAATGATGAGATCAGGAGTCGCTTGCAACTCAGAAGCCAACTCGTGTGCAACATCCTAGGTACAATGTAATAAATTCAGTTGATGAACTGATACATCAACTGGTGGGGGAATTTTAATTATGTACTGAGGCTAACTATCGTTATTGATATACCTCAGCATATGTCTCCAGGTAAGGCCACACCTCAAAACGCGAGATCCACTTACGTAAAATACCATTCTCGGTTCTGAATGGAACACGAAGAATATGTGTGTGCTCTGTTCCAAAGACCTTCTCAAGTCGTTGGCCGCAAGTAGTTCCTACTGCATCAGGAAGCAGTCTGGTAACCTGTAACAAGAGCATATTACCACACAAGCCAAAAGCAGTACAACAAATATACTAAAACCAGCTTTACAAAATTTTGAAGGCGTATGAATTTTTAGCTGGAACCTTACAATGAGAATACGAGGAGTGATGTTCAAGCCTTGTTGCTTGATTCTAAGAAGCATCTCATTCTCCAAAGCACGCACTTGATCCAAAATGTAGACAACCTGTACACAGTTTACAGTTAAAGCAAATGTAAGTTGGTAGGCTACATAAGTCATCAGCAAAGGTTCACAACATCAAAATTGCCTTGTACCTGGCCACCAGTGTCAGGATATCCCAAGACATTGGCTTGCGCAAAGTAGCCATGTGGAGATAGAATGACCACATTGAACACCATAGGAACTGTTCCGAGGAAGTTCTCAAGAGTGCATGGATCAGGAGCCTCAAGAAGATCGAGGAGGAGATGAACAGTCTCCTTCACGCGCTGAGCAGTGTCACCCCAACCCTTCTCCAAACCAAGCTCTTGGAATCTAAAGCATAATTAAGCCAGAAATATTACATGCATGTCGAGAACAATCCAAACTGACTCAAGTAATGCATATGGCAAGACAACATACCGGTGAGTGAACTCAGAGTATGGTGTTTCTGGTGCAATTGTCAAAAGGTACTCCTCAGCCTTCCTGAGTGCAGCTTGGAGACCACTAAGACTATGGATCCTATCGTTCAACATCATACTCTGCAAGAAAAAGATAAGTTACTAACATATATATCGCCATCTACAGGATCATAGATGTTTTCACATCAAGAGCTCATAGGCTTTTCTTCAAAATAGATTACAAGGTAGCAACAGCAAGAAGAGTAAATATTATGAGAATCTTACCGTTCCCTTGTAGTGATGAGCCTGGAGAAAGCTGAGCAGTGGGTACATGCTCTCCTTGTCATGGAACAATTTTGAAGAAAGGTGACGGTTCAGGAACTGCACACCATTCCCAATGGACTTTGACAGAGATGGCTTAGGAAAGGAGGCATTGAAGGGCTCAAAGTCCAATTCCAATACAAAATTGCTGTCAAATCTGGAAGACAAATATGAAACTTTTACTTAAACAATTGTTCATGATCAAGATAAATTACAAATAACCATTAGATGATCTTCCATGCATAAATCCAAAGATACATACCCTTCATCCACGAGCTGTTCCTTGAACTGCAGGTACTCAGGGATGCTAAGCTCATCAATGACAAGTTCATTCACATTCAACCTGACATATTCCCAAACTCCGGGCCTTGGACGGATAGCAAGGGCGACCAACGGAGGGATAACAATTGCTTCCTACAACACATGGCAGTTGCACAGAATTTTAACAAACTTTCTTCTACAGACCAATCTTATAAGACAAAGAAAAGTGTTTGTGAGAAATGTGCAAACCTGTGCAGCTCTAAGGACATCTTCGAAGGTACCATCCTTCAGTGATGTCCTCTCACCCTCAGATATGGCAGACTCATACTCAGCCAACAACTGATGGCGCTGCAGCATTCCCTTGCCCTGCTTAACGAACCTACAGATCCCATGGAAACGTAAGATTCACTTTTCTTTTAACCAGAATCAACAACAAAACTTTCAGATCTACTATCAAAGAACTAAGCGTCCTATATATGCTCATAGGTCCGGTACATCAGAACATATGTAACCATTTTTCTTACACAGATCTTTGCTACTGCATGATACCAAGACATTACAACAACCAATACTCAAAAAAGGCAACATAAGCCAATTTGTTTCAGAAAATATATTCAGGTTATGATCAATAAGAATTTAGCACAAACAACAACGAGATGATCCAGGACGAATTCACTACGTGCAACTCAAGATCTAAAATAAAGACTACAACCAAAAATGCTAAAAGCAGAAATTCAAGACTGAAACATAACAGAAGATGGATGCCGAACCTTGAGAAAAGGGCGAGCAGTTCATTCTTGTGAGCAGAGAGGGTGTCGCCCAGGCGCTCCCTGGCACTGTGGATGCGAGTGAGCTTGGGTTCAGCCATGGTCGTCCTTCAAGCTCACTGAAACGCAAGCTGGAAGGAAGAAGAGAGAATAAGAAACCAAAAACACTTTCCATTATATAAACAAAAGTCTCCAATAGAATTCTGCAAAGAAAGTTATTTGACTAAAATAACAAATCCTCTAGAAGAAAGCCAGCCATTTCTGACTAATTTTTTTAATTGACAATTAATTTAAACATTTTGGAAACTACAGTGCACACCTAATCTTAATACCCAAGATGGATTAAGACCTTTTCTTTTTCCGCATGAAAAATACCTCATCATTGTTAGTGCTTTATCTCTAAATTACACACTGTACTAAACACCAGCCAAAATCTTATCTTTTTTGATCTTCACTAAAGGTTGACAAAAGCATGTGCTCAACTCTAGTGGAAACAAGAATCTTTACTGCAGATTTCATGGTTATTTCTCTTAAATCTAACCAAACCCTTCACGTACATAAACCTTTTCACTAACAAGATCAAACTTTTACCATATTCTTTCCTACGACTAGGAATACAAGACGAGCAGAAGTAACAGATCTTAAGAACAACATTGAAATTTACCAGAAAATGAGATCTGACTGGAAGCAAGTATAGAAGAACTATAAGACGGCATGGAAATATATAAGAACACAAGAGATTACTAGATCTAGCAAAAGATAGGAAAAGATTCTACAGGATAAACTCAAGAGTAATAATAAACAAAAGATTAAAAAATTGAATGAAGAAATAACTCCACGGATTATGGAATGTGAAATCCTCTATACCATGTTCTAACACTGATCTTTTTTTGTTTTTTTCTTTTCCTTCATGAAATGAGAAAGAGCAACAGGATCTCATAGGTCTATGAGATAAAGAACACTTCCAAACTTTTCTTTTATTCTCTGAGAATTATTATAGAGAGGAAAAGTTTATTGACAAAAAAGTTGGATTCTTTCTTATTCTCTAGTTTTTTCCATAAGATTGAAATGTTTGTTTCCTTATGAGAACAAGGGAAAAAAAAAGTTTCCAAGAACAAAACACAGCAGTGTTCTTCAAAAAGAAAGAATTTTTTCATGAGTTTATCTGATATAAAGTTCAAGAAAATGAAGTTTTGCTTGTTCCTAACAACAGGTGTTCCAAATTTCATGTAGCACGTAACAAAACACTTGCTAGCTAGATCAAAGTTCTTTTATTCCCACCAACTATTTCAATTCGTAAGGAGGAAGAGGAAGATGGAAGAAAGAAAGAAAAATAGTGATTTAAGTTCGAAGTTTCAACTTCTATGATTCCATCAAGACAGATGAACTCCAGCAAAAAATAAAATTCCAACTTTTTGTTTCTGCAGAGTTCCAAGTTTTTCAACTTCAGTGAAAGCTCTATTAACCAAATAAAAAGAAAAAGAAGATGAAATTCTTATTCCAAAAACGAGATCTTTAGAACAACCCAAATCAATCATTCAATCAAAATTTGATCCAATTTCCTTCTCCAATCAAGACCCAGTCAGGAAAATGCCACCTTTTTATTTCAAATCTTGAAATTAGAAGGTGACCATGTTACCTTGTTCTTCTTCTTGAAAGAACCAAGAACACAAACCCAAATTGAATAAAAAACAAAGAAAACAACGACGGGAAACTAAGAAATGGAGCAATGATAATGGAATCACTACTACAATGAAAGAATGAATGAAGAATGGTAACGGATGGGAGTGCTTGGAATGGTTGATGGAGTTGGGATTAAATAGGCAAAAAGACCAAGAAGAAAAAAGAGTGTGCTGGAATTGAAAATGGGTCCATGCCTGTTGGGTCCATAGAAAAAACCAACAAAAACAAATTTCGAAATCAAATCTTTTCTTCTTTTTCTTTTCTTATCAAATAAAGAAAAAGATAAAGTTTTGATTGTTGAACAAGCATTGACCTGCCTCAATTAAGTTGTGTTTTTTATCATCAAATTATGTAATTTTCATTGCTGTAAGTTCCACTCTTTTTGTTAGCTCTTTAGCAACAAATTTCAAGGATATTACCAAATACTTGTGATCTTTCATTGGTTTAGTTCAGATTTGATGCAAAAAGTTGTAATCTTTTTTATCTAATTAGCAACAACAAAACAATCTTTAAGACTTCAAACAAGAAAAGTTGCAATCTTTCTTAGCTGTTTTATAAAAAATTCAAATTTTATGAAAAATCAACAAAACTTTTTCCTAGGAAGAGCATGAAATGTTTATAAAAATTAACATAAACTGATAAACTTTTGTTTTGTATTATGATTAAACTAATCAAAATGACACCAGTAAGCAAATTGAATTAATTTTCTGTTGTGTGTATGTACTACTGTTAAGAGCCAGAGGGAATCCAATGCTTCAAAATCAAACAACCAAATAGCTCCTGGTTTTGGTTAAAGGGCAAAAGATTCAATCTTTTTTATTGTTAAAACTTCAAAAAGTAATTAATTTTATATTAACTGCACACCAAAGTATTGATCTTATCCAAACAAATGTACCAAACGCATTCAAAACTCTAATTTGTTGGGCAACATTGTTCTTGATTGTGCAATTTTTAATATAAAGCATGGTATTTAACATCACTACCTACGTTAATTATATATAATAAAATATAAAAAAGTTCAAAATTTAATTATTCTTTTCAAGAAATTACTTGCTAGAAAATTATTTTCCCTATAAAAGAACACACCTTGTGTGTTTTCTACTAAATAAATCATAATTAGCCGAGTATAAGTGTCTACTCCTTTATACAAGAAACTGAAATATTATAATAGTATTGTTAGAAATAAGTGTAATTTTTATATTTAAAATAAATTGAAAGTAATATTTTATAGTTTTAGGTAATTTAAAATGAGTTAAAAATAAAATTTAATTAAAAATAAGTTGTAATAATGCAAAATAACATATCTAAATACGTGTTTTAATTATATAAAAATAAATTTTACTAAAATAAATTTTATAAAAGTTAAATTTGATGAAAAATATAATTTTATACAATTAAAATTCAAAATAATAATTAAAATATTAAAAATTAAATTAAAAATTTTAATAAAAATAAAATTTATATGAATTTGACTTTTAAATAATAATTAAAAATATTAAATTGATGAAAGAAGGAAGAAAATTAAAATTTTGGTTCTAATTAAACATGCACTGAACGTAATAGAATGCAGAGGATTGAAATGAGATAGATATTTGATGTACGAAGATCTATGTTTGCACAAGCTGGAATTGAATTTCTTTTTTTGTTTTTGCTTAGATATTGAATCTAAAAAACTAAAATAAAATAAAACAACATGATTGCAGCGTCTTTGTTGGGATGCCAAGCTGTCCCCCAATCAAATTTCACATGCCCTTTCAGAGATTTCTCAACTCTGGATATAAAGCCCAGTTTATAAAAAAATATATAAAAAGTTTTTTATTATATAAAATTTTTATAATTTTTAAATTTATAAAATATTTATAAAATATAAAAATTAAAATTAAAATAAAACGTTCGAAAAATGTAATCTCAAACGTTTTTTTAGTTGTGCTTTTCAAAAATTATTTTTAATTTAGATAAATTTTTTAAAATAAATTTAATTTAAAAATATTAAGAAAAATGTAGATATAAATTTTATTGTTACTATTTTTTAGTTTTAATATAAATAATAAAATTATTTTCTTAAAATAAAATAAAATAATTTCTATTTTAAAAACATTTTCAAGATGCTGCCGCTGGTGTTCAAAAACTGAAATAAAAATGTGGTCCCAAAAAAATTGCTTAAGATCTAGCAGCAAAATAAGCCAATCACGTTCCTTCCATTCTTCATACTTTGAAAACAAAATACTTTAAAAGCCCAAGGGATGGCAGGCAACAGTTCCAGTTCTTTGTTTTTTTCTTTCGCATTTTACAAAAAATTCCTATACATAATCAATTTCAAGTGTGGATCTCAGAGATCTGAAATTTATTGGAGTCTATTTAATTTATTATATAAATTTATTTAAATATAGATCCATTACATAAAACTATATTATTATAAAAATATTAGAAGCCAATCGAAGTCTTTCTCTGTAATAAACTTTTTTTGGTTACAAAAATATACCCTTCGAATTAATAAACATTACGACTAATATCAAACGGCTACTAATTTTTATATCAAAATAAGAGAATATCTGTAACGGAGTTCGTAAAAGTAAAAAAATAAAAAGTAGAATTTTTAAAAAAAATAAAGTAGAAGTAGATTTCAATATTTATATTTTAATAATTTTTAAAATTGTATTGAAAATTAAAAAATATAATTATATTAAAGAGTATGTAAAAAAATTAGAATTAAAATTTTTCATATAAAAATTTAAATTTAAATTTTTTATATAATTAAAATATATAAATTATTCAGAATTTAAAATTTGACGATAAAAAGTGCATGTAAGAGCATTTGAAACCCCAGTTGGCAGACCCGGACCGACCCGTCCGGGTTCGCAAAAAGACCATTTATGTAATCGATCCGTTTTGACCCGCTTTTGATCCGTTCGACCCGTTCGTTCGGATCAAATCGAGTTAATTTTTTTAAAAATTAATTTAAAAAAATTTTAAAAATTAATTAAAAATTTTTAAATTGATGATATATTTAATACAAAAATAATTATTAATAGTACTATGTTGAAAAATAATATGTAGTTTAAATTTTGTATTTGGATGTGATAATGTAAAAATATAATTACTTATATCTTATTTGTAAATATCAATTATTAGTGATTTTTAAATTTTTATATTATAAAATATTTAGAATCAAATATGTATATCTAAAAAAGTTTGTTATATCTCTTTTATGATTTCTCTATTTTATGATTTTATTTTTTTCTAATCTCCTAATTTATTTAAATATTTATTATTATAAATTTTAGTTGTTATTATTATTATTGGTAGTGGCAATACTTCAATTTTTGCTGTGATTATTATTGCTGTATTATTGTTGATAGTAATACTATACTAAAAATATTTTAATATTTTACTATGATTACTATTGTTATTATTATTGGTAGTATCATTGGCAATAGATTTTTTACTGTAATTATTGTTATTATTAATTAAAAATGCTTTAATATTATTGAACCAGACGGTTCGATCGGTTGACCCGACGGTTTGACCCAAAAACCGTGACCCGAATAATTTTTTGATTCGATGTCCAATCCGATTCTTACAACTATGTTTCAAACACGTCATAAACACGCCCAAATGTAAGTGCCAAATGTGAGAAACAGCTATAAAATAAATCATCACAAGTGGGAGGAATAGAAAATATGAATTGAATAGTGAGCAAAGAAATATTCTAAAAATTGTTTTTGTTCGGTGGCTCAAATAAAAATGATTTGGTTGCACATTTTTAGCTAATCAGTCTCCATCGTCTCCACTACAATTATTATGAAAGGAGAAGTAGGTTTCAAGATAAGTAATTCCTCATATCACCTAAAATATTGATACATAAACTATATAGAAATAGTTTTTATTCTTTTTCAAGATTTCAATCTTTTAATTATTTGATCACACACAGTTATGATATAGTTTTTTTATTTTTGAAAAAAAAATTTATAAATTCATTCTCAAATATAAAGATACTTTGATGAACTTATAATTAAGTAGTTCATAAATAACTATTAATAGTTCACTATTTAGTTCAATATAATTATGATAATTATGTTCAGATTTATAAAAAAATTATGTCCAAATTTATATGATAAGAAATTGCGCCCACCATATAAGATTATTAGGTAGGTTTTAGAAGAGTTTGTTGCTTAAAACATGTTAGGTGGAAAGTTCAAAGTTGTCAATAAGTAATCACTTAAAAAAAAATTAAGTTGGTTAATTAATTCTTGTTTATCAAATTACCTCAATGACTTTTGTACTCACTCAGTATTAAATAAATTAAAAAAATCTAAAAAATGTTTGTAAATAATAATTGGTATTTATAACTTTTCTTCCAAAAGCACTTTTAAATATTCCGATCCCAATCCCAGGTGCATTGTTAATAGGCTTTTCAATTAGGCCCATCAAATTACAAGACCAAGCCCGTCGACATGTTGTATGCATTCCAATCGGCCGTCTAACTATTCAAGGCCAGGCGCATTCACCAAAAACCCTACTAAGAATCTCGACTTTCCTTCTTGCCCTCCCCCTTCTCCGCAGAGCAATCAACCAGCCATGGCGGTCGAAGCGATGGACGCAGACGACATCCCTATCTCTTCGGCTGAGGTGGAACACATTGATTCTGCTGACGTGGCGATGGATATCATCTCGCGCTTCGACTCGTCGCCTCAGGTTCACCACCGCCGTCTCTGCTCGGCCGCAGCCGCAATCGCTCAGACGATCAGGGACCTTCATCTCACTCCATCTCCAGCAGCTTACTTCGCCGCCGCCGCTTCTGCTCTCTCCGCCGACGACTCATCCCCAAGCCTTGCCCCGATTTTTGAATTCCTCTCCCTCGTGTTGCCGCGCGTCAACCCTGCGGTGGTAAGGTTGAAGTGGAGCACTGTGGCTGACGCAATTTATCGGGTTTTGAAGAGTTATGGTGGTGGTGGTGATGTTGATTTGGCTAAGAATGGAGTTAGGTTTGCTGGACAGATGCTTGTTGTCGCGGATAAAGGTGATAAAGAAGGTTGCAGGAAGCTGTTCATGGTTGTTCTTGGGTTTGTTACGGATTCGAGGATCAAGGTATGGCGAAAAGTGTGGACGTTTATCTAATTTGGTTTTGAATTCGGTTGTGCATTTGTTAGACAGTGAATTTTGAATCACTGTGTTAGTTGCTATTTCGAATATGTTGTGTTCTGATGTGTAGTTGGTTTTTGTTTGTTGTCATGAAATTGTTATGCCAGTCAATTTTTGACTAGGAGATATTGCTGTCTTTGTTGAAATCTCATTTTGTTAGCTGAGTAAGTTCATATTCAGTATTCAGTTGCGATGATTGTTCTTTTCATGTATTTTTCAATAAAACAGAACAAATGTATACTAATTGCTTGTATTGTGTTGTTGTAGGTGAGGAAGCAAGCACACATCGCCGTCCAAAATGTCCTACGAAGTTCCTGGAAAACTGAATTCTGCTCTGCGGCGAGTAAAGAAATCACCAGCTTGCTCGAGAGATCTCTGCTTCTTGCTGGCGGATCAAAATCTTCTGAGTCAGTTTCAGAAGAAGGGCCTAGAGGAGCGGTGCAGGTATTGTACATTCTGAACGCTTTAAAGGATTGTCTTCCGCTTATGACGGCAGAATGTACAAACAACGTCCTGAGAATCTGCAAGCCTCTCTTGGGTCTGAGGCAAACAATAGTGACACGGAACATAATGGAGATTCTGAATGCTCTTTGCCATAGTGAAACTTCCTGCATCAATTCTAATGACTTACTAGATTTGCTCTGTTCAATGGCATTATCTGTAAATGATTATGAGAAATCTGGAGACTGGATGGCTTCAGTGGCACGGCTGTTACATTCTGGTACCAAGAAGGTGTATGGCCTAGACAGACAAAAATGTCTCGAAAGACTTCCCTCTATTTTTAGCTCCCTCGGAGGTTCGGTTTCCCTTGTTATTTCATCAATTTTTAGAAGATGCATATTATTGTAATCAGTATGCATAATAAAACTTTCTACTTTTGACAGATATTTTGGGAACTGAACATGAGGAGGCTGCCTTTGCAGCGACAGTGGCATTAAAGGATTTAATATATGCTTGCGTTGATGATGCTTTAGTTAGTGAGGCTATTGAGCAGATCAAGGCCCATCCAAATGGAGGAATAAGATCCAGCCCTACAGCCATTGAAAAGATATGTGCAACTCTGGAGGGCTTCCTTAGCTATCGTTATAGTGCAGTATGGGACATGTCTTTTCAGGTTCTTTCAGCAGCGTTTGATAGACTAGGTACTTGTCACTTGTTTTTGGTATCTATAAAGTAATCAAAGAGAAAAACGTTGGCTAATTATCAATAAAATGCCACAAAAAAAATTCCTTCATACTACACCAATGAAGTTTGTTTGGAACTACATTAATTTTTTCATGTTTTTCATTTTGTGAAGGTGCTACTATGCATTTCTATACATTTGCTAGTTTGTAAGTAATTCTTTCATCGGTTCATTTTTTCATGCTTTGGTGCTGCTCTTAAGATGGTACTGGTGGATTCATAATGGATTGTTTTCAATCACAAAACTAATGAACTTCGAAATTGTATTCATTAAGATCAGACTTCCAAGTCAGTGGTTTTTTTTTGTTGTTGTCAAACACATTTTTTAGTGAATTATTTAGCGAAATATTCTCTCTTATCAGGGAGGTCATCATCTGCTTTAATGGCTGGGACTGTCAGAACACTTGCTGATATTGAAAATGTCTCAGATGAGGACCTTCCTTTCAGAAAGCAGGTAAAATGCTCTATGTAATTGGGAGAAATTTACTTTTGTGATTAAGTATGCTGTGAGATACTGAGAACTTTTATGTTTTCTGTTCTCAAGCTTCATGAATGTCTTGGGATGGCTGTCGGGGCCATGGGACCTCAGGCATTGCTATCAATTATTCCTCTCAACTTGGAAGTTGGAGAGATTGCTGGAGTCAACTTTTGGCTGCTTCCTATTCTCAAGCACCATATAGTTGGCGCCAATTTGCGCTATTTTATAAACAACATAATGGGCATGGTTAAATTTCTTCAGCAGAAATCACGTCAGGTTGTTCCTTTGTCCCTCTCCAGAGACCATTCTGTCTACTAAATAGAATACATTTGCCAATAATGCATTACTTGACAGTTCGAGATGGAAGGAAAGACTTACTCTGCCAGGAGTACTGAAGGTGTTATCTATGCTCTTTGGGCCCTTTTGCCTTCTTTTTGCAACTATCCTATCGATACTGCTAGTAGCTTCAGAGGCCTTCAAAAGATCATGTGCGATACGCTACGGCAAGAGCCCGAGTTGCGTGGACTGATATGTACTAGCTTGCAGGTGCTTGCTTTTGCTTTTCTTGTTTGCATTCATGATTTGGTAATTAACGATATGGAGGATGGTCTAAGTGTTCTTTCTCCCTCTTTCTTTATCTAGGTTCTAATTAGACAAAATCTTACCGAAGATGCACCTCACTCTGATATATCGAATGAGACAACTAATGCTGCAAGAGAGGCAAAGGATCGTTATACATCTGAATTTAGAAATGCCAATCTGGAGGTTATAAAGTTTGCTGCATCAGATTTTCTTGAAGCTTTGCGGGATTCTTATTTGACATCTTCAAGAGATGATGGAGGGTGTTTGCTGGTAATATGTTGTGTTTTTTTCCTGCTAGATTTTATTTGCAGTCAAAAGCTTATCTCCTCCTTACCATTGGATGCTGTTTTTTACTTCTTGTCTGAAATAGTTTCTTGTCATATGCACAGGCTACTATCTATGCACTTGCTTCCGTGGCTGATGAAAAAGTTATCACGAAATTTGTTGAAGCTGCTTTGACTAAAATTTTCAAGGTGACAAAAGAAACATTGAAGCTATCTAAGAGTTCAAGCTCTATGCAAGTTGACAACGTGTCTTTTGAGGCATCACTTACAAATACAAGGTGTAATTCCTAATGTTTAACTTTTCCGTGTATTATTTCTCTGTTTCCCTCAAGTTAAGCTTTGTCATGCAAATTCTGAGGAGTCCTGACACTTATTTTTGTATGTTTGCAGGGCTTCTTTACTTGACTATGCTGTTGCATTTTTGCCAGGGTTAGATACGTCCGGCATTGGTGCATTATATCCCGCCATTAAGGGTATACTGAAGGTAGTCTTCTTTTAAATCAGTCGCCTTATTTCTTGGATGGCACAGCTTTTGAGCATTCATTTGCAGTTAAGCTGATTGTTGCATGTTGTGTTAATGAAGCGGGAGGATGAAGAAAGCCTCATCCAGAAAAAAGCTTATAAAGCCCTTTCATCAATACTCAAGGTATGGCTTACAAAGATGGCAAACTGCTTCTCATAGTAGCAAGAGATGTTCCTAAGAGCTCCTTTGACTGAACTTTGTTCCATTGAATTCATTAAGGAAAAGAAAGAGTTTTTGATGAAGAATCTGGAGGAGCTACATGAATTGATGACGGAAGCTTTACCATTGTGTCATATCTCAGCAAAGCGGCATAGGCTGGACTGTCTGTATTTCATAATTGTTAAAATTCTGGAGGTCAGTGTGGTTTCCTTTTGGTTCTGTATTGTCATGTGGCTTTGCTATTAGTATTTTCCAATGATGTATGATACAATTCAACTCTAAGATTCCCTTTTTGTAGGATCCTGCTAAGCACCAGAAAACCGACATTATGGGATCTTTCCTGACTGAAATTATAATTGCTTTGAAAGAGGTATTGCATGAATTTGCTTTCTCAAATTTTTAGTTTGTGAATAGTAACAAATGTTATGTAGACTCGGGACATAAAATAGTGCAACCTAGTCATATTTTAACTATTGAGATTGGTTGTTATGGTCTCAGCTCCATAAAGTAGGTTACTTGTGATAAAAAGTTAAAAGTTTGTTTGTCACCAAATGACTAGAAGCACAGAGCTTTTGGAGCTGCTCTAGATCAGTATGCTTTATAAAGTGCTTAAATGGCTCTTTTTAGTTCTCCTGACTGAATCCCTGTGTCCTGATTTGTTTAAGTCAATGTTTTCGCTTAGATACCTAACTAAATCGTGTACCATTCTATTGTTTATTGCCATCAAATTGTTTTTTGGTGCTGTTTTCTCTGCTGCACTTCTTGTGTCAAACTACTAGGAAGAATGTGAAATATATGACATCGGTTGTAAGATTAGAGAAGATTGGTTGGACAAGGTCATAGCCCTGTTATGTGGCATAGGAATTAAAAGGAAAATGAAAGATTCAGAGGGAGGTAGGAAGATCCAAATAGTTGGTTTCATAATTTTCAAGTTAGAAAATGTGGTGGAACTAAGCGTCACCACGTATTTGCATGTAATCAGTTATACACTTATATGCTAGTCATTCTTCTTAGTAGGACGCAGACGGTCAATGTAGCAAACTTCTGGTGTTTCTTTTTTTTAACCTAATGTAACAAATAATGAATGCCGTAATTTATTATGACTCTCCATGAGGTATGATCTGATGATTCTGGAAGACTTGGGAGCTATAGATTTCTACTGATCTGCTTCTTAGAGTTGCTGTGAATTGACATGCAGCATGTTTTTATCTCTGATCCCTTCTGCAGTGAGTGCCTTTACTATTAGGTTGCTACACATGTTTGTCTGGAGTTGTTTCATAGTAGAGAATATCTCCATTTTACATAAATTTGGTCATCGTATGTACAATTCCACAAGTAAATTTCGTATCTTTTGGTGCAGTCAAACAAGAAAACTAGGAACAGGGCTTATGACATACTTGTTGAAATTGGCCATGCTTATGGAGATGAAGAACGAGGTGGAAGAAGGGAAAATCTCTTTCAATTTTTCAACATGGTAATACTTATATTCTTCTGTGAAATGTAGTCTGTAGCTTACAATTGACTTTGAAATTTCAAGCTTCGAATAGAAATTGTCCAAACTGTTGGAGTTGATATAATCTACTTCATATTCTTATTAGCTATGTTTCAATAGTTTTACTCGTGCTTTATGTGAAATGATGGGAAAACTAATGCTAGGATGTGCATGACAAACAAAAGATTTTTTGGTATGAACTGTGGACAATGATCTAAACACAATTTTTATTTAGGGCTGTAAAAATTTGACTGATTTGGATGCTCGGATCACACTTTTCTTGAATTCATGTGCTTTACTATCCAGAATGAACATTGTGGTGACGTTAACACTGACTTACTTGGACTATTTAGTTTGTTAACTCATTTCATTATTCAGAATTTTAGCTTAAAGGTTGGAATTTGTTTCATTGGTCAGGAGGATTCTGAAGCAAGCTAATGCAGAATAATCTTGTCTTCGCAGGTTGCTGGGAACCTAACAAGTGAAACCCCTCATATGATCAGTGCTGCTGTCAAGGGGCTCGCTCGTTTGGCATATGAGTTCTCAGATCTCATAACTGCAGCTTACAGTTTACTTCCATCTGCATTTTTACTTTTGCGAAGGAATAATCGGGAAATAGTAAAAGTAATTACTTCCATTTTGTGGACATGTTTCTACTTTCTCTATCCTATGTTTCTTTCTATTTTTCTGTATCTGCATGCGTCCTTTTTCTTGGCTTACTGATAATGTTCTTTTTGCTGCATTGTAAAAGGCAAATTTAGGTCTAATTAAAGTCTTGGTGGCAAAATCCAAAACTGAAGGATTGCAAGACCATTTAAAGGCAATGCTTGAAGGATTACTGAAGTGGCAAGATGGGACAAAGAGCCATTTCAAAGCCAAGGTTTTCCTTCTCACTCAAAATGGAGGTTTTGTGTTTCTTATTTCCAATTTTTCTCATGTTACTGGCATTTCATCTCCTTCAACACTGCCTGTGGAGATGATTTTAACATTGAGTACTGTTAATTATTTAAGTATGTTGTTTGTAGTCTACATTCAATTCTTCATCTGCTCTGTTTCTCCCTCTTGCAATTTGCCAGAACGAATATTTTAAAATGCATTCATGCAAGACGTGTCAAACATCTCAACAATTCCTGGTTTATATTGTTGAACCAATGAGTGATCTTATTGATCCTTCGGAATGGTGTTGGACATTTTGGAGCATTAGAATGGACATGTTTAATGGTGTTAACTTTAGTGAATGTGTTTCTCAATTCTTTATAAAGCGATTAATTAAACTACGGCTAATCATGATTGAAGGAATTGGATGCCTACCATGCGGTCATAACTAATCCTGGATTTGAGGAATATTATTTCTTTATTGAAAGAGGATGGATTTTTTGTCCTTTTAGGTTTCTATGTAAAATACTGATACTGGGGGAAATTTATCTTACAATACTGTAATCTTGATTATTGACTTGGGTAACTAATAATTATTTTGATCTCTTGTTGCCAGATTAAGATGCTTGTTGAGATGCTAGTGAGCAAGTGTGGTTTAGAGGCTGTTAAAGCAGTGATGCCTCCAGAACATATGAAACTTCTAGCAAACATACGGAAGGTGAGGGCTACATTATCTCAAAGCTTATTTTAACAGTTACTGTCTTTGATTATATCTTTCTAATCATTTAATTACACAATAGACTAAAGAGAGAAAAGAGCGAAAGGCCAAATCTGAGGATTCCGAGTCTCTTCACTCCAAGACAAGTGGCATTAGCAGGTATGTTGACTGAATCTGGATGTTCCAAAATGTTGTTTATATTTGAGTAATTGTATGTTTTTTTTTAGTTTGACATTAGTGGCAATAGGATCATGTCAAATGTTCTTGATTGATGCTAAAGAGCTTTCTTATGCACGTTCCAGAATAATGCTTGAACCGCACCAAAACTATTGCTTTCATTTTGCAAATGCCTTGAAACATTTTTAAATTGCTTTTTGACTGGTACTTTGAAAGCATCTGCTTGAGATAAGATGGCTAATTTCTCCAGAGCAGTGCAATCTTTTTATGCATATGCTAGGCGTGTATGTCTCACAATGCAGCTAACTTATTTTCGACTTGTAACATTGAAGCAGACAGTTTCTTTCTAAATGGATGCCCTGATTTGCCATGATATGTAAGATATGGAAGTTTGTCGTTTTTATCTATCAATGCAACTAATTTTACATGTCAACATGATGTGTTAGTTTTGTATATACTTTGTAGTTGATTGATATTGCTGAGCTCTAAAAACGTAACGACCCAACTAACTTAATTCATACATACATGTTTTATGAACGATTGCATGTGTTTCTTTACCATACTCCACTATTAACCTTTCAAATATACAGGCAAAGTAGATGGAACCATACTCACATCTTCTCTGATTGTGGAGATGATGGCAGCGATGACGAACTTGACGAAGCAACTACTTTTGGTCGAGGGAGCAAGGCATCCTATCGTTCTTCTTTCAGAGCTTTGACATTAAGGTATCCAGACCCCATTTTAAGTTGTACTGTAGCAAAGGTTTAGTTTATTCACTTGACCTGGTAAAGTTTAGAACTTGCTGGCATATGGCCTTGACGTTCTTTTCCCTACTGTATTCATCACTTTGCTTTTGCATATATGGTTGTCCTGCAAATTGAAGTAATTGTTGCAGGCAAGATTCTAAATTGTTAGAAAGGTCCAGTGTTGTTAACTCACAATCGCTATGACTGTTCCCCAGATCAAATAGAATGCAGCACCAGTCGGCAAAGATTTTTCGGCAAGATTTACTCGGCCAGTTAGAAGGAAATGCAATTGAAAATGACCCACTTGATTTATTAGACAGCCAAAAGATGAGGACAGCTCTGCAGTCCTCAGCACATCTCAGAAGGAAATCGAAGCAGGACAATGAGGCAGAGCTAGATGATGATGGCCGCCTAATTGTACGAGCCAACTGTGGCAGTCCCAAGAAAGAGAAATCTCGTTCGTTTGATTCCATATCTGATATCATGAGCCGAGCAGACAGGGAAACCTTGGCTAGCTCTTCAGGGAGAACACAGAAGAAGAGGAAGAAGACAGCTGAGGTTGGGTGGGCTTATACGGGGACGGATTACACAAATAAGAAGGGTGGTGGTGATATGTTGAAGAAGAATATGTTGGAGCCCTATGCTTACTGGCCTCTTGACAGAAAGTTATTAAACCGTCGAGCTGAACGCAAGGCAATTGCACGCAAAGGTATGGCTAGGGTTATAAAGTCAACCAAGAAGCTGGAAGGAAGAAGTGCATCCGCGGTGCTCTCTGACAGGAAGGTTAACCTCAAAGGGAAGACGAAGCACAAAGGTGCAAAGAATTTTCGTTGAGAATTGAGAATGTAAATTTGGACACTTATACCAGTGAAAGCTGCACTGTGTTGAATGAAATATTTATGATTCTTCATCTCTTGGTCACGTTGTGAAAGAGAGAAGTTTTACAGTTTTACTTATCTTGCTTTTGTTTGGTAGTTCATATGTATGTACTATAGTCTAGGAATCCTTCAGGAATAACCCACACACCTAATAGATAATGTGTTACAATCTTTTGAGTTATAACCCATTTGCTTTTAACTCATGGTTCACAATCCTGGACTAATAAAGGTTATAGTTCAATGGCTATATTGTTTGTTATGACTCAGGTGAAATAAGCTCATGGGTTATAAGAGAAATACTATGCGTTTCATTAGAGTCTCCAACTAGATGTGATTTTGTTGATGTTAAACTTTATATATATATACTTTTCTTGATGTGGTGGAATGCCGAGCATGGCATAATAGAGTATTATTTCGGGTGCAAACTTCATGTAGTATAACTCATGACAAAAGATTTTTTTTAAATGAAAAAATTTTAAAATTTTAAAAATAAGTTCTATTTTTATCTAAAAATAAAAAATAATTTAATAAATAATAAAATTTTATTTCTGTATTTTTAAATTTTTAAAAATTAAATAAAATATTTTTAAATTTATTAAAAAATATAAATAAAAAATTAAAATAAAATAAAAAATAAGTACTGTCAAATGAGCAAGTCATGAGCTGAAATTCATGCGGATTGTTTTCTTTTAATTTTTACAATTTACTTGTTTTCACTTAAAAAGTCATTTTCAATTCACTTTAAGCTACAAAACAAAACACATAATTACTTCCCCACTCAATTTTTTCTAAAGAAATACTACAGTTAAATTCACTTTCAACAATATCTTTTTACAGTAATTCACTATTTAATAATGCATCTTTTTAATAACTCATTTTCAGCTAAAAATAAGATACCTATACTGTAACTCATGGCTACTTTGGTTATAAAATTCATGTATTATAACTCATATCTACTTTAGTTATCACCCATAGGCTATAGTCTTTGGGTTATGAGAAATTAATTTACTGTAACTCATAGGTACTTTGAGTATAAACCCATAAGCTATAACTCATGGGTTATATAGTGTTAGGATTATGAAAAATCAATATACTATAACTCATATCTTTTTTCAGTATAACCCCATAGTTTATATAACTCATTGACTATAGCATTTGGGTACAAAACCATATATAACTCACGAGCTTAAAATCCATGTACTATAACGTATTAGTACTTCGCTTACAACTCATTGTCTGTAACTAATGGCTGTAGTTTCTGGGTTAGGAGAAATCAAGCTATTACAACTCATGGGTACTTTCATTTTAACTCATAGATTATAATCTTTGGTGTTATGAGAAACCAATATATTATAACTCATTGTACTTCCATTATAACGCATAATCATGGGTTATAACCTTTGGGTTATGAGAATTATAACTGAACGAGCTTAAGTTCATATAGTATAATAATACTTCGCTTAACCTGTAGGCTATAACTCATGGGATAAATTTTCTGCGTTATGAGAAATCAATATATTATACTCAAGAGTACTTTCTATTATAACCCTAGTCTATAACTCATATGTTATATAGCCTTTGGGTTACGAGAAGTTATAACTTCTAAGCTGAAATCCATATAGGCTATAACTCATGCTACTTAACTTATAACCCATAGATTATAAATAATGAGCTATTGTAACTCACGAATACTTCCATTATTTTTCAATAGGTTATAACCCTTTGAGTTACAAGAATTATAACTCATGAGTTGAATTCATATATAACTCATAGCTACTTTAATCATACGGGCTATATCCTTTTGGATATGAAAAACTAGAACTATAGTTCATTATAACACTAGCATATAACCAAAGGTTATAACTCATGTACTATATAACTCAACTATAATCCATATCCTATAATTCATATACTATAACTCATGGGATGTGATATCCATGTGATAACAATTGATATATAGCAGTTCCACTCACTATTGAATGTACTCACTGAATCAAGAAGGGTTCAAAATGAAGAAAATTGATCTTACAACTTCATAAATACACACCAATTCTGCCCAGATAAGTCACAAGGGACAAATTTGAAAGTGTCGTAGTAGTAAATTGTAAACAATAAAATCAACCTACTGAAAAGAAGCAAAATCTTTAACCAGCCAGTTCGCCCTAAATATATTTGCAAACTATACAGCTGGTGTAATCAGTTCATTTACTGCCTATGCTCTAGATTGTAAAGATTAGAAGAAAAGAAGAAATGGATATGCAAATCGAAGATAATCAGTGAACCTGATCTTCTATCACGGGTCACTTGTACAACAAATGAGACCTTGATATTTACCTTCCTCCCTTTCCAAAATGAATACATAAATCAAATGCAATGACCAAATTAGTATCCCAGAGCCCAGATGTTTCTTCATTTGTTTTCTTTTTTGGATGATATCATTTGTAAGGTGCGAATAAAATCGAGGAGTTGTGACCACCGAAGCCAAATGAGTTTGATAATGCAACCTTCACTTCCAGTCTCTCTTTTCTTGAGCCCACGAGCAAGTTGACATCCTGCATTGTATTCCAGACAAAGATAATAAATCAAGTTGTAAATATGATCACTTATATCATTGAAATCCACAATGCTACAAAGGCATCTACCACGCTTTTCTCTGGATTTTCTAGATTGATATTGGGGTGGACCCAGCCAGTGCGTATTGCCTGCATTAGAAGGTGGTGAATGTATGAAGTTACAAAAGACACTCCATATAAACATAAGCTTTTCTATAGTAGTGTTTGTTGGTATATCAAGTTATGTGCTGACTACACGTGCACAAAGTGCAAGTTATTCACACAATGCCAATGCCCATAGACCTGCTACTCTGTTATGTAACACAAAACTATTATATCAGAGAAACATCATGTGCAATTCTGAAGTGGTAGTAGGGATCAAAATTGAGTAATTACAAAAGTATAGGAAGGGCAAGTCTTAACTTATTGGAACAATGTTCTCTTATTTTGGAAACCACTAAGCCACTAGACATAGACACAATGATGACTCTTGTGATGTGTGATGAACATGAACGATTAGTTGGTAGTTGTAATGGTGATCAAGTCCTAAAATCCTTCAAGTTAACATGCTTGTGCAAATTGCTTTCCCATAAAAATAAAATTAAGGTGCAACACTTTATGTGGAAAACATCTTAATCATAATATAAACCATGGTGTGGCTATTTCCAATAAGATATTCCCTAAATTAACTATGCAAGAAGCCTTTTTATAATTGTAACTGAGCGAATTATGTATGCTTTCTGCATTCTCCAGCTTTGTGGATAGATATCAGTACTGTTATACATAGAAACTAAAGCGTCTAACCTGGATAGCTGCAACAGCCTCTACTGCACCAGCAGCTCCCAGAAGATGACCAATCATAGATTTTGTTGAGTTCACTCTCAGCTGCAATAATTTGATGAATAGGATATATAGCACAAGCAAACAAAAGATATACAAAAGGAAGAATATTTGTAGCCAAACAGATATATTCATTTGAAAAAGATATCTGTAAGAGACTTCAAACAATCAGCAACGCCATGGCATGAAAAAGATAATAGTCATCTATGCTATCGATTTGCTGATACATTCTTTCATCAAACATTAAAAGATATCTCCTATATTTAATGTTGGCAGAAGTAATAGAAATGGATTTAAACACTTATCCATTTGATACCTGAGGATTCTCTCGGAAACAACGAACAAGGGCCTGGTACTCCTTTATATCACCAGATGGTGTTGAAGTTGCGTGAGCATTTACATAATTAACATCCTCCTTAGCAACACCAGACTCTGATAATGCCTTCTCAATGCATAGAACAATACCAGTCCCTGTTAGGAAGAATAAAAGGAAGTGATTGTTCGATACACGCTCAATTTTGCCAATGCTTGCATATTAACAATCGTCACCTTCTGGATGCGGCTCCGTCATGTGGTAAGCATCACAAGTGATGCTACCTCCTAAATATTCTGCATATATGGTTGCTCCTCTTCTCTGGAAGTGCAGAATAATCAAATAAGTTTACTAAAAAACTTCCACTTCGAAGGAGTATCAAGCAAGTTCACCTTAGCATGCTCTAGGTCTTCTAGCAAAAGCACTCCAGCTCCTTCCCCCATGACAAATCCATCACGATCCTGTCACAAAAACTAAGATGATCAGGAAGAGCACCTAATAACAATCTCAACTCAGGAAAACAGCCAGCACATGTTGAAAGGAATCACTTTTATCGAGTACACAGTTTTTTGAATTCTTCGCATAAGAATGTCCTATACATATATCTGTATTAAAAAATTTCTTCTGGCCCCTACGTTAAACAACAAAGAAGTATGTACGTATTGAACATGGTGGATATTTGATTGTTTCAAAGTCCATATGAGCTTTATCATTAAAATAAATAAGTTAGGACATGGGTTAAGAGATGGAAATAAAAGGATGAAGCGGCTACCTTTCTTTTCCAAAGTTTTCCTTGAGTTAAAAACTTTAGATAGTTAACTAATAGTTGGCAGAAAAATTTTCACCACAAGAGATTCGGTTCTGCATATAAGCATAGCTAGGCAAAAGAAAATTGCAAAGTGAGTACAAATTCAACATGTTGAAGCCATTTTGCATAGAGCAGTGTCTAAGACCAGCACTAATGATGGTTATGACCCATAAATGACTTAAAACCTAGATTTAGCATGTTTTCTTAATTAGATAGTAAACTCTATTATGGCACAAGAAAAAGCATTCTATGGTATTCATACAATATCCCAGGGACGTGAAGCCTTTGTGGGGTCACCATTTCTCTGCGATAATGCTCTGCAAGCAACAAAGCCTCCCAAACCTGCACAAAAGGTTAAAACTGCCTAGTATGACTGGTATACCGAAGGTTAATGTCGCCAAATTAAGAAACGAAACGAGAAGTAGAAAGCTTTACCTATTGGTATGATGGCTGCATCAGATCCACCACAAAGCATCATATCCTATGAGAAAAGGATGATAAACATGCTCATAAATCTAATGCATATACTCGAAGACAAATAATCGTTATACTAGATGGAGAGGAAACTTACAGCTTCACCTCTTATTATATGGTTTGCTGCATTCAATATACAAAAGTTGCTTGTAGCACAAGCAGTCGAGATAGAATAGTTTGGGCCCATCCAGCCCTGTAATGAATGAAGATTGGCTGAATTTCCTGGAGTGTTTAGAAACAAGACAATCATGTGGGAGCTCAAATATCAATGGGATTGCCATCTTACCAGATCCATTGCAAGCATTGCAGATCCCATGTTTGTAGTCGCAAAGGGTACACAGAATGGGTTCATTTTCTTATAAGATACCCTTAAAGCTTCTATAGCATCATTGAATATCTATGCAGCAGGAAAATGTTTCTATGATTAACTTTTGGAATTGATAGTCTTAAAACTGTATTAGCATTCATTTGTTCATAATGACAACTTTCAGCATAGAGCCAAAGAGTGAAGTAGAGAATCCTACCTTCATTCCACCCATTGCAGAACCAATGAGGACTCCACATTTTGTCTTATCTATCTCATTCATAACCTCCTCTGTGATCCCACCATTTTCCAATGCTTTCTTACCAGCTGTTAGTAAGTAGAGCATGAACTTGTCCATCCTCTTAGACAATTTTGGTGCCACCCATCCTTCTGTAGAGAACGACTTGATTTCCCCTGCGATTCTCTTCCACAAAAAAAAAAAGAACTATCAGAAACTACAACACAAATGGAACTCGAATGCTAGATGGTGCTTGTATTCAAAATAAGAAAACTAAGCAAACAGTAGGCAACTTTTAACATTGTAAAGGATTTTAAAACTTACAGTTGGATAGCTTGCACAATCAAATGATTCTATTTCGCTTATGCCACTGGTTCCCTCAAGGAGGTTATTGTAGAAGACATCAGGATCATGGCCCAAAGGAGTCACCAGTCCCATTCCAGTCACAACGACTCTTCTCTTTTTTGTTTGAATTCTTTTCTTCTCTGAAACTTCTTTTGCAGGTTGGGCAGCCACCGCTGCAGTTCTTACTGAAAAAGTGAGGACGATTGATCAGCATTCATCATGAACTGTTCCAACAGTTTTTAAACAGAATATGATAAACAGAGCAGATGGCTTATAGTTATTGCACACTTCATGTTACAGTTTTTTCCCTGAAAAAAAAAAATTGTCTGACAGTTTAACCAAATAAGATGAATAGACTGAATTACAAAACAAGCCAACTGAACTAGTAACAGCATTTGGTCATAAGTATGACATCCACTTGAAAGCATCATCTCCGGCACCAACCAGTAAGATGAGCCATGGTATCTAAAGGGTAGTATATGACTAATTCTGAAACCAAAACCTGTTACTTTTGAAACCCATCAAATAACACCAAAGCGAGAAATTGTTTTCCAAAAATATAGTCTCAATAGACATTGTAAACACCTTTTCTCTTATTTTAACAAGCTCAAAAGTTTTTAGAAAAAAACCAAATATACATGATATAACATTTTTTTTAATAAAACTTCAACAGCCCACGCTAGAAGGTATAGTGACAAAACCATGCTACTACGTATTAGTAAAAGCATCTTTAATCCAACAAGGGGAAGCCATGTCATAGTCCAAACAGGTCTGAGTAATATATAAGTGGTGCTATAAAACAATAGGAAGCCTCAAAACTGAATTCACATGATGACCCTACTCATCACCACAAACTAAATGCTGGAAGAAGGAATACCCTTCAACCAATCCTTGCCCTGAATAGAAATCTAAAAACAATAGGTCTGTAGTAATCCATGCCAGCCAACAATCTCCTCATGAACATATGAATTTGCCAATTTAAACCAGCCATGTCGATGAAACAAAACCTGCTTTCCAAATTGCTTGATGCAATGAGCAGAAGGCAACAACACTTTCCACATGCCAAAAATACCCAATGAAGAAAACTACCTTTAACAATTCTAAAAACAAATAGAGAACATCAAACCTAGCATGCCAAGTCCAAAAATCCAGAAGATAAAACAAGAACGCATGGCACCAAAAAACAGATGAATCTCAACCACTACCTGAGGATGCTGAAGACCGTGTTGCAGACTGTCTCTGCCTTCGATTAGTCTCTATCCGCCACGGCCAAATCCCATTCTCACAAAAGAACGTTGAACCGTTATTTGAATTATAGAACTCCGGACATGGCTCCAAGGAGCTCAGCAACCCTTGGAAACCAGATATAAAGCCAACATTAGGAAGGTTTCTACAGCCTATAATCGCAGCATTGCTGATTGAAGCTCTTCGTCTCCGTGACCACCTTCGGCTGTTGTTACCCGCTGGAATCAAGAACCGTTCTTTTCTATCACAGGCCACAGACATGCAGGCCGCAACGAGCCACGTGCACAGCGGCGGGGCCACGGCCGCTGGAGATACCATTTTCTTCTATCCAACAGCGAATAGAGAAGACTGAATAGCTCTAGATTCCAGCTGCAAGATTCCAACTTTTCAATTCTTGATCAACCAAATGCTCCTAAAAATAATGAATCTTATTTCATTCTGAATCTAAACACACAAGAAAATTATAATCCATTAACTCATGTATAAAAAAAATCAATTGAAAACATTCCAATACCAAACGATTAATTAAGAAAACAACGATGGAACTAAGAATGCGTCAAGAACAATTCAAACGAGTAATAAAACAGTCAGAAAGAAAAGAAACTCGAAATCAAATCTCCACAAAAAGAATAAATAAAATCATCAACAAGAAGCAACAAGAAAAAAAATGAAAAATGGGAAGATTTGAGAAGGGAAGAAGCGTTACCCGGATGAGAAAATGAATTGAAAAGGTTGGAATCAAAGAAAAATCGAGGTTTTGATTAAGAGAGGGAAGAGATACCAGGGAGTGCAGGCGAAGTGTTCGATGAAATGCCCCGAGCTTTTTTATTCTCACCAGATGAGAATGTGAATCTGAGAAACATGGCCTAGTGTTGTATAGACTGACGAATACAAAAATAAATAATTAAAATAATTGCATGAAGTTAAAATTAAAAATTTCAGGACCAGAAAAATAAATATTAGCAAAATATTTTTAGATAATAATAAGAAAACTTGTTATCCACCTTAGATCTTTTTATCGGACGGTTCAGATAATTTTTTATATAATTAAATCTTAATATATTTTTACGTAATGCATGCATATAGTAATTAGTAAAAGAAAATGTTTGTCTAATAAATGGTTCGACGATCTTCACCTACCGTCACAAGATGAAGTAATTAATTCTTCCTTTTTGTTTTCTTTTTATACTAAAAAGTTTTTCCGTACAAAAAAAAGCAACCTCTGATAATTTTCTTGTGATAAATTATGAAACGTTATTAAAGAATCTAATTATTCCTGAAACATAATCTACCTAGAAAAAGATTAGATCACATTCGCACAAAAAACACGCTTTTTTTTTCTTTCTTTTTTAAATCGTTGCAATCATGTGATGGGTGTTAATTGTGTGAACTTCATGTTTTAGCGGACAACAAAATTTTCATGCTAATAATTATTATTATTATTATTTATTTGAATAATGAAATGATTGTTAAAATAAAATTTCTTAGATATCTTTAAAAATTATGTTTAAAAATTCGATATTATAAAAATTTTAGAAGATAAAATTAACATGGAAAAAAAAGGCACCCTAATTATAGACCCAACCAAAATAACCACCAGGTCCTACAACAGTTATTATTATTAAGTGGGACGAAAAAATAGGTGTCATATTAAACTAGAGTTAAGATTAATGGTCCGACATGTTCATAATTCACGCATGCCGGCTGACGTGGCTCCTCTTAAACCATAAGAAAAAACTTTTCCATTATTTTGTTGCTACTATCTAAAAAATTATTTGATAGTGCTTATTAATTTCGAAAAAAATTTAGCATTTTCTAATAATCTACTAATATTTAAATCTAATGATTTAGTTTTATATATTTTAATTTATTTAAAAGTAATTAGAGGTGAAAAGTGAAATTCTAAATTTAAAGGAATGAGTTTTTAATAGTAAAATAAAATTAAAATTAACAGTTAAATACTTAAAAATAGTTAAAATATATTTTTAAAGTTCTAAATTTAAAAAGAGAAAGTGGAGTTTTTAAACTTACATATTTAATAGATTTTGTTGGACTGAAATTGCAAAATAATTATTTAATCAAGCCCGCAAGGCCCATTACGTTTGATAATATATTACTTATAAGCGTGCAGTTTTCTTACCTATATAGCTCATATTATAAAAATAATTTTATTTTAGTTTTAATTTGCATAAAAAGTACAAAATTATTTTCTTAATTTAATTTTAAGAAAAATAAAAAATAAATTTTCATATTATAATTTATTTTTCAAATTTTATAGATTGAATTGTTTTTTGTTTATTTGAAGTTAAAGAAAAAGCTCCCAACTTTTTCTGGATTTTGGTTTTTTTCCCCCTTCGACCAATCAGTCGATCGATCGGTTCACTAAATCTCCGTGGATATCAATGAAGAACTGGAATCATCAGAAGAGAGCAGGAATATGTTGTTGATGATTCTGATGAAGACACAACTTTAATTTGAAATCACGGGAGTGCAAACAAGATCGAGGTTTCTCCAAATTGTCAATCAAGAAACCCAAGTCCAGGTTCAAATTATTTCAATTTTTTGATCTTTTTCTTTTTGTGTGTTTTTCTTGAGGCAGGTTAGTCTAAATAATAGTAATCTTTTTACTTGAATTCTCTATTTTAATGCTGTTTACTCTCTTGGTTTTGTTGAAATGGGATAATGAAAACAAGAGAAGACGATCACTGCAAGTTTGAATGAAATAAGAAATAAAAAGTTTTGAATGAAAAGGAGTTGAAAAACACCAACCTAAATCATATAAGATCAACATAATTTACAGGTTTTGATAGTTTCACTTGAATTTTTGTATGCCTGCTTTTTTAATTTTCACTCATTTTGGCGATTCTTTTGGATGGAGAACAGGAATGTTGCTACCCATTCACAGGAGAAACTCCAGCATCATGACGTTGATGGGCATCTGAAATATGTTTACAGAAGTTCCTGATACATTCAAGGCAGCCAAACAGATTCTAACAATGTATTGACGAGCAACAGAACCAACACCAGAGGCACATTCTTCTAATTCCAAGGGCCGGAGACCAAACGGACAACTACAAGCAATCTATGAAGCTTTGTGAAGAAAACTTTTGAGAAAGAAAACAACCATCAACAGCAAGAGTTTGAAGTCACTCAGCCTACACTTCAATGTCCTCGGCCGATTGATAATTTGCATCAAACCAAATTTTGAGTAGGTTCTCTCATGCCTCCCAAGCTTGAGAATTTTCGAGAGGCAAGTTTCCAAGAGGTGGCAGGTATCTTCACAACATCATCAGGGTACGTCCTCAAAGCCAAGTGAGCTCCACTTCAACTACAACAGTACTTTGAAGGCCTTCTACAGGTTCGCAAAAGGCTTTGAATCCTCAATGTTGACATCGTGCACTAGAAAGGTTGCCTTTTATCTCCTCAACAAAGTTGGTATGTTAACCAGCTCTCGCACCAGCCTATGAGGAGTATATAATGATCACTACAACTATCATCATCTCTAAGAGGTTCCCTCCAAGCTAAAGCTCCATTGGCACAAAAAACATGGCGGTCGCCGCCAAACAGAAATCTTCAATGCGGTTAGATGATGGTAAGGCAAAAGTGTCGCTTGTATCGACAAGGCAGGTGTTAGTATAGAGACGACTGTAGGTACTTGCACTACTAGATTGAAAGCCCTTGGAAAAATTTGGTTGCTTGTTGAGCTGTCTACTGAGATTTTGGTAGAGCGTAAAGGTATTCGTATGCAGAATGTACAATTCTTGAAATTGTTGTATCAGTTCTTGAAATTGAGCGAAAACATAACCGGAGTTGGTTTTAGTTGCCTGACAACGTTTGTTTTCGTGACGAGTTCCAAACCTGTACTTTTCATTTCAGATAGCCAACTGAAATACTGAATTCATATATATGGTATGTGAATTACACAAACAAAACGAGTTACAGCAAAGTATGGCATTGCTGCTATACGTTTGCTCTATACATCTGCTGCTATATTTTCTTCCGAAAATTGCGCGGACTCTATTAAATATATTTATGTACAAATTTTTTTCGACTAAAAATTTACGTTAGTTATTTCTCGTATATTTATATGTATATGTATGTATATCTTCTAATGTTAACAAAACTTCCCTGTTTTTCTTTATACGGTGCAAAATTAGAAGTACTCCTTGTGGAAGTGAAACCTGGTAGACGTCTTCTGGCTTAAATCTTGCGACAATTTCCGCAGTTCTTTCGCCAACATCGGTTGTCCACAATAAAAAACTCCTAAAAATTATTTTTTGAAAAAATAAATCAGCTAAAAGAAAAATTGTTACTAATAAACTTAGGAAAGATTTCAATAGTTGAAAAAAAATTTCTTTTTTTGTTTACCAACTGTAGAGCCTTGATGCTTGGAAGCGATCCTGGTAAAAACTTCATACCAATTAGGCCTTGCGAAATGTGTTCTTACCTGTATTTGGTTCCAAATAAAACATTAATTTATACAGTTAAAATTCAAATCTAGGCGAGGAAGAAGAAATAACGGTTACCCGAGTGCCTGAAACTATGTCGACTCCATGCTTCGCGTGATTGATTGCCTGAATCATTGCTATAAGCGTCGATCTTGCATCCCGTTCTTCGTATACGCTTGTCAAATAATTATGCATCTCTATAACACCCTGTATATAATAAAAAAATTTCGTATTTAGTATACCGTATAATTTAGGCGTACGTATAACAGAAGAGAGGCGACCGGGTTTTTTCTTTACCTTCCTGTCCATTTCAGCAACTTCATCCATGACGCCTTTAAACCACTCGAAAGAACCAGGTTCTCTGGTGACCCAGTAGAAATGCGCGCTCCTTGTCCTCGGTGAACGTCTTCTGAAATTAATACTGCTCGCAGTTGATACACTGAAACTGTTCAGACTGTCGTCCGACCTGCTGGTTTCCGTTGCAGAATCCTAAACACAAAACATATCAATCACCATAAGAGTTTTTCAAAATTTTTGAATAAATTCGACGAAACGTACAAATAATTCCTCGGACGCCTTGATGTTATTGAGCAAGTCCTTCAGTATGCTAATAAAAGGCGTCGCCCCGATTCCAAGTCCTACTAGTAACAAAACATCGTAGTTCTTGTAATCTTGTGCAGGCGCGCCATACGGTCCATCTACAAACAATCTCGGCAAGCTGATACAACAAAAACTCATTCACTGATTTCATTGTACAAAATGGATACACTACAGAAGACGCATACTGAAAGACATACGTACCTTCTTTGCCGTTGCTCGGCTGACACGAGATCGCTGAGTCTGCCTCTAGCAACCGCAGCAGATGAAAGGTAATGCTCCGTAAAAACCCGCTTGAGTTCTTGCGTCCAGTCTCCGTTTGTTCGAATATGTACACTCAAATGATCATCACCTGGAGCTGAAGTTATCGAAAACGGATGCCTGTTTTGATTCACACATTACATTAAAAACTCGTAAAAATAGTAAAAAAATTTAAAAGAAATTGTGAAAGTAAAAACCATTCGAACGGAGAAATTGCGGGACATTGGAGGAAAATGTACTGCCCGCTTCTGTACTTGAACCCTTGCGGTTTAGACATCACTACAGTTAGTACATTTCCTGGCAGTAAAGAAACCTGGTAAAATCGGTCGTTTAGTAAAAATTTCTCAGCTGCAGAATTAAATAATCAAACAATGAAAGAATTGAGTATAAAATTTTTACCTTTAAGATACGGACGCCGTATGAATTTGAACGGAACGTTCTGAGAGTTCTTTCGCCTAAGTAGATAAGTAACGGAACGGAAATGTACATCCATGTCTGCCCACAAATAACAAAAGAACCAAAATTTCGTTGGAAGATATAACAAAAGTTGATGGAAATGTGTTTGACTTTTTCAGTTCTCCGCAAATGATTTGATTAATTTCACAAATTTTTTTCGTAAAAAATTTACTTTAATAGAATTTTATTTTTTTATTTTTTCATTCTAATTTTTTATTTATATTTTTTTAATCAATATTCTATAATGAGTCAAGTATTCTCTTACTTTTCAATCACTAACGGATAAACAAATACACATTGCGTAGGAACCATTTGTTGATCTTTATAATAAGAAACAAAATGCATAAAAATGTAAAACTTTTTGGGTTTCTAGAATGCAGCGGTTAGCATGTCATTATCATATAAACCTTATTAAATCGCAAAACTAAAATCTAAAAATTTTGCGGTGACTTGTCGAGTAGAAATGTCCATGAGTGCAAAACATATATTCTTTTTTTAAAAAAAGAAAAAAATCGAAGATAGCTTAGCTTGCATTGACCAATAATAACAATCAAATAATTATAATAATAGCATTGCCTTTCAAGTCTAACCTAAAAATTAATTCTTTTTTTTATCGAAATAAAAAAAAATTTGTTAATGGGTGTAACAACTCTCACCAAACATAGATAGAAGCTAGATGCCTTAGGGAAAACATAAATTATGTAAATGAGAATTTTTATCGCATATTTCCTACGTGGCATCCATGCATCCTCAATATGGACCCATTTTTTATAAGTTTACAGGTGGATTATACATGCACTTGGAAACTAAAAATTAATCTCAATTTTAGATTTTTTGATATTGCTTAAATAAATATCTTTAATTTAAAAATAATAAAATATATATATATATATATTAAATTTTTTAACGTATAATTTTCTAAAAAATAGTAGAAAGATTTAAATAGTAGAAATTTCAGAGAGCGAGCTTACTGTTTTGAGGTACCACTTGTGGACAAGGAACAAGAAGTATCCATGGACGAGTAGGAGCACATAAACCAGTCCAAGAAGATGGTGAGAGTACCAAAAGGCATTAAATCCGGCGATCCGATTTAACGGCGAAGGTAACCGGACTCCGTTCTTACGGAATCCACGCGTCGCTAGAACGAATGCCGTCACCATCAGCATCACCATTGAGATCCCTGTTACGCCTTCCACGCCTTTTAGGAGACCGACGTAGGTCGGGTTTTTGGGGCCAAAGTCACGGGCAACGGCCGAGTACTTCGCCGGAGGTGCATGGATGACGCGCGGGAAATCGCACGCCAGGTGGTTGCCGGCGTGTAGGACTATACCGACAACTATAGCTGCCGCAATCATCTACAGGCAATAGATATATAAAAGGCTGAAAAAGTTTGAAAGTTGAAAGCTGCTGCTTTGGCTTCTAGCTTTTAGCGCTTATGTATACCTTGTGGAAGCTGATACTATCATTGAAAGGTATGAACAACCGAGCACGAGTCGACCGGAGCCACGTCAACGTATTCCGGCAAACCGGCAAGAGAACTAGTGCCATGTTCAACTTCAACGTCTCCGCTGCGCCTTTGGCAGTAAGCAAGCAATACCCCATGACCTCAAACGCCGCCCTCCGGCGGTACTGAACAAATTTCCACACAAACAACGACGCCATCGCTCCGATCCACAGCGCCATTACCCATGACCGTTGCCAGTTCTCTCGCGCCATTGCTGCCGTTCTGATGCACCGCCGTTTGATTCTCCCGCATTCGTTTATAAGTCGTTTGGAGAGTCCTTGCTGAATGTTCTGGCTCCAGTTAGCTGCGGATGCTGCTGTTCCGACTGTGCCGGTGCCGCCGCTCGCCGTGCTCATTGCACGGCTGTAGCTCATGTACCTGTCTCGTTGCAGCAGCAGAGCTTCCAGTTGCCACAGCTGCGAATCGGAATTGTTATCTAAAGATTAATTCGACCGTAAATTTTGAATATAATTCTGAAACATGTTTTTCAGAAACCTCGATGTAGCCGAGATTTTCGGGGTCCAGTTCTTCCATGATCAGAGCGGCGTATTCCGGCGCCTGGTCTTTCAACTTTGCTAATTTGTTCGCCGACGCACACAGGATTATCAACTGCGACCAAATTTTTTATTAAATAAATCAACAAAAAATGCGTAAAAATTTATTAAAATTATCATCAGGTAACCTCCTGTACTTCTTCTCTTGTAATTTTTCCGTCGAAGTTCGTATCCGCCCTGAAACAATTCGAACAAAATCCATAAAAACAGAAAAAGTTAATGCAAAATGATCAGAAGAAAATTAATTTGAAGATTCCGTACATGTCGAAGTAAATCTGTAGCCTAGCGTCGAAGCTCTGATCAGTTATCTGAAGCCAGAAATCATACAACTCTTCCTTCGTTATCCTCTGCAAATTCTGCCGCCTTCTTCTCGCCAGCGCGTCGAAAATCCCACCGGCGAACTCCTTTGAATCCACCATACCTATAAACAAACAAAAACAAGAAAAAAAGACTCAATCAGAATTTGTAACCAGATGAATATTGCAAAATTCGCATGCTTGCAAATCGTTGCTTGTTCACCGTAAACGTTAACGGAGAATTACTCGGAAAAAAAAGTTCGAAAAACAGAGTAAGTAAGTTTCGTGAGCAGAGAAGCTGAATATAATACAGACCAATGCATTCGGCGAAATCGTCACGGTGGAGAAGGCCGTCTCTGGCGAGGAGACTAAACCGTTCTTCGACGCGCCGCCACTGCTCCCCGGGAACTAATGAACCGTCTCCGTTTCCAGTACGGCTTATGAACCTAAGACCTTTCAACGCCCTCTGCGCTCCGGAACGGTTTCTCGCCAGCTTTGCCGCAGCCTTCCTGGCTTCCCTGCTCACCGCTGCTGACGTCATCACCGATTCATGCTCGGATGTAGATGACGTCAGCAGTAGCCGGTTGAATTTTCGGCGTATTCTCGAAGCAGTAGAAGAGCTCCGGCTGAGAGCAGGAGCAGCATTACTCAGTTCCAATTCCTCTGACGTCATCATCGTAGCTGACGCCGGAGCAGGTGAGGTGGTCGTCGTCAGCCACGGAAATTTCTTCCGGATTTTGGAAGCCGTCGATGAGCTCCGGCTGAGCGCTTTATTGTTCTGCTGCTGTTGCGGTTGCGATTCCGACGTAGTGAGCCAGGAGAGGATGTTGGACTGTTGGTCAAGCTCGAGCGTGACTTCGACGAGATCGAGATCTCCACGGTCAGCCAGAAAGACAGGAAGCATTCCTCCTCCAGCTCCTGCTCCGGCATTAATGTCGTTGACGAAGATGTCACCGGAGGGTGAAGAAGAGGATGTTGCTGTTGTTAGTTCTTCGATATTGATGCTTTCTTGATGATGATGATGATGATGATGGTGGTGATCATCGTCTTCATCGTCGTTACAGTACTGTGATATTCTCCGGTGGCCGCCACCGGAAGACAGACGAGAGCTGCCCCCGACGGAAGGTGCGGGCCACATATCTCTCTCTTAATCAATTGCTCAATGCTTGAACTCTTCTTAATATCAAAACATTTAAGAAGAAAAGAACGAATAATCTTTTTATCTCCGGTATTTGAAAATCAAAGGAAAAAAAAGCAATTCTCTGTAAAATCAAGGAAAGATAAAGCATTGATGTTAGCAATCTCTTCAACTACTACTCTCTCTCGCTGAAGAATCAATCAATAAATAATCTGCTCTGTTCTGCTCTGCTCTGCTGTGTGTTTGATCTTTACCTTTTTCCCTAGAAGATTTTGGTTACAGAAAACAAAGAAAAAAGATTTTTAATTCTTTCTCTTGCTGATTTCTTTCTCTGTCTGTGAAAATTTTCAACATAAGAGAACGAAGAAATGCATGCAGTAAGTAGTGGAAGAGAGAGCAGTTGTTGTGGGGGTGATGGTAGGAGGGTTCGTTGAAGAAGAAGGAAAGAAAACTTCGTCACGCACTAATTTCTAAATTAATTCTAAACCAATAACAAATAATAATAATAACAAACTGTCATTACTCATTACTCTAAAAGTGTGAGGATGGTTTTTTAGAATGACACGTGTGTTAAAATTTATAAAAAAGGATTTACATTATAAAAGAAAAAGAGTTGGAAGACAAAATTATTACAGTAATTATTTTCGTGTAGATTTGAAATTTTTTTGCAATAGCTTCTTTCTTTCGTGCATTTTATTTTTCATGAGGAAACAAGTTAGCTAAGTCACACAATTTTTGCAATGACCGAAAAAAACCGTCTGCTAAGTGCTAACTCTATAAATAATTTAATTTAACTCGCCAAAGAATATAAGTTTTATGATTTGATTGAGAGAAGGTGGATAATTTTCATTCACCTACAAAGATTCTCATTCACACTTTCTAGAAGCTTCTAGATGTTATTCTCATTTTGTATAGAAGATATAATTTTTTTTTTTTTTGGTATCTCAATTTTAATTACAGAAAAATTTACTAGTACTATTATGTGAAAAAAAAGTTATTCATCTCAGTGCATGTTTCAATTGAGTACCTCTTTCAATTACCACTTACAATTTTATCATATCAAAATTTATTTTTATAAAAATTTAATTTAATTTCCACTTTATAATTTCGAATTTTATTTTTATAAAAGTTACTTTTATACGATTAAAACACGTTTATTATGTTATTTATTCTTTTAATTGTTTTGGACGTATTTACTAATTCTAAATAATTCAAAAAATAAATTAGTAAAACTAATTCGTAAAAAATATAACATGTTATTAAAAGTAAAATTTTAAAAAAAAACTACATTCGAATCTTTAGAAATATAAATAAATTCTTAATTACAGCCGATTATTTTTTTAATTTTTTGATTAATTTAAATCTTTTTATTTCTTTTCCAAGTTACTGTTAGTTTGCTTATTCAAAAATTTGTTTTTATGCACACTGTCAATGATGAGAAGAGTAGAGCTGTACTAAATAGCCAAAACCTAAACAAATAAACAATTTCTCAAGAGTGTTGAACTTCAAATATTATTGCTGATAATGTATTCAATTGATGTTACAATTTTAATCAAAACCTTATTAATTTCCTTTACCAAACCTTAGTCTCTAATAATATAATAACATACATTCATTTTTTTATTAAAAAACTCATTTATTATTAATATTTGTTATAATAAAACTAAATTTTTTTTTATTATGTATATCAAATACTGGAAGTTGGTGAGAATGATTAGGTGTTTGCAATGTGTACATCAATGCATGCGTTGGTTCTAGCTTGAAATTGGCTTTTAAAAGTATTTTCAATTTTTTTTAAATTCAAAATATTTTGTTAAAATAATTTTATTTTTTATAAAAAATAAAATTAAGTTTTAAAAAGATTTATTATATAAAATTTACCATCCTTCTTTTAAAAATGTAAAATTTCGCTTCCAAAATTTATTTTTAATAACAAATAAAGAAAAAAATTTACTCACTTTCGAACTCTATTTTTTAAATAACTTAATTTTTAAAAAAATTAGTTTTAAATACTCAATTCGAGACAAAACAACGCCCTTTAATTATATATTTTCTAGAAGTTGAATGATAGAAGTTCTACAGTGCTTCCCTACGCAGCACACACTTTTTTTTTTTCCATATGCTTATCACTTATAGCGCCTGTTTTAAATTGTTCGTAAATAAATTTCGTAAATATAAAAAATAAAAATTTTTTAAAATTAAAATTAAAATAAAGTTCAGTATTTATATTTTAATAATTTTTAAAAATATATTAAAAATTAAAAAATATAATTATATTAAAAAATGTACAAATAAAAAAATTAAAGCTAAAATTCTGTATATAAAAATAAAATTTTAAATTTTTTATGTAATTAAAATATATAAACTATTTGAAACTTAAAATCTGACAAAAAAAAATAAAATTATGGGCGTTTGAAATACGTATTTAATAGAAGCTGCCAGCTTATTGCAGAAGAATTTTAGGTTAGAAAAATATGTCAAATATTAATTGCATCTCAACAAAAAATTTTCATTAATAAATAAATTTAGAAAATTTTCAAAATATAACACAATGTCCTCAAAAAGAAAAAGGGCCAAAAAAATAATCCAATAAAAAGCTAGCTGTTCTCTAAAAGAATTAAATATATAAAAAAAACAGAAGAAATTTCAAAGAAGTCGTTAACGAAATGTGGTTGGTAAACAAAGAAATATACGAAGAAATTTTTAAGAATAATAATGAATGTTATCAAGCTGAATTATAATAACATTCCGATAACTTTCATCAACCACTTTGTGATTCCGTAATCATTGCAGCATAAATAAATACAAACAATTTTACAAGTAATTTCAACAAGGCTACAGCTAATAGATTATGCTGCACAATAGCAGTTGAAAAAGCAAGAAAAAAAAAAATCAACACAAAAAAAGATTTAAACTTCTCATAGCGCAGCCTAGTATAAGGTTAAACGTAACTTTCGTAGCTGAAAAATAATGGAAACTTAAGAAAACAAGTAGTACAGAGACGGGCAATAAGATGCCATGCAACTTTTGATGATGGCATCATGGCAGTAGCTAGTAGGTGATTCCTGTATGGAAGATGAAAGCACTTCAACATGAAGAATGCAAAAAAAGAAAAAATTCATATGGAGATCAACTACTACCAGCAGTAGGTGATTCCTGTATGGAAGTCAGAAAGCACTTGAAACATGCGAGCAGTATGCAAAAGATTCATGGAAATCAACTACTACCAGAAGTTAAACACCACAATATTAGAGAACTTGAATTCTAAGGAACATGTCAAAGATATAATGCTTTTCGAGTGATTCTAGAAGACAGAATGAAATAAGTTAACATCAAGAAAGCTTCAGGGTAATCATCACATTTTTACTTCAAGATCAAACAAATCAAAACATGATGACAGCGCAAGCAGCATTTGTTTTATGTATATCTCAGCGACCATTTAATATAAAAAATAACAAAAGCGGAAAAAATAAATACTCTACTCGCATGTGTCATTGGACAATTTTTGCTTCACTCATGCTTCTTGCTTCATAAGCTGCAACAGAAATCAGCGAGCATAACAGGAAAAACAAAAGACTTTTTTATGTTAAATGAACGGCATCAATTCATGGGAAGAGCTTTTGAAGAACAGTTCGGCAGACATGTCATTCGCAATACGTGTTCTATAAACTAAAAGAACTAAGACTTAAGCATAGGAAACCCAATCAAGAGGAAGTTCAAGTACATAATCCAACTTGCAATATCAGTTCATATTTGACTATTTTCTTTTGGGAGCAAGCTAAAAGATACAGCAGTCTCATTTACTCAATCAATTACAAATCAACTTGTATATCTAATAAGACCGTATACGATCTAAATTTCTCAACATAAATTGTCCAACAATGATTGACAACAACAAACGAATGTGAGAGAATCCTCAAGCTTAAAGCAGAGCTTTTGTACATATCGTCCATCTACGCATCTAAGCTCTCTATTTCTTACAAAATTGAGTTGGGTGCATCATGTCAGGACAAATAGCTAGAATCAGTGAGGTTTTGGCACATACCCATCAACAGCAAAGTTTCTAGTAGCTGCTGGTAGTGCTAAACGCATTCCATCAAGTTCAGGCTTTGCAATGATTTGGCAACCAAGGCGAGACCTGTAAAAAATTGTCTCAAAATCATTCTTGGAAGAGAGAAACGCTAGATTAATAAAGCTTTATCTCCAGAAGCAAAATATACGTTTGAGTGAGCCCAAATGCAAGGTCCAACATGTCGTTTTCTTCATCCTTTGGCTCTTCCAATTTATTGTAGTAATCAACATCCTAAACAAATGTTTTCAGTCAGGAACCTTGTGACTGAATCTTATATTCTAGAAGCCAAGAGATCAAACAGACACTCAAGATAATAGGACACCGTGTTAAGAACATACCATCACAATCACGTGACAGGTTGAACATGCAAGTGAGCCTTCACATGCTCCTGAGATAAACATAAGGAGTGTTGTGAAACTATGTAACATCTTAGCTAGAGACACAATAAGTAAAAAGCTCGAGGGCTAGATAAACAACTACTCATTAGTCATGATCTACTGCTTGTTCTTCGTAAAAGAAGTTTTTGAGGGTTCTTGCAGCACATACATTGATGTTGTTAGAAGTGTTGCATCTATTTACTTATGCACATAAGCCTAAGATGACAATGGAATTCCTAAAATTTCTGTGCAGAAATTACATTCCAACTTTGTCATGTCAGGATTAGGATTAAAGGGCAAGCATACCATAACGAAGGGTAACAGTGCTGATTCATAGCACTAACGATAGGCTCTTCATTTGTGTTGCATATAAAAGTGCTTTCTTGCATGCATGGAATAATTACAGACTCTCAAATCTAGGTAGGCGATTATTTTATTGCTGCTAAATCTCCACAGCATTTGCTGCAGTGAATCAAGATAGAAAGCTGTAGGGCACTCTTCCCTAGGAGACCAAGCTAAGGCAGTATGTGATAGGGGAGACACAATATTGATCCACAAATGAGTACGGCATATATATGGCACCAAGAAGCACATATAACTTCGGTAAATCAATGCAAGCAAACACAATGTTGCTAAATCTGTCCGGAAAACCAAAAAGTCTGAGGAAATGAGATATACAGTTCCAGTTTAAGTTTAAAAGAAAGATACAAGCACAAAATATGCACCTTCAAGTTCTATGTCATTTTCATGGGCAGCTTCCAGTATTGACATTCCAATAGGAACCCTGATGGTCTTCTCCTCGCCATCTTTGTCAACAAACGTCACTGAAATCCTGCCCAGATACCGCAAAGTCAGCATATGCTCTTTCTAAATGTCAATGTGTGTATGCATGTATGCACAACAAGCATGTATACCAAAAAAATCAACATAAGTGCTGAGAAAGGATCTTACGTCTCTTTCTCTTCGGTATTCTCTTCTTTGGCATTTATATTTGCTTCAGTTGAAAAGGAGCGAACCTTCAGAACACATTAAAAGTCAGAAACCGAAGCGTCATAAGTTCATAGCACTATTCCCTAGAATAAAAATGATACTGTCTGAAGAGCTAGTTTTCTGCTCGAAGTTGAAAGATTTCCTCCAAACGCTTACTATTAATTTGTGAAGGAATGTCTAAATTGCAACAAGAGTGATGAATATTAATTGGCATACATGCTCAGCTGACTACAACAGAGAAACGCAAAGAGGAATTGACAATCGGGAGTTACTGTTTTGTTATGATTCAGCAAAAATCATGTATGCATGTGATTCAATCTATAACTTTGCGTTAGTTAATACTAAGCTAAAGCTGCTAAACAAGAGGTTCCAGTAATCTTGCTACCAGTGCAGTCACATTTCAACGAACCGATGGTTTCATTTGAATCATAATTGCAAGTTCATTGAATATTTACACATCTTCATATAGTTAGTCTCTTTTTCTTTATCTTTATCCTCTCTCTTGCATTTTAACACAAAAAACAAAATAGAATGTTCATGGAGAACGATTGCTCACCTTGACAAACCACAAAAAGGTAAACAAAATGCAAAAACACTTACATTATGATACTTCAAACTAGCGAAAGGTTGTTGAAGATAACTTCTCGCCGGAAAAAGATGTTGTCCTACTAGTAGGAAAGTTAGATAGTTTAGTCAATATAACTGAACCAGAAGTTCAATTTCTAACTCTTAGAGTGTTGTTCAAAGACCCCACAGCATGTGACCAAGTCGAGTAATTACCACATTGCGACCACACGCAAAGCTCTTCTACTAAGTTGTATCTACGGTAGCAAAAACCAGAGGCAGGCTTCTTCAAATCCTCACAACGCTTGTGCAAAATTCTTCTGTATTTAACAAAAATGGTAAGAAAGAACTTAAGCAAGATTCCAATATTAAAACTTAAACAACGGCAATCAACTCCACTACTAACTTCACAAGTACTTGTACTGTTTTTAGCATAGAATCTTACCAAAAAGTAACATTACAATTTCTCTTTTTTTTAAATTTTAAAACATGGTTTCATTTCATAGAGATTCCATAAGAAAACATTTCTGTTACAAAAAGTTACCACTGCAGCAGTACTAATCAGTTTTAACAAGCACAAAAACTATAAAAGAATTTGGTCTTTTCCCTCAAACAACAAGATTAACAAAAGAAAATTTCAAATCTTCACAAGAAATCAGAAGAACAGATACAAAATTTTACCCAATTTGCGAGTTTTCCGGTACACGGAACCGCAAAATGTTGGAAAAATTCTTCATATTCCAAGAAAATCTACCGTTCCACGCCATAAACTCACTCAAAATTCGACAAGAAAATGAAATCTTTTTCCAAAAGAAAAGAAAAGGTGCGATTTTGTTCGGCGCGAGAGAAACCAGAGCTCGATGATTTCGTTCTTTAAGACATGAAACGGATATCCGATAAGTTAAAATCCAACCCTTTTAATTAAACCACTATACGCATTGAGGATTTTGGAAGATTGTTTCGAACGCTATTTTTTATTTTTTAATATATGTTAAAAATTAAAAAAATTTAAAAAAATTTTTTATTATATATTTTTATTATTTTTTAAAATAAAATAAATAAAACTTATTTTTAAAAAAAATAAAAATATTTTTATTTTAAAAAAATTTTATTTTATAAACACTTCTAAATGCTCCTGAGCTGTTAACGGATTTCGGGTTTCTCATTATTCATCTTGTTATCGTTCTTCTTCGATCGATTGCAGAGAAACAAAACTCTAAACTAAAAATCAGGTTTTATACCGACCTCTTTATTTCGCATTTTCATATAAAATTAAATTTATTTTTAAAATGTACAAAATACTAATAAAATTATATAAAATTTCTATTTATCATTTTCTTAAATCGAAAAATTAAACTAATTTTGAAATATTTTTAACAAATATTTTTTAAAAATTTAATTTTATAAGTACTTATAAATTTTTTTTCTTAAACGAGGATCCTGATCGTACTGGCCTTGTGAAATTTTTTTAGTTTAGAATTTAATGGACCAGACGTTCTGATGGCTACAATGGGCCGCAGGAAAACTAGTCTTTGGATGTTTGGGCTATTGGGTTTAGGACATGTGTTTTTTATTTTCAACAACTTGTAGAACTGAACTACTTCAATTTCTTTTTATTTTTTAAATCATGATCTCTGCTTCCACGTAAATTCTATTCTACTGATTTTCGTCTTTGAAATTTTTCAAGGTATGATTCATCAAGATATGTTCTTTCTTTAATGAGTGGGAAAATTGTTGTTGGGTTTTTGTTCTTATTTTTAATTAGTTGGATCGCTTCTTCTTCCTTTTTTTTTCGTGAGCAGATCTAGAGTGTTTGTAATGGTTTTGTTCGGTGATTTCTTCGGTTGGTGTTAGGTAATATGGAATGAGACTTTGGTTTGTGGACTGGGTTTGTTTTGGAAATGATAAATTTGAGCTCATTTTGTTGTTCATTATTAAAAAGATTGAATTTTTATTAGTTTCAGTAGAGTTTCTTTTGATATGGTAGGTATAAGAGCTCAATTTGTTGCTCATTATACAAATATTGAATTTCTATTAGTTTGAGTTTTCTTTAAATATATGGTAGGAATCAGAGCCCAATTTGTTGCTCATTATTGAAAAGATTGAATCGTTATTTGTTTTTGTTGAGTTTCTTCCAGATGATTAGATCTTCACTGAGTTATCTTGGAAACATTTTCATATCAGTTGAAAAAGATTGTTTTTTATTAAATAGAACCCTCAATTTGGTTCGGGTTTTGATTTGGAAACATTGTTATTAGAATGGGGCCGTTGTTTAACTGAGTTTTCCTGGTAATTTTTCAGGGTAGTGCTATTTTGAGCTATGAATTTTCTGTTGCGGCCAACACATACTGCAGCTTCGGATTTACCAAGTATTCCTGAAAGTGAAGCTCAGAAGAATGTCCAGCCAGCTACTACTACATTGGAAGGCCTCATCTCTGAAGATCGTTACTTGAATTCATCGGGCAGCGAAGATGGTGGTGATAGGGGTAGTGATAGTGGTGGTGATGATGGAAACGGGTTGACCTCGATGAATAGAATTTCTACCGGAAAACACACCGATGTTAGTGAAGACGAAGGGTGGATAACAATCCCTTGCAGTAGGTTCTCCTTTATTTCTTATTTGTTACAATTAGCATAATAATGTATAGTGAGCTCAAATGAGAAAAGAAAACTCAAGAAGATTGATATGCGAGTTTGTCATTGTCTGTCACCTAATGTTTGCATGCAGAGGAGCTTCCGGATGGCTGGACTGATGCATCGGATATACAAGAGTTGAGATCCATGGACCGATCATTTGTTTTTCCTGGTGGGTAGACCTAATCTTCTATAGTCACTGCCAATGTTATTTATATTCTTAATTTTTTACGTAATGATCTATTATTGTCTTCCAGGAGAGCAGCTTCACATATTGGTATGTTTATCAGTATTTAAGCAGGATACAGAAGCTATAACGCCTTTCAAAGTGGCAGCAGTTATGTCTGGAAATGGTACTCCTTTGCAGAATGGTAAAAAGTGCTCTGGAGATAAATGTAATTCCTTGAGAGAGGAGGGTGTCACCAGTGATTTAAATGAGGAAGTAAATGCTCACGGTGGCGAAGAAAATGGAAAAAATGCTTCAGTTGCTGCCTCTATTGATCATCATGGGGATATTCCTGCGACTAGAAATATCCTGCAGATGGAGGATCATAAACATCAAACTGAAGTACTTTTGGAGAAGTTTAGAAATTCAAACTTCTTCGTTAGAGTAGCAGGCTCTGATGAACCATTATGGTCAAAGAGGAATGAAAAATCAGCAACAAGTGAAAGTCAGTCGGAGGATGGCGGTCAAAGACAGATTTTAAAGAGTGATGCTATTAATGCAGTTGTTGATAGAGGAAGTTTTGATGGCAGAACTTCAGGTGGGGTTGCTAGGAATACTGCTACGTGCTATTCTTTACGCAATGGTGACATAGCGGTATGGATGATGCTTTTCTTGCTAACTATTTCTTGCATACATGAGCTCCAATATTTGGCTTAAATTTAAGTATTCTAAGGCTTTCTACCTTGCTCCTGTTATCCTATTTTTTAGTGTATTTTTCGTAATTTTGCAGTAGCATTTGAAAAGGACAACTGATTGTCACCGACTCACCCTCGCAAATTGTTACATTAACCCTCAAATTTTAAGCTTACATTCTGAGCTGGTGAATAATGCAAAAATGAAGATGGCGATGCTGCAGAGCAAAATAATTTATGAGAAATTACCAATTTTCTTTGAGGTTAAAATTATTATAGGTTCAAGCTCTCAAGTTCTGGAAAAACAGTTATACACCTGTAGTTGAACTGGATGTCCCTCTTTAATGCTTATGTTTCAAGTTTGATATTGGCATCTATGCACTAAGCTTGTGGCCCTGAAATTGCTCAAAAGCATATTGATTATTTTCTTTCATTTCTCTGGTGGAAGGATTCAGGTTCTTTTACGAGTGAATGTTGGACTAGTAAACGCTAAAGACCCTGTTCTTGAAGTTCTTCAATTTGAGAAGTATCAACCTTACGATATATCTTCTGATGATAACGACCACTTTCTTGATTCAAAGCTTGAGGATCCTTGCCATGAATTGCTCAATTGGTTGCTCCCTCTGGATCATGTTTTACCTCCTCGTCCATTACCATCAGCCCCTGTAACTTCTGCGTCTGGTGTCGGCATATCACACCAAAGGTCAACATCTTCATCTTCTGCTTCGCAGATATTTTCTTTTAGTCACTTTAGAAGCTACTCAATGCCTTCCCTTCCTCAAGCAAGTATACTATCTTCCACTGCTGCTGCCCCTTCTAGTCATAGAACTGCCTATGACGTTGATGATGTTCAGCATTACTCAACAGATAAGTTGAGGAGAAGTCAAGATAGAGAGAGTGACAAACTTCTTTCTTTTCGAGGTGTTTCTTTGGAGCCACAACGTTTTTCTGTGAATTGTGGTCTGCAAGGAATTTATTTACCTGGTAGGAGGTGGAGAAGACAACTTGAAATTGTTCAACCTGTACAAATTCATTCTTTTGCAGCAGAGTGTGCAACTGAAGATCTCCTTTGTGTTCAAGTGAAGGTACTTATCCTGAAGTTTAGAGTTACAAAAATGTTAAAAGTGCTGGCTCACTCCATTTACCATTGTTTGTATACACATGTACTGCTTCTTACCAGGTTACTTAAATGTTGCAATTGGTCAGTATTGACATCATTACAATCCTTTCTTCTTTCCAGAATATTTCTCCAGCCCATTTACCTGATATCATAATATATGTTGATGCTATAACTATTATCTTTGAGGAAGCATCAAAAAGTGGCCAGCCCATATCTCTGCCTATTTCAAGTGTTGAGACAGGGAATTCTCACAACTTACCAAATCTTCCCCTCAGGTTTGATTAAGAAATCTGCTTATTTTCTGTACATAGTAGTTAGCTTTTTCTATCTCTTCTTCATTGTTCAGTGAAGGCTTAGAATAACATAGTTTTGAAGAATATATTACAGGTGATTAACTGAAATATCTTTGTGCTTTACTAATGCAAGCATTCTGTGGGTGTAAACTATAAGCTAAGACTTGATGGGTGTTATCAACATGGCATAAATTTGATACACCTTTCCTCCTGTCATCATCATCATCAATCGTGAATAAGCCATGATGTCTTTTATTATTTACCCCAGCTAGACTGCGTTCCAGTCTCCAACATACTTTCTCATGTTGATATGATAAAAGTGATTTATGCACATCTTATCTGTTTGTTTTGATAGAGAATGTTTACAATATGCATTCTCAAAGGAAAAGATTATACTGTACTTACAATATCCAGCTTAGAAAAGAAAATTTTCATTTCTCCTATTATTGGCAAAAGTATCTGAGTATTCAGTGGATTGCTGCTAAGGCATTGGCAAAGATGTAATATTTTGAGCACAATTTGGTCTCTCCATCCTGGCAATAATTTCATTGATTTGCTTTCTGTAGGAGAGGTGAGGAGCATTCTTTCATTGTTAAACCTGCAACAACCATGGCTAAATGTATGAAGACTAATGATGGAGCAAATTCTCAAGCATTGCATGCACTTAAGGAAGGTTCGAGACCTTCAACTAGTGCTGACCAATTTGCTGTTGTGGTGTCTTGTCGGTGCAATTATACTGGTAAGATTAGTACTCATTAGATTCTAAATAAACTCAAGAATTATCAAAGTTTGTTAAACATATAATTTTGATATGTTCAACTCATGACAACAGAGTCAAAGTTGTTCTTTAAGAAGCCAACAGCTTGGCGGCCTCGGGTTGCACGGGATCTTTTGATTTCAGTGGCATCAGAACCGACAGAACATTCTGTTGGTCCTAACGCCAGAATTCCTCAACTTCCCATTCAGGTTGTAAGCCTATTCTTTGTGAGCTATCATTCACGAATCTGTATGTATAAATGAAAGTCAAGTTTTGAGGTTATCCTGTAGTGTTCAGACATATCCGCTTGATCATTTGCAGGCATTAACACTCCAAGCTTCAAATTTAACATCTGAGAATCTCACGTTGACCGTTCTCGCGCCTGTATCATCCACTTCACCGCCTTCTGTGGTATCATTAACCTCATCACCAAGGTCCCAAACAGGAACCTTTGCTGGTTTCCCTGAGGTTATGGGAAGGGTTGGTGGAGAGAAACGGGTAGCTACTGTACAAAGGCTAAGTTCAATGCCCACTGCAACAGAAACTCAGAAAGAGTGGATCAACAGTGGAATTAGATCTATTTCCCTTGGGCAACGCACTGGGACAGCCCCTGATATTAGCTCCAATACCAATTTGGGTTGCACGCATCTTTGGCTGCAGAGTACCGTCCCGCTAGGGTAAGTCCTTTGTTTGATCTTTTTCGTAACTACCGGGGCACATTTAACTTATTTTTACGTTCTCATTATATGACATTAGTAATCTTTTCTAGTTTCTGGTTTCTCGTGATTTTTACCAGATGTGTCCCTGCACATTCTAGCGCCACCGTCAAGCTTGAGTTACTTCCTTTGACTGATGGCATCATCACGCTAGATACTCTACAGATAGCAGTCAAAGAGAAAGGTACGCTATCAATAGACATGCTAGTGTTCTATTCACGCCATCCAAATGTTAATGTGTAAGCAACGCATTGGTTTGAAATTTTCAGGTATAACATATAAGCCGGAGCAGCCTTTGAAGATTTATGCAACTTCTGAAAATGCTACAGCGGTTGTCTGGCAAGCTTAGATGTAAAACTATAACAAGATCTTTGGATTTTAGTTGTCTGTGGAATTTGAAATCGCTACTTCCAGTGCCGAGCGGTGCTTGAGTTTACAAACGGATTCAGGAAACCAGAATATTGATTGGAAGAAATTTCTCTTACATTTTATGTTTTTCCAGGGCATGAGTTTGAGTTGTTACAAATAATTCACTTTGTAAAGGAGTTGCTCATGTAAAGCAAATTCTTGAGGCAACAATTCTTGAGGTTAATGCACTTTTATTTAAAATAAATTACTGTAAAGTGAGTTATTTCGAATAGTATTACTAAAAATAATTTTAATTTTTTATAGCTAAACATAATTTTTTATATTAATGTAAACACCTTTTTAATAAAAAAGTTGAGTTATTTAGTGAAAATAATGCATTTTATTAGAACACACTCTCAAGGTGTGTTTTTATCTTAATAACTCATGTTTTCAATTAACAAATCCTTTTATTGAAAGGATATCAAAAATTAATTTATTAAATTAACTTTTAAAAAAAATAATACTAATTATTAATAATATTATTTATATTAATTTATTTGAAGTAACTCACATTCGTTATCCAAGAAAACACACTTACTGCTAGATTCTGCTTTACAAGTTGCTTGTTAGATGGTACGATGTGGGAGTATTCACGACTGCTTATAAAATAAATTTTTTTTAAAGAAAATATTTTTGTTTTATAGTTTTATATTTTTCTAAATATTTTTTTATATTTTTTAAATTTTTAAATAAATTTTATTATTACTTATAAAATATATATTTAAAAATATATATTTAAAAATTAGCTTTTTCAAACGCTTTCAAGAAACTTTTGGCGTGCTTTCTAACCTTATAAAAGTCACTCACTTTTTTAAAAAATTTTAATTTTAATTTTATTTTTCAACTAAAACAAATTTAAATTTAAATGTTTTGACAAAAATTTTTACTTTCAAATTTACTTTCATAAGAAATAAATATTAATTTTAAACTCACTTTTTTATTAAATTTATCTTTTATGATCTAATTTTAGAAACTCAATTCATAGATTTAATGAACACGCCCTTACTCCATTACTAAAATATTGATCATAAATTTTTAATCTCCAAGTTGGACAAGTTGGTGGGACCCACTTGAAAAACAAAGCCAATATAAACAAACCGTCACCAAAACTGTTTCAACAAACTCGGTCACCACAGTTTGCATTTGGTCCCAAATAATTAATTAGCGGACAAAATTTCACTTTTGCAATTGTTTTAATATTGTATTTTCTTATTTTAAGTTTCTTTTTTTCTTGAGAAATATATGGATTATCTACATGTAGAGCGTGATTTATTTATAAAAATAAGTTTTATAAAATTATTTAGTTGATTGACTTTGGTAAAAATGAAAAATTTTAAAATATAATTTTGATTACTAAATATTATAAAGTTTATAAAAGATAAAAATTAAAATAATTTTTAAAAATGGTAGATTTTGTCAAATATGTTTAATTTTAAAGCACTTTTGTGAAAATATTTTTATAAAAGATAAGTTTTTTTTTTTGTTTATCTCATAACGTTGTGGCCCAATCGTTAAGGACGTGGTTCAAAAATAAAGTATGAATAAATTTATTATTTAAACTTTTAAATAATAATAATAATAAATATAAAAAACTTATTATATAAAATTTTTTGAAATGAAAAGCCAATCAGTTAATCTTTCCTTCGATAATCTTTTGTGAGATTATACAATATTTAATTATTACATATTTGATTTGGACCAACATCACAATAGTTTTTCAGTTTTTCTTAACTAATTTCATTTTTTCTTTTTCAATAGATTTGAAGTGGAATAAATTAAATTTATGATATACTGAAACTATATATAATACGTTATATTTTTGAAGCTCCTTCAAAACGTTGAGAAGAGAAAAACTTTTTATAATTAGTTCGGAAGTATTTATAAAATAATACGTAAAAACTTTTATATTCAAAAATCTTTTTAAAATTTATACTTATAATATATATATTAAAAAATATATAAATTAAAATTAAGTTTGAAAACCGCACCCAAACTTGAAAATAATAAATAAATATGGACAGCATTCTTAGTAGAATTATTTTAAAATGAAGAGATTATTTTAAACCCACTTTGTTTTGTTTTTGAAGCTTCTACTAGTTTCTTGATGCATGAAATTATTTTATAAAGTGTTAAGAACAGCAAGCTCCACCGACTTGTCAAATTAGAACATTTTCTTTTTTTTGAATAATTTGAATTACCATAATCAAATTTTCAAAAACGAATTATCTAAACAATATGTTTTATTTTATTTATTTAATTAACATAACTTTGAAAGTTATATTTTTAAATTTAAATCATAGAAGGAAAATTTGAAAATAAATTTTCAATTCCACTTAAAATTATTTTTATAATTTTATTTTCGAATATTCTCTGACAAATAAAATTAATTTTAAACAAAATATCATCAGAACTAAAGCACCGAAAACAGAAAATTACTTCGTCTTATTTTCAGCAAAAAGTTTTCAAAAAATTCTTGACCACAAAATGATGAATCAGGGAAGAAACAAAAAAATTAAACAATTAATAATAATAATAACTACAATATAGGAGAGTTTTTAAAATTTTTTTAATTCCTAACTCCTAACGAAACCCATACAAAAAGTTTTCACAGTAATTAAAATGGCGAATTCGGCAAATTAATTACATCAATATTTTTTTCTCCCAAACGATTACGGTCGAAATAATTTTTAATGCATTTCATGAGGACACGTCATGCTTCGACGATATCTTCTGCTTCCGGCCGCTACGTCTCTTGCTACCGGCGTTGCCGCCTCCTGGTTTCGTTCTCGTCGACGTCTCGCCGGAATCCAACGACTGCATGCATAATATAATCAATTCACAAGCTTTTTCAAGGATAAGTTCGAATAAAAATTTAGACCACAAAAGAGCTGAACCGTCTGATGTGGCACATTTCTTATCCATGACTTTCCCAAAAATGTGGGTCCCATACCAACATGAGGATCCACGTCAGCATTCTCGAATATTATCATTATCTATCAAGTAAGGAGAAGACGGGTAAAAATTGCAATTACCTCGAAGCAGAAGGCAGTAAAATCATCGATTCGAGACTTGCCGGAACCGGACATGGCATTAGCTCCCCGTTTGTTGCCGCTGCCGATACTACGCGACCGTAACGGCGGCTGCAACGGAGGGCAGGCTGATGTTGGAGATGGCGTGGACAATGAGTACGATCTACCGAGGTTGCCGATGTTATTTATCTGTGGCGCCGCCGGCGGTGGTTTGTGTTTCGACGGTGTAGCAGCGATTCCGATGATATCTTCGTGGAACATGTCCACAAACAACTGCTGTAAATCTTCCAAACTATCTTGTCCACCATTTTTCTAACAGGATCCAAAAAAATCAAAAAGAAAAAAAAAAACAATAACTTTTGGGAATTTTGGGAAATTTAATTACTTACAGATACAGAAGGTGATGGTTGATTCATCATATGAGCCATTTCACCAATAAAGTCACACATTCCCTGAAAAAACCAGGAAAATAAGAAAAATTTATTTCTTTGGAGAATTTCCATGCAGAAACATTTTAAAATTTTGTTATACGTTGTCGTCGTCGTTGTCGTCGTAGACTCCAACGTCGTAAAGGAATCTCTTGTTGGAGTCTGATAGAACTGATTCAACAAACAACACAGTTTATTTTTTGGATAATTTTCAGAGACTTTTAGTGCAAAAAATGGAAATATTTTGGGGGATTCTTGTTACCCGTATAAGCAGCTTGGATTTCTTGGAATTTTTCTTTGGCTTCTAGTGATGTGTTGGAGTTTCCGGTCGCCGAGCAACGGTCAGGGTGCCATCTCTGTTTTTGTTTTCCACCAAAAGTTTTTGATTCAGAAAATTAAAGAACAATGTTCTGGTTCTGGTTTTTTTTCTTTTTTTTTTTTGGATGGGTTTTCAAATGCTTGATAGTTTTGTAGCATGCAAAATACGCTACAACGATTTGAACTTTTTCCCATAAAAAGTTCAAATGTTTTCCTCAAATGGTAGCGGCATATTTTTCTCCAATCTTTATACAACTAAATGAACAGAGAATCAAATCTTCTTTCCAACAACATGGTAGACATTAAATTCAAGTCTTTTAACATACCCATCAACTTCAAATCTTAACAGAAAGCAAGAGCTTGAACGAATGCATGAAGAATGCTGCTTTTTGAGGAGAAAAATCAAATCTTTACCAGAAAATTGGGTAAAAGATGGAGCCTTTTTAACATAGCCATGACCTGAAATTGGAAATCATAACGAAAAAGTTTCAAAATTTTGATGGAATCTCTACCAGAGCAAGTTTCTTGTAGGCATTTTTGAGCTCAGCTTCAGAGCACTCTTTCTTCAACCCCAAAACTGCATAGAAATCTTCACCACTTCCACTTCCATTCATCTTCTCCGCTTCCATCTCTTCTCTACTCCAATTTCATTCGTTCAATTCATTATCGAGAAATTTTTTTAACAAGAACAACAACAAATCGAATGGGGTGGTAGAGATTTCTTACGAAAGATAAGAACGAATGTATACTGTAATAAGATAATAAAGAAATAACAGCGTTTGGTTTGAAAAAGAAGATGAAGAAGAAGAAGAGAAGCCTCCAGAATAAACGTCTGCTTCTTTTTTTTTCTTGAAGTTTTTCAAAAAACCATGGCTTTATTTAAACGAAAATTAAGATCGTAATTATTTATTTGAAAATAATTCCTTTTCAAAAAAGGTCAAAAAAGAAGTTTAGTAAATAATCGACTCATCGTAGATGGCTGAAAATAATTGTGACGTGTGATTTTTATGTTCGCGGCGCCGTGCTTCCTGAAACTTCTCCGCCCGCCGATCATCAACGTGGGCCGTAAGGAACCCATATACATAAACAAAGACCCACTATGGCCCACATATTAACTCATAAAATATTATTTTAAAAAAAAGTTCTTTCGCGAACTTGGTGCAACTCGTTTCAAAAGACAATGACTGGCGAAAGAAATAAAAAAGCCCACCGGAAGCATTTAATGGTCTTTGTTAATGGTACGGGCTAGGAGAAAAGCCCATTAACAATATTGGGTTGGATCCTTATGATTAACGTCTGAATTAATCCGTGCTGTATGCCTGTATTACGAACGGTTCCCATTAGTCCACATGTCTATTTTTCTATTATATCCCATAATTATAAGATTGTAAAAATAAAAACGTAATAATGTACTAGATTATCGGATATAATTGGTACTTACTTGAGATTTTGTTGCGGAGTTTCTAAAACTGGCTTCTTTTTTTTATTCGTTTTATTCAATTCATTTTTTTGTTTCTTTATTTTCATTTCTCATTTTTATGTAAAGGAAGTTTTCCTTAAAGAATTCATGGTGTTAATGGTGATCTCATCAAATTCAATACTGTAAGGTAAATAGTTTTATACGCAATTTCCTTTTTTGTGTTTTGAATCTAACGTTCGATCGTCCGAATATCTTGAAATTTCAAAAAAAATTTCCATGTTTATTTTCAAGCCGATCGAATTTGAAGGCATACAAGTAGGTAGGTACCAATGAATGAAGAAGCCGGAAAAGTTACCGGAATCCGGCAAATCGTACGGTTAAGAGAACTTCTACTGCGATGGCAGTCCGTTGCCTTAGGTTCAAAAGACGTCAGAGAGAGTACTTCCGATGAGATCGGCGGCGGCATTCCACCGTCAGTTAACAGAAGATTGAAATCTAACAGCATTCATTGCGATTCAGATGAAGAGAGCTGTCAGAGCCTGGAACCCCCACCGGACGTGCCTAAAGGTTACATTCCGGTGTACGTAGGGCCGGAGCAACGGAGATTCGTTATACCGACGAGTTATTTGAGTCTTCCGGTATTCAAAGTTCTGTTAGAGAAAGCAGAGGAAGAGTTTGGATTCGATCACAAGGGGGCGTTGACGTTTCCTTGCGAAATCGAGACGTTCAAGTACATTCTGCAGTGCATGGAGAGGCACCGGAACGGTCTTATTGACGACGGTAAGTGTTCTTTCCCTATATTTATTATTATAGTTAAATAATATTAAAAAAATTGTACAAGATAAAATTTTATTATAGTTATTATTTTTTACAATAAAAATATTAATAATTTTTAATTTTATAAATGTTTGATTTCATAATCACTTTCAAATAATGAAAATTTAATTTTAGCAATATAAATTTTTGATAAAATTTGTACAAAAGGATTTTTTAAATTAAAAATAAATATACAATAGGTTTATAATGTATTATTTTCTTATAATATATAATTTATGCATATTTTATAATTTATTAAAAGTAAACCATCAGGAGGTATTTGGGAGTGATTTTAAAATACAAATTTTTAGAACAAATTTTTTTAAACGAACTCTATTTTTTACCTAAAAAATAAATAAATAATAAATAATTAACTATATAAAAATTTTTTATATTTTATCAAATTTTAAATTAAATTTTCTAAATAATTTATTAAAAAATATATATTAAAAAATATGAACTAAAACCTGAAATGTAATGCTAAACATTTCTAAATATTTAAAAATTATTTTCTAAATAATTTTTCTTACTAATATTATTTGTGATTGTGTAGAAGGAAACCCCACGGATTTGGCAAAATGATTGACGGCTGCAAACACATAAATTGAATCCAATGTTTTAGAGAACAAAAAAAAATTTAAAGTTTTATTAGCTTGAGATGTATCGAGGAAATATTTATCCTCTGATTATTCTGATAATTTATTTCTAATGTATAATTTAAATCTGTATCACCAACAATTTAATTTTTGAGTATACATATTTTCATTAATTACGGTCTCGTAATTTTTGCAATGCTCTTATATATTCCTTTTGCTTAATGAAATTTGAATTATAATATGTTTCTAAAAGATTAGAAAGAATTTAATATGTTCTAACTTTTTTACTAATAAAATTTAATTAGAAATTTCCTTTAGAAATTGAAATTTTAAAAATAAGATGGAATTATTGTTAATTTCTTTCTAAATTCTATTTTGACACTGTTTACTAAGCTCGTCAGTCTTTTAAAACCCAACCCAATTCGACCGGACTAATCTAGAACCTAACAATCCTACACCGATTATGCATTGGATGAGTAGCATAACCCGATATGCAATAAATTCGATAAAATTCAGATCTATCTGACTGATTTTTGGGTAATCCAATGACTCGGTAGCATGATCTTTGGATAAAATTCGGATCAATCTAATTAGTTTTAGATAATCTGATTATTCGGTAGGACGGATTGTTCCGATATTATTATTAAATAAAAAGAAATAAGACGTTAAAATATATTCGCTCCTCGAGTTCTTTTATTGTTCTGAATCGTTTTTGTCAAGTCTATAACCCTCCATCCTTCTAACCGGCTAATCCTTTCTTTTGTTGCCATTTTTGTTGCTAATCATTATTATTGCTTCCAAGTTCTATTGATCACCGAACTATCTTTACTCTACTGATTCTTTCTATATGTACAAGACGATAATCAGTTATACATAATTATATATAGTATAGCTAATTTGTAATGCTTAAAATATTGAGATTTTTCTATATTTTTTGAACTTTTTTTGTTATTGTCATGATTCTTGAAAACTATTGTTTCAAAAATAAAAGATATAACTTCAAAAATATATTTAATATTTATTGTATATCATCATGATTTAAAAAAAATTAAATAACTATTACGGTAGCTATTATATAATGTAAATACTATATTATAATATTAATATTTATTTAATAAATCTAACTTAGTGTGTCAATTTGGTGATCTAGTGCGTTAATCGGTTATCCGATAATATTTTTGGATCAAACATCGGATTGGTTTTTAAAACACTGTTGCTCATAATTTGAAATTATAGACACCTTTATTTTGTATATTAAATTATGAATTAATTAATTAATCTATAAATATATCTGCATACATTTATGAGAGAGCGATTTGAGAATGCTTTTACTATAAAACTTTTTCAAATAGAAAATATTTTTATATTATTTTAAAAAAAAATCTCTACTTTTTACTTAAAAAGTAATAAAATAAATAATATAAAATTTTTTATATTTTTTATAAAGTAAAAGGAATTTTTGAAACGGAGTAAAATAGAATGCCAAACGCCACTATCACAACTAACAGAAAAACATATTTTTTTTAAACTAACGGAGTCCAAAATGATTGCTGAGAATCTGTAGAACTATTTAATTTAAAAGAATTGATTTGTTGGTTTGTTCAGAGCAGTTAATTAATACGATCGTTTTTGAAACATTTACCTTCTCGATGAATTATTATGTACAACCGAAAATGTTCTTATTCTTATAACTTAGTTTTTTATAAAAAATTATTGACAGTTCATTTTTTATCTGCACAAAAAATAAATAAAATTATTAATTTCTAAAAATTTTAAAAACTGAAATTATCTATAATAATAACATTTATTATAATTTAGTTTTTAATAACTTATTTTAGTGGAAATAATATGCTCAAATTTTATTTTTTTTAAATAAGATTTATTTTTTTATTTTAAAATAATAATAATATATAATAAAAAATTTCATTATATAAATTTTTTTATATATTTAAATTTTAAATTTATTTTTTAAATAATTATAAAATATATGACATGAAAAATTGAAAAACATAATTTAAAAAATGCAATTCTAAACGGGCTCACAGTAAAGCAGTTTACATTATTTTTTCACTACTTTCTGCATGGGAGGAAAAAATTAAAAAAAAAACAACACAAACTCAACCAACCTTAGTTAAGTTAATTAACTAAACGGTAGTTAATTAACTCGAGTAGCCGAAGCCTTTCTAACAAGCATAGAATTCAACGAGCTCATCAAGAGACTCCGGTTGCTGATCTCCATTTTCAAGCATCCACAGCAAGTGCTCGAACAAAACCACTTCGCAACCGACGACACTTCCGTCATCGCTCCCGGAACGTTCTAGAAGGTTACGGAACAACGGATGAGATGTAACGCCACTGCCGACGAGGTACCGCCGACGAGACTTGCCTACGTAGACGGGACAGTACCCAGTAGGTACCTCGTCGCCGTGGAAATATTTTGAAGCACTGCGCCATTCGTTCATTAAAACACTGCCTTGATCGTTTACGTCTGTCCTCGTCGGAGCTGGTGACGTCGGTCGATGGGATAACCGGCTCGATGAATGCCATCTCTTTATCATGCATTTGAGCTTGCCAAGCGTTCCTATCTTTGCCATGTCGCCGCCGGCGAGGACCAACAACTCTTCTCGTTGCCGTAAAAAAGGTAGTAGTTTTTTTCAGAAGGATTTGAGGCCGTGGAGAAGCAGAGACGAAACTGCTTTGTTATATATATATGTAAAGAAGTGAGAAAAACAAATAACCAAAATGAAATAAAGAATTTATTAACAGAATGAAGCATCGCCGTTATTAAATTACAACATTGCCATTGGCGGTTTGTCATTTTGTACGAATTTAGTTAAAAAATAATAAATTAAATAATAATAATAAAATTTTTCGATTTAAAATGTTTATAGTTTTTAATTTTTAAAAATTCTATAAACTATATAAAAATTATTAATAAATACAATAAAATAATTTATTAAATAATGCGAAATGGGCACTTAATCGTTCAATACTTCAATATTTTACATGCCTTGGGCTAGAAGTTAAGAATAAATAATTAATTATAGAGTGATAACAACTACTTTGTTAAGTTGGTGGGTAGTTTTAGAATCAAACTAATAATTAAAAGTTGAAGTTTTAAGTTTAACAAGGACAAAATTAAAAATCAATTAAATTAATATTTATTAGGACGTTCATAAGTGTTTATAAAATTAAATTTTGATATTTTATTCTTTTTTAAAAATAAATTTATTTTTTTACCTCTTAAATAATAATAATAAATAATAAAAAAGTCTTATTATATGAAATTTTTTTATATTTTTAATAAATTTTCTATATATTTATAATATGTGTTAAAAAATATGAAATAAAAAAATTAAAAATTGACACTAAGTACACATTTCATTGGGCCAATAAAATCATATTTTAAATACACATAATTGATTTTCATAAAATTAAATTTTGCACTACTATATAAAATTATATGTTCTATTTTCATAACATTTGAGTTTTAAATTAATACACCTAATTTCTAAAAACCACAGTAGACAGTTGACAATTTATTTATAATTAGAAACTTGCAAGAATCAAAGGCCAACTGCAAACCTGATTAAAGATTCCTTTTATTTTCTAATCTTCTTAAGTTTTGTTTTTATTTCTTAATCAAGTTTTTTCAATGATCAAACAAATCTTCTCTTGTTCGACCGTTGATAATTCTTTGATTGCAATTATAGAAGAATAATTTCACAAAACTCTTGCAGCAATTTTTTAAAAATTATTATTTTTTAATTTCATTTCAATAACAGTAGCTGTAAATAATTGAGCAGCTGTTTGTTGCGGTATATAGGTTTGTAACATTATAATAAAAATCTCACTTAAAATTTAACATAAAAGTTATAATTAATTTATTTTAGTGATTATTTTGAGACTAATTTACTTTCTGTAGAGTTTTTTTAGTTTTTTCTAAGTAAATTTTTTGTTTTTATATTTGTTTATTTTTTTTTCTTTCTCATATTATTTAGATAAATTTTTTTAATATATTCTATATTTTTTTTGCGTAACGAAATATATTGGATATTTTTAACATAAAAGACCCATTAATTTTAAATATTGCTTTTTATTTTCGTTGAAAGAGATTATACATTATATACTCCTTAACTTTAGCTTTTCAAAATAAATTTTTACATAAATGAAGTTTCAATCTTTGAAACAAATTTTAAAAAATAAAAAGTTTGCAAGTATAGAATATTGTTATAAATATAAAAAAATTGATATTCAAATTGAATTTTAAGACAAAACTCTAGTATTCAAAAAGTTGTGAGCACACGTGAAGGTAATTAACGAGTTAAGCTTGTTTTTGTTGAATTAATAGTAAAAACATTAATTCCATATTAAATAAAAAATAAAATTAGTTAATATATTAAAAATTTTATAAGTTATTAGTTTAAGTTTTTGAAACTTTTGAATTAGATTAATATTATCGAACTTTTTAGATTTTTTTATTAATTCTTTCAGTGTTATATTTTTATATATAGATCGGACATTTTAGATTTTTTAGATATTATATTTTTCTAATAATTTTTAGATATTTTTCTAAAATGTAAGAATTATTTAAAACTATTTAAAAAATTAAAAATTATTTAATTTTATTTTTATATTTTTGGAGCAGGTCCCTTCTGGTTGGATGCCAGCAAGCATGGAACATGAAAAAGAAGAACCATATGCATGGATTGATTGCATGCCCACAGCAACTGCACCGTTGCAGGCTGTAATCCAATTCAAATCAAATACTATGGGCCCAAAAAACAAATCCACTCCCAATTATTATAATACTCTTTAAAAGCTATATATATTCACTTCCAATAAAAATTAAATATAAAAATTAAACAATATGGAGTAATTTTGCTTAATAAAAATGATAGTAATGTTGTTATTACTATATATATATATTGGTGTATTAGAATTAATAAAATACGAAATAAAAATATACGTAAATAAATAATTATTACGCCGATCGAAAATAAGTTAAAAGAAGATAAATTTTAAGTGTTAGAATATAAAAACGATGCGATTTTATTTGAACAATTTAAAAAAGAATATATATCAAGGTTAACTTGATTTAGAATGGTGATGAATGATTTAGATAAATTTAACATTTCGTTATATTTGATTTCAAATCAAACAGAATTAAAAAAACGAATTTATATGGCCAACTTATATAAGTGAGATAAGTCTCTAATTTGTTTTTTTTTTTCTTAGTTTTTAAAAAGTAAAATTTAATATATTTTAGATTTGAGAGGATCGATAACGTGCCGACGGAAATCCATGGAGGTAGATTTGAGCATGTAAACCAAGTACTTGTATGATTGTGAGAGTTCAATGCCATGACATGTTAGCCAAATGTTAGAGGAATGCTTATTAAAAAGGGTTTTTTAATAAAAAAATTTAAATATATTATTTTATATATTTTTAAAAATAAAATTATATATATAATTATTTCATAATTTATATTTTCTAGATTTAAAAAAATTTAGAAATTTATGTATAATTTTTTTAAATTGAAAAAAATATATTAAAATTGATAAGCAATACCAAATATGTCTAGGATATTTAGAATTGTATTTTCAAACGTTATTTTTTTAATTTTTTATATTTTTTAATATATATTTTATAAATATTTTTGAAATTTATCTAAAAATTTAAAAAGTGTAAAAAATTCTATGTAATAAGATTTTTTTATTAATTTTTTACATAAAAAAATAGAATTTATTTTCTTAAAATAAATAAAAAAAATTTCGTTAAAAAAATTTTTTATTTCATAAATAATTACTACGATTTGTTATGCTGTTGCTCATGAAAAATAACATTAAAAAAAGAGTTAATAATTTGTACTGTTTCCTTTCATTAGCACGTGAGATGCTTCAGATCTTGGTACCGCGCCAAATTTGACATACAGGTTCACTGAATTTACTTACAAAATGTTTTATTATATAAATATAATTTTAACATATAACTGAAATTTTAATAGAAGTTAAATTTATTATAAAATTAAAAATAGAGTTCGAAATAAATTTATTATGAACAATTTTGTCCTTTGTCTTCAAAATTTTGGATTGAAGATTCTATGAAAATTTCTAAAATTTTGGCTGATGATATTCAGGTAATGTAACGAACAAACTATGCAAGGTCATTCTGGGAATGATTTTATATCATTTTTGTTTGAATGGCAGTAAATGAATATTTTGGGTAATAATTGTTCTTTCTTTACAGCTATATGAGTGGTGTGTTTTAACTATGAGAATTTTCGTTTTATAAGCTTTGAGAAGTTGTTAGTTGCGAGTAGGGGCATTATGGGAGTGATTGTGACAGCTGGCTCCGTTCTAAATGTTTATAAAATAAAATTTTTTAAAATAAAAAATATTTTAAATTTGTTTAAAAAGTTTAATTTTTTTATATTGTTAAATTTAAATAAATTTCTAAATATTTATATAATATATATTAAAAAATATATAATTTAAAATTAAAAAATAATGTTTGTGAAACGCTAAGCCAAGCGAGGCCTAACTATAAGGGACATTATGGGAACGATTTTCTGTATAACAATTTATTATTGGTACGTAAATGTGTCCAGGGACATTATGGGAACGATTTTATGTTCGAGGTCCTAAGGAATTGTGTTATGACTGTGCTATGTGGGTGCAATTTTGGAAATGTATATTTAGGAGAGGAGACATTGCGAGTCCATTTTGAAAATAATTTCAATGACCATGAGGCGTTCTTTTGAATTTTGGTTACTTAAATTGGGATTGAGAAGGTGTATTTTGGAAATACGACCAAAGAATTATGTTTATGAATTCACCAGGTGATACTTGAAGATGAGAAATTTCACTGATCAAGAGCAACACCAACACTAACAGCAACAATACCGGCAATGGCGCCGGCAGCAGCAAACGAAAACGCTACACAGACAAAGAACACAAACTTTCAAATACCTACTCCTCGAACAGCATATTGCCGCCAGATTCACCCAAAAATTCCGGCTACAAGATGACGCAGATGTCACTAAAATCTTTGTGTTACCGTCGATGTGCGTCGTCCGAAGAGGACGGCAATCCAAATCCAAAATGCTTGACAAAAACAGAAATAAGAATAACAAATAAAGAAACAAGAATGTAACTGATGTTGTTTTACAGTAGCGTAGCAAAGTTAACTCCATGTATATATGTACCTCTATGGTGATATATATAAAATCTTAGACCCTTCTTCTATAAATCATCACCAAATCGACCATCAGTAAGTTTTGTGGACATGGAAGAAGACCATGCGAGTAGCTGATAATAACATTTTGAGTAGACTGTACTTGTCGAATCGTATATCGTGTTTACTTTGTTCAATGTAAACTTGACAGCCAGTCGGAAACTGTTCTGGCAAGAAGTATGGTGTCATTGAGGGAGATGGCTTTCAAGCTTTGAGCGACAGCATCTGCAGGGGTGTACTGCCTGCCCGCTTGCCATTTCAGGTCCTGAATAAGCAAAAGAAAGGAAAATGAAGCAACTAGGAGATGGAATCTGATGTTCATCAACAATTGCCAGACATAGAAAACACTAGAGTAAAGCTTAACCATCATACAGAATTGAAAGATTTTCAAGAAATCAAGTTTTTCTCATAGTAATGGGAGATTTGAGAACCTGTACACATGGTGTGAGATGATTTCCAGAAAGAACCACCTTCTTTAACGTGCCACCTATAGACTCAACTCTAGGTTTCAAGAATTCTTCGATAAGGTCAGTCTCATCAATGGTATCACTATTAAATTTAACCTGATAGACACTAATCGTTAGTTTTCAACAATCATCAATCTAACTTGCAGCGATACAAAGGTTTAACGAAAAACAAATTTACCAGTAGAGTATGAGGGACACCATATGATCTTTGGAAAAAATCACGGTTCTCAAGAGGTGTAGGCCTGAACTCCGATACACCTTCAGCAACCTGTAAACATATTGTAGTTGATGAGAGAAGCCTCGGAACTTTTAACTAAAGGCAGTACTGTTAAATTTTCTCAGTGTGCTACTAAACCTGATTAAAAACCGAAGGTAACTGATCTAGAAATCTGTTGAAAGATCCTACTGCTTCCTCATCATAACTCTCTACGACAGTTCTTGCAGTATTCAGCAACGTCTTCAAAGCATCACCTAAGTGTTACACCAATCGTCACACAGAGAAAAAGCATAAAATGCGTTAAAGTTTAAATGTTTTTCCACTTCATGTATGCCAATTACGAAATGAATACCTGAGGCATCCCGAGCAACGGAGTATAGAGGAAATGTCTCGATGATGGGTGCTACCTGCCTGACTGCAGGACCTAACTGCCCAAGGAAATGTATCATAATCAGGACAAAATAAGATCAAGAACGTGCTCTCAACAACATTTAGTCAAGCCTCTAGAATTATCAAGAATTATAAAGGAGAACTTCCAAGAAGACCGAGGCAATTCAAAATCAAGCTGGGCTGAAAACTTACACCAAGTGCAGCAACTGCCAAAGATTTAAAATACATCATTGGTAGTCACGACCTTAACATGTTTTGAAAGCCAAGTGTTTACTGCTGTTCATAACATATTCACAGGTGATGATGCTAACAAGTAACAGTAAGTACCACATTTTGGTTTTCAGTTCCTCCACTCTAATTACAACAGTTGTATACCAGAACACCATTCAACACCACATGATTGATATCTAATACTATATCTTTGGGTAAGATATGGATAACATTTCTTTTGAAGCGTACAGCCTCATTGTTTTGTATGCAGAACATAATAACAGAAGCACCTTTCGTATGCAGAACATAAAAACAGAAGCACCTGCTCGAAGTATGGAACAGCCTCTGTTGCCGGTCTGTTGTTGAATGAGATAACAGCATTTGCCTTTAATATGGAAAAGAAACCATCACTCATGATCCATGGTGATAAAACTAGTACATAGGTTGGATTGAAACGCATAGATGAAAAGTACCATCGGTATCTTCTCTGCAAAGTAGCTCCCAACGAGCAATTGAAGCAAAGCACCGTTGCTTCAATGCAAGAACAAAAAGCAGGTATCAAGAAAATGAATAGCTAGAAGAAAGTAGTTACTCCTGGCAATAGAATGGTATCAAACTAGAACAAATTCAATTTGAAATTGAAACCCGTAACTCAGGCTGACCTATGCCCAACAGAGTATAATGGGAGATCGAGGAGGTCAGCAGCAGAAATGCCTACTTGTGGGAGTCCAAAATCAAAGAGATTTTCCATGCAAGCATGAAAATTCTCATACACCTCTCTTGCCGCTCGTTCATGATCAAAAGTCACATTGTACGGTACGGAGACAATTAGATATCCATCCTTAGCAAGAAGCTCCATCAAATGACTGCAGTGTAAACCACAACTTGCTTCAGATAAGACTGAGAAAGCAAAGAGAAACCTCTATCCAAGATGATATCTTTTCCTTTTCACACAAGCACAATAATTGGTCAAATTTTTTGAGACAGCGTCCATTCTTCCAAGCACAGTGGATATGTGAATGAAGTGTATGTGTTCTAGCCTCTAACAAACATGGGCAGAACACAAATTTTGCATATTTCCAAGAGAGTTAGAAATTATTCTTCTACTCCTTATCAGATGCTAACACTTTTAATCTGACTATATTAAACCTGTTGGCCTACTGAGAAATTCAAGTTTGCAACAGCTCATGAACAAAATCAACATTTATTTCATTCGAAGTTCCAACTCTGCACTCAAAAGGATTACAAATAGAAATCCCATTTTCAAACTACAACTCTAATCCAACAGAACTCACCTTAAAAGAACAAAATCACCAACTTCTTTCAATCATAGTTCCGAACTTTATCACTATCACTCATAAAAATCTCATATTTAAACTAAGCAACTCAAAAATCAACAATTTTCAACCAGAAAGAACAAATTACCAATTTGTTGATTCAAAGCTACCAACTTTACACCATTTCTCAAAACCAACCACTCATAAATGTCCAATCCTTAAACAACAAAAAGTTTTGTTTCTTCAAAATACCTGTATGTAACTTCCGGCACAGCTCCAATAAAAGCTCCCCCGACGAACTTCACTATCCCGCACGGCCATCGTCGTTGCCCCGCCGGCGGCGCTAGAACCATGCACGGACCAACCTTCTGGAACGCGTTCACGTTCTTCTTCCTCTTCGAACTTGTTGGATAACTGTTTCTATAACTGTTGCTTACGGTTCTTGTTGTTCTTCTTCTTGTTCTGTTGTTTGCGAGAAGAAGAAGAGTGGTGAAGGTAGAGTTGAAACTGTGATGATGCCTCGAGATTCGGTGATGAGATGAGATGGACGGTGGCTGAGGAAACAGAAGAGCCATAGTTGATTCTTGAAAAAGCTTCCCACTCACACAGAGAGAAAACAAGAAACGAAGAACTAGTGATTATTATGTTATTCACAAAAAACTGTTGTGAACTTCGGGCGTGTTTACCAACACCCCTAAACTCCACTTCCTTTAAACTCAAATTTCACATAAATACTTATAAAAATTAAAATAAATTTTTTTATCAATAAATTTTTTTTAAAAATTTAAATTTAAAACTTACTAAAAATATATAATTAATATAAAATTTTATTTTTTATTAAATATTTTTTATTTTTTATTTTATTTTTTAAATTTATTTCCTAAAAACTTCACTTCCCTCAAAACTCCACTTCCACCCCTAGGTAAACACGCCCTTCGTAAAATTGAGAGGGAAATAATTACAGGAGTTTGTAAAACAGTTAAAAAACAAGGATTTATTTATTTCTTCCAATCGATTGAAATTTTATAATTTTATGTTTTATTACTTGAAATTAAAACAGTTAATTTCACTGAATTTTAGTTTTACTTTATTTCTTCCAATGGTTTGAAATTTTATAATTTTATGTCTATTACTTGAAATTAAAATCTGCACTACAAGATACATAGATAGGAAGATTTATATTAAAAGATATAAGAACGACTTTGATTAACCTCATATGTGAAATTTTTTTTAAAAACTTCACATATAAAGGTTTATTTCAAATACACTGCACTATTTTTCTTCAAATTTTGAGTTCGATCAGTTTACATATTTCAATTATTACTCTGACTTTTATTTTTATTTTAATATCGAACTTTATTTTTATCAAAATTTAATTTTACTTATTTCAAATATTACTCCGAACACTATTTTTATCGAACTATAGTTTTTATCGAACTCTATTTTCATAAAATTTAGTTCCGTCGGTTACTTACATTTAAAATACGTTCTTAAAATATTTTAAAATTATTTGATTAGATTATAAATCTAATTTCTAATACAGCTCCTAAGTTTTTTGGTTGCTGAAAATTACCAAAACATGATTCCTATCCTAGAACTACAAATTTTAAAAAATAATAATTATGTGTAGTGTTTTCTGGAATATTTATAAAATAATTTTTTTTAAAATAGAAAATATTTTTTTTTATAAAAAATAAGCTATATTTTTTTTTCTTCAAAAAAAATATAATAAAATTTTTTTATTATATATAATTATTCTAAATTTTCTAAATTTTTAAAAAATATATATTATAAAATATAAACTAAAAAATTGAAAAGTTTCGTTCAAAAAATACAATCGCTCTTATTTGTTTCATCACGGGAAACCCAATCTGCATCATGACGAGTGGAAAGCTCTCCAAGCTATTGGTATTGAACATGTTCCCGAGTAGAAATTACTATTTCGAAATTTTAGTTTTTTTCTTCAGAAGTTCCAAATAATTCAATGTTTTAGTGATACAAATAATTCAAAATTTCACTTCCATGCAGATTTTCACTTTCAAAAATGTTTGAACTCTATTTTTAAAAACAAAAATGAACTTCTTCAACCCATTTTAAAAAATAATTAAAATATAAAATTTACTTTAATTTATTTTAAAATAATTAAAATATAAAAATTAAACTTTATTTTCAATTTATGTTCAAAATATTCTATTTTTATTTTCGCAAAAATTTATTTATATATATTTGAAACTTCAAAAAAGTTAAGTACTGTTTGAATAGGTTTTTTAAATTCCTTTTTATTATAATATTTTTTTACATTTTATAATAAATATTTTATAATTTTCTAAATTTAGAAAATAAAAATTTATAATAAAGTTTATATAATTTATTATTTTTATTTTTTATAAAAAAACTTGTTTTATAAATCTTTATAATACTTTTTTATTTTAATAAAATTTTTTCCGCAATCACTAAAACATAATTGGATCACTTTGTTTACTCGCTTGAATGGAATAATTTTAGGGGGTGTTTGGAATTGCTTATGAAATGGAGCTTTTGTAAAATGAAGAGTATTTTTGTCCTTTTTGAAAAATAAGCTCTATTTTTTTATTTCTAAAAAAATAATAAAAATATATAATAAAAAGATCTCACTCCGTAAAATTTTTTTACACTTTTTAAATTTTTAAATAAATTTTTTATATATTTATAAAATATGTATTGAAAAACGTAAAATAGAGAATTGAAAAATTGAGTTGGGGGAAAGCAAAGCCAAACACCCCCTGGTAATTCGAGATTTCGTGTAATTAAATTAAGTAAAAAATAAAAAATAAAATCTTTTAAAAAATATGTAAAAATAAAATATTTTAATTTTTTTTAGAAGTAATTTAAAAGTAAAATATAAAAATATATTACAATATGTGTAAATAAAATAATTAAAATTAAAATTTTTATTTAAATTAAATATATAAATTTTAAAAAATTTTAATTCTAATAAAAAATTAAAATTTCGAACGATTAATTAGAATACGTCCTTCGCCGAAACAAATTTGTATAGTATTTTTTTGAAAAAAATACTTTTAAATAAAATTTAGTAATGGGTTTTATTATTTACGTTAAACTAAATTAAAATATTCTTAAAATTTTTATACTTAAGTAAAATTAAAAAAAAGTTAAATAAAATTTTTATACTAAAATAAAATTAAAAAAAAGGAAAAAAAAACTGAGCCAAACAGCACAAGCTTGGCCGCTTGGGGACTCTTTCAGTAAAGACTAGTGGGTCCCTGTTTGCCGCCAACGTCCAAGGTTAAAATGCTTTGCGGTTAAAGAAGCTTCTGTTGACTTGATGACGTGGCCCAATTTAATGGTCGAAGTCGCTGGATAGGATGACACGTGGACTGTTAAGAAACGGCTTTCGATGATTTTGGTGCGTTTCGAATTAATTATGAAATAAATTTTTTTAAAATAAAAAATATTTTTATTTTTTTAAAAAAATAAGTTTTATTTTTTAACTTTCAAAAAATATATGTAATAAAAAATTTTATTATGTAATATTTTTTTACACTATCTAAATTTTTAAATAAAATTTTTTAATACTTATAAAATATATATTAAAAATATAAAATTAAAAAAATTAAAAAATAACTTTTAATATGCTCTATCAAACGCACCTATTTTTACGTAAACGAACCAACCGTATGCAAACATGCCCGGTAACGAACTGAAATTCTTTTGATAGGTAACAAGTTATTTGATTTAACTGTATTTTTCAATACAATTTTAAATTTACTTAAATATAATTATAATTGAAACAGAAAATTAAGCACTACTGCAAAATCTATTTTATGCAAAATTTAATTATAAATATTTAAAAACACATTTTTTAAGCGTTTCTAAAATATCATTACTAATTTTATTTATTATAGAATTTTATTTGTTTTGCTGGAATTTTACTTTAATTTTGCTAGCTAATTTTAAGAGAAATTTGAATGACTATTGGAGACCATGTTACATTATTAATAATAAATATTTTTTTGGTTAGTTTTATGATTAATTGTTGATTGTGATCGTGTTAATGTTAAATTATAAGAAACATTTTTCTTACTCTTCCATGTTGCCTACACTCAATTTGTTGCGTGATTGAAGTGATCATGATTATCTAATTCTTCAAACTATAATAATATTCAGGAGTACGTTTAATTTTTATTTAAAATTTAAATTTTATATCTTTAATAAATTTTATATTATATTTTAAAAATATTTAAAAATTTGATTAACTATAAAAAATTATAAATTGAATGTAAGCAAAATTATTTAATTTTCTAGTTTCTTATGATACAGAAATTAATTGAAAATTTGTTCGAATAAATTTACAAAATTAATTTGTGAAATTATACAATATATTTTTTATAAAATTAGATCGTCCACTACTGGTACCAAATTCAATAATTGCTCAACTCAATCATAGAGCTGTGTAAGATTATTAATATAGTTTTGCCCCATAATGAATGTACTTAATTCCATTTTCACATTAATTAATTACATACTAGTTGTTTATTCAATAGCTTCTAATAATGTGATATATCTCAGAAATTCTCTTGATAATTTTAATTAATTAAGTTTGATGATAAGAAAACTTTATAAATAATAATAAATTTTCAATAATTACCCAAATATAATTTTTTTATTAGCTTAATTTTATTATTGTAATAAAACTATCTTAAGGCAAAAAACTTAGAAGTTCTCAACAGTGATTTAAACTATTTAATATAATAACGACAAACTTATTTCAAGGGGAAAAAAATAAAATTAACAAAATAATAATTAATCTTTAATTATTTTCCAAGGTCAAAAACAAAGTACCCGTCTTAGCAAGCAACAAATAATGATCAAGAAATTTTAAAAAAATCTTCCAATTTCTAATTGATTAATTGATTAAGATATAAATCTATAATTTAATATATACTACTAATAATTGAATTATTTTTTTCTGGAAGCTGTGGTCTGCCTTCGCTCTCGATCTCTACCTTCTTCTTCACTCTCTCTCTTCGAAATCTCTCGAAACCAAAGTTTTATTTTTGTCTTCTCTCTCAAAAGCTTCAATCTATTTCTCTCTTGATCTCTTCAAATTCATTCAAATTTCTGTTCCCGATTTACAACAATTTCCAGCTCGATAAATCAATTCTTTTTTCTTTTCCCGCAAATAATTTGTTGTTTTCGATCTGTTCAATCAGTATTGTAGTCAATCGTTAAAATTTTCGAGTTTTAGTTTTCAATCAATAAATCAATCGATCGAGGATTTGTTTGTTTGTTCGTTGCTGTTAAGCTTCGTGAAATTCACTATAAATTTCCTTTGGGGATTTGTTTGTGTATTGAGTTGAATCGAGAGATTTGGGGAAGAGTTTGTGTGAATGGAATTACTGTATCTGAAACAACCGCTGTGGAGCTCAAGAACGGAAGAAACAGCAGTGGTAGCTGTTCCAGCAGCGGTGGAAGAAGAAGAATAGGACTAAAATATTCTTAACGTGGTCCATCAGCAGAGCAATGGCTGCTTCTGCTATGGAAGCAGGGGATAACGGTTCAGCTCCGTCGTCAGCCAAGTCTGAAGAACTACAACAAGGAACATCATCATCAACAACACCAACAACAATAACAGCAGCAGAAGCAGCAGCAGAATCAGGGGGGTTTGCTCCTTCTCGTTCTCCGTTGGAGGAGCCAAGAAGCAGTGATGGATACCTTCACAAGTTCAGACTCTTCGAGACGCGATCTGTAAGTGAATTGTTTTAGAAGAAGAGTGGGAAGTTTGGTTCTTTGAAGTCAAAATTTGTGTTGTTAGTACTGATCTGTAAGAAGCTAAATAAGGAGATCCATGAGCAAGTGAATTGTGTTTATCATGTTGATTTGAGCTGAGGAGGCATAGAAAAGATTGGTTTTCAACTGATATAAGCAAGATCTGCAAGTGAATGCAGCTGTTAATGATACGTGTTAGAGTCTGAGAATCTCATTGACTAGATAAGCTTCTTAATTGTTGATAGGATGGGGTCGAAGTGGTTGTTTGTTTTGCAAACGAGAAGTTGCTTACTATAGATAGTGTTGTACTGGGAAAATAGATTGACTGATGTGTTTGTTTTGTTGTAGAAATTTTATATGATTGGAAGAAACAAGGGGAGGACTATATGGAGAGTTTTGACGATTGACAGATTAGAGCCTTCTGAGCTAAACATTCGTGAGGATTCTACTGTATATACAGACAGGGAGCTGCAAGATCTGTTGAAGCGAATACATGAAGGAAACAAGTCGACTGGTGGATTGAAATTCATCACCAATTGTTATGGCATTGTTGGTATGCTTGTTCACAATTTGATTGCTTGTGTTTGAATATTGGTGATTATGTAGCCTGCGATAACGTGCCTTCTCTTCGCACTTTGCAGGGTTCATAAAGTTCTTGGGGCCTTATTACATGTTGATGATAACACAAAGGAAGCAAATAGGAGAGATATGTGGCCATATGGTGTATGCCATCACCAAAAGTGCTATGGTCCCGATTCCTAATCCTTCAGTTCGGTGCAATATGGCTAATTCTAAGGACGAAAACAGGTCTTTTGTTTATTTTATGTGTAAATAGACGTGTAACCAATGTACATGTGAGTCCAGAGTTTTCAGGACATTTGATTGTGTAATCGGACCTATCTTGTTTTGAAATTTGAGTTATGAAAGTTTCCCCTTTCCTGTTTTTATTCCCCCCTTGGAAATCAGGTTCTCTAGAATACTGCAATCCTTCAGAACACAGTGGTTATCTGTGGCAGTGATATGTAATTATTAGCCTGCTTTTGTGCTTCTTGTTCTTCTTCAATATCCATTTGGAACTTCAATCCGTTGTTAGTTCACTTGGATGGTATTTAATCATGTGCCTAGATATGCATCTTGAGTTCATACAATCTGACCGAAGTATACTTTAAATTCTTTTCTTTACCCCCTATTATTGTTTCAGTTGATTAATTGCTCCTCTTTCTCAGTTTCTAATTTCATCTTTCTTTGTTAATGGGTCATAGGGGTAGAAGTATTAATGGGTTTTTTCTGTTTTTCATTGATGACATAGATACAAGAAGCTGCTGCGCACAGTGGATCTTACAAAGGACTTCTTTTTCAGCTACTCATACCATGTTATGCGTAGCCTTCAAAAGAACTTATGTGATGGTCAAACAGGCCGAGTTGCTTACAAGACAATGTTCGTCTGGAATGAGTTTTTGACGCGGGGAATTCGTGGTCTTCTGAAAAATACGTTGTGGACGGTAGCATTGGTCTATGGATTTTTCAAACAGGTAATTCTTAAATATTTACATGGTTTATGCAATTACTTGAACTAGAACATTAGTTTCAGATTTCAGGTTAGAAAAACTGTTATAACTTACTATAGAAACTTAAATATGAGGAGAACATCCTTAATAAGGCATTTGCGTGCTATCTTTTACTCAGATGTGATAGTTCTGGTATTTTATGATGTCAGTAGCAAGGTTGTTGCCATGAAATATTCCTGTCATGGTTAAGATTAGAGAAGTGATGGTTTCTTGAAGTAGTGAATCAAGTACATCAATGGAATGTAAGTATGAGTGAGTATGAAGGATATATACTCATAACATCGAATATACAAGCACTTTGTATCTCCTGAACAAACGCTTCTGTTAACCTTGGATTGAAGTGCTATGTACAATTGACTTTGTTCTATGATATTTGAAAAATGATGTGATGCTAAAGTAAATCTAACGTTTTACTTTTCAAGGTATATTATTGTAATTTTGTATCAGTGACTTTATTGTTTCCTCTCTTTCTCTTCCTTGGATCGTGCCAGTATCATCATAATTCTCCCTTTATCTACAGGCTAAGCTTTCAGTAGCTGGTAAAGATTTTAAATTGACACTCATAGCACGTCGATCACGTCATTTTGCTGGTACAAGGTAACTTCATAACCTTGAATTGAATTGATAGTGGAACCTACTCTACTGTGTTCAAGTTGCCCTTTCTTTTGAATATTGGAAAGGTGTTATGGTTCTGTTTTGTTTGTTGATTTAGGTATCTAAAACGTGGTGTCAATGAAAGTGGTAGAGTAGCCAATGATGTTGAGACAGAACAGATTGTTTATGAAGATGTACCTGGGGAGCCTCCAACGCATATAACTTCGGTGGTGCAAAACAGGGGTTCTATTCCCCTCTTCTGGTCCCAAGAGGCTTCAAGGCTGAATCTTAAGCCTGATATAATTTGTAAGTTCAAAGGAATTGGATTTTGTGTATGCATTGATTAATCGAATAACTTATCTTGTTTTTCGTTCTGCAGTACACAAGAAGGACAAGGAGTATGAAGCTACTCGTCTTCATTTTGAGAATCTCGTAAAGCGATATGGAAATCCTATTATAGTTCTAAATTTGATTAAGGTCCGTCTTAGTTCTATGACTCTCTCCTTGTTTAAAGACAAAATGAACATGGTTTTTTCTTTCAATCTCCTTGAAAGATCCGAATGGCAATTCAGAATAATATTTTATAGGATCTATTTTGTAAGCCCGTATTGAGATCTCTGTAGAGTTATTAATGTCAATGCTATTGGTTTAATCAGACACGAGAGAAAAGGCCTCGAGAATCTATACTTCGTGCAGAATTTGCAAATGCGATCGATTACATAAATAAGAATCTTTCATCAGAAAATCACTTAAGGTTCCTACATTGGGATCTTAATAAACATTCACGCAGGTATTTCAGCATGCTTTTTCTTCTATTAGAGTTTCTGGGTATAAATGCAGATACTTACTCAGGCTTCTTAATTCTTCCTTTTTCCTCTCTAATCCAGCAAAGGCACAAATGTGCTCATGGTACTAGGCCGAGTGGCTTCAAATGCCTTGGATCTAACTGGTTTCTTTCATTCCCAAGTACCGTTGGCATTAAAATCTGTGGATGCTCTTACTTGGTCAACCGTCAAGTGAGTTTTCAGTCACTTATGGCTTGTAATTTCTGTTTGCATGTTGGCTATTATTTCTTCTGAATTTCCTCTAACTGTAAGTGTTCTTTTTAAAATCCTCTTAAGATGGTTTTGTTACTTAAGCTAGCACTTCATCTGGTGTCATTTTGTTTATTGGCATCGTATCTCTATTTGGAGTAGATTCATCAAGTCATACAGCTGGCACTAACCAATTTTTATGATTTTCTAATATTTGGTGCTTTTATTTTCATTTTATCTGCAGGAAAGATGAATCTTGTAACCAAGGTGCCTTCAATAGAGGTGACGCTGATACTTCTGCAAGTGGATCAGAGGAAGATAATCCTAATGATGGCAACCTTGTTAGAGATCGATCTATAGATGAGATCAACGGTAACAATGGTGTTTGTTTAGTGGAACCAAGCAGGTCACAGAAAGGTGTTCTGCGTACAAATTGCATCGACTGCTTGGACCGAACAAATGTTGCTCAGTATGCTTATGGATTGGCAGCTCTTGGACGTCAGCTACATGTCCTCGGTTTAATTGATCATCCTAGGATTGACCTAGACAATCCTTTGGCAGATGATTTAATGGGGTTTTATGAAACGATGGGAGACACACTTGCTTTGCAGTATGGTGGCTCTGCTGCTCATAATAAGGTAGGTAAATTTTGATCCATGGATAATTATGTAGATTATGATCCGTGGATAGGTATGTAGATTATGGTTTGAGTACATTTATATCTGTGAATAGGTATGTAGCTTATGATCTGTGTTATGGCATGTCCTTTCTGTTCTGGTATTTGATTGTTAAAATGACTCTTTTACATCTCTTTTGCAGTAAGTGACTCAAATCAAAATGTAATAGTGTGCACTTTATTAATAGTCTGCTCCTTAGGGTTGCTTGAGCTTTAGAGCAATCTTCCCTTTAACTTTCATAACGGCTGCTTGCCTAAAGTACGACTAGCCATTTATACATACAGATATGATAATTACAATGTTGTATTTACCTACCTTTTCTTTTTTTTTTTTATTAAAGATATTCAGTGAGAGAAGAGGTCAGTGGAAGGCTGCAACACAATCCCAAGAGTTTTTTAGGACGCTTCAGCGCTACTACAGCAATGCCTATGTGGATGCTGAAAAACAGGATGCAATCAATCTGTATGTTTTTGCATTTTGCTTCTGAAGCAGTCTGTTTCGTGCATGGTCCTGATTTAGCAAATTATATATTTTTGTAATCCAGATTCTTGGGGCACTTCCAGCCTCAGCAGGGTAAGCCTGCATTGTGGGAATTGGACTCGGACCAGCATTACAATATTGGGAGACGTGGGTTTGCAGATGAAGATGCAAGGTACTTTTATATCTTTATCCAAGATTTATGAATCATGCCCCATTGTAGTGTGAGTTGCATATTGCATTCGATCTAGAAAATTAAATATGAAGCAGATAAGGATGTGTCTTGTATGGGAAAAACCAAACTTGGATGCTTTATTGTCATACTCAAGTGGAGTATTGTCTTTGTTTTTTTATTTAGTCTTTTACTGTTATATTATTTTTGTTCCTTGTCATTAACTTTGTCATTATGATTTTCATTTCAGAAATGGATAAAATTTTATTTTGCATATCCTAGTTTTTGACATCTTGAAAAACCATGATGTTAGCAATTACTACTTTGTCGTACTGATAACCTACGTATGAAACCAAGAGCTTAAAGCTTTTGTAACTCTTGGTGGATTAAAGAAAGGGGTGGTACAACAGTTGAAGCAATCTATAGCAAGTCACCTCTTTACGCTTATCCAAGATTTTTTTCCCCTTAGGAATGGTCATTTTTGTTTGATGTAGGTCATTCAAAAGATCTCTATCTGATGGCAACATTCTTTCTGAAAGCCGTACTCCATCCTGCCATAGAGTTGGACATAAGAAGCTTCCCAACTCAGGATTGGCAGATAAAACCCATCAAACTGCAGAGGGGAAGATCTTATCAGAATCAACCCCTGAAATATCGACTTGTGAAACAGAGGTGTCCTTCTCTAGGTAACATACTGAGAAGCATTTGTCTTCTTTAAGTTTTGTGAGCAAGGTGCATGGACAAGATAGGTGATAATTGAACATTTGTTTTTCTCACTGCTAGACTGGATGAGTTGTCTATTCGTAGTTCTTGTCAACTCTCGCCCTTTTGTTTATAAAGATGTATCAAGCATATTGATTTATACCTATATCTTATAGTTTTTAGTCCTTGTTTCAGATTTTATTGTGGATATTCTTTCTAAAGAGCTGGATTGATGCAATATGGTAATGCTATTTTTGCAATATTTAACCTTCCTTGGCTTACTGCAGGTTCACTCCTACAATGCCTACCAGGCGGTTTTTCACTGAAAGCGAGCACAGCTATTTTCATGATCATGGAATCGATGACTCAAACTTTTTGGACCTTGATTGGCTTTCATCATCAGGGAATTCTTACGATGACGAACTAGAAAGGTGAATAGCTTTATGTGGATGATTTGCTGTCCTAAATCCTAATGCACCTTGTTGTGCTCTCTTTAAAGCAAAATATTGGTGGTCCATCACTCCTTTATACTCAACTATTAACAATTTTGTCCCTTACATGTCGTGCCTTTGGTGGGATTGTATCTTCTTCTGGAATTAAGAAGTAGAATCACATCTTAGTTGTCAGTAGTAGATAGATACGTTAGAAGAGGTTTAATAAGAACTTAAAATGGAAGTGAGCTGATGGAGATTAGAGCTTTTGGACAGTAATACTAATTAAGTGATTATACCAATAATTTGATACCAGTAAATATAATCATGGAGCAATTTACTGCTCGAAGTTACTGCCTTGCTTGAGAAAGTCGTATTATTTGTTGCATCAGCAACAACTTTGGTGCTACCAGCCATTTGGAGGTGTTCATGCAATTCTTTGTAGTAGTTCTATTCTTTCAGTCACTGTTCAGTTCCACTTTTCCCTCCTTTATGAAGTGGAGAGTGTACAATTTCTTAAGCATAGTACATATAGTCTTTTTTTTTTTATTGTTTCTAATTTAGTGACTGTCATGCAGCAAACTGGTACTAAAACTATAAATTCTTTTATAATTCTCATTGCAGGTCTGCACTCATAAATTCTCCAACTGAGATTCTTTCAACAGAAGACGTCATCAATGGCATAGCTTCAGAGACAAGTCCACCCCTCAGTGAGAGTGGTTCTAGCACGAGAGTGGTAAGTTTGTATGCATATTAACTATATATGCTTCTCCATTTTGTTTGGTTATAGGATGTTTTCATACTGTTAGTTGTGCTCTAGTCTCTCCTTGTGGAAAGTTGTGTCTAGCTTCTATTCATGCTCTGACTCTGTTTTGCAGGAAAGAGAACCAACTCAAACCCAGTTGTCTGATGATCCCGAACAAAACCCTAACGTTCTAAAAGAGTTCTCCCCAAGTTTTGTGGAATGGGTTTTCCACGGGGATGCCCTTTGTCATTGATTTGCAGTATATTCTGGTACTTCATTTTTCTGAAGCTAACGTTTCGGCTTGGGTATTCCCATATCCAAACCCAACGAGAAGAGGATGGATGGATAAAGGGAACAAGAAGAGAAGCGACCAAGGTACACAAGTAAATGGCCTTTGTAAGATATTTATTCCTTCTCTCTTCTTCCTTACGGCCATCTGCTTGACCTTGTGCCTTAAAAGGTCTATCCAAGTGTAGCCTTACTAGCTACACATAAATGAGTAAATATAGTCATAAAATTTTTTCGAATCTCAAGAATCCGTTATTTGTAAAAATAGGAATTTTCTTATGTTGTGAATATATGCTATATATACAGCTGCTTACAGTATACAATTTATCATTCTTTTGGTTTGAAACTCTTTCCTTTCGTGACACGCGGAAGGTCTCTTAGGAGATGTTTATATGCTGTCTGTATAATTTATTATTCCACCATGGAAGTAAAAACATGAACACTCGTCAAAGCTTTGTAGCTATAAGTTGTTCATTTGTTATCTCTTGTTTGTTTCCGCGGCTTTGAAATGTTGTTCAGAAGAAAAGTGAGCTAACTGTCTTTAGTTTTCGCTATCGTTAAATTGAATATTACGGAAGTGTGCCACAACAGTGTAGAAGTGTTTATATTTTATGCTATAGATATATAGACACTTGAGGCGTTTTCATGTAGCTTTAAATTTACTCTTTTGTGAGTTTATAAAAGTTTGGGTTTGGTATTTGAAAGCAAGGTTGATAATAGTTTGATTTTTGTATTTTAAAGTGAGCTTAGAATTGATTTAGTTTTAAATTTTGAGTTTTAAAACTAGTTTTTTGAATGAAAATTTGAGTAATTTTATGTTTATTTTGTTTTGATGTGAGTTGGAACTAAAATTTATGTTAGAAAAATATGAGATAATATTATTAAAAAAGAGCTTAAAAAAAACATAATATTTTGAATTTTTTTAAAAAAATGAGTCTTTATTTTTTATTTGAAGAAAAATAAAAATAATTAATAGTAAAATTTTAAGACAAAATATTGATATTTAAAATTTAAAAATAAATTTTATAGTATATTTAAAAATTTTATTAAAAATATAAAATAAAAAGTTGGATTGAAAAAAAAAATTAAACTCTTTCAAATATTCACTCTGCATGGCTTTACTTTGAAAGTTGAAACTGGTAATGTAAATGGATAATCTGCATAAAAATTTTATTTAGATCATGAAGAGATTTTATTACACGAGTCTCATGCTCTTGCACGAGTTTTTTCATTGAAAACTCAACTTTTTTTTTGGGTTTGTTTACTAACATCCCAAATTTACTTTTTTTTAAACTCATTTTTAATATAAAATATAATATATATATTAAATAAAATTTTTTATTAATAATTTTTTATAAAAAATTAATTTAAAACTTACTATAAATACTAAATTAATATATAATTTTATTTTTTATTAAATATTTTATTTTTTAAATTAATTTTTAAAAAATTCATTTCACTCACTTTATTTATAAAATAAACACGCCCTTTGTATTTGAATATTGGAAACTCTTAGCATCATGTCTTGATGAATGTGTGCTGATAGTTCCAACTCCTGGAAGTTTCTCATTCAATTTCAATGTCGGTTGCAATTAAAATTAACTCTCTCGATCTTGCAATCATGTACTTTCAAAATTATTATTATTTTATTTTTTGTTCCCCACCAAGGAGGGAGTTGACATTAATAAATCTCAAGGTCAGAAGATCTCTGATTATTATGTAACTTGCAAATACGTTGAAACGCTTTGGTCACGTTTACTTGCCAAAACTAAATAAAAGTAAATCCATATAAATTAGTTGAAATTATTATATTCATTTGAATTCACAGGAAGGGAAATAACAAGGAACAACACAGCTTTCATCAAAATTTAGGGTTTTGTTTTTTTTTTTTTTTTTTTTTGGTAAATTGACTATGACCAAGTTTCAATGGCCTTTAGAATCAACTTGTTTATATTTCTTTGCAATAATTGTTCCAGAGTTTTCTTGATTAGTGTGGGAGTTATTTTGTTAATGCTTATCTCTTCCATCTCTAGTTCTAGAATCTCAATTCTCCATTAGTTAAGTTGATATTTAAAAGTAATTTTCAATTATTTTTATTTTTATTTTATATTTTAAATAAATTTTTATAATATTTTATAAATTTTAGAAATTACATTCTCAATATAAAATATTACATTTTGTATTGTAAAATAACAGTATTATTTATTTTTATTATTTTTAAAATAAAAATTTATTTAAAAAAAACTATTAATGTTGCATCAAAAATATTAATTAAGTTACTTGTTTAACCTCTCAATTTGCTTACTAAAATAATGATTCTTGCATAAAAAAATTTAAAATAAAATTTGCTTATAATTAACCTCCAAATGGCACAAAGCAACAAGTTTTAAGACAGCTAGCTGAAATTTTTTAATATTAATTGTACTACTTGTGAATTAAACAGCAGCGCAGTAATTATTTTTAGTGTAGTAGTTTGAAACACACAGCTCACTAACAGCAATATATTTGACCAAACACGTGACAAGCCAAGCGCGTCTTTACTTGGAAATAAATTTTAAAATTTTTAAAATTAAATTTAAAAAATTAAAATTTTACATTAATTTATATTAATATAAGTTTTAAAAATGATAAAACTTGACTTGAAGATAAAATTTAATAAAAATGAGTTTAAAAAAATAAAATTTTGTAGTAAAACAAAAACTTTGTTATTTTACGTATAATTTATTTTTCAAAAAAGTTTTAAATACTTTTTATTTTTTTCAATCACCGAAAACATATCTAAAAAAAATGCGGGTACCGTAAGGATAGACATGAAACACCACATGCACGTGCGCTCGAAAATAAATCGACGCGTTTTACAAAGAGTGGCATAGAAGTAAATAGTGTCATGTACGAGGCCAAATTATTAGCTTCTACACTATATAACTAGTCAAAGTCTTCTTCTCTTCTATTTTAACTTCAACTTCAAACTAGTAGCTCAAAACCTTGACTTGCTACGATGAGACCTTTCTACTATTTACTGCTTCCTCTTCTTATTCTCTTCACCTCCGTCGCCGGCGCCGTTGGTAGCCGTTCGCTTCCCCGTGGAACTAACATCCCAACTCAGCCTCCGGTAGCTTCAAGTTCGGTAGGCTCTATGTGTTCTCAAGCGCGTTATCCCGATCTATGCATTCGAACTCTGGCGCCAGCTCATTCTGGGGCGAAGACGACGTCGTTAGAGTCTCTGACTAAGTCTGCTACCACCGCAGCTCTTCGTTCAGCTTACAGGCTTACTAAAGACCGATCTGCCTCCGTTTGCTCTCAGCTGCTAGCAGATGCTGCTGTGAAGCTCGACGGAACAGTTAAAGCCATTGCGAATCTTCCAGCTGCTAACAGACAGTACATGTCCCGGCTTATTGATTGTCGGACTTGGGCTAGCGCTGCGCTCACTGACGTCGACATGTGTATTCAGATGTTGAACGGCGGCGGTATCGTGGCCAAAGTTACTGAGACGTCGCAGCTTGCTAGCAATGCGCTTTACTTGATCACCAGGCTGACTTCTGCTTCTGCCGGCCGGCATCATTAACAACAAGTCTTATTTCATCGACTCCAAAAGAAATGAGTTAGTCTAGTTAATTAATCATGGTTAAGTTAGTAAGGTCTAGTGTATCTTTGTATGTGGAAGAATGTAACATAAGTAGAAAAGTAGGGAGTTTTGAATCACTTCATGTATTTCTTTTACAGTGTGTTTCTTTTATAGTAAGTGACATTCTGAATAACGATTTCTTTTTTAAGTGAGTTACAGAAAATAAAATTTTAATATTTAGGATATATTTTACTTTGTAGAAAGTGAGTTTCATAAAATTGAGCTCGACATCATTGAATTTGATAAAAATATATTAAAAATTGAGTTAATGAGCTCGAAATTATTTCATAAACTAATTAGGTGGGAGAAAGTGAGTTCCAAACGAGCTCTTAGTTTGAGTAGCATTGATATCAAACAACTTTGTATGATACATATCATTACTTGAATTTAAAATTTCTCTATACATTATATTATAAATTCATAAACCAATCAATGAAATTATAATTAATTATAACTACCGACTTAATTAAGGTGAATTTAATTAGTCAATCCAACTCATGCTACAAATTTAAGATTATCTCTCTAACTCTAACTTCGACTTCTCTTAGGGCGTGTTTCAAACGCCTGTAATTCTATTTAATAGTTCATATGCAGAATTTTAGTTCCAACTTTTTTATTTGCACACTTTCGAATACAATTATATCTTTCAATTTTCAACACACTTTTAAAAACTATTAAAACACAAATACTGAACTCTACTTTTACTTTATTTTTCAAAAAATTCTACTTTCTACTTTTCACTTTCACGAAACTCAGTTACGAATATTTGAAACACACCCTTAGTAAAAATAGATTGATTATGACAAGAGTTTTTTGAAGTCAATGTGGTTTAACATCACACACACTTATCTAATCTCCGTATAAACAACATAACAAATACACATCCTAAAATATAACATACGTATACGTCAACTAATTCAACTCTTATATATAGGTTTAAGCTCGAAACTATATTTTAATTACATATGACACTAGAAATTTTAGAAATATTTGGATGTGATTTTTTTAAAAGAATTTTTCTAAAATCAAAAATATTTTGAATATTTTCAAAAAATGAGCTCTATATTGTTCATCTTAAAAAATAATAGAAATAATTAATAATATAGATTTATGATATAAAATTTTTTGTACTTTTTATATTTAAAAAAATTCTGTAGAATACTATAGAATATTATTTAAAAAATGAAATAAAAAAGAATTGAAAAGTATTTTCAGATGCCGCATACGACTATATTTTTGGGCTTTTAAGTTCAAAAAAGTGATGCATAGTATTTATATAAAATTTTGAAAATTATGAGTAAATTATAAGTCATAAAAAAAAAATTTCATAAAGCTTTACTATTTTAGCTATTTTAAACATTGCCAAAGTAGTAGAGTACTTTTGAATCTGACGAGTTCGGAAAACGACTAAAAATTTAGGTTCGTTAAAATGTTAGCATCTTGTCCTGCATGAACATTTGCAGGTCCAGAAAAAAGCTTTTCAATATAAAAAATTTGCGTACCTTCGGTGGGTAGTCTGCCATTGTTCATGATTTTCTTCAGAAGCGCTTTTTTGATCAGTTAGGTTCCTGGTAAACAACTTTACAAGCTATCCACATTTGATCCATAATAAATGTTGAATTAAAAATAAGTAAATTATCTCTATATTAAATAAAGATAAAAAAATTAATATACTAAAAAGTTTCATAATTCATTTGATTAAGTTTATTTTTGGATTGAATTAGATTTTCTACTATATGCATTGGATACTTCTGATATATTATCTTGGTTAGTGCATTTTTAAATGTCCGTAACTGAGTTTCGTAAAAATAAAAAGTAGAAAGTAAAATTTTTTTAAAAATAAAGTGAAAGTGGAGTTCATTATTTGTGTTTAAATAGTTTTTGAAAGTATATTAAAAATTAAAAAATATAATTGTATTAGAAAGTGTGAAAATAAAAAAGTTAGAACTAAAGTTTGCATGTAAAAGTAGAGTTTTTAATTTTTTATATAATTAAAATATATGAACTATTCGGAACTCAAAATTTGATCAAAAAAAATAAAATTACGTGGCGTTTAAAACACGCCCTTAGCTTCTCCACTATTGTATCTCCGACAATAGTTAACTCTCTATAATGTTTTTCTTCCAACAACTATAACGCCTTTTAGTTTGCCAACCATGTAGTTGCAAAACCCACTGAATAAAAAAAAAGCATAAATAAATCTGTTCTTGCTCTTGTGTTCGTGTTAACTCTTAGTTACGTACTTCGAGTTATTACAAGGGATGAATGCGCCATGCTGGAGAAGCAGGGCACGTGTTTCTTGGCGTGCATAATCCGGTAAGGTTGCCGCCGGTCACGCGTGCACTTCTTCTCCAGCCTGGACTCATTCCCTTCAATCGAAACTCTTCTTTTGGTGCTTCAGATATAGCTGCTTAAAAATCTCCAGGTAAGTTTTCACAGATCGTATGCAATGTTTTATGAAGAAGATAAGACTGCTTTTGCTTTCAAGAGCAGAAGCAGCGGAATCAACCAGTCGTTTGCATGCTTTCTGTTGCTGGATTTGATCGAGTTTGGATGGAATCCAGAGCTCAGAGAGAAGTATTTCAAAAACCATGACCGTGATTCATTCAAGAGAATGTCTCTTGCGCGCATCTTGGATCTCTTTCATGCCATCTGTTTTTGCCAACTCTATCTTTTCGTTTTCATGAGATTGTTATTATGGTTGTTGTAAAGGTTTTGAAATAACCTGAGAAACTTTACTGTTTGAAATGGTGCCTTCTTCAATTGCTGACAATTTCGCGGGGAAATTCAGTCGATCGATGAGTCGATGCAATTGGAAGAACTTTGTCAGCCAAAGATTGGGACTTTATTCTTTTGCAGATGCCCGGAGATCTGCAAATTTGCTGCAAAGGTAAAAACCAAAACGACCGAAAAGCAAAGTCGCCAATTTTTCCATGTTTCTTATTACCTGAGGCCTTTAACAAAGAGCTCCAACAGCAGCTGCTTCCCTCTGTGCTTCCACGGCTAATGTATCTTCGCAGGTTTAGTAAGTTAAGTTTAGCATTGTTAAAAATAATTTAGTCTCAAATTACTAATCAATAGTTCTGAAATGTTAACTATTTTTATTGTCATTTTAGTTTTGAGAAAAATTCTTAAGCTTTTTCAAGTAGGAAGCGAATCCCACGCGCGCGGTACTTTATTTTTTGAAGTTACCCTTACAGTTAAGATTGCAGATTTATTTTTTAAGCCCTTTGGCTCTGCACTGGCTTTTGATGAATTGCTTTTGGAAGACAATTCGGTTGAATCGGAAACTGCGATATGATCGGTGACGATTTTGATATCAGCAGCTTTCTGATTGATTTTTCTAAAACGTTGCATGTACCGAGAAGCAACTAACGCCTTCTCAGTAACATCAACGGACGTCGACGTTACCGTTGTTTCTTGATGATCATTATCAGAAGACGACTGCAGAATATGCATCAAAATCACAAGGATTCTTACCGGCCGGGAAGAACAGGAACTGAATTGCCAGCTTTCGTTCATTCGATTTGTAGCTCGTTCGTCTTCGGATAACGAAACATAAGGTGGCGTGCGAAGAAGCCGTGGTCAGCCCAGAGGTCCGGCGTCGGATTTTCACGTCGGTGTTTATGTTATCCAGTAGCTTTAGCAGCACTCCCGCAGTAAGCGACGCCATTTTAAATTTACCTGCTGCTATGCTATTGGAATTGAAGAACAAGGACGACAAATTTATTAGCAATCGATTTGAGAAGAAAATTGAAACAGGAGTTATAACTACGTACTGCTGTCTCTTGCCTTTCAAGGTAATACTTGGGTTCAAAAAAGTGGAACCTTCCAAAACAACACCAATTGAGCCACTTTCTATCCTATTCATGACGAAGATGACAATAATATTCTCTACACTTTGGGCGTGTTTATCAACACCCCAAATTTACTTTTTTTTAACTCAATTTCAATATAAATTACATACAAAAATTAAAATAAAGTTTTTTTATTAATAAATTATTTTTAAAAAATTTAATTAAAAAACTTATTATAAATATTAAATTAATATATAATTTTATTTTTTATTAAATATTTTTAATTTTTAATTTAATTTTTTCAATTGATTTTCAGAAAATTTATTTCATCCACTTTATCTACGAGATAAACACGCCCTTTGTGTATTACAAACTGCGTTGGTATTGCTTTTTTTTTAAAAAATTATTTATAAACATGTTACATATTTATTTATAAATATTTTAAGTAATTTATTTAAATTTAAAAAGTATAAAAAACTTTTATATTGTAAAATTTTATTATGATTTATTTTTATTTTTTCAAAAATTCAACTTATTTTTAAAGTAAAATAAAAATACTTTTAAAAATTCATCTTTCATAAACATTTTAAATATTTTCTTACTTACTTCACCGTAAATTAATTCGAAAATAATTTTTTTCTCACTAAAAATTTCTTTTATATTTTTATTTAATAAATTTATTCTTAAAATTTTAATTCTTATTTATTTTTCAGAAACTTATTTTTAAATAAATAAATACGCTCATAAAGTCTAATCATAATACATGGATTCAATTTAAACTTAACATATAAATTATATGGTTCATGACTAAAATGGTTTGTGAGGCGAGTGGCAAACAGTGTGGCTTTTGCTTGCTTGGTTTGCAAAATTATCATTTTCCATGAGGTGAACATTCATCTCATCCTCTATGACAATAACATTCTATCAAACTTTATTGCTTTTGAAAAAATAGTTTTATGAAAGGAAAAACTTTTTCATCTAATTTTGAAAATAAGCTATATAGTTTCTTATCTAAAAAATAATAAAAATAAATACTAATAAGATTTTATTACGTTAAATTTTTTTATATTCTAAAATTCTAAATAAATTATATAAAAAATTATAAAAAATATAAATCGAAAAATTAAAGAGCTATTTTTTGATAACGTAATGCCAAACAATTCTTGAAAAAATTTGACAGTTATTATAATACTGCTTTCATTTTTAAAAACTTTTTTATTTTTAAATAAATTTTGACAGTATTATATATTTTGTTAAAATTTTTAAAATCATAAACAATTATTAATTGTACAATTTTTATGTATATAATTTTTATTATTTTTTAAATAAAAAGTAAGCTCTATTTAAAATATTTTTTTTACTAGAAATTTTTTATTTATAAATACTCCTAAATGTCACCTGGTTTAGACTCGCCATCGTAAATACCTATGCAAAATTAGCAAGACTTGTTTATTTTGCCGTAAGTAATCCAAAAATAACTTTATTTAGCCAAAAAAATAATTTTTATGATTTATTATGCTTATTTATATAATTTTATTTTTACAAACTCACTTTACAAGTTTACATGACCACTTCGAAAAACATATTCTTTTACAAAACTAGAAAAAAAATTAACTACCAACAAAAAATAATTGCGTCTAAGAAACTTCAAAACACAAAAACAACTTTTATTTACATGAAAGCAAGGCTATCAAGCAACTACAAATTTTCCATCCATGAAGCTTCTTCTTGTATGGATCAACTTGTTTGAATAAACTGACTTCCATTTTTTCTCCACAGATTCCGCACTTTCGAATTCTTTCGATTTCTTCATGAATTGGAACAACTTCATCAAACCTTTCGTTTCATTCTTGTTTCGCGATTCCGTAAGCAGAGCAGGTCTTTCAACAATCCCCCATTTCTTCCTTGTTCCTGCATGTTCATCTACAGGTTCAGGAACACTCATGGATTGTTCTGAAACATCCTTCGCTCCGCCGTAACTTGCAGACCTTCTACTCCTTGTTGTTTTTGCTGTTTTTAGTGACTGCTTTGGTTGCTGCTGGTGGATGATGCCGTCTCCATTAGTGGCACTAGTAGTAGAGCTATTGCTTCGAGCGAAACGAATTGATTGTTTTGAATTTGAATTCGATCGAGCAGGAGGAGCAGTTCTACGCTCTGCTGCTTGTTTTGTTGATGATGATGAAGATAAACTTCGACTAGGTATAAGCTTTCTTGATCCTGCAACACTTGAAGCAGCAGCAGCATCAGAAGAAGAAGTGTTGTTGATCGTAGACGATTTATCATTACGATAAAATTTCGTAAAACTTTCAGAAAGGTGATGATCGTGATCGTTAGGATGGTATGAGATTTCAAGATTATGAAGCATGAGCTTCAGCTCAGAGGCTTTCTTCAACTTCTCCGATTGCTTCTGCTTCAACCTTGCGTCCCTCTTCTCCACGTACGCAGCATAAAACCTTCCCTTGCCAACTTCTTCATCATCATCACTGGATTTTTTTGTGTTGAGAAACAAAGACATCTGTTCTGATAGAAGCCTTTCGAGTTCATGAAGCTCATTGAATTCCCCTGTTTTTGTTCCGATTTCAAGAACATCATCGCCGTTCTTCATCGTTAATTCCCCTGCTTTTTTTTTTTTTGTGTGTTTTTCGAATGAATGAGATGAATGAATTTCAATCAATTTAGTAAACACTAAGAATGAAATGAATCAAACGAGAAGACTTGCTCTTAGCAGTTGGTTGATTGAATGGGTCTATGTAACTCGGCGCGAGTCAGAATTGACTTGGCTGGATCCAAGTTGGACCGCTGTTCCATTAGTCCAGCAATATTATTTTATTAATTTATATGATTAATATTATTTTATTGAAAAGTTTTTTAAGAAATAAATTTAATTTTTGCCTTAAAAATGATAACAATATAAATATAATACAATTATTGATGATATGTTATATATTATAAATTATTAACAATAAAAATTAAAATAATTTAATAAATAAAATTTTGAAATAAATATGTAAAATAATAGAAGTTTCTTATTTGAAAAGGAAATTGGTTGACTTTCTCGAAGCTTGACTGAACTAGAAAGGAATGTTGACTCTAGTGTCGCGGACATGCGTGAAACTATCATTATATGAATTACTAACTTTAATAAATTCGTATTTTAAATATTTGTAATTTTATTTTTTAAAATTCTAAATTTGAATAATTTATATAGTTTAATTATATAAAAAATTTAGAAGTTTATTTTTATATATAAAACTTTAGTTTAATTTTTTTATTTATAAATTTTTAATATAATTATATTTTTAATTTTTAATATATTTTTAGAAACTATTGAAATATAAATATTAAACTCTATTTTCAATTATTTTTAAAAAATTATATTTTTTATTTTTTATTTATAAAATTAAATTATAGATATTTAAAATATGCACTAAAATTAATCAACTTTAGTTATCTCTTCAATTTTATCAAAAGAAATCTAAAATTTAAATAAATTCTGAAAAGCTTAAAAAACGCGATTCCTTTTCTTTACATTGTGAAACGCTCTCTTCTTCGTTTCCGTTTCGTCTTTCTGTTGTTGTTCTTGTCGTTATTGTTCGAACCGTTCTTTCATGGCGATCCAATTTTCACCAAAACCCTAAAACTCTCTCTCCACTCAATTCAAGATCGAATATTTCCTTCAATTCCATTCAAGTCGGTTTAAGAATCGAAGAAACTCGTAAAAAAAAATCGATCTTGATTCGAAAATTTCTCAACAAGCAATGGAGTCAGGGCAGCACAAGAGATCGCTGCTTCGGTTACGGCTACGAGTTACAGCACGGCGGAGGGGAATCGGGTCCACGTCATCAGAATCTTCAGAGAAAGCGGCGAGGCGGAGGAGAGAGTTGGAGGGTTTGGTGAATTCTGTGAAGAAGCTTCAGAGGAGAGAGATCGGTGCTGGGATTGGGAGCCATGGTGTGAGACGTGGAACTGGGTGTGGTTGTGTTGGTGGTGCTGGAGCTATTATGCCGCCTAGGAGCTGCTCTGCTTCGGCCGCGCCGGAGAAGTTCAGAAATATACAGCTTCAGGTTTTCACTCCTCAAAACAAAATAAGTTCATCATTTATCGATTTGGTTGATTGAGAACTCACATTGTAGTTGTAATTATAGTACGTCTGCTGAAATTTGTTTTTATTGGTTGTTGATTGATTGGTGGTTTATGATTATGTTTTTTGTGGTTAGTGACTTCGCCAGTTTCCTAGAAATCTTAAAAAGTGATCTTTTGGTGTTGATTGATGGACTTGTCGTTTAAGATTACTGGTTTTGAGAGACACATAGTAGTAGTAGTAGTAGTAGTTTTGTGGTTAGTGACTTCGCCAGTTTCCTAGAAATCTTAAAAGTGATCTTTTGGTGTTGATTGATGGACTTGTCGTTTAAGATTACTGGTTTTGAGATTCACATTGTAGTAGTAGTTGTAGTTTTTTTTTGTGGTTAGTGACTCCACCAGTTTCCTAGAAATTTTAGAAGTGATCTTTTGGTGTTGATTGATGGACTTGTGGTTTAAGATTACTGGTTTTGAGATTCACATAGTAGTAGTAATAGTAGGTTTTGTGGTTAGTGACTTCGCCAGTTTTCTAGAAATCTAAGAAGTGATTTTTGGTGTTGATTGATGGACTTGTGGTTTAAGATTACAGGTTCTGAGATTCACATTGTAGTAGTAGTAGTTTTGTGGTTAGTGACTTCGCCAGTTTCATGCAGTTAATTAAAATGAAGAAGTTTGTTAAGAAGTTGGTGAGTATGTTCCAGCTAGTACCAGTTGCATTTGAGTTACTTTTTTCCTTATTTTGTATAGGATGATTACTGGTTTTGAGATTCACATTGTAGTGGTAGTAGTTTTGTGGTTAGTGACTTCACCAGTTTCATGCAGTTAATTAAAGTGAAGAAATGTTAAGAAGTACACGACTGTGTTCCAGCTAGTACCAGTTGCATTTGACTTACATATTTCCTTATATGTATCGGATAGGTGTAAAACAATTGGCAGTGAACGGCTGTTATTTTCTTATCTTCTATTGTAACTTTGCAGGAAAAAGAATGGATTTAACATCGTAAAAAAGGAATACGACGTTATTGAAGCGGATTTGCTAGTTAAGATCTCCTTATTGTTAGTTCTGGATGCATGCCCGCAGTATGGTTGGTTAGTGATAGTGGTAGGATTTCTGCTTTTCCTACTTGAGTACTCCAACATGAGGTCTGCGTGTAGTGCAACATGACTTAGATGATCCATTCATTAGTGCTTTCCCAATCATAGTCTTTTGAAAATTGATCGATATTGGTAGATAACTCCATTAGTTGTTTTTATGACAATGTTTTGGAATCCCTTGCTTGTTGTGTGCTCCTGATTCGGAGTTTCTCTAGGTGGCGTTAACGCGTTTGGCATGGCGTTCCAAAGCTGCTTTTCAACTTTTTTCCATTTCACATTTTTTAATACATATTTTATAAGTATTTAGAAAATTTATTTAAAAATTTAGAAAGTGTAGAAAAATTCTACGTAATGAGATCTGTTTATTGCATATTTTTATTATTTTTTTAGAAATAAAAAAAATAAAGCTCGTTTTTCAAAAAAGACAAGAATATCCTTCGTTCCAGAAAAGCTCCATTTCATAAGCAATCCCAAATGCCAGAGTGCTTATAGAATGGAGCTTTTTTGAAATATAGAGTTATTTTATTCTATTTTTGGAAAAGAGCTCTATTTTTAAAAAAAAAATTAAAATAAGCAATAATAAGATCTTGCAACGTAGAATTTTTTTATACTTTTAAAATTTTAAAATAAATTCTGTAGAATATTGTAGAAGATTTACTGGAAAACGTGAAATAAAAAGGAGCTTTTCAAATGGAGTGAAACGGAATAACCAGTTTGTGGTTAGCTGGTGCCTACATCTGTTCAAAAGTTTGTATTTGGGTGATTTAGCATCATGATAGTAATTGGATGAATGCTATGGTGCTGAGGAGATTATCGAAGGTGGGAACCTGTAGAATTGAAGTGGAACTAATTTTTGTATGAGTGTCTGCGTAAATATGTTTTGATCTGAAGGTTAGAGGTGGCTGACCCGCTGTCCTTATTAAAATGCCAATTTGGTGGGGAATTTTGAGGAAAATTAGAATGGTCATGCCACTCGAGTGCGTCTTTGGTTGCATTAGGTGATATAGATTGCTATTAATGGTGAACATAAACACTTAACCTGGAAATAACATTTCTATTTCTTATCTGAAAAGGAAATACTTAACATGGACTTTCTCATTTATATTTCTTGGTTAGGTAGTTTTTCTTTAGTTGATGTTATAGAAAACCTGAGGCTGTGAATGATTTTAAGGTGTTTTGTTCATTGTTTACCTCTTACAACTAGGTTCTAATATAGTTGGCAAACTTAAGCATTCTACGAAAATATCCAGATGATTTAAGAAAGCTTGGGTTCAATAGTGATCTGCTTAGGGATATTTGCAACTTTGAAGCCTCAAAATAGCTATTAGTTAATTCATCGATTATCTTCATACTGTCGTTAGGTTTCCTTGAACCCTTTGTGTTTTTTTGACATTGCAGTACCTTGTTAGCGTTTATTCCATGGTCCTTGTCGTGTCTCTAACTACATACTATTCGAATAGAAGGTTCACTTAACATATTTGACACGAAACAACAACTAGGCCTCATCCTTCTATTTTGGCTGCATGGATCTTTCTCGAAGTTGTGCTTTGTTGTGGAGTTTATATATTCTGCTCATGATTAGCTTACACAAGTACTCTTAACATATACTTAAAATTCCATTCGCTGCTGTATGCATCAGAGCTACCAAATGTATTGAAGGTTGATTGCTATGCTTTGTCTTGAATGTAGGAGGAGTTTGATACATATGATCACAGCATACACTGGTTCCTGAAGCTGCAGTTTCTTAAGAAGAGATCAAAAATCGTTGAGATTGTTGCTGCAAAGGACATCATATTTGCTCTTGCTCAATCTGGCCTTTGTGCTGCTTTCAGCAGGAGTAAGTGTGTGTAGTCTTTCTAAATTTGTGAGTTTCTTTATCTATTACTCATTAACTTTTATTATACTTTGTTTACAGCGACAAACAAGAGGATATGCTTTTTGAATATAAGCCCAGATGAAGTGATTAGAAGCCTTTTCTATAACAAGAACAACGATTCCCTCATCACTGTTTCAGTTTATGCATCAGACCATTTCAGCTCCTTGAAATGCAGGACTACTCCAATAGTGTAAGAATCCTATTGCCAGTATATGATGATATTAGTTTCTCCACAAACCTTACATTTTCCCCCCCATTTTCACTAGCATAAGAATAGATATCCGGGTGTGACAACCATTGCTTTCCAGTGTTTAGTTTGAGTTTGGAAAAACTTAAACAATATTTCAAGTTGACATTTGAATGGAAATTGAGGGCTGCAGGTATATTAGGAGAAATCAATTGGATGCTGGTTATCCCCTTTTTGAAACGGAGTCTCTTAAGTGGCCTGGTTTTGTAGAATTTGATGATGTAAATGGCAAAGTTCTTACCTATTCAGCCCAGGATGGGTATGTAGCATCAATCGAGCTTTAATTATGTGATGCTGACTTTGAGTACTAATCCAATAATGTATCTTGCAGAATATACAAGGTCTTCGACCTCAAAAACTACAGTTTCTTGTACTCAATATCCGACAAGAATGTTCAGGAGATCAAAATCAGGTTTCGCCACTATCTTGGTTCGTGCATTGTGGCAAAATTCATATTCCATACTCATTGAATTTAACATTTTATGATTTTACAGCCCAGGAATTATGCTCTTGATATACCATCGCACTCCTTATTATGTCCCATTGAAGATCCTCTCCATTGAAGATGGGAAGGAGTTGACATCTTTCAATCACTTTCTAAATCGCAATAAGAAGGTCGACTTCATTGAGCAGTTCAATGAAAAGCTCTTAGTGAAGCAAGAGAATGAGAACCTACAGATTCTGGATGTACGGAATTTTGCCTTACCTTATCCTCTTACAAGTATCCTGTCACTTTTTTCCTAATTAGGTACAAGTACCCATATCTGCAGGTTAGGAACCAGCAGCTTACCCAGGTTGATAGGACTGAATTCATGACACCGTCTGCTTTCATATTCTTGTATGAGAACCATCTCTTCTTAACATTCCGGAACAGGACAGTTGCCGTATGGAACTTCCGTGGAGAGTTGGTGACGTCCTTTGAAGACCATTTGTTATGGCATCCTGACTGTAACACTAACAATATTTACATCACAAGCGATCAGGACCTCATAATTTCCTATTGCAAGGCAGAAGAAGGTTGTGATGAAGATGGCGAAGGTATGTATACATTCTTTTACTACTTGTGCGCGGATATGTTGAATTCTTCGTATATGTAAATACATAGGTCTATTTTACAAAGGGAATATATGCATGAAATGATTGTGCCCATCATCCTAATAAAGTCAAGCTTCTTTTGTGCAGCCACTGCTGTCGGGTCTATCAACATGAGCAACATCTTGAGCGGGAAGTGCATCGCTAAGATTTGTGCCAGCGATCCTTCCTTGAAGATCAATCCTCGGCGGAGGGATGACCCTAGCAGGTCAATGATCCGCAGCACTATCAAGGAAGCATTAGAAGACGTAACAGCCCTATTCTATGATGAGGACCGGAACGAGATCTACACCGGAAACAAACAAGGTCTGATCCATGTCTGGTCAAACTAGTCATCTTTCCAGTGCCCTTAGCGCCCAAACTGTAATATAGGCAAAAGAAATGCAGCCTTCAGATTCTTCGTGTACTCTACTGTATGTATTTATGAAAAGAACAGGGTATTTTTATACCCGCTGTACTTTTGTCTTCTGTAACTTATTTGGTATGCCATGTAATTGTAATCATGGAAAACACGAAATGGCATTCAGCTTTCGTAATCTGTATCATGTCTTCAGCATGTTGCTTCAAACTTTCAGTACCTAATTATTATACATATAGTTCAAGAAACATGTCTACGAACCCTTTCATCGACAAGAACGAAATTTATCATACACTGCTGAAACAAAAGCTAACAGATCTACAAGATTACACTACATCAATCTTACATTAGGGTTTCTAAAATCAATCAATGAATCAATCATCTACCTGATCAAATTCTTGTTCATTTTCTTCATCATCACTGACCATCAACTCATTGCTATCATACTTCCCATTACCACCATTCCCATTGTTCCGCTGCACCTCCTCCTCTTCTGCAGCTGCCCCTGCTGCACGATTCTGCCTCCGCATCTGTGCTCCATTCCTTGCAGCAGCATCAGCAGCATTACTTCTGCTACTACTAACAACAATCCTATTAAACTCCATCTGAGCTTGTACGTAGAACTGAACCCTCTTAACTTCAACTTCCTTGACAAACTCCATCCGTTTCCGTTCTGCTTCTGCTTCCATTTCCGCCCTCGCCTTTTCCGATCTCTCGTATACCTCCACCAATCTCATCACAGCCCTCATTGCTTCCCCTTTCTCACCATCACCACCATTACCATTACTATTCCCATTCCCATAGCCAGTCCCAGTCCTCCTTTTCTTTGGTGGTGGCGGAATCGGTGGCAAGCCTTCCGAAGACGATTCCGAACATCGATCATCATCATCGTACTCCAATTTCGCCACTCCATGTGAAATCTTCTTCCTACGAGTAGCATTGGCATCACGAACTACTAAATTGCCTCTAGCAGGTGGATTCTGGTTCTTGCCACTACTGCTATCGAGCTTCAGGAGAGAATGCAGCCGATCGAAGAACTGCCACTCGTCGGGCTTCGATTTTGACAACTGCTGCTTATACTTCTTCTTCAAAGTATCAATCCGGTTCTTACACTGCGAGTGCGATTTCGGAGCCTTTGTGTAATCCTCTCTAGAACTAACAGCATCCGCAACGTCTTGCCAGTCGCGTTGTCGGAGACTTCCGCGTCCGACATGAACGAACCGCTCGCCCCATGCGTCGATGAGGGCTGATGTAGCTCCGTCGCTCCAGCAATCTTCTCGTAATGGAGGACCGACTCGTTTCTTCTCCTTTTCTTCTGCTACTGGTGGTGTTATTGTTGGTCCTTGCGATTGCTTCGGTTGCTGCTGATGCTCGTCCTGAGTAGGAAGCGCGATTGTAAGGTTCTTGTCAGATGCCGTCGCCGGTGATGTAGGTGGAGATGAAGAATTGGATTTCATTGATTGATTTGGGAAATTTCAGATCTAGGGTTTGAGAGAAAATTAGGGTTTTGTGAAAATTTCGGGAATTGGGGGAGCGTTTGTTGCTGCTGTTGCCGGTCACAGTGTTTGTTGCCTGAGAGAAGAAAGAAAGTAACAAAAAGATATTTGCTACGTAGGAATGCTAAGACTTGTTTTAGTTTATTTAAGTACACACCACTAAAAAGGGTGCATGATGCAAAACGGATACAAAGAGAGTTTTACGGTAAAAAAATATTTAAAAGTGAATTATCATATAGTATTATAAATTATTGAAAACTTAATAATTTGTATATTTCAGAATGAGAGAATAACAATAATTTTGTGTATTTCAGTAAAAATAAAATTATTGAAACTAAATTTTTTAATAAAAAATTAAGAACGATAAAAATAGCAAGAAAATTAACCGATCTAAGGAGAGAAACTATCGATACACAAGTGAGTGAAACGAATGAATTGAGAAAGGAGTGAAAAAACTAATAAGACTAAGTAAAATAGTGAACGACCTAAAGAAGGAAACGACCGATAAAAATAAGAAAAGAGTTGATCGATCTGAGAAAAAAATGACCACCAAAACTGGACTATGAAATAATTGACTTACGAAAAGGAAGAGTAAAATGACAAATACAGCAACAGAGTGAACCGACAGAAAGAGAGAAACGATCGATAAGATCATCTAAGGGACTTGTAACAATAAATATACTCAGTGTGCAATTAATTTCTGACTGATTGATACAATAAAATAATTTAATATAAAAATAGATAATTAATACAAATTGAAACCGTATGATTGACTAAAATACTATTTTTTTAACTAGTATTTTGAAATTGTTACGTTATGGGTCATCCAACTCTACCAAGGCCCATGACAATATAACTTGTATCTAGAAGAGTTTAGGAGTTTCTAAGAAAATTAGAGTTTCATTAGGAAACTAATATTTAGTGTCTAAGTTAGGTTGAAGTCCTAACTTTAGTAGAATTATAATAGAGTTAGAACTCTACTTATAAAGTATGAGCTCTAACTATAAATAAGAGTGCTTGTACTCATTAAAGGGGGAGAAGAATTGAATTAGTTATTTTATTCTAGTTTTATCTTTAGATCGTTAGATTATCTAGCATTAGAATAGCTTCGCAGTTCGTGTGATCACGAATCATAACAATTGGTATCAGAGCGGTCGATTCTATGACGAATTCGGCTTCTGTTGATCCATATCTTGGCCCTTATTTGCAAGACCATCCTATGGCAGATCATTATCGAACAATCATAAATGCTAGTTACTGGTGGTCTTTACCAGAATCTCCAACAACTTTAACTTCTGAGCAATCAAGCCAACGACAATTAGAAGATCAAAATTTTCGACAATATTATCCTCCACTTGAAGAGCATATACAATACAATTATAATTTCTATCCATCATCTCCTCAGCACCAACAATGGTCAGCACCGTTGCCGCCGCACGAACAATATTCAGTTTCAATACCGAAATTCGACAGGTATCCTCATTCTCCGCCGCCACCTCTTTATGATGATCCTTCTTATTATAACACCAGCTCTATCTATCAAAACACTTCATATCATAATACTTCTTATAACATAAACCCTACCTATCCTAATATTTCACCATCCATAGAGCAACACCCTAATATTCCTACAACGACGCCTAATTATCTTATCCCTACAAATAATTCCACACCAGTCTCTATCTCTTCACCAACTTGTCTATGTGATTCTTACCTACAATCCTATCAACACTATCCGCATCATTTGTAATACCATAATTATGATGCTTACCCACAGTGCTGCCAGCATAATGATTCACGCCAAATTCACCAACAGTTAGACCAGCAAGAACAGCATTATTATCCTATACCTGCACCTAGAGCATACCACACACCAACTTCTAACTCCTTCCAATCATACCCCAGCAATCTTACTCATAATTTACGTACATAGCCGTGCCTTACTGCCCGCACAACTACAATCGAAACACTTGTAAACACCGTTCCTTCACCAGTAACACTTCTTTCTTCTTCGCTCTCTCCATGTAGCCTTCCTTCTCCAACCCAAGTCTTTGCCGCCACCACCACCGAACGCAAAGCATCACCGCCATTAAGAAAGTTTAGCTCTTTAGAGCGGCTAGACACATTGACAGAGAAACTCAACCAACTCACGGAACTTATTTTTGGAATGCAACGAGCCGGCGCCGCTCGGAGATCCGAATTCAAAGCCTCCAGACAGCCAACACCGTCGCCACGCATCGAATCCGAACCTCCAGTGAAACCGAAAGAAATGGAGCACCCCGACTCGATCTCTGAGGGAATTTCAACGAAACAACATAAGGAGAAAGGATTACACGGAAATTCTCCAGCGAACTTCGAGTTCACACGTCGGGAACCGATTTCAATGCCGGCAATCTCAAAGAGCTCCGCTTCGCACGATGACCTTGGTCTCTCATGTTTGAACGCGCTCTCAGGTTCTGCCGGCAAAAGCTCAAATTTGTTTCCGGCGCGCAATGAAGATTTGAGACGATTTGACCTACGTCCTCTCGATCGGCGTGGATTCGGCCCACGAAATCGTAAGCCGATGATATCCTTGTTCGCAATAGATCCTGGAGAGCAGATTGTCACTGCTCTTTGACACCATGTCTTTGCCAATCGAGATATGCGCTTTGACGTAGGAGACTATGACCGCCGTGGAGGAACAAGGGAGGCTAGTGTGTGGCGACAACATGAATCGATTGCGAGAATTGGAAAGAAATTTTTAGCAAAGAAGGCGATGCGTGTTCATTGAGCTAGAGACGCTTTCAATCTACTATCTATTGATCTTGAATTTCGAAAGAAACTATCGAAATTACAAGGTTCTTGCTCAGATCTTGTGCTCGGCACCCGCTCATTTTCGATTGATCCCAAGACCGGCTCAAAGTGGTGTCTCAACTCATTCTGCAAGATCTGACGGGGAAGCGATGCTTGCATCTAGGAAGAAGATATGGGAAGAGCTGATGCTTCTGGATCTTACGACAAAACATCATGCCTTACCTGTTTTGATCGATCGTGATTCAAATTCTAGCATCATTATTGATGGTAGAACATGTGTTGCTGGACTATCCACTATATTCATGCCCAGTGTTGGATCAACTGCCTTGGAGAATGCCATTGAGGTTCTTCCTAACAGCATAGGGCATATCAGAAGCGATGTGCGTATTAATGAATGGAGGACTCTTGGGAAGATCAGTAGGAAGGTGGATCACATGGGACAACACATGAAGGTTGAGAAGCAAGAATTGCTAGGGAATGCTACCTGCCCCAATATTGCCCCTGTTCTTGCAGAGCGACAGCGTTCTATGTTCCTTGATAGTGTGATCTTAAAGTTGCATGAAAACTGTGAGCATAGCTTGGAAGATATTGAAGGGGATGTTGACCCAATTCCGAATAGACATATTCCTCTGCTGAAGGCTCTCATCCAGATGGGTCCCAAGGAAACTTTAGATGTAACAAATCTCATGGGGTCCTTCTCAAAGACCATAGAATTGGAAGACTCTTCTGACCTATTACAAAGAACATTACATTCTTATAGCCCACCTTCACCTAGGGCCTTTGCAAGAATCAAGGTGCTTCTCAAGAGGTAGTTCCCAAAGAATGACCCCAGTGAATGGGTGCAAGCCTAAACGGAAGGAAAAGTCTCCACATGGTTTTGTTTATAGGTCAAAGAACAATTGCTATTACTACTCTAATTAGAGGGCGATTTACATCCAACCTGGTTGTGGCTTATAAGTAGAGGGATGACACTACGGGACTCTTGAAATCTCTCGTGTTAGCCGTTCGAGGGACTGTTCCTCATCCTTGCAATTTTTGTTCTACATATTAGAATTAGCAAGCAACAATTTTCTTCAACCTTGAGGACAAATTTTCAGGAGGGGTGGAATGTTACGTTATGGGTCATCCAACTCTAACAAGGCCCATGACAATATAACTTGTATCTAGAAGAGTTTAGGAGTTTCTAAGAAAATTAGAGTTTCATTAGGAAACTAATATTTGGTGTCTAAGTTAGGTTGAAGTCCTAACTTTAGTAGAATTATAATAGAGTTAGAACTCTACTCATAAAGTATGAGCTCTAACTATAAATAAGAGTGCTTGTACTCATTAAAGGGGGAGAAGAATTGAATTAGTTATTTTATTCTAGTTTTATCTTTAGATCGTTAGATTATCTAGCATTAGAATAGCTTCGCGGTTCGTGTGATCACGAATCATAACAGAAATACACATAGACAATTTAATATACGCTGTACTTTATGGTGACGATTATATCAGTTATAATAAAATAAAATTTCAAAAATAATAACATTTAAAAAATAAGACCTTACGATAATTTTTATATTTGATTATACTTATTAATACATTTCAAATAAATAGTATATTTAAAAAATTGAGATTAAAGGATATATGCTCTTATTATTACTGAGATTAAATATTTAACTTAATAAATTATTTTCTGTTCATTTTTTCAAAAACAAAAAGTTAAATACATTTTTTGAATATGTTATTTAATAATTTATTTTTTAGTAAGTCACTTCTTGTTACATCACTTTTTTTTAAAACACGTTTTCGATGTACGTTGAAGATCTTGTTTGACATGATTTTTTAGAGATATTATAAACTTTTAAGAAAAAATTGTTTTAATTTTTTAATAAAATATATGCTAAATATTATGAAATAATTATTATATAAATGGTTTTTAAAAAGTTATAAAAATTTAAAATACTTTTTCAAAAGAAAACTTTACTTTTCATCTATGCCAAATGTGCCCAAAATCAATCAATCATTTAAGCCTTATTTACTACACTCTAAACTCATTTCTTTAAACCCAATTTTAATTTTATAAAAATAAGCACAAAATTTAAACTTCATATTTTTCACCCAAAACTCACTATTAATTTTAAATATTTAAACTAAAACTTCACTTTTTAAACTCACTTTTAATAAATAAATACAAAGTTTATATTTTTATCAAATTTATTTTAAATTTTAAACTTTTTTTTACGAACTCAAATTTAAAAAGTGAAATTAATAACAAAATAAATACGCGCTTAATTGTGTTGCTGCCGACAAAACAGAATCCAAGTAGGACATGATAATCTCATCCTTATGGGCCCAGAAGTCGAAAGCCCATGATGAGACAGATGATGGGCCCATATGGTTGTAAACGGTCTCAGTCTTATCAACGTGGATGGGCCCGTAAATAATAAGTGGGTCCAATTAACACCTTCTTCCCAATTTCATAGATGCTCATTTCTATTTTAGCTAGAAGCTACTTGTAGCTTATAGCTTTTCTTTTCTTTGTTTTCAAAAGCTGATAATTTTAGCTAGAAGCTATTTGCACGAAAAAAATTCCTTAGACGATGATTAATTTCTTCGAAAGTAACTTTCTATTAAAAAGAAATTTCTTAAAAACAATTTATTTTTAACTTAATTTTGTTTTATAACTTTATTTTTTAGCAAACACATCTGCTTATGGATTTAGTTTTTAAAAACTTATTCAATTCATATTTTGACGGTATTATGGGTTGTGCTTTTTTATATTTTTCAAAGAAATATTTTGTAGCGTTTTAAAAATTTTAATAATTAATATAAAAATAAAATACACAGATCAAGCTCAACTGCTCAAGCTTACGGTATTATTAAATATTTTCAATCAATTCCATAATTTGAAAAACTTTTGTTAGACTATGTAAATTAGTAGTTAATTAGAATATAACAAATTAAATATGTATTTATATTGGAATGCTAAAGATTAAAAAAGATAAAATACCATCAATAAAGTTGGAAAGTTAAAAAAATTAAAGTATCTAATAGAAGATGGAAAGCCAAATACTCAATTAATGGAAAGATTGAATAACAAAGATTTGAAAATTCAAAAGTCTTTCTGGACACTATATATATGGGTAAGAAATATTATTTGAAGCATCATTCACACCATTTATAACATCAAGCGTGAAAGATAGAAACAAAATATTCTATTTAGAGTTTCCACTTAAAGTATAATATAAGAGTTTGTAATTGTTTTGAGTTAGTGATTTCTCCGAAGGCTAATTTGTCTTTTCGTAAATTTTTTTTCATTTTTCCCAAGTAAATCTCTTGTTTTTCTGTTTTTTTTTTCAATTCTCGTATTACTTATGCAAGATCTTTGAGTATGTTTTATATTTCCACCGCGTACATTGACAATCGAACATATTCGCTATTTCTAACCACTTTTACTTGCAACGTTTATTTTATTTAAGGGCGTATTTTAAACGCTCGTAGCTCCACTTTCTTTCACCAAATTTTAAGTTATGAAAAATTCATATTGTTCAGTTATATAAAAAATTCAGAATTTTACTTTCACATATAAAATTTTAGTTTCTATTTTCTTATTTACACACTTCCTAATATAATTATATTTTTTTATTTTCAACACACTTTAAAAAATTATTAAAACATAAATACTGAACTCCACTTTCACTTTATTATTCATAAAATTTTATTTTTTATTTTTCATTTTTACAGACTATTAATTTAACAGATTAAACAAATACGATTTTTTAAATTTTTTAAATTTATATATTCAATTATTGAAGAGACTACCGGAAAAACCGAAGGGCAACGACCTGTCCGTCCTTGTGCCGCGAACAACTTTTATGTTACGGAAATTTATTCCGAGATTAATAAAAAGTTAAATGAAATTTTGTTTTGCTTTGGGCTTTGGGCCCGTTAGGTTGGTAAAAAGCCCGACAAAAGCTGTAAATTTTTTTGTTACTCAGTTTTGTTCTTATTTAATATTATTAAATATATTACGCTCTACTTTTATTTAGTAATCTAAAATTTAAATATTAAACTTGAAGTCTGTCCTTTAAAAAAGTATTTTTTTTAAATAACTTATTTTATAAATTTATTTTTTAGCAAATTTACTTTAAAATTGGAGCATTAGTTGGACCAGACTTTTTTATATTTCCTCCGCTCGTTTTGGCGACAAACAAACATGAAAAAAGTCTCATCCTAAAATTTGACTTATTCTTTTTACCAATCATTTATTAAAGAAAAAAAAATGTCCATGCTACAGAAAATTAATATAAAATTTTAAATAACCAATTAATTAAATCAGTAATTTATGATAATTTTCTCTCTAAACATTTGTTAGGGATAATTATATCATTAAAATTTTTAACATAAAATATACGAAGTGTATAACCGTCATTTATATACATGTCGGAAATTGGTCCCCTCAACGCACGTGCATGGGTCCGGTTTTTTACTCCAAATAAGATTAAACATTACTTTTACAATTAAACCATTCATGATTCTACTTATTTCGAGTAAACCCTTTATAACTCAAACGATTTTCTTTTAGAACCATAACAATGTTATTGTTCACATTTTGCTACCTCAAATTTTTTATAACGACCTTTCTTCACCTCTTTGTCTTCTCCAACAGTCGCAACAAGAAAAAATAAACAACTACTTTTTTTATTGAAAAATTAAAGTACAATTTGTTTAAAAAATCTTTTGAGGGTCTTTTCTGTTTTGGATCTCTAAAGTTAAGCTCGTCTTTGCTCAATGGTTAACAGAGTGCAATAAAGTTTTTATTTTTATTGGAAGTTGATAGTAGTATATTTTGGAAGAAGAAGTAATCTTTTGACTCAAATTCAAAGCTGCAGTTGTTTTTCTATTTTAGAATGGAGAATAAGATTACTAGTGTAATAAAGATTTGATTTTTGATAGGGAGTTCAGAGAATATTTAGAGAAAAAGAAGCAATATTGTGAGCTGAAATTCGAAGTTCTTGTTTTATTTTTTGTTATTCGGTGAACAAAAGTTTGCCTTTCTCTTGAGGTTAATACTAGCGTGGTAAAGATTTGATTTTTGATTGGGAGTTGATAGAATATTGGGAAAAAGAAGCAATCTTTTAGCACAATTTCAAAGTTGTTGTTTTTCTCCTTCGGAATGGAAAAAAAGAGTGGATGCTTCTTGGGGTTGATAGCAGTGTAATAAAGATCTGATTTTTGATTGGGAGTTGATAGAATAATAGAAAAAAAGAAACAATCTTTGAGCTCAACTTCGAAGTTGTCGTCGTCTTTTTTGTTTGGAATGGAGAAAAAGATTGGATCTTTTCTTGCTTTCCAGTGTGTTGTTGATACTGGGTTGCATGTTATTGCCTAAATAATTCAATAGAGAAGGAGCTGAATTGGTAGAAGAGAAGGAGTTGGGGTGTTGTTGGGATTTCTCTTTAGCAATGAAGGCTCCTTCAAACAATCGACTCTTGCATAACTCAGCTGCTTCTGAAGGTGAATAATATTTTCTCCCTTTTACTTCACCTTTCCTAACTGTTTTTGGTCTCAGTTATTGTGTTTTTTTTTTTGAGTTTTAGTGGATGAATTTTGTTTTGTTTGTAAAGGATTAGGCCTTTTTTGAGAAATAAGCATGTCAAGTATTTGACTTTGTTGAAATTTTTTCTTTAAAAAAGTTGCAATCTTTTGTGTTCCAAATGGAAAAGTTCTTGCATTCGAAATGTTGGTCATATTGATTATCTTGGAAATTTGTTTTTTCTTCTTTTTTCAAGGAGTTTCATTGAAGAATGAAGAGAAAAGTGGAACTTTTGCTTAGTTACCAAGTTCACGTACTGTTAACACTAGATTTCAGAACTATCATAAATTATTTTCTGGTGCCTTTTTGATTCTGGCATTTCACCTTAATGAGTTTTTTTTCACATGTACAAGTTCAGAAATTGAAAATGGAATAATTTTGATCTGTTAATATGTTCACTCCAAATCTTCTTGAGTAATTTTTTTTTCTTTTCATTCTGTTTGTATGTTCTTAGGCTTTATAGGACTGGTAGGAGTAGTTCTTAAAATTTTTCATGCTGTATGATTACCATATCCATATGTAAATGCAGAGGAAAAAAAACCAATGAATTCTGAGCTATGGCATGCTTGCGCTGGTCCACTTGTATCCCTTCCACCAGTTGGAAGCCTTGTAGTTTACTTCCCTCAAGGCCACAGCGAGCAGGTTTGTTATATCCTTCTTTCAGTTTTCAACTTGCTCTATCAATTGACAATTGACATAAAGAATTTCATGTCTGTATCAGGTGGCCGCTTCTATGCAGAAGGATATAGATAGCATTCCGAGCTATCCGTCATTACCTTCGAAACTAATTTGCGTGCTTCATAGCGTGACTATGCATGTTAGAATGATTACTATGATGCATTCCTGATTCCTTCACCAAAATTAGTTTGTCAATGATAGTGATGTATTTGGATTTCACAGGCTGATGCTGAAACTGATGAGGTTTTTGCTCAAATGACTCTTCAACCTGTTAATAAAGTAGGTCAGCAATTTTATGTAACTTTAGTTCCACTAGTTTAAAAATTAAATGCAGTAATTCGTTAATGTTATCTTCTTGTTTCAAGAAATTGTTTTTTATGTAGTATGATAAAGAAGCTTTGTTAGCATCGGAAATGGGCCTGAAACAAAACAAGCAGCCTACGGAGTTCTTCTGCAAAACTCTTACAGCAAGCGACACGAGCACGCATGGTGGATTTTCGGTTCCCCGTCGTGCAGCTGAAAAGATTTTCCCTCCTCTGGTATGTTTAGTTTTGTTTTCCGAACGTCATCGGTCTACTTTATATTTGTGGTCTGTAAAATGCAATATGACTGCCTTACCAGGATGAAATGTTCATCAGGATTTTTCAATGCAACCGCCTGCGCAAGAATTAACAGCCAAAGACTTGCATGATGTATCATGGACATTTCGCCACATTTATCGAGGTACCAAAGCATTTCCAGAATTTCTTGTTTTGAAGATCTTAGTAACTACAACTCATAGTTAGTTCTAGCATTATCTCACCTCTAACGAGTAGTAGGTTTTTAAAGTTTGCTATCATTAATTTTACCTTTTTTTTTGCTCAACTATATTTGTATCATCTATGAACAATATAACAACGCACAAAAATTTATAACTATCTGTATCTTTAATTTCACTTCCACAAAACTGTTTCTTCACAATTTTTTTGAAAAAAAAATTGTTATCATCTAGCTTGCCTTTTATCAACAAATGTTTCTTTAACTTCAATGCTTATCGAAATAAATGCTCAAAACTTTCAGGTCAACCGAAGCGGCATTTACTTACAACAGGATGGAGTGTTTTCGTTAGTACAAAAAGACTTCTTGCAGGTGACTCTGTCCTCTTCATAAGGTTAGTTTTGTTGATGTATAACAGCCAGGCCTACAAAATTTTTTAAATCAAGTATCATGCTTTGTTGAATAAAAGGTTATCTTCTTGTCTTCAGAGATGAAAAGTCTCAGCTTCTTTTAGGCATAAGACGTGCAAACAGACAGCAGCCGGCTTTATCATCTTCCGTTTTATCTAGTGACAGCATGCATATAGGAATCCTTGCTGCTGCTGCGCATGCAACAGCAAACAACAGCCCGTTTACAATTTTCTACAACCCACGGTATTTTAGTTTACAATTTTGAATTTTTAGTACCCTTTCTGATTTTGAAGTGGTTAATTTATAAGCTACATACTCAAGTATCTAAGTAAGTTTTTGATGATCAGAGCGAGTCCTTCAGAGTTTGTCGTCCCTTTAGCCAAGTACACAAAGGCTATGTATACACAAGTCTCTCTTGGTATGAGGTTCAGAATGATGTTTGAGACTGAGGAGTGTGGAGTACGTAGATATATGGGTACGATCACTGGAATCAGCGACTTGGATCCTGTGAGGTGGAAAAATTCACAGTGGCGTAATCTCCAGGTCTCTTTTTTTGTCCCCCCCAAAATGGCTCCTAGACTATGCTTACTTGTCAATCATGAAAATAGGAGGTCTATTTACTTCTCTTAGTTTCTCAATGCAATTTTTCGGACATGTAAACTAGTGAGGAAATACACAGGTTGGTTGGGATGAGTCCACAGCTGGCGAGCGGCGCACTCGAGTGTCTATATGGGAAATCGAACCCGTGGCTACTCCTTTCTACATATGTCCTCCTCCATTTTTCAGGCCCAAGTCTATGAGACAACCAGGGATTACTGGTGATTTTTCGTACTAAAATTGTTCCCTTGTCTAGCATATCATCCATTCAGTTCTTTAGTATTCTTCAATTTATCTGTAAATGAGAAGGAATATTCATGTTTTACACATACCAGCTCATATGTAGACGCATTGCTGATGTACATGCATAGGCATACAAAGATTGATCAGAAATTTACTTGATGTAGTAAATCTTAGGAGGAAACACTTGTTATCATGATAATGTCATCCATAATCTATTTGATGTTTCCTTGTGTTAGTAAGACAAGAAGGTTGAGATTTGTTAACCAATGGTGCCAAGTCGCCCTAGAGATGTTATAAGGAATAATGCTTTCATAAATTATTGACATATTAATAAGCTCAAGGATTGTAAAGTTTCATTATGTTCTTTTCAATTTGCTGTAGATGAATCTGACATCGACAATGCTTTCAGAAGAGCAATGCCTTGGCTTGGCGATGATTTTGGTTTGAAAGAAACCCAAAATTCAGTTTTCTCGGGACTCAACCTGGTTCAATGGATGGCAATGCAGCAGAACCCCCAACTGCTTGCCTCTGCCACTCAATCTTCATACTTACCTTCACTGGCCGCTGATAGCCTTCTTGTTGATAACCCCTCAAGGTTATTGAATTTCCAATCTAATCCTATGACTTCACAGAATTTTCAGTTCACTTCCAGGCCGATTCAACAACAAATTCCGCAAATGGATCAGTATCAGCAAAGTTCATCATCTGTTTGGCCACCCAAGCAGCAGCAGCAGCACCAACAACAACATCAGCAAAGTCCGACTGTTGTCCAGCAGCTGCATATACAACAACCAACTCAACTACAACAAAGTTGTATGCTTCCACAAAAGCAACTTCACCAACAAGGTCAAGGTCAGCACGAACAATTACTTCAGCAACCACGACCTGCAGTGAGTCAGGATGTACTTATGGATCAGCAGGAGCAGAAGCAAAGTCCATTGTCTCAAAATCAGCTTCTGAACCAGCTTCTGCAGCAATCACCTTTAAATCAAATGCCCCAGCAGGTCCCAAGACCGAGCACTCAGACTGAACGAGGTTCATGTTCATCTGACCCGAGCTTGATTCAAGCATCAACAATCCCTCAACTCTTGCAGCTGCAGCAGTCAGTCGAGCAGCAGCAAGCCATCGCAAAGCAACAACAGCAGCAGAAGTTACAGAACATCGAGTTTTGCCAGCCACAGTATCAAGTCCAATTACTTCAGAAGGTTCAACAGCAACAAATGTTATCACAACTTAATCAACAGCAATTGCAACCTCTGTTACCACAACAGCAAGAGCCTAAAGGAGACCAACTTGCCAGAGAGAATTTGATGTCGAGTGAAAACAGTGCACCATTACCATCTTCATCTGCAAACTGCATTGTTTCCACATCGACACTTCAGAAAAGAAATCATCAAGAGACTTTGGGTATTGCAGCTTCTGCAAACAATGTATTTCAAGACCTCCAACCCCAAGTCAAGAATGAACTTCGTGCTATAAAAGAACAGGAACAATTGGACGCTTCATCTGCAAGCTCTTTCTGCTTGGATGGCGGACAGGAGAACTTCTCTCTTCCACCGCTTTGCATCGATGGGGATGTTCAATTGGATACTCGGAATAATAGCAACTTCGGTGTTGGTGGAGGCAACTGTGATGGGTTCATGCCCAACGGTCTCCAACAAAGAGGATTTAGTGCTGGAAAAGAATTACAAAATATTTTCTCAGGTAATCAGAAGGATGTCGAGACAGAGGTGTCTACTGCAGGTATAAGTTCTCAGTCTTTCGGTATTGCAGACAACCCTTTTAGACCAGGTTGCTCAAGCGACACTGGAGCTCATGATCATAACTTACTGAAGCAGGGGATGTGGTCTAACCAACCGCATCAGAGAATGCGAACATATACCAAGGTTGTTGACGGAACTTTCTGTTTATAATGAATGATTGAATATATGTACTTGAAGTTTGATTTCTGAAGCTGAGTTTGGTTTCTTGTAGGTTCAAAAGCGTGGGTCTGTTGGAAGATCAATCGATGTCACTAGGTATAGAGGTTATGATGAGCTACGACATGATCTAGCATGCATGTTCGGAATTGAAGGTCAACTAGAAGACCTGCATAATTCTGATTGGAAATTGGTGTATGTAGATCATGAGAAGGATATATTACTAGTCGGAGATGATCCATGGGAGTACGATTTATTACCTTGACTTCATACCTCTTTTTTATCCTGTGATTTATGTTTTTCTTGGGTGCGAATTCGAACAAATGTTTTTGTGTGCAGGGAATTTGTTAGTTGTGTTCAGAGTATAAAAATTTTGTCAGCAGCGGAGGTTCAGAGGATGAGCTTAGACGGAGAGTTTCTAGGCAACGGCGGAATGCATAACCAAGCCTGCGGCGGTGATACTGAAAACGCATGGTGAAAGAACAACTCAGAAGGCTTTTGAACCAATGCGAGAACTTCCCAGGTATCTCAATGTAACGCAAAAAAATTGCAGTGGCAAAAAATTTGCAAAAAGTTAAACGGAACGAAAAGTTTGCAAAAAAATTTGCAGTGTAGAGCATTCTCTTGCATCAACTATTTTTCTAGTGTAAGTGTTCCAATCTAAGTAGAGTTACTGTTTTAGCATAATTGCAAAGTCGGGCCACTTTATAACTATTGGGAAATTGCGAAGCCTCTTTTTGGTCCTGGTAACAAAACGGTGATGTATAGCACACGAAAAGTAACGGTGACTCAATGTGTTCTAAGGTTTGGTAATTTGCAATATCGGGCACACATTTACTGTTTTAGGAAGTTTGAAGCCAAAGCTTTCGTATTCTCTTGTCGAAAAAAAAAATCATAAAGTAAAACTAATAAATCTGTAAATCGAGTAATATTAGTAGTATATAACTAGCGTACTACAACAATGGATCGAACAGAAACTACTCTTGACTGTGGCCGGCCGGAAAAACGTTCAGTCCGCTTCAGTTGTTACATGATTGAAAATGTAAGTTACACTCAGCTGAAAGACATAAAAGGATATTTGTGAGTGCTTGTTAAATAAAGCATATTTGAAACCAAGAATATTTAAAGAAATTTTGGGAAGCAGAATTTATTTTTTTGATTTTAAAAACTAAAAATAAATAATAATAAAATATTATGATGTAAAAAATTTTTATATTTTTTTAAATTTAAAAAAAAATTATCGCTTTCAAGTCTATTAATCTATTGAATGAACACTTTTCAATGGCAGCCTCAGTTAGAAATAAATCTTCGGCTTGCCGTTTTTTCTTATGCTTATAGCTTTTAAATTAGACTAGGTCCGAATTAATAATGTGCAGAGTTTAATGAATCCGAATGAAAGACAGACTAGCTGATAAGTTAGGACATTATTAGTATTGTAGGATGGTGTGCAAATAAAAAATAGGCTATTTGCAAGTAGATCAGCAATTTATCTTAAATTGGGCTAAATAGATCATAATTTGGTGGGCTTAACATTCACGCTCCTAAATACATTGACTACGTGCTAAAATAAATATATGATTATAAGTGAGATATGCTAACTTTTAAGAGATTGATCAAGTCCAGTTAGATGCAGCCACACTATGTGTTATTAAAAATTATTGGGCTTCTAAGTTAGTCTATTAAATTAGTAGCGTGTAGAGCTTGGTGGGCCGAGATAAACTTACTTGGTAGATTATAACTAGATTAGTAAGGTAAGGATATGTGATTGTGAATAAATAAAAAATAGGCTAATTAATTTGGAGGTAAGTCACTAATTTATTTTGAGTTTTATCAAATAAATTGTCCCTTAATAATTCTATATTAATTGTGTGCTAGAATAGATATGTGTTTAATTCTAAAATTTTAACTTTATTTTTATCATAAAAAATAAAATAATAAAACTTTATTACTTAATTTTTTTTATTTTTATACATTTTAAATAAAGTTTATAAAAAAACTTTAAAAATATAATTTAAATTTAAAAGCTACATTGTTTAATAAAACAATGGCAAACAGCCCAGAGCCACGCAAACAAAATAATAACGGTTCCAAAGATGTACGGAGTCTTTATTTCTAAAAGGGTACGTAATAAAGGGTAATATGGTCATTGAAAGGGCCTTCACACCTTCGCTAATTTGAGTTCAAATTCTGTTACAAACCTTTCGCTCTCCTCCTCTGTTTCCAAACAAATCATGAAACAAACTTTTCCATTAAATTCGTGGAGCTTTCAGTTTTCAAATTCTCCTGCACTGAGAAATGACAAAGAAGGGTTCGCCGCCGACAACGACGGCTGTGCCAGCTGTTTCGAAGACAGCGTCATCGCGGTAGCGGTGGACAACGATAAGAACAGCCACCATGCTCTTAAATGGGCTGCAGATCACCTCATCGGCCGTTCCCAGATTTTCTTTCTCCTCCATGTTCGTAAGAGAGCAGTGTTCCGTGCCGGTAACCAGATTGATCTTTAATTTTCATTTTGCTCTCTCTTGCTTGTGTGATGTATGCTTTTTTCTTATCTCCGTTGAAGGTGGAAATTACGGACCGGTACTAGATGACGAGGACGAAGGGGAAGAAGAAGCGTCAGCAACGATAAACGAATCGGAGATGCAGGTCAAAGAACTGCTTCTTCCATTCCAATGTCTCTGCAGCATGAAAGGAGTAAGAATTCATTTACTTTTTCTTTATTTATTTATTTATTTATTTTCACAATGATTTATTTCGATTCGATAAAACTGAAAATTGGTTTTTTTTTCTATAGCTGCAATGCAAGGAAATAGTCCTGGATGATACCGACATATCGAAGGCGATTCTGAATTTCGTCGCAGTTCAAATGGTTGATAAGCTTGTTCTTGGTGCTTCATCAAGAAACATTCTTACTAGGTAACAGAATAATAATCGTTCTTCAAGTTTTTTCATAAATAATTTCCTTGAATTTTAGCTCATTTTTTTTTCTCGAGTTTATAGGACTTTCCTTACCGATGTTCCGTACACCGTTATGAAATCTTCACCGGATTTCTGTTCCGTTTACGTGATCTCGAAAGGAAAACTAGTTTCTTCGAAATCAGCACTATATACTCCAGTCAGAAGATCACCGGCTCTCGAATTGCTAACAGCTGAAGGAACCCAATTCCAGTCTGTTAAAAGTCCGTAAACATCTTCGTACAATATTCATATTATTCATGGATATCAAATTTCTTCTAAGATCGAAAGCATTGAATTTTAACATTGCAGGTGAACCTGAATACAGAAACCATGTTGAACCTTCTACAAGGATGAGAACAAATAACTCCACGTAAGTGTTCGACGAAATGCCCCTTAAGAACTCCCTTTTCTGGCTCTCATTTTGTGACGAAGTTTTAAATACCAGATCATCGAATTCGGCCGTTAGTACAATCGATAAGACCGATCTTTTTGTTTTGTCTAATTTTGTTTTCAGGCCTGCAATTCAGCATTACTCAAGAAATGGTTACGATACTGAAAATCGAACAAGGGAACAAATGTACAACAGCATTGCCTCATGCCCAAGTCCTAGCAGGCCGAGCAGGATGAGTTTCGACAGGCCGCAAAACTTTCACTCCAATCTAGAGTTGCTTGATCACGATCAAGGCCGACAGACTGCTAATTTCGCTTCGTTCAGGAACCATGATGATCGACTTCCTCGTGGTGAGCCTAAAGGTTTCGATGTTAACAGACCTTTGAATTCATACACTTCGTCAAGTTCTGGTTCTTCAAGTGGTGGGCAAATTTCTTCTGCTTCCATGCAACAAACGGTACGAGCTTGTCCCTTATTGCTTACATCTTGTAACTTTTTCGGAAAGTTCAAAACGTGTTTGGCATTGTTTCACAAAGGTTGCTGGAGAACTGAGGACTGGAGCAGGAAAAGACGTACGGAAAATGGAGAACAACAAGCCCGTCGAAGTGGAGAAACGATTTGTTCCAGAAATTATTGACGGAGACTTCTCTGCGGATGTTCGGTACAGAAGATATTCCATCGAAGAGATTCAGAATGCGACTGATAATTTCTCAAATGGTCTCAAGATCGGCGAAGGTGGCTACGGTCCTGTCTTCAAATCAACACTTGATCATACTCCTGTCGCCATCAAGGTTCTCAGACCTGATGCTGCTCAAGGAATGAAACAGTTCCAGAAAGAGGTAACCTCCAAAAACCATTCTTTGGACGCAATCGTTATTCGAGTTTTTTGGTAAATTTCTTGTTATTGTTTGTGACTTGTATAGATTGAAGTTCTGAGCTGCATAAGGCATCCAAACATGGTGCTTCTCATGGGGGCGTGCCCTGAATACGGTTGCCTCGTTTACGAGTACATGTCCAACGGAAGCCTCGAAGACCGTCTTCTATGCAAATCAAACACTCCACCTCTTCCGTGGCGTCTCCGTTTCAAGATCGCCGCGGAAGTGGCAACTGCACTGCTCTTCCTTCACCAATCCAAACCCGAACCGTTAGTCCACCGAGATTTGAAACCTGGCAACATTTTGCTTGACCACAACTTCGTGAGCAAGATTGCCGACGTTGGCCTCGCTCGCCTTCTCCCTTCCGCTCCTCCAGGCGGTGACAACGCTTCCATGTACCATATGACTGCTGCTGCAGGCACGTTCTGCTACATCGACCCTGAGTATCAGAAGACAGGCATGCTGGGAACGAAATCGGATATCTACGCGCTCGGGATAATTTTCTTGCAGCTGATAACTGCAGCGCCGCCGATGGGTCTGGCGCATAACCTGGAACGGGCATTGGAAGCAGGCGATCTCGCCAAAATACTCGACCGTAACGTGCCTGACTGGCCGATGGATCAGACGGCCAAATTCGCAAGACTTGCGTTGAAGTGTGCTGAGCTACGCCGGAAAGACCGTCCTGATCTCTCCGCGGTAATCTTACCGGAGCTAAATGAGTTGCGCAATTTCGCATTGGCGAACTATGGCGGCGACGGCCAGCACTGGAGCAGCGTTAGAATTTAAATTTGTCCTATTTCGCGCCAAAAACTAAAATATAAAAATTTTTGGATTAAAGAGAGAAAAAAATATTATTTTGTTTTATTTTTCTATATTATACGCTATGCTGAAAAGAATACTTAATTTTTAACCAATTATTGTGTTATTATTTAGTTTAAATTCAATTTAAAAAACAAGTAATAAAAAAATTATTTCCAAAATACAACTAAATATAAAAACCGAACTCAATTTTAAGAACCCAACTTCTCAAAAAAATACTTATTCAATCACTCACTTCAAATGTTCTTAAAGAATCGCTTAGAATTATTTATTAAAAAAGTAATTTTTTGAAAAACAGCTTTTGGTAAAGCTTGTTTAAAAGCAGTAAAGTTCAACTAATATATATATATAACTATATTTTGATGTACAATTTATATATGTTTTCAAGTTTTTATAATATTTTTTAAAAAGAAAGAAAAAAACAATTGGTAACTACAGATTTTGTATACTTGCGCTCAATTTTGAGAGAGTATTTAGTTAAAGCCCAAAATATAATTGGTCCTGTTGTTGGAGACAACTTTCGGGGGTTAAATGAAACTTTTCTAGAATAAAAAATATTTTTATTCTTTTTTGAAAAACGAGCTATATTTTTTTTATTTCTAAAAAAATAATAAAAATATGTAATAAAAATATCTCACTCTGTAGAATTTTTCTACACTTTCTAAATTTTTAAATAATATATACTTTAAAAATATGTATTAAAAAATGTGAAATAGAGAAAAGTGAGGACAAACAGATAAGTTGTTTTTCAAACACAGCCCCAAACAACCTCTCACTTTCCTCTAAGGACTACAAAATAATTTTTTTAAAAATTAATAAGTGAATTCAATTTTTATATTGAATTATATTTAAAAATAATTTATATATTTTGATTGTATTTGAAAATAAGTTTGAACAAATGATTTAATGAAAAATAACTAAGTTAGGAAAAAAATTGAAACATGTTCTATATCAACTATTATGAATAATTACCAATAAATAAAAGTTATGTACTTCATTTTTTTCGTCAGGATTAAATTTTCAATCAATGCACGTATTTTAATATATTATAAAAATTCAAAATTTTACTTCAATATCACTATATAAAAAATTCCAAATAAAATTAAAATACAATTCACTTCAACAAATAATTAAAATATAAAAATTAAATTATATTTTTAACTTTTAAAAAATTCTAGTTTTTATTTTTTATTTTAGCGAAATTATTTATTTGGATTTGAAACGCTGCGCCCAAAAGAACATGCGTTGGTTGCACTCCTAAAGTTGCAAAAAGAAAATTTAAACACTTTTGAGTAAGAGTTCCGGAGAGATTTGAAATCCTTATTAACTGGAACTTTTTATAGAGTAAAGTTATATTTTAGAGATATTTTTAAAAATAAATTACATTTTTTATTTTAAATAAAAATAAAGTTTTATATATATAATTTTTTTAATACTTTAAATTTTTAAAGAAAATTTTATAATAATAATTTTATTTAAAATATAAAATAAAACTTTATAATAAAAATTAGTTAAAAACCGATGCCAAATATTCCTTCTATGAAAACACAAAATAAATATTATTCTTTACTTAGTGATCACTTAATGAAAATTTTATAAGACAAGATCTACACAAATTAAATTATAATTGAGTTGTTTTATAATAAGATCAATTTTTTAATCTTAGTTGATACTTGACTTTTTAGCATATCTAATTAAAAATTTTAGATTAGTGCTTCTATAATGAAGTCTTTTCCTCTTATTTTTACATGTGTAGTTGTTTTATTTAATTCATGGTATTAGAAAATTTTATCTCCTATTTTTTATATTAAATGAGTACAATTACTCTTGGATTTATTTTTCACAAAACAATATAACTTATCTTAGGAAGTATCTATTGTCGTATACATCTATTATTCACAAATTTGAAATAAATTATTGAAAGTTCAAAGAATTATTTCCGAATTTTAATGAAAATTCAATTTAAATAAAATTTAACTAACTATATTTAATTACACTAGAATACAGAAAATAACTAAACTACTAATCAATATTATCTAAAATTGGTCGGCAAATTGATCACTTTCAAGTACGTGCTTTAAATATTTGAAAATGCGCTTAATAAAAATGAAAATTTGCAAAATTTTGATTTAAAAATTAAATTTTATAAAAATATCTAAAATATGTGAAAATCTAATAAAAATAAAATTCAATATAATACTATAAATAAAATTTAAAAATAATAATTAAAATATATAAAATGACGGAGTTTAAACTAAAAAATAAAATAAAAACTCTTTACGATTAAAACATGCTATAAAATAAATCTGTTAACCGAAATGAGCATGTTTCATATATTTTAAACAAGCTTTAAAATAAAATTTAGTTACTTGTTCTTTGAAAGATAAAAAACGATAATAAAACACTTCTATTTATATATTAATTAACCTAGTCATTATCATCATAGACTATTATTTCTACAAAAATTAATTACTTATATGTTATAAAAAATAATTTAGAAGTAAGTCTTTATAATGATGAGTTTCATATATTTTAAAACAGTGTAGAAATAATTATTAATTTTAAAATTATAATAATTAGTTTCATAATTAAGTACTCGTTAAACTTATGATATTTCTAGAAGGTTAATTGAATCCGGGCACCATATAGGGCCCATTAGAATGAAAGATTATTGTTAACTCCCCACTACTGGTGGGCCCGTTTAAACATAAAAGCCTAGTTAACTATAAACCAAAAGTTGTAAGTTGTAACAACCGTGGGGCCCAGCGAGAGGAGAATATTCGGCAAGTCATTGTAATGGTGGGCTAGGCCCATCACACTAAAGAATAACAAAAGTCTTAATATGGGACCCACTACTGAGTTGCCATGTTTTGTCGTTTAGTGATAACACCACTGTCCCTATGATTCACGTGACGATGTTGGCGCCCAGCAATTTAACCTTGACACGTGTATAAAAAGACAAAAGCTCTTGGCCGACGGGCTTGGAATTTACACGTGGTAGTGAAGGCCTATTTCGCTGCAATAGTTAGAGATGGCATTTTGTTTCATCTGTGTGAGTCCACTACACTAAAATTAAAATTTATATAAACTATATGTTTTAAGCGTTTTTAACAAATTCTGTCATATTGTTCTAGAGTTCTAATTTTAATTTAATTAGTAATATTGCTAGTTTAAGACTTTATAAAATGTTTATATAAAACTATCAGAATCTTCCACGCATCATTCTGTGTTCAAAACCATTAAAATGCACATAGATTTCACAACCACCTCCAACCCAATTACCTATCTTTCACTGATATTTGTTAATGCTTTTGTAAAAAAGAAATTTAATATATTTTAAAAAAATTTAAAATATTGTATATTTTATTTAAAAAAATAAAATTAATTAATAATATTTTGATGTAAAATTTTTGTGTATTATTTAATTTTTAAAATTTGACAAATATTTTAAATTTTATCAAAAATGTGAAATAAATTAAAGTGAAAAAAATGATAAATTTTTCAAAAAGTATACTAAAATTTTTAAGTCAAGCTTTTCGTATCGGTCCCACAACAATAAAAATCACAAAAATATTTCATTAATAAAACAAAAAAAATGCCCTTGTTTTTATATCTGCTAAAATTTTTTTAAACAAACATCTGCTAAAATTTTTAAGTCAAGCTTTTCGTATCGGTCCCACAACAATAAACATCACAAAAACATTTCAAAATTATAAAATAAAAAAAAAGAAATTTCACGTATTCTTGTCTTGCCCTTGTTTTTATATATAGCGTCTAGCGATTGATTCCAGACAACTCCATTTCATTCACTCTTCTTCCGTTCCTTCAAATAATGTTGGCACCAAGATTAATCCACCGACCATCATCGTTAGCCGGAGCCGGAGCAGGGTCTCGGCTAACGACGAAGATGACAGACTCATCCTACTGCTTGATGAGTCCGACCAGCGTGCTTGAAAGAGACCCTAAATCGCCGAAGGGATGGAGGAAGAGGGATTCAGAAGGAGTCGGGCTAGGAATCGTCTCTGCACTTGAACGAGAGTGCTGCCGTGAAACAATTGCCAGACTCATAGTGGGAAATTCGAAACCGGGACCTGCTCCGGCTCATCATGATCATGCTATCGGTTGCATGGAGATTGAATCGCCCGAAACGCGATCATCGTGGACGGTTAAGATTGATTCTTTCCGGCCGTCGGAGTTTTTGAACTATTGTTGTTTGTGTAGGAAACCACTTCATGGCAAGGACATCTACATGTATAGGTAGGTAATAACGAAATTTTCCAATCCTTCTTTTTGGATTTTTTTTTTGAATATATTAGATTAATTAGGTGGCTGATGAGTTTTCGATTTACTGCTGCAGAGGAGAGAAAGGATTCTGTAGCGTAGAGTGCCGGTACCAGCAGATCGTCGCCGACGAGTGTCACGAGAAGTGCTGGACGGAGGCAGCAGCACTAGAAATTCCGAGATACAGTAGCAATCGACTGTTTTTTACAGGAATTACTGCAGCTTGATTTTTCGAGAAAATTTTCACACCTAATTTTAAGAATTCGATGTCAGAAAAATAAATAAATAAATAATATATATATATATATATATATTTACGGCTCGGACCAGTTTTTTGACGGTCAGATTTTAGAATTTAATTTTCATTATTTAAAATAAAATATTATGAGCTTTAAATTTAAAGACAAGATTTTAGGTTAGTTAGATTAGGAATTAATTTTTATTCGATTATTTGATCAGATAATAAAAAGTAATATATATTTTTGAAGTTTTGTTTATATTATCAAGTGGCGAATAAAAAATCAATTTATGATTGAATAAAAATTTTAATAATATATTTTATTTATAAATTACTTTGAATATTGAATTTAAAGATCAAAATTTGAATATCAATTTAAAATTTGAAGATCAATTAGTTTTAAATTTACACAGAGTGTCATTAAAGTGACTTTAAAGTTTGTTTTAGATGTCTGAAAATTTAATTTTTTATCAGAATTTTAGTTAGTTCATGTGGTGTAATATGTATAGGATTTAGAATTTCACTTTAGCTTTAGCATTACTATACAGAGAATTTCAAATAAAAGTAAAATATCAAAATTAAACTTATTTTAATCTATTTTAATAAATAATTAAAATATAAAAGTTAATTTTTATTTATTTTTCAAGAATTTTACTTTTTATTTTTGCTAAATTCCTTTCCGACCACTTGATTGAACTGTCACTGAACTGTCATTTGTTTCGTATTTTTGGCGCTTAATTGTGTGATTAATAGTCTGATCAAAATATTAACGGTTGAGATTTAAAGTATCAGAGCGCCTCTGGAGATTGGGAGTGTTTATATTCTGGAATTACATTTCAAGATAACAAAAATGTTACAGCAAAACTTATCTGAAGTAAATATTTTTCATGATTCTACGGTTCTTCGGATTTGAGTAGAGAAATCATGGCAGCTGCAGATTCAGGACCATCATTGTTGACTGCCGGAATTATTTGTTCCGGTGAAATAAATCTCACAAACTCTTTCAGCTCACTGAAACTGCTGTGCTCACTGTACGGAACTTCATACCTGCAGTTGCTTAACTATAATTCATCAAGAATTGCATTTTTTTCTCCTATGAATTCGCAAATGTTAATAATAATGCGAAGAAATTTGAATCGGGTTTTAAATCGATGAACGGAGAAAAATACAGAACCTTATGATGGTACCCTGCTGCCATCTTCTTCCAGGAGTTTTCTTCTTTCCTTTCCCGAACATCCAACCAGTAGGCGAAAATGCGACTATCAGATTATAACGGCTCTGATCATCACGAAGAAGAAATAACACCATATCAGGCAGCCCATGAATTTAATCCGAGAAGAATTTCACTTGCAGTTGTTTGCATCTTACCGAGTAGTGATCAGACATGTGTTTCATTCTTTTGAAGCTCGCAATACTCCACAGCGGTACGACGTGTATCTGGCTCTCCCCTTCGTTCGTCGTGAACCATTTCATGTCGTTGTCAGGTAAGCCCAAGCAACTCAGCAGCCGGAGCTTTGAAGCTTCAACGTATAATTTCTTCTTTAGCAGTCTTGCAACTTCTAAGAACAGCTTCTCTTTCCCTATGGAGAAAGTTTCATTTGGTAAATTTGAAATGTATGAGACTGGTAATGCTGATTGAGAAGGGCATACCAATGTTGTAGCTGCCTATTAAGAAGAGAGCTTTTGGGTTGAAGGCTTCTGCTTGAATAGCCTCGATGACAAATTGTATTACAGCCTCTTGCTTCGGAAAGTCGTACTACAATACATGAATTTTAGGAACGACATAAACATGCTGCGTCGAGAAAAAGCAAATGAATGCCTTCTATCGGAAAGCTTACTTGCGGGTTACAATAAGTTGTGTCGAGGATGAGAGTGTTGATACTGCAAGACCGTAGAATAGGATTACTAGCCATTTCTTCAGAGAACCTGAAATCTCCAGTGTGTAGAATTGCCTTGAAATACATAGCAGCAACGTTCAGATTCCGTTTGTGAGTGACCGAAGAGATTCAACATTAATAACAGAAACCAAGCAATGCAAGAATGACAAATATGAGCAAACATACCTTACCGTTCTGCAGTTGAAATAGAAGTATTACGGATCCAGGGCAGTGATTCGCATCTAAACATGTCACGTCGACGCCTGAAACACTTATTGTCTTGTTGATGGGTAAGACGTGAATCATATTCCACGGTACTCCGATTTTCATATGCACCAGTTGAGCTGTAACTGCAGAACAATACACCTTCCCATGGCAGAAGTTCTTTGTAAGACCCTGGTAATCTGCACTAAAAGTGAACATATAAGCTATCATGACTGACATCACACACATGGAGCATTCTTCCTATGACGAGCACATTGTTAACATGGACATACTGTCTTATTAATGAAATGGATTCTGGTGAACTTACGGTCTAAATGGAAGTGCGTAAGGAACCAGTGTGAACAATCTCCTCTTAGATAGCGGAACGCGTCCTGGAAAGCACAAACAGATGAACCACATTATAACAAAGATGCTCTAGAACATCAGAAGAAAATGTCAACAATGAAAAGCAGATGCTATACCACTCGAAATGGTGTTCCTGGTATACAACACCAAGGAGGAATATCCCCGGACTTTCTTTTATTCGCATGATTCCTTTTGACTGCTGTTCTTTTGCGGATGGGGTCTTTTTTACCCGTTTCTTTCCCTACAGCAGGTCTGCTATTGTTGTGGCTTCCAGTTCTAGAGACACAACCTCTGAAGTATTCAGTTATCAACTTATTCTGCACAACTAGGGGTTTTTCTTCATTTTTTGATTCAAGGTTACTATCTGTGTTCTGCAATTGAACATTTCCTTTCCGGAGATTCTCCAATGCATGGGTGATCTTCTTTCTTGGTCCAAGCGCAACAACACCAATATTAATCAGATCCTACAATGCCAAAAATCAATAGATCAACAACTCAATATACGTTGAAAAACTGCTCAGGTCATGTGGAACTATAAGCAGAAGTAATGTTTAAGGAGTTCACGAGTTTGAACCTCTTCTGTCAGCCATTTGAGTGTCTCCCAGTCAACCTCTTCCTTGATGAATACTTCTTCATATTTGGATAAACCTAAACTTCTAAGCCATTCAGTCACTGGATTCGCGTCAACAACTTGACCAACTGAAACAGAGATTTTGGTACATCTAGAACTACCACCCTGCAGCTATAAAACTTGCAAATGTCAGAGCTTGTTTGCGTAATACACTTTTGCATACACAGGGCATGACAATACTATAATGGTTAGCTTCAGTAAAAGCACATAGAATAATCACCTCTACTTCTTCGCCGTGTTTGTCTAGGCATTCATTCGTATGAAGTAGACGCGACTCAGTGCTCAGACTTGTAATATCACTCCCACACAGTGGACATTCCACATAACCATCTGTTTCTAGTGTATCAATATCCAGGAGCACATCGCTTTCTTCAAAAGGAATGATTCTAGCACCTTCACTGTTATCATTCCTTGTAGCAGAGTCAACAATTGAATTCGAAGACCGAGTTCTTTGTTCAAATTCAGAAGTTGGTTCAACAGATCCTGACTCTAGGCAATAGTTTGTATGGACATTTCGCATATCTTCACTTAAAGCAGTGATATCTTTTCCGCACAATGGGCACTCTACGCTGCCATTTGAGCACAAGTTCATGAGCTCCTTCAACTGCGTTCCAGGCTCGAATTCGTCATACCCATTAACCTCCAAGCTAACATTATCAACTTTGGAATCAACCTGCTTTACGATTGATCCTAACAACCTTGATTCGATAGACTTCGAATCGTAGTTACCTTCTTCTGCAACTCTCTTGCTTTTGCCACATCCCGTAATAGAACCATTTGGTACCATAAGCTTCAACCCTTGACTCAAATTTTCATTTGCCCTAAAACAGATATCTGATTTCACGGAGATCTTCACTTCATCATCAATAGTGGAGAAAACACGCAAGATGGAAGCCGATTGTTTCACGAGATCAGGATCAAAGGTTTCAGGAATAGACACATTTACATTACCATCACCGTTAGATGAGACTGACCTCGATCGAATCGGGTCTTGAAGATTACTTCTTTGGCTTTCTTGCAAACCAGAAACCAGAAAATAATTCCCACCTTCCCCATTGATTCTATCAAATCCAACCAAATCCAGTGAATCAGAAAGTGACCTGGAATCAACTGCAGGGCAAAGATTGCTCCTCTGACGTTTGGTCTCCGAGAAGCTCGAAATCTGCAAATCCTTCCCATCGCCTCTCCCTAATAAATCATTTGAATCCTGCGAAGCAGAAACCAGCCCAGATTTTATTCTCCCCAAATCAAGCAACCTAGAATCAGTTATCTGCAAGTTGGTTGAATCCCGCGAAGCAGAAGCCAATTCGGAACCGCTCGGCTCGCCAAGATCGCTCATTTTCTCCACCAACAAGCTCCGATGGCTTGAATTAAACAGCCCTCTACAGAATATCGATCTCCTGCTGCTATTCTCCTTATCAGGTAGCTTGAATTTCTTCGTCGGCGGAAAAGCGACGGTTTTGAGAGAGAAGACAGAGCTCGATTCACGGAAATCATAATCACCATCTTCTCCGTTGTTGTACAGAGATAGATCTGAAGCTTCTTTTGTCATTCTAGAGAGAGAGAGAGAGAAATTCTAGAGACAGAAAGCTTGAAGCTGCTGGAGAAAAAGAAAAGTTTGAATTGCAATGGCGGGAAATGAAAATATAGTGAAACAAAAGAAGGCTTTAGCCCAACTACTTGGCCCATTATGTATAAGATTTTTTGAATAATTAGAAACCGAATCATTTTAAAATATGAGTTAATTGAGGTAAATCAAATCGAACTCGAGTTGGATCCAAAGTAGCGCATCGGGTCGAGTTGGGATTTTAACGAGCAAATCAGCGTGTGTCGGTTTAGTTGAAACACAATTTTTTTATAAAAAATTATTTTAAATACGATCAGAACAAAATTATTTTAAATATAATTAAATATAAATTTTATTACTTTTTTATTTTATGAACTCATTTTACTGTAACTAATGCGCACCCTTAATAAAATGTTGAAAAAAAAATTCTAAAAAAAAAAAACCTCGTGCAAGTTTCACATTTTGGATCTCAAGAATTTTTTCAACATGAAAGGAATGTCTCACCAACCTGGTACACTAATAACTAAGAGGTGTTTGACAAAATGTTCTCCAAAAATAATTTTTTAATTTTTATTTTTAATTTTTTAAATATTTTTATAAATATTTAAAGAATTTATTTAGAAATTTAAATATATAAAAAATTTTATAATAAAATGTTTTATTACTTATTTTTATTTTTTATGTCAAAGAAATAGAACTTAATTTAAAAAAATAAATTTATTTTAAGAAAAATTTCTATTTAAAAATTACTCTCAAATGTCCCCTAAAAATTTCTGAGAAGTGGAAGAAAATAAATATATATTTTGATTAATAAAATGTAAGTTTTAATGAGTTTGATGAAATTAAATTTTTTATAAAATGAGTTCGAAGATAAGCTTAAATTTAAATTTTAACAAAAACAAATAAATTTTATGTAACTGAAATACACCTTGCAATCAATAACGTTTCCGATAGATAATGTTTAACGATTAATTAATTACAAGGTGAAAATTATATCTATCTTAATTATTTCAATTCTCAAATTTCAACGGTTCTAAATGCGATGCAGATAAATTTTTGACTTGGTTATGGTTAGCGTTTTTTTTATATTAAATCTTAATTATTGAATTGCTTGATCTAAACTAATTTTAATATCGTTTCTGATTATAGATTGAAGCTTTCAAAAAGCTGAAATTTTACAAATTATATAATAAGAGTTATATAATAAGATGTTCACTAAATCCATAAACAAGTTTTCATGGAAAAAATTATATATTTACATGAAATTAATGAATAACAAGTACAAAATTTCTATTATAAGTTCACAACAACAACAAAAACAAGCGCCAAAAAAAAAAAAAAAACCCAAAAGAAAAATGTTTGTGAAGTTACACATTCTCTTGCTGATTTTGGAAAAATCTAGCAGTGAGTTAGAAACATTAACTGCCTAAAACTTAAAAAAGTGTAGCACATATGATTCATTTTCATTGCACATAACGAAGATTCATGATTCGTCCGCTTGTTCATCAGCTTGAACTCGGTTTCTTCGAAGAAGAACTCATGCCAGGCCATAGCTGTTGATGATTTTCTTCTTCTGGCTTCTGTAGAGATTCATTCACTTGATATGGAACCTTTGCACTCATTCTGCAGTTTCAACAAAGGCAAATAGAATAAATTAATGCAAACAAAAATAGTGGAAATTTTTTTAGAAAATGAAATTTATTTGCAGTGATTTTTTTCATACCTATCTTTTCTCTTCTCGAGGAATTTATGAAGAGAAGCCCTTCTTGCTACCCGCATGTCTATCATAAAAATTTCAATCGACATATAAATGTTAGTCTACCTTGCCTGCCGTATATACAAAGTTCATGTCACCAAATTGTATTCTAAGTATTTGTGATCAGAAATAACAAAGTTGTCTCTGTCACAATCCAAATTATTTATATTTCTTTTTCAAAACATTAAGCACACTTCTTCCTGACATGAGTTTCAGCATCACAACTTCCACTCCTAAATTTTTTACCACGCCTGAAAAACACTGCTAAAGATTTCGGAAATGGAAGTAAAGATCTTTACTTGATGCATTCGGCTGAGTTGTTTTCTGTGACTGATCCAAGGCAAGAATTTGCTTTTCATTACTAGCGGAAGTTGAAGCAGCAACAACAGGTTCGGTTGGTTGCTGTAAAGAACACTTTGGTAGCCCAAGACCGAAATCTTTCATGGCAACGCTTGTCTTGCCTGCCATCTCTATCAAGCATTTGGCCTTGTCTGAGGGAAATTCATCGAACACTAGCACTTTACCACCATAGAAAATAGTCAACTGCCCCTTCTGCTCTCTGTACACATGTTTTACAACACAAATTCAAATAGTTCCAGATTGACTGAAGACACTCTTAAGCATACCCATTTTTCCAAGTAATGAAAACTAAGACAATTTTAAGTAACAATTTGATGCTACGATCAAGTATATAGAAAGTAACATCCGTGGTCCAAATAAACTAACTTCGATCTTCATACTTACAAACAAGTTGGTAATTCCTTATTTGCGAGTATATAGTCATGCTGTAAATCAATTGTCTACATAAAACTACTTCACGTTTTGAACAAGTTCAAAGTTCAAAATTTTGATGTTGTAGATCTAAAGCATGAATACACTGAATTCGTGTTCCAAGTAAACTACTACTTCACGCTTATAAACAGGTTGGGAATAGGTTAGAAGTTCATGAGTAAACATGTTCATGGTATGAATGAAAAATACAAAATTTTAGTGAATTATGGGAGTGAATTTTCCTGGTACCCTTGTTCTTCGGCTTTTTGGGTGATTTTTGATTCTGGAGTAATGACAGGGAACAAATCCATGGGCTCTGCAGTGTGTTGTTGTTCTTCATCAGTTGAATTTTTCATCTTTTTCCGAGGATCGTTTTCTTGTTCTGCAACCTCAAGCCCTTGCAACAAGCTCATTGTAACTGAAACCAAAAATAAAAAAAGGAAACGAATTTATTCCTTATAAATGTTAGGAAAAAGAAATGTTCAACAAGATTACTAGAACAATAAGACGTTTATCTAAATTAACAAAATTTCCAACTGTTTTTCTTTGTTCTTGTTTTTATAACAGATTCTTCTTATAAATCAAGTAAAGCTTTTGTTTTTCTTCTTCTATTTCCTTTTCCCCTGAAATGTAACAGAAGTTATTCAAAACTAATTATTTCATAAAAATTAAAAAAATTAAGAAAATAGTAGAAAAAATAGATTTTACCTTTGAAGATCTAACAACACTGTTAAAGAACGGACCAAAAACAAATCTAAGAAACCCTAAAATCAAACGAATCTAAACTCCAAAAAGAAAATGTTGAAGTTAAAATCAAACCTTTGGAAGATTCTTGAGAAGAACTAGCAGCAGCAGAAGCAATCAAATCATTCAAGCTCCCTTTCTGCTTCAAAAACTTGTTCAACAAATTGCATGTCGCCAAGAAACTACTACTACTAGTAGTAGAAGATTTCTCTTCACCCATGTCTGATCTCTTCATTTCCAACTAAAAAGTTGGTATGTTCTTGTTTTCTTTATAGTTTTGAACAAAGAAGATAAAGATTAAAATGGAAGAGAATCGAATTTATTAAAAAAAAAAAGAAAGAGAAAACAGGAACACGTGAAAGTTAATTTGAAAAGAAAAACCAAAAAAAAAAAAAAAAAAAGAATTAACTCAAGTTTTTAAAAAAACTAGAATACCTTTTGTTCACCTCTTATTTTTTTTTTTAATAAAAATCACTTTATAAATTACTTTCAACTAAATATTAAAAAATTATTTTTTAATTCATTCTTAGCTAAACTATACAAAAATAAATTAATTTAAGAATACTATTTGTAGTAACTTAGTTTATAATAATTGTTTTTAATAAATTATTACTATAATAATAATGCTTCTCAATGGTGTATATTTTCTATTTAAATTGAGTTTAAAAGTGAATTAATAAAAAAAAGAAATTAATTTGAATAGTATTTTGAAAGTGAATTAATTTACTTTTAGAAAAAATGAAGTTAAGACAATTTTTTATATTTTTTTGTGTACTTAAATAATAAAAATAATTTTTAATAAAATAAATAAAGAAATTTTATGAAATTTCTTTCTTCTATTTTTCTTTCTTACTTCTTGAGACAAAATAATTAAAATTTTTAAAACATTCTCCTAGATGTTACAATTTCTTTGGATTCTTTTAATTTTATTATATTTTAATAAATTGAAGCACGAGAAAGTTCTTAAAATTTATTTAAATAAATTTATTTTAAATGATAGTGATATGACAAGACCAATAAGCAAATCCAACACGTGCAAAATACTTTGGTCTTCTGTTTCGTGTTTCTTTGGTCCCATTTCCTCTGTTGTCTTTCCAAACTTTTCAAAGCTCTGACGTGAACAATAAGCATGTGAAAAAATACAGGACTTGTTTGATTATTTTTTACTAATAGCTTATTTTTTTATTGAAAAACTTATTTTTAATTTATTTTAGTTGTACAAAAAATATAAAAAATATTCAATTCGTTTCATTCTATATTATAATATAATAAAAATAATTTTGTTTTAATAATATTATTTACAATAATTCATTTTTAGTAATTTATTTTTTAATGATTCAAATCCTCAAAAATGTGTGTTTTAAATGATAAAAATATGAGTTTTATGAAACAGATTTTCGTAAAATTGAATTAAATAAAAAATAAATTAAAGTGAGAGTATTTTTTAAATAATTTTTAAAAATAGAAAATATTTTTATTTTTAAAAAAATAAGTTATATTTTTTAAGAAAAAAATAATTTTAAAAATATATCATAAAAAAATTGAATTTTTTATATTTTCTAAATTTTAAATAAATTTATACATATTCATAAAAAATATATTTAAAAATATATAATTAAAAATTAAAAAAATATTTTTAAGATAAGCAATACCAAATGGTTTTTAAATGTTAACCGAAATACTGAAAAGTGAATTCAAAATTAGCCATAAAAGAATGAGTCCGGAGCAATTAAAATACACCAGAAATGTTTGTGACCAGCAGCCCGTTTCAAATTTCGTAATTTTATTTTTTTTTGCTAAATTTTAAATTTCTAATAATTTATATATTTTAATTATATAAAAACTTTATAATTTTATTTTACATACGGAATTTTAGTTCTAATTTTTTTATTTGCATATTTTTCAATACAATTATATTTTTTAATTTTTGACGTACTTAAAAAATATATTAAAATATAAATACTGAACTCTATTTTTATTTTATTTTTTTAAAATTTTATTTTTTATTTTTCACTTTTTCGAGTATTTAAAACACGCCCTAAAATAAATTCTAACCATTCAATCGTTTTGATCGAATGGAATGCCTATAAAATGAAGATTGTAACCATTATATGAAACCAGTTTATTTATTTCATCAAATTTTACCGTTGCAAAGACCATCTCCTTCCTTTCTTAATAAAGAAATTGTGAATATCCCTTGAATTATTCCCCTAGGGCTTAAAGTAAATGTAAAACTTGAGGACAGCAATACAAAAATGAAAGAATTCAATTCCTGATGTATGCTGTAAATAAACAACCTGTACAGAAGTCATATGAAAGATAATTAACAAGCGTCTGGAAACAACATGTTCTACTCTAAAACAACTTCTTTTCTCGTAGATACAGTTCAGTGCTTATCAACAATTTTCTTCAAAGCCAAGCAGATGCAGCTTGATGGAGTATAACTTAGTTCAGTCATCGTTCATTTTACCGACATGCTTCATTTTACCGAATTGTGCGAGTTTTCCAGAACGATGTACGCTACCTGCCACACAAGCTTTATGCAGGCGAGTGCCTTCAAAAGTCATAGTCGATATCGGTGCTGTTCTGAGAAGAGGATCGTTTGACCAGATGGCCTTGCTCATCATACCGATCAAGATTCTCACAAGGTGCAGGGAAAATGGAACCAATAACTCTTCCATAAACAAACGAGCACTGAAAGATGTGCTTTTTCTTGTACGTGATGCCAACAGACATGTCGTGAAAGCTTACTCCTTTCACAGGGATCTCCTCACTTCCGTGAATCCTGACTGGGACGCGAACACCATGACCATGGATCCCAGTGTAAGTTATGTTCTCAATGACTGGGACTGCTTTAGGATCGTACCCTTCATCTGGGTGCTCGTTGTAGTCAGTCTTAATTACTATTCCTACACGTACGTCGTCAAGTGTTAAGTTGCGATAGGAGATGTTGCGAACATAGGCACCTCTTCCTGGAGCAGTCTTGATCCTTACTCCACGCCTAGAGCTCCAGACATGTATGTTCTCCATAGTGACATTTTGTACGCCTCCAGACATCTCACTGCCTATTGATACTCCAGCACTGCATATGAAAAAGAGATTTAAGAGTGGTTTGAAGAACTGAACAGCAATGAGAAGTCTACAATCTATCAAGACTTGCAAACAGGCAAAAGACAGACTTTTCATCTGCATATAATTTGAAGGATTTATTGTTGCAGGTTTCCTATTCTTCTGCAACATGGAGAACAAATGACTCAACGTTAATGCTGATGCACAATAGGAAGTGTTTGTCTTGGAGGGAATTATGCCTTATGGGCGAAACAGGAACCAGTTTCAACAGAAGTTTAAATAGGCAGTCATCAGAAAAGAAATTGATTATACACTTTTCAAGAGATTCTTAGTAAAGCAAACCCATTTATCACCAGGAATAAACAAGAACATACACTGAAAGAGGAATGACCTCACCTTACTACGGAGCGAACAACAAGATTGCGGATTGAGATGTTTGCAGATGGCTGGCCATATGCAATCCCATATTGGTCCCAACCACTCTTTATTGCTATCCCATCATCTCCCACGCATATGTAACAGTTCTCGATCACCATATCCGTACAAGAATCTGAAGGGAAACTAAGAAATTGTCAGATCCAAACATCTACTAGGAAGCATATATGTGCAGGCATCTGTGCATATGGAGATCATTTTGCAGTCGCAAGGACAGGCTATCGGACAGTATAATTTTTCTCCTCAAAAGTGTCGCAACCCCAAGCTTAATAAGGATAACAAAGACAACAGAAAATTACAAGAGAAGAAGAAAGGTCTGACATTTCTATTAGCTACTTGATTTATTGAGGAAGCAATTAAAGCATCAGAGGACGACAACAAAGCAATATCACAGGAAGAACTTTTGTAAATTTCCTATAACTTACTAATTATTGGTTGCTACTAAGACTTCACAGTATGCTAGTTACTCTTAAGAGAATGAATTCTAATATCTAGAAGAAACAAGAGTATGTCAGAGAAAAAAATGTATGAAGGTCATCGTATCGTACACCAAAAAAACACAAAAACTCTCTCTCACCAGGATCGATTCCATCAGTATTTGGGGCATCATTGAGAGGGGCCAAGATGGTAACATTTGATACTGTCACATTCTTGCAGTCGTAAGGATGCAGTGTCCAGAAAGGTGAATTTCGAAGGGTTATATTTGAAATCACAATGCCACTAGACCACATTAGCTGAACTAGGGGTCCCCTTGTGTACTTGAGAAGTTTTCGCCGGAACTTTGTCCACCATGCTTTACCTTGACCATCTATCGTACCATTATGTCCTGTTGAATAAAACTGAACATAAGCTAAACTAGTAGAGGACTTCTTTATAAGTAACATATATAACAGATACTAACACAGCACCATGTTATCTACCATGCACATGACAAATCTCACAAGCATGACCTCTAAATAGGGCGAAATCACTAATTTCTGCAGTGATAAAATAAGTCTTCACCATAATTACCTCTAGCTTCCTACAGATAGAAGTATCACTTCTCATTTCCAGTAGATACACATGAGTGAAAGGTGCACTCACCAGTTATAACCACATCCTTTAGATTTTGCCCATGGATCAGACTTCCATATCGAGGCCCTTTCTGTTCCCTTCCAGATCCATATGAAGGCAAAGGAGGCATTATGGGCCAGTAATTTTCATCCTGGACACAGCACACACAGTATGAAAATTAGAGAGCAGAAAAAGAGAATAGCTTCTCGTTCCAGGAACAACAAGCTCAACAACCCATACGATATTCTTTGACTTCTTTTTTCGCTTGTTTCACTGGTTGATTGTTTGTTGATTGGATTTGCAATCAAGATGAATAATGGTAAGTATGCCGATATTGATGATGCAAAAGCAATTTCAAAAGTAAGGGCAGCTGAGTTATTGCTAGAGCTACGGCATAATACAAGAACTTACTAATGAAACCACTAACTTCAATATGTGACAGTGCTGTTAGAACTACAAGCTTTACGCTCTCGCTCACATTCAACTCCTCATTTTACTCAAACATATACTTGGCTATTTATATGTAATTCCAACTCATGCATCTAGTAATATTCATAATGGTTAGAAATACCACATATGGCAAACCCATAATACTGCATATAAAATCATGAGTAAACAGGGAATACCTATAGCTATTAGAAGTAACCATAGCCTAAATGGGTTACCTTGGATCTCATTTGTTCACAACAAAGAGAACAGGTCATATAAAACAAAAATGCGGTCAGTAATTTAGAATATTGATGTTTCTAACTCCAACGGCAAGAAAGGTGTATGGATGTTTCAAATCCAATAGCAAGACAAGTAAAGGAGATGGAAAATCTAAAGATAGGTCTTGACCAAACAATCTCTCAGAAAAAATGGATTTTAATCAAGCTAAATGGAACAGCACCTATTGCAGTAATGATTTACTGTTATAATGAGAGAACAAGGGTAAGATTGTAAACAGCAGTATCATTGACCAATTAGTAGAACTATCTAACAGTGAGGTTTCATAACATGCATTATACTACAAATGAAAACAGGAAAGGATTTCTTCCCATCAGTATATTTGGGAAGGATGAAGGATCTCCTAAGACATTACAGACCTTACAAGCAGATAATAACATGACATGTATGACTACCGGTTTGTCCAAAAAAGGTGTGACTTTTTCTGTTGCCTCCTTTCACGATTAAGACAATAAAACTTCCTTCTAATGCATATATATATCTTAATAAGGTCACCTTTGATTGTACAGTGTCCAAAAACTTTCTTGAAATACCTTCCATAGTTTTTGTCATAGAAGGTTCATTTTACTCTAATGAGTAGCGAAAACACTAGAAAACCTTTTACGCAAGACTCTTTGACACAAAGGATTTCATATAAGGTATATTATTACTCTAACAAGCAGCAGGTTCAATATAAAGGAGGTACCTTAAACAACTTCGGGTAGCTCCTTTGAAAACTAATGTTCACTAAGTATACCACTTTTATAGCTCACAAATAATAAGGAAAGAAATAAATTTGAAAAAGATTGCGGGAATATCCTCACCGTCAAGCCGAGAATAACAGCTCCTTCTTGTAAGAACAGCGTCATATGACTAGTCAAGTTGAACGGAGCAGTCAGCCAAACTCCAGGTTCCACATTTAGCTGCCCACCACCACGCCCTCTAAGCTTTTCAATCGCCCCTACCGCCTTCTCAAATGCTTTTGTATTCAACGTCTGGCCATCACCAACACCACCAAAATCCGTCAGATTGAACGCCACCGGACGCAATCTCGGAGCAGGCATCGCAGCATGGCCCCACCTCTGCCATGACCCTATAGCCGGCCCCACTAAACTCCGCTGCCATAAGAACACAACTGCGAAAGCTGTCACCCATATAACTGTCAGCACCACCTTGTTCAACGGTGGCAACCATGACCACCACCGTCTTTGGGGCCACAAGCCGGTGCCTGCCACGTGGAATCTTCCACTTGGCGAGAAGATCTCCACCATGGTACAAAAATTAAAATTGAAACTTTCCGTCACTTCAATTCGATTCAATCTCGAATCTGATCGATTTCACTGAAAATAAAAACAAATTTCGCTCAAAAAAATCGAAACTTTCACATAATTCAACTCAACTCCATATCAAATCGACTTCGATAGAGAGATCCAAAGTTTTCACAAATTTCAGGTGTTACTCGAATCAAAAGCAGAACTTCAAATCTTTCAGAAGAGAACCAGATCTTGTTCCTTCGATTTTCTACACGATAACAAGTTCAACTTAGCTCGGTCGGTAGATCTACGAGAATGAAACACTACCCAAATCTCATCAAAGTCAAATCAAACAAATTCAAAATCGAGAAATTTAAAAAGAAATTATCTTATTTAACAAAAATGGAATCGAAGGAGTTGTGCTGCTGGTGCGAGTCCGAATCATTCAGTCACAGAGAGGACTACGACGATGGTTAGCGTTCTGTTGAACCGCAACTGCACTTAGCTAACGTACACTTTACACATGGCGATATTTTTCTTTTTCGTTGTGGTAGATATTTTAGAAAACATTTTAAAATGAATTTTTTTTGTTATTTTAAAATAATAAAATAAATAATAGTGAGATTTACTAGATATTTATATTTTTTAATTTTAAAAATCTTTTATAAAATATTATAAAAATTTTACCAAAACTATGAACAAACAATTGAATTAAAATCGAGAGTATGTATCGTTAAAAGTCATCATGGTCTGGAGTTAACAGAGTTTGATCATCTATCTGTTAACATAAGTCAATAAATATTTAAATTTTTATATTAACTTTTTTTTTTAATTCAAGTTTTTATAATTAAAATTTTGTATGTATAAATTATATGTTAGTATTGAAAAATGAAAATAGAATAAAATTGAAATAAAATTTTATCTTACAATGATTCGCTGCGCTTTCTTAAACTTTGTCATCTACGAAGTGCGTGAGAACTGAATTTTTAAACTGAGTTTTCAAAACTTAGTTAATTAAAGATTAAAATATGTAAGTAAGTTTTATATTTACTTGTTATAATATTAAAGAAATTAAAATTAGAAAAAATATATATATATATTATATATCGTATAAATAATTAGCAATTCGATCATTTGATCGAATAATTATAATTAATTAAATAATGCATGAATATTTAGTTTAAATGAAATTGAAAATGAAATCTTTACATTTAGTGATTTGACCATTTTTTATTCACGTATATAATCTTGACCAAGTCAAACACCTATTGTTATCCTACTTTTTCTATTTCTTCTCTCCACCTTACACCAACCTCTCTCAATCCTCCAACACTCAAAAATGTTACCAAAAAAAAACACCACCAAAAATTTTACCCAAAAAAAGAGAAAAAAAAAGTTAAGGAAAAAGAAAACAGCAGCCTTTGTTCTTTCTCTTCCCATTCTTTTCCATGGCCGCTGTTCTTCTTCTTCTTCTCTTCCATCTCCGGCTTCTCGCCGTCGCTTACTCGCAACCTGAAACCGAAGTCTCTGCATTACTAACATTTAAGGAATCATTAAACAGTAGCTCCTCTGGTGGAACACTATCGGCATGGTCGAATTCTTCTGGTCCTCCGTGCGGAACATCAGAGTCGCAACCTTGGCCAGGCGTTGTCTGCTATGCAGGCCACGTCTCCGCCGTTCATCTTAACAGCCAGCAGATTTCCGGAAAGCTGGGTGTCGCTGGTTCACTCGATAAGCTTCCTGGGTTAAGAGTTTTAATGCTTAGGCATAACAGTTTTTCTGGAGAGCTCCCTGACTTGTCAAGGCTCGTAGGTTTACGCGCGTTGTATTTGTCCGGTAACAAGTTTTCCGGCGGTATTCAGAAGAATGCTTTCGCTACGATGACGAGATTGAAGAAGCTTTACCTCGAAAACAATGAGTTTTCCGGTGAGTTACCGGAATCTCTTGCGGCAGCGAAAACTTTAATTGAGGTCCGGCTTGAGAATAACATGTTCAGCGGACAGATATTAGACCTCAAATCAGGTCCGAGACTGAAATCGTTTAACATTTCCGGGAACAAGCTCACCGGTCCGATACCGAAAAGTTTAGCGAAGTTCGACGCGAGCGCGTTCGCTGGCAATGAGAAACTCTGCGGGCCGCCGTTGGTAAGTTCGTGCCATCCGGAATCCGCGGCGGTTATACAACCGCAGCAGCAGCAAGAGCAGACACAAAGCACGCCTATGGCTATAAAGCCAGGGCCACAGGAAGAGCCGTCGAAGGCGAAGGCAGCATGGAGCCTTGCCGGAATAATGCTGGCGTCATTGGCGGTAATGGGGGTGGCGGTGTTATTGAAACGGCAACGGTCGGAGGGTCTTACCCTTGGAAAGCATAACGGTGGCTTGGACCACGCCGCCGGAAAACGTAGGGTAATACGCTAACTACTGCTAACGCTATTACTACTTCTTATAAAAAGTTCAGCTAATCTAAAGCTAAAATTTTCGCTACAATAAATTTAAGTAAAATGTTAAATTTCTTTTGCCAAGGTTAAAATTTTGTTTCCTGCATGCATTTGGTTTACACATGGCGATTGTTGTAGGCAGCAGGAGGGTCAAAAGTGCAAGGAGGAACAACCGGCAGGGGAATACAAACAACCGGAGCAGCAGCAGCGCAGAAGCAACAAAAACAAATAGGTAACGGCGGTGAAGGAGGGGAACAAGTACAAAGAACGGGCGGCGGAACGGGAGCCGGAGCCGAGCTTATAATGGTGAATGAAGCTAAAGGTGTTTTTGGAGCAAGCGATTTGATGAACGCAGCTGCAGAAGTGCTTGGAAGTGGCGGACTAGGGTCGGCCTACAAGGCAGTGATGACCGGAGGAGCGGCAGTGGCTGTGAAGAGGTTGAGGGATATGAATAGGGTAGGAAGGGAGACCTTCGACGTCGAGATGAGAAGGCTCGGAAGGCTTCGGCATCTGAACGTCTTGCCGCCGTTGGCGTACCATTACCGGAAAGACGAGAAGCTGCTGGTGTACGAGTTTGTCCCTAAGGGAAGCCTGCTTTATATTCTTCATGGTATGCATCCCAACTTCACTTTTCAGTAACACACGACTTTTAATTACAAATTCTGCCTTATCATTTTAATTTTAATATAACTAAAAAAATTTTCGTCGTCAAAATATTAATTGTTATTTTTTAAAATAAAAAATTATTTTTAAAAATTAAATTTTTTTATTTAAAAATTTTTTTTAAGCAATTTCAATATTTATAGCTTTATAAATTGTTCTAAATACACCAAACTATTCATTTTATTTCAAAATTTGAATTTAATTATTTTATATATTATAATTATCATACTAAATTTTATTTTTATTTTTATTTTTACATCAAATTTCATTTGTATCAAAATTTAATTTTAAATTTATTTTATTTATTTCAAATATTATTTTAAATTCTATTTTTATTAAATTTTATTTTAAAAAAATTTAGTTACGTATATTTAAATGCTACGGTACAGGTGACAGAGGCCCTGACCATGCAGCGTTGAACTGGATCACCAGACTGAAAATTATTCGAGGGATCGCCGCCGGGATGGTGTACCTCCATACTGAGCTGGACTCCAACGACGTTCCCCACGGCAACTTAAAATCCGGCAACGTGCTTCTAGCCGATGACTTCACGCCTCTCCTCGCCGATTACGGTTACGTGCCATTAGTCAACCCTTCCCAGGCATCAGCGACCCTCTTCGCTTACCGGTCTCCGGAGGCCTTAGCTCATCGCCACGTGTCACCCAAATCGGATGTCTATTGCCTTGGAATTGTGATCCTCGAGATCCTCACCGGAAAATTCCCGTCACAGTATCTAAATAGTAGGAAGGGCGGCACTGACATTGCTCACTGGGTAACTACTACAGTCGACGAGAACCGAGACCTCGTAGATCTCCTGGACCCCACCGTTGTTGCAGGAGCACGGTGGGCAATACCACACATGGAGCAGCTGCTGAGGATCGGCGCTGCTTGCGTGGAGAACGACCTCGAACGCCGGCCGAGCATGCGACACGCCGCTGGTGAGGTCGAGGAGGCAGCCGAAGAAGCAGACCGTGCAGCAGCTACAGCCAATGTGACGGCACCAACATTAAAAGACGGTTGCGCTGCCGCCGCGTCTGACCGGAGAGCTGCCGGCGACGTGGTAGCCTTCGCGATATCATGATAACTTTTTTTTTCATCAATACTCAAAATGTTTGAAACTGGTAAAGAAAAAGATAATTTATGCATGAGCCCTTTGAGAAGGGAAGAGAAATTCTTTAGAGGAGCAGGATGTCAGTGTCTTGTTTGTTTTTCATTTTGTTAGACAAAAGGTTTCTTAGATAAACAGAATACATTTTGCTTTGTTTTTAATTTAATGGAGGTTGAAGAAATTTGTAAAGTTGCTGGAATTTTTTCATTTTGTTATTTTTTTATAAATTTTTTTGTACATTTCGGGCGTGTTTATTTTGATAAAAAAATGAATAAAGTAAATTTTTTGAAAGTGAATTAAAAAATCAAATTAAAAATAAAAATATTTAGTAAAAAATAAAATTATATATTAATATAATATTTATAGTAAATTTTAAAAATAAAAATTTAAAAACTTTTTATCAATAAAAAATTTTGTTTTAATTTTTATAAATAATTTATATTAAAAATAAATTAAAAAAAATAAATTTTAGATGTTGGTCAACACCTCCTTCGAAGAAATCTTTTTCTTAACTTAATTAATTGCAGTATCAACGGGCCACGGCCCAACCTTGGAGACCGTGGACTCCAACGATCTCCAGAGCTCAGCCCATTGGACCTTGCTAATTAGGTTGCGCCTTATCACTATCCTCACTAGACCATTGTACGTTTCTGTAAAGAGTGTGGGACCCACTGCCAGGTCATACAGCGGACTTGAGATTGCTAGACCGAGCGTTCGGCGGCGGAGCTACTACACAAGTTTGCTTTACACAGAACACGGAGCTGAGCCAATAAAATAGAACCACATCGCCATTACTACCTAAAACCGGGTCCTTGTAAGTATTACACTAGCAGACCACTGTTATAACTCGATATCGAAGGAATAGAACATAGCCGCGAGTAAAATCTCACTGTTTATATCTACGTGGTTTGTTTTCAGTTGGTGTATACGAATGTTTTGTGATTTAGACCACACAGCTTTCTTGAATAATTGATGTCAAAGTCAACGCCGCCTTGGTCTCTCTTTCATTTCTCGAATTCTTCTTTCCCGGAACTAGCTCTTTTCTTGTGTCACACTCTCTCTCTCCGGCGATCAATCAATCTTTACCGTCCGTTCATGCGTGAACGCCCCTGATTCTGCACGTCATACTAATTTTCATTTGTCTTCTTCTTCTTCTTCTCCTCTATAAGAAAAAAGAAAACGAAAAGAAACTCATCAGCGCTTTCCGGCGATGTGTTCATCGATGAACTCCACCTTCCCTTCATCGATGAACGGTCCTGATTTCTCCGCGCCTCTCTAATGTATACATACCTCTTCTTCTTCTTCATCGTCTTTGTCTTCTCTACTTCTTTTCGTTTCTCTCAGATAACGAATACACTCGATCAATTAGAGCTCTCCCTTCGATCGTTCGATCAAAATGGACGGTCCAAACAGCGCCACGTCTACTCCTAGCTCCATCCATACTGTCAACTCCATCAAGAACACCGATACCGACACCAACTCCTCCACCATCGAGAAACTCATCCTCCGGTGGGACCCATCTTCAACCGCCGATAACCACCACAGGAGCTCCTTCTCATCTTCTTCCGTTTCTTCTCTCTTCGACGACCGCGACGAAGCCTATAAATATCTCTCCGCCGTCGATCTACTCCTGCTTCTCTCCTCCTACGATAATGAAAACCCTAGCCTTAATTCTTCTACAAACCCTAACAATCTTCTCCAGATCGCCATGGCTCGTCTCGAAGACGAGTTCCGCAACATCCTCTCGACTCGCTCTAACTCTCTGGAAATCGATTCCTTACTCGATCTCAGCTCTCTCTCGTTATCCTCGGTCTCCGGATCCATCGATCTCTCTAACATCTCGGACGACGACGAAGATGATGACGTCAGTAATCATGGTGGTGGGAGTTTTTATGATCGGCGGAGTGTAGGGATATATAGATCGGCGAGTGGGATAAGAGAGATCGACGTGGTGCCTGTTGAGGTGGTGGAGGATCTGAGAGCGATTGGGGAAAGAATGGTGAAGGCGGGGTACGGGAGAGAGGTGGCGCAGGCGTATAGCGCTGCGAGGAAGCAGGCGATTGATAATGCATTGAAGGCTTTGGGGATTGAGAGGTTGAGTATTGGCGATGTGCAGAGGTTGGATTGGGAGACGCTGGAATCGAAGATTAGGAGGTGGGTTCGGTCCGCTAAAGCTGCCGTTAGGATCCTGTTCTCGTCAGAAAGACAGCTTTCTTATTCGATTTTCAGTGGTGACAGGGATGGTGAGGATATCGGGAGTGTTGGAGGGACGGCATTTTGGGAGACCGTGAGGGCAGCGGCGATACAGCTGTTTTCGTTCCCGGAAGCAATTAGTATTGGGAAAAGGTCGCCAGAGAAGTTGTTTAAGATTCTTGATTTGCACGACGCGATCGCAGAGCTGTTGCCAGATGTGGAAGTGGTTTTTAAGTCGAGGGCGGCGGATTCAATGCACGCGCAGGCTGCTGGGATTAAGTCCAGGCTCGCTGAGGCTGCAAGAGGGATTCTTTCGGAATTCGAGCATGCTGTTCTCAGGGAACCGTCGAGAGTTCGGGTGCCTGGTGGAACGATTCATCCGCTCACTAGATATGTGATGAATTATATCAGTTTGATTTCCGATTACAAGACGACACTGGCAGAATTGATTGTGTCACGACCTTCAGCTCCCAGGTTATCGGGCGACGATTTGAACTCTTCTGTGCCGGATATTGATTTACCCGAATTTGAGAGCCAGTCTCCGCTTGCGGCTCACATGGTTTGGATAATTGTTATACTGCAGCATAATATGGTGAACAAGGCAACTCTGTACAAGGATGCATCAATGTCTCATCTATTCTTGATGAACAACGTTCATTATATTGTTAACAAGGTTAAAGGATCTCCAGAGCTCAGGGAGTTGATAGGGGACGAGTACTTGCGGCGACTCACAGCAAAGTTCCGCCACTCAGCTACAACCTACCAGAGGGCAACTTGGGTGAAGATACTCCATTGCTTAAGAGATGAAGGGATACATGTCAGCGGTAGCTTCTCATCCGGGGTCTCTAAGTCGACACTAAGGGAGAGGTTCAAATCATTCAATGCTTCCTTTGATGAGGCTCACCGAATGCAGGCTCTGTGGCAAGTGCCTGATGCTCAGCTACGGGAGGAGCTCAGGATATCAATCTCAGAGAGGTTGTTGCCAGCCTACCGGTCATTCCTTGGCCGGTTTCGCCACCACATAGAGAGCGGGAGGCATCCTGAGATGTATATTAAGTATTCACCTGAGGATCTTGAGATGGCTCTTGCTGATTTTTTTGAAGGATGCCCGCATTCACAACTCAACAGGAGAAGGTTTCATTAGGGTGAGTGCTCAAAAGATGTGTAGATTGATTTATGGTGTAGGACATGTAGAAGGAATTCTTTCAATTTTTTTAGTGGGTGTTACCCGATAATGGTCCTTCTCCTTTGGGGCATGGCTTCCAGTTCAGTTCCAATTTGATCCCTTGTGGAAAGTCAATACTGCTGGTGCTGTACATTTATGGGAGTTAGAAGGAAGAAGCTGCTGATACTGAAGCACTTACTGCTTGCTGTTGTTCCTCTGTAAGCATATTATTTTATTCTATTATGTAGAATTTTGATTTACATGTTCATATATAATTTTTTCATGGTTGCATTCTTTCCTCAAATACCTATGTTTTATCATTTTTGTAGTGTAATGACATGGATATTGTTACATGATGACCTGGTTTAGAAGCATATTTGACTTTAGTTGTCTTTCTTTGTAGCTTTGATTTATGCTCTTCTAAACTGAGTTTTACTGATTAAGCTTTCAGTTACAATTTTACCCCTACATTTTGTATACTGTTATCTTGTCTTATTCTTCTTGCTTAATTATATGCAGCTTGTCAATTCGTGAATCAACCAATAAAATATATTTGCAATTAACTTGCAAATTGAGTTCTTGTTGAAGTTTCTGTATGCGAAAATCTCTTAGTCCTGACTACTACTCTCCCTTAACATTTTTAAGTGTCAGATTAAGTACAAAATCTATGTACATAGGAAGGGAGGTCAAATGGAATTCACAATAGTAGCTATGTGCCATAATCATGTTATAAACTTTCTTAGAGTTGATAAAACAACATCCCTTCTAAATGCTAGAGTAATACTCAATTAGCCAACCTAGCTGCAGTAGAACTTGTAAGAACCAGCAACTTCACTCTTAAGTGCTATCTCATTGATGCAAAATATTTTCAGATGGTTGCAATGAATCATTCACTTACTTGCTCAAATGCATTATCGTCAAAGGATTTTTTTGATGAGTGACTAGGAATCTTCTTTTGTATCCTGGCTTGTACAATTGCTGATAGTTTTTACATATGTAATAAAGTAGTTGGAAACGTTTCTTATGTGACAATGAGATCTATATTGTATATAATGATCATGGTTCCCATGCACCACCTGTCTCCCACCGTGATTTGATTTAACTCTTTGCTGCTTATTAAGTCTGCTATTACCTTTTGTTTTGATTTCATATTTGATCTTTATGTATGCAATTTTACCTCGAATGGATGCATATAGACTAATGTAAATGATGCTAGATGTTCAGTAGTTGCAGCAGAAGTAGTATGTCTTTTGTAAATTGAAATACTTTGAGGTGCTATTATTCACGCAAGTGCAGATTTCAATTTATTGCTAGAAGTAGACACGAACATGGCTGCCAACAAGGTACTCTATGTTTTACTATATATAGGTTTGTTCCAATTCTTGTGTTACTTCGCAATAGCCTGGCTATTTAAGTAACTGATAAGTTCTTTAAAACAATGTGATGAATATGACTGCTTTATCTGTTGAGGATAGAATTGAGGGATCATGTTAAGGGATATATATGAGACTGAAGCTAGTACTGTTTGCTTGTGACACTAACAGATCAATAGACAACATATAACTTTTTGTTCTGTTTTATTGATTATAGTGTCGTATCTTTTGGTCTTCGGTAGAGAGTTAATTTGCCCAACATTATGGTCTGCTATGAAGGAGAAATCCCTTTGAATAATTAGACACTATATCAGTTAGGATAAAATTATAAATTCCTTTGTGTGTATAAGCGGCTGGGAGTAGAAATAATGTTCTTTAGAGGGATTAGCAAGTCTCATCAAACTTCCAGTGCTTGATTTAATGTATAGCCATGCAAACCTGCCAATTGTTATGAATCCCTTTTACAAACTTACGAAGTTCGGAAGATCAAATACGAGTTGCAATAAAAAATGCCACCTTACAGTTATGATTTGGCTCAAGTTTGAAACTATCCTGTAGCCTTGTTATGCATATAAATTCATTAATTGCTGACTCTAATATCTTTTCTTTTTCTTTTTCCTTTCCAATGCTTGCCTAGTAAGGTCAAATTCTTCAAATTGACCTGACAGTATTAAAAGCCACGAAGATTCACTTTAACAAAAAGTTTGATGTCATGGTATTATTGATTTGCACTATAGGAAGTGACTTGAAGGGGTCGTTAGGGGTTGCTTAAAATAAGGTTCTTTTTTGGAGTTTTTGGAGAAACGAGCTTGTCTATTTTTAGCTCAAAAGAAATAATAATAATTATACATATAAAGATTTTATGATGTAAACCTATACTTTCTTAATTAAAAAAAATTCTATAATATTGTAGAAGGTTTCTTGGGAAACAAAAAGTTGAAGTTGAGTTGAAGAAGCACTTGAAACGCAGCGCCAAACATCCATCAAGTTCAATCATGTTCTGCAATCTTCTCGTATGATGTTAATTTCCCAGCTTCTTCGTAATCTGAAAACAGCCTAGTTGATATCAGGTTTTATTTTCTGCATGCAGTTTGTTATTTTGCCCATTGCAAGTTTATCTTCATTTTTGAGTAATCATATTGCCGATGCACCTAGTGGGATAATGCTTACAAGTTGTTGTTGTTTGATATTCACATTACAAATATAGAAAGTTCTTGTGGAATATAGTTAAGGATAGTCAGTATAGAAGAATGAAATACAAGCACAAACCTATGTTTACTCTTTTTCTATCCTGTTTGATTGCTAGTACTGAATCTACTTGGGAAATTCACAATGTGGCTTAGTTTTCCCAAACAGCTCCCTGAGTTTTACATTTGCAGCCATAAATAATGCTGGTAGCCAATGTGACTTAGTGCGAGACTTCATTAAGCCAATTTTTTTCATAATATCATAAAAATTCACCGGCAGTATAGTCACCAAGACTTTTTGTTGTTATTGTTTTCTATTTATGAGTATAACTGATCAGTCATCAGTGTTATAGCAAGCAACTTTGAAGCCTAATCTTATTTTGCATTGTGTTTTCTGTTTCTTCAATAAGTATATATATTCTTCTTCCAACTTGTTTCATTGTGATTATTGAATACATGATGGACATTTCCATTTGTAACAGCAGTTTTGTCATAAAAGCTTCAAGTTTAACTCTGCTGTAATAGCATCATGGTGTTAATACTTTGTTCTGATGTTCTAATTGGAATGCGAAACTTTATAATTCTGACTGAACATCAAGGAAACAAATTAGACAGTTTATTCCCTGTGAAATATTGAGGTTCATCAGTTTTTCAACAAATTTTAGATGTTACAAACTGTGTGTGTTGTTACAAACTTAGTTTTGGTGCTTGCAATTTCCATATGTTCCTCATTCCAGCTAACTCTGGCAGATTTTTGTGGCTGTAGGTAAATCATCTTCTTAAAACACCAGTGTTTGGGATGATTCCTTACCTATACTGACGTTCTGCAAGAGGTCTTCTACTTTACCTGACAGTCTGTATGGAATTGCAACTCTTTTACATTACACGCTACACAACTCTACACTATTACTACTAGTAAAATGCTAGTTTGTTAAATAATTTTTTGTGAAGCATTTGTTTGAAGTATAGAAAAGCTCTACACTACAATTTGTAGTACTATTCTAAAGCTAGGTATAAACATCAGTACAGGTACATAGTATTTGCTAGTATTGTTTATTGCGTTATATATAGTTCAAAATCCTGAAGAATTTAATGTTATTACACTTAAGAGTGCGTTTTAATTATAGGAAATCTATATGTTTTTGCCAAAGTTTAAGTTTGAATTTATTTTTTATATTTCAGTTTCTTTGTAACTCATTATTTATTTTACTTTGTACTGATTTTAGTTCTATCAAATTTATTTTCACGAAATTTAATTTTTTACGGACGTGACAGTCCTGTATAATGAAGTATTTGGAAATATTAAGCCAAATACAGAAGTGGATAATTGGTGATACCTAAGTGCATAAGTTTAATAATACCTGAGTAGACTAAGCAGAAATTTTCTAAGTGTATAATTTGTATACCGATGTGTAGAAGGTAGTTATACAGAGTTTATTCAAGTAGAAAAGTTGTATCATTCGTATAGCAAAGTCTACAAGGGGGGAAAAAAAGGAAAAGAAAGAGCAAAGCCTTCGAGAGTCGAAATAGAATCTCAGGTCGATCACCTTCGGTAATCACAACGGCTCAACTGAATCGAGCTCGTCGTAGTTAGATCACTGCAGTGGATTGATCTCCAACTATAAATGTGGATCCCACACCTGTTGCCCCGGCTAGCTCTATTCTTTTTTAATATAAACCGATTACTATTAGCGTATATTCTTTTTATCTTTACGACTAATTTTCTTTCACTAAGCTCTATTTTTACTTTTAAATTTTAAATTCGATCATTTCACATATTTTAATTATTATTTTAAATTTTATTTTTATTTTCATATTAAATTTTATTTTTATTTGTTTCAAATATCACTTCGAATTTTATTTTTATCGAACTATATTTTACGAAATTTAATTTTGCAAAATACAATTACGCATGCACTTGAAACACGTTCTAAAAAAATCACCTCCAACTCGTCAATTACACAAAATAACACAAAATAATTTTGAATTCATCTCATACTACAATAAAATGCAAAAGTTTAATTTACTTTCAACAATACTTTTATAATCATTTATTTTCTAATAACTTGCTTTCAATTCAAAAGAACACATATTTAATCAACCAAGCAGAAGAAAATTTACCGAAACGTATAATTATTTTACAATAGCAAGTCACAGACATTTCTTTAGTAGAATACAAACCCCTAACAAGTAAAAAGATAAAGTATTTACACACATATGGGTACCTAGTACTGGACAAAAAATATTAGTATATATTTTCATATACCGAAGAGTAAGTAGGTATGAAGTACACAAGTCATATATTATGAACTAAGACATTATACAACACGATACTGCAGATTACCACATTATATACAGTCTGTACTATACTACATTATACTATATTACTTTATACTAAACAATTACTACATCTTCAGATTTTGAGCTCCGTTACTTTGTGTTTTAATTATCATTTCCCACTTTTACTTTCACACCAAACTCCACATCTATAAAAAGTTAATATCAAATTTTAATTCACATGTTTCAATTACCACTTCGAATCTACTTCCACCGAACTTCACTTTTCATCGAATTTTACTTTTACGAAACCGACGTTCATGCAATTAAAACACGCATAATACTAACTATACTAAGCAATACTAAACTACATTATGCTACACTACGCTAAGAAACACTATACTGTTCTACACTATCTACTATAGTTTAAACGATTACTGTACTATTAGAAGAATACTACACTATTCTACCTACACTCTAGGAAACTGTACGATGTACTACACTATAGTGACATACTATACTACACCATACACAATGTTATAGTATACAGTAGGACACCATATAATGGGCTATACTATAGTATACGGTGTTACTATATGATACTGCACTTTTACCAAAGAATGCTATACTTTGGCATACTATATGACAGAATACCACTACACGATACTCTACTACAATATACAATACTATGCTATATCACAGAATACCAAAACATATACTAATTACTATAGGATAATCTACAATACTATACTACCCTACACACAATACTACTTTCCACCACTAGTATAAATCAAGCATAAAAAGCTCCACAGTACAATTTCTGCTGCTATTGCAAACTAAGAATAATTCATTACCAAAGTATAAGGCTATAACGTATCATGTATATGAAGTTCAAATCCAATTCACAAAGAATTTTACTGCACTTACTGAAGCATAAGTTTACGATCTGACAAATAAGTCGGCCTCAGTATTTTGTTCAAATAGCAATCATAAAATTGTCCTTAATCATTGATCAAACTGAAGTCACCCACTGAAAGATGTTTTGCCTGAAGTAGCATTTCATGTACAACTTATCGTGCACTCCAGCTGTAGTTTTCTTCCACCAGTAAGCAACTGGACTCTGAACACTCCAACATCTGAATGACTAAGGTCCCACAAAATAACTTGCATTTCAGCCAGAGGCGCACATTGAACTCCTGCAGACATGCATTTTCAGAGGTTTGCATGTCAAGGGTCTAAGAAGTATCATTCCTCACAATGAAAGTTAAGATTACTAACATTCATATATCAACAGTGGTACAAGAAAGGCAGTGCTACAGAGTGCAAGTATCGAGGGTTTGGTGCACAAGAACATGATCGATGGTCTTGAGATACTAGAAACTTATAAGATTCATGTCCTAAGTGCAGCCACTGTACAGACAAATGCTGGAGTATCCAAAACACTGCATCAACATGAGGTATATATTACATTACTTTGTGTTGTTCCATGCTAGACTTCAACTTCACAGATACACTCCTCTGGTGATTGAGAAAGTAGATACATGTAGGAAGCTAAAGAAGAAACTATTCTACTTAAAGCTAAAATCTTAATGTTTAGCATGGCACAAAAAAATGGCTCTTAGAAGATTTGCATGCCGAGATTATATCATAGCCACATACCAGTATGACAGTAACATGGCTAGCAGCCTAGTGGGGTAATTAAATCTGAATTTGTTTAAACAATCCAACTCTAATCCTGATCGTACACCGAGCAAAGCTATATATGGTGAGCAGTTCAGTTGGTACAGTTACTGATAATGAATTTATAAATACCAAATCACCTTAGACAATGGTGCAATTTTTCGGTTAGAGCTGATTCCAAAGGAACTCAATAATGAAGGGAATATGTTAGCTCAGTACAACTTCTATTCTGTTCAATAAACTGTCAAAGGTAGATAGAAGGAGACAAGATCATGACTTATCACCTCAAACATGGGCTTGGTTAATGTAGCACTCTCTATCACTTCTAGCGAGATGGAAATACATCATCTGCTACCTGGCGTTTAGATGGCTTCATGGTAAATGCTTGCTGGAACTAAGAGGACTTGATTTTGCATTTACATCTTCTGCAAAAGTTGTAATCCGTTAACCTTGCTATAATTCATAATTGTATTTTGTGTATGCATATAATTATAGAAACCGTCTAACTGCATTATTTGGAAAAAATTTTACTTACGTAATACATGCAATGATAAATACCAGGAGAATGCAAGTGTTCTGAATGTCATATCCACTTAAGTAGGCAGGCAGAGAACACCTTTGCATGCATCAGCTTCCTGACATGCTACATACCCAACGATCCAGGCCCAGTGAAATGGAAAGGAAAATGATCATCACCATTATTTGCAGCCAAGCTTAACTAATCTGATCTTGCCTCTTCATTCACTTTATGTTCCCTCCTCATAAACTTTCTGGTGCGGTGTTTGGTTGGCTTCCTTGCCCTAACAATCCCTTTTCTCTTCATCTTTTCCAGCTTTTCCTTTCTACCGTTAATATCAGCTGTAATGGCAGTGTCTCGGGCCTCTTCTGAAAGCAAAGCCAATCTTGCAAACTTCTTTGGTCTCACTTGTCCCAACCTTTCATGTATATCCTTGAAAGCTGGAACCAGCTCACATCTCATGAAATAACCATCTGTAAGCTTCATTGAATTCAACTTGGGAAGAGAAGATGCATTCTTCAACTCAAGGTCCATGCAGAAGGAGGAATCTTTAAGCCACATTCTCAGAGAGTGAGCTTTTGCTACAAGAACACCAGTACGAGTTTTGCATGGCAAAAATGGGGAACCCATTTCCCAGAGGTAAGCCTTTAATGTCTTATTCAAGGACACCATGTGGTATTCAGAGACTCCAGTTATCAGGACAACAGATTTTGGTGACTCAGGATACCCCTGCAATGAAGCATCCTGTTGAAAATAGTAATAGAAAGTTAGATGCAGGGTAGTTGTATTCCATCTTTTAAGAAGACAAACATGATAGGTCAGTGACATTAATCATTGTGGAAGGAAGATCGTAGTCACCCAACTGAATCAATTATAATATGTTTACATAACAAAACTCTCAAGAATTTCATAAGAAATAATCGAAAGTTCACAAAGCCTTCAAAAACATATGACTATTGGACATTATTGACTTAGTTTTTTCATTATCTTTCTAAGGCATACATCACAAAACATAGTATATCATTAATTCTTAGCATGTGATAAACAGATAGGTTAATATTCCTGAACCGGTATTCTTGACAGCGCATGGTCTATTAATCCAAAGAGCACAGAGGTATATGATATCACAACTTACTTGCATATGGTCAAGCCAGAGCGTAAGACCAACAAGAGCCGCACCCGCAGACAACTTCCTAAAGTCAGCGCCCCAATCTCTATCTGCAACCCTATTTCATAAACTAGATCATCAAATTCGAGCACTACATGCAAGCATTTTTTATTTCCATCAACTAAAACCATGATACTGTCATTTACATAACATTTAATTAAAACACCAATCTAAAAAGTATCAAGTTCTGACATGCATACAATGATACAAAAGGATTATGCTATCCTGGCATTCTCCAGTTTCTAAGATTGGTAGTTCCAATCCTCCTATCCTAATAATTTTATGCATGTGAAGTCTTAGATATCTTGTATAAGTAAAAATAAAAATAATATGCTTTTTAAACAGATCAACTGCGACAGTCCTTGTATGCATACCGGAAGACATCTTGCTGATAAATGCCCTTTTTAATTGCCAACTGAAAAACCCAACAAGCTGTGCCCCGCTGTTCAAATGCCCAAAGTAGATCTTCCAGTGCATTCACAAAGTTGAAGGAAGCATTGTCTTCCATAGGTAGAAGTTCCGCAAGTAAATTATCAACCTCCCGGATCAGAGAGTCGGGTTTCTCCTCGAGAAGCCTGCACAGAATAAGAAACTTCGAATTTCATCGCTCAAAAAAAAAAAAGTGTTAATTTCAAAGTGCAAAATAGATCATCTCTTGACTATGAGAATATCGTCAGCAGCACAGCTGCTGTACCTAATTGGGAGGTCAAACCCTGTTTGACGCAGACAATCTAGAAGCATCTTTGCTTCATCAGTTTGGAGGCACAAACTAGCAGCCCTGATAAAGCACGTCCAGATTCTGTGGTCAGGTTCTATTCCATCTTCCTTCATTTGCAGCAGCTTAGAGATCCCAATATTGTAATCACCATTCTTGAGGTACGCATCAATGACAGAACTGTATGGTAGTGTAGTCAGCTCCATACCCAAGCTTTTTAGGTTATCCAACACTTTTTCTGCCTGCTGAGGCTCCCCAGCAGTCCAATAAGAGACCATAAGCATGTGCATAGTTGCAATGGTCGGCTCAATACCTGCCTCCTTCATCTGAACAAGCAAACCTTCAGATTTCAAATGGTTGCCGGCATCTCTATATATTTTCATCATTATGTGATAAAAGGATCGGTCCAATCTGTATCCGTTTGACCTCAGCATCACAAAAAGCTCCTCAGCATGTTCCAAGAGCTGCCCCTTACCACATGCAGCCAGCAGGCTTTTATAGGTAGTCAATTTGGGTTCCAGACCTTGTTTTCTCATCTCATTCAGGAGTGAGAAACCTTCTTCTGGTCTCAAGTTCTTACTATACATGACAATAAGAGTATTGTATGTATCCTCATCAGGCTTAAACCCTGCTTCCTGAATGGCTTTATATACCTCTAATGTCTTCCTAAAATCTTCAATTCCTGTGTACATCTTTAGCAGTGAGTTGAACACTGCAAGATCAGGCTTAAATCCAGTCTCCATCATCTCAGAGATGATAGCTTCAGCATCTCTGACTCGCTTTCCACGGGTTAGCAAGGTGATCATACTTTTGTACTGATGCATGTTGGGAAGATAGCCAGCAGCCTTCATGCCATTGTATATCTTTTTGACTTCAAATATATTTCCATCTCTCATGAAGGCTTCAAGCATCATCAGAATAGTGCTCTTGCTTATTTTAAAATCCATATCTTGCAGCTCATCGACAACTACAAAGAGCTCATTCAGCCTCCCATCAACAATCAACGCATGCAAGAGACCGTTGATTGAGTCGGTGTTCGGGTAAGGGCCATCTCTCACCATCGTATTAAAGATAGCCCTGGCATGCTCATATTTGCCACTCTCAGCATACGCATGTATTAGAGCATTCCACACTTCTCTATCAACCTTGGTTTGCATCCTAACTTCCCCAACAAAGCTTTCAGCTCTTTGCCATAGCTTCAGCTTTCCATATGCCCCAATCAAAGTAACGTAAGTTGAATGGTCAAGAAATAAGAAACCAGCCTTTTCAGCTTGGTAAATCAAGTATTGAGCTGTTTCAGGAAAACCTAGCTTGCAGTATGCATTGATCATACTCTCATAGATGCTTGAAGATGGCTCAATACCCAGGAATTGCATGTCAGAAAACACTTGCGAAGCTTCAGAGAGAAATCCGGCCTCTTCACAGGACATTATCAGCGACTCAAAAAGACTACAGCTTATGTCAAATGATTGAAGCCCCATCATTCTCATCTTATTGTATTCCTGAAGAGCAGCTTCAAACTGTCCGCTTTTACAAAGCATAATAGCAGATAATTCGCTCACCAAACACTGGCAATCAGAAGCATTATTGCCCAAGAAACTAAGCAAATCATTTACTTCTTCATGCATACCTGCTGAAGCAAATGAGCTCAAAATGGCAAATAAGTCATCCCGAGCAGGTTTACACCCTTGCCTAACAGCTTTCTTCAACATCTCAGCCCCTTTAACAAAGCATTTCCCGTTAACAAGAATTGAAGAAATTAGTTCTGGATCCATCTTGCACACCTCCTCCATGTCTCTAACCACTTCATTGACATATTCATCCCTGCTTTCCTTCCCTATAACTTGAATCATAGTCTCATATAGACCCTCATCAGGACAGTATCCATCTCGAATCATTTCACGATACAGGACCATCACCTTCCTGACCTCATCGGCTCTCAACAGTATGTCCAAGATGACTGAGTATGCCAAGTTGTCTGGCTTTATACCGGACCTAACCATATGATCAAAAGCCTTCTCTGCCTCAACTCTCATTCCAGCTTTTGCATATCCACATATCAATGCACTGAAAGTTCTAAGTGTGGGACGCACGCCAGCCTCCACCATCTCTGTCATCACCTCCCCTGCCTCTGATATCCTATCAACCTTCCCAAGTGAATCGATCAGGACAGTGTATGTCACTGCATCAGGACTACATCCTGCTGATTTCATCTCCCCATACAATCCAAGGGCAATATCCAACCTCCCCTTCTTTCCATACATGTGAATCAATGTATTGTAGGTGATCTCATCCTTCTTAAGCCCAGCTCTGACCATCGCATTGCAGACGCTCTCTACCATCTGGACATCCGCAATATTCGCATAGGCATACAGCAAAGAGTTATATGACACTGCATCAGGCAAAAATCCCCTTTGTTCCATTTCATTAAACAGACATTGTGCCTCGTTAGTGAGTCCACGGCGAGCATAGAGGGAGAGCATAGCATTGTAGGTCCACAAGTCAGGCTGGCAATTTGCTATATGCATTTCCTTGAAAACTTTTCCAGCGTCTGCTGAGAGGTCAATGCTGCTGCGTGCACAGGCAGAGATTAGAGTGTTAAAGGTGATTGTATCCGGCCGGAGCCCTGCAGCAACGACCTCAGCAAGCATCTTCTGAGCATCATCATTCACAAACTGGCCAGATTTGGAGCGGGCATTGATGACCGTGTTGAAGCTGACAAGGTCTGGTTCAGTCCTACTGGCCCGCATCTGGTCTAAAATGGACCAAACCCTGTCAAAGTCACCAAAACGAGCATGAACACCCATTAATGCATTGTAAACCTGCAGTATTCGAGATTAAATAATCAGAAAACTTCTCTAGAAATTACTGTCCATACGAATAGCGCTGAACCGGATGCTCAAAGTAACTTATTACAATATACTAGATCAAACTGAGTGAAATATCTCATTTTTTGACTATTAAATATTCCATCATTGTTGAATTTGTTGTTACACAACACATGAGAATCGTGATAGGAACCTTACATTGTTCATTCAAGATTAGCAAAATCTCTGATGAACTTCATCAGAACATGTGGATTCTGCAATATTCGCCTAGAGAGTTCAACTCCATGACAGTTTTATTCATAATTCAACAGTCTCCCAATAAAATTTAGTAAAATACCATATAACCTTAAAAAGTAACACAAAATATTTATAGCACGGTTCCAAACTCAGCAATAATAATTCCATAGAGCTAACAACTACAACACACACCTGAACCGTAGGCTCCATTACAACTCTACTCCGCTCGAATACTTCATCTGCAAGCTCCCGTTGTCCAGCCCTCCCGAGCACTGATACCACCGTCGCCATCAACCTCGGTGATGCGACATGCCGTCCACGCAACGTCAACCACTCGAACATCTCCATCGCCCTCCGCCAGTTCTTTCTCCCAACAACACGAACAACGTAACAGTAATCCGTCGGTGTCATCTGAACAAGTTTCCTATCCAACACGTCCGCAACAAATCCTACTGGCTCAAGCTCTAAAATCTCATCAGCTAACTTCTGTACTCTCTCTCTCCAATCTTTAGCTCGTTTCAATGCGAGTTTCGTCATCTTCTTCGTTCTGTTCCTCGATTCTTTCTCAATCAACAGCTCAACATTCTCAAATTCCTCCTCCTGCTGCCCTGAATCTTCCGATTCATGCTTCCGTTGATCGATTGCGGGTTTGATCAGAGAAGGTGGAGGAGAAGGGGAGAAGGAACGATTTGGCCAGCGAATAGAAGGATTTGAACGAGAATAAGTGAAATCAGGAGGGTAATTTGGGGAATCTGGTGGAATTTCACGTCGAAAAACGGCGGAGGAAGGCGGCGGTAGAGAAGGAGCAGCAGATGCAGTGGCGGAGAGCGCCATGAAACGAAATGGAAGGAAATGGAGGGAAGATAGAAACAAAACAATGGATAAGGTTTTTTTTTTGGCAAAATGAGATCCTCCACAGAATTACTTTGGCAAATATTTTGTTTTATAATTTGGTTGTGTTTGAGAATGTGTTTAAATGAGTAACCAAAAAAAAAAGAGAGTGTGTTTAAATTGAAGTAAGTTTTTGTAAAACTAAATCTAGTATTTAAATTCAATAAAAAATGAATTAAAAATAAATTTTAATAATTTGAAATAAATTAAAATATAAAAATTTTAATTTAAAATTTTACGATTTTTTTTTTTGAAACACACTTTTATTATATCTCTCCGAAAAGCTATGCCATTTTTGTAGTGCCTTAGAACTAAGGGAACCTTGATAGTACATTTAAAATAATTTTTTTATAATAAAATATTTAAATTTTATTTCAAAAAATATATTCTATTTTTTAGATATAAAAAATATAAGAAATAAATAATAGTAAGTTTTATTACGAAAAATTTTATATAATTTTTAAATTTTGATAAAAGAATTTTATTTTAAATTTTTTATTTATTTTATATTTTTGAAGATGAATTTAGAAAAAGTAAAATTTGAAGTGTTGGTAAACGCGACGTACACATCAATGTATTTTTTCAATTTTATGTCAAATGAATATGAAAATTTTATTAACGTGCTTCTAGATTTAATTCAGTCTACAATTTTTGTCTAAATAAATTTATTTCATAATCAGGCTATCAATATTTGTTTTACTACCAGCGACAGTGATCCTGCGACGGCTATCGCCAACCTTTAGTGTCTGATTATGAAAATTTTAGACGACCACAAATTAATTTAATTAATTTTAACACAAAAATTAATACTTTCTGATTCCAATCTAATCTTTTCCGGTCAATTCAGATGCCAAATAGTAAATTTTTCTCAATTGTTGAAAAAAATTTCTTCGTCACCATCTAAATATTGAAGAAAGAAGAAAAAAGAACTGTTTTCTTGGGTCGAATTTGAGTAAAAGTTTGTTCTTTAATTTCAGATTCTGGTAGAAGACTAACAATGGACTCTAAGAAGATGAAAGCTTCAGAGATTATTGGTGTTCTTGATTTGAAGCCACACCCAGAAGGTGGATTTTACTCAGAAACCTTCAGAGATGATTCAATCAGGCTCTCCAAATCCCAACTTCCACAACAGTGTAAGTTGAATTGAAAAATTTTTAATTTTGAATTTTTTTGTTGTTTGGGTAGTTTGTTTATGTTATTCTGTTGTCTGTGATTTAGTTATTGGAAAAAAGTTGCAATCTTGAAGTAGTTTTGTAGCCATAGATAGCTTCCATACTCACATATTGTTGAAAAAAGTAGAACTTTTGGGGTACTATTTTGCTCCAAATTTGATTATTTATGTTCCTTTGATAGTTTGTTTCAGTGGTCCTAATGTCTATAGTTAAACTATCTTGAAAAAAGTTGTGATTTTGGATTGGCTCTGTAATAAAGACTGCTTCCTTGATAACAGAATGTTGGGAAGTAGTAGTTTTATTTGGCTGATTTGATTTTGTTTGGATTGGAACTTGAAATGTTTCTTGTGTAGTTCGTAAAGAAAATTTTGGATTGTAACTGTTTGGAAAAGTCAAATTTGGGCCAAATCTGTGAAGCAGTATTAGTTGCTATTTACATGGATTATTTGGAAAATAGAAGAATGTTTTAGAAACCAGAATTTTTTTCTAAATTCTTAGCTTTAAGACATAGTAAAGGATCCTAATGATCAACTTTATGGTAGTGTTCTTGGAGGAGAAGTAGAAGAATGATTTCCCAAGTCAGCTTTTGGCCTGTGGTGTGGTCCTTGGTAAGATGGTGCTTTCGCAATCTTGAACATTTCTTGAATGGACTTTGGAGCAGATTAAGCTAGTTGCATGACGAGACCGAATTCCTATATAACTATCATAAAACTGGCCTCTGATTATCACTTTGGTTGTCTCATGGACCAGTCAGAAGTTAGATTCAGACTTGCTTTCATAGAATTAGAAAGCAAGTTACAGCCTGTAGGGTGTCTGGTCAACATTCAAGAAGCACCTTTGAGCCACTCTTGTAAAAGAAATTATGCATTTACATCATGACCTTGGAGATTATAGAGATTAAAGACTATTTGTACACAACAATCCCGAACTACCCCCAAGTCATTGATCAGTAGTTTGTATTGCAACATCAGGTATGCCAAAGTTTAGTTTTATTTAACTTTTAGTTCCGACCAACATCATATCATTTTTGAACATGTATATGATGATGAGTTCTACTTGGCAGATGATGTTATTCAAATTGCCAATTGTTGTTTTACTAGATTGGGACATTAGTATTTTCTGGTTTTTTGCTTTTCTTTTGTGGTTTCTGGAGGTGACTCTTATAGTATTGGACACTATAGCTGAATTTATTTCTATGATAAACAACCATTCAAGCATACCCTAGCGTCATGATAAATTGAACTTAAGAGGCTTATAGCGTTTTGTACAAACTCAGCAAGTTGTTTTGCTCTAAGCAGGAACCAATGATCGTAGCTTGAGACCTAAACCTTTGTCTAAGAATGTTATTACCCAAGCATTTACCTACAATTCAACACATAGCACTCCTTCTACATGTTGTTTGACTTCATAGGGTGTGGCCTTAACCTCATAGCTTCGCACATAGGATGCAAGCTTTATAGTTGTTAGTGGATATATACGAGCATCTATCTTTACCAAGTTCCAAAGTGAGAGGACTCTATACTGTGTCCTCTGATTCCAGTAATGGTCCATAAGCTTTTACAACTATTAGTAATATATATGACAAAAGTTAGTTGAACATAATATATATTACTCTTGGTTAGCATTTTACAGATATTTAAAAACGAGCTTTCCTGATAACAATTGCTGCAGACAAGGTGGATCGTGGTATCAGCACAGCCATATACTTTTTTGTGCCATCAGGAAGCGTCTCGCACCTCCATCGCATACCCTGTACTGAAACCTGGCATTTTTACATGGGAGAACCTCTCACTGTATGAATACTTTTTCTTAGTTCCAATACGGACAGTGGCCTATATTTAGACAAAAACTAAAGTTCCTTCTGACTCAATTTCTTTTTTAAACCAGGTGTTCGAGCTACATGATGATGGGATGATCGAACTCACTGTTCTTGGTACGGATCTTGATGCAGGTCAGCGTCCTCAGTACACCGTGAAACCTCACGTGTGGTTCGGTTCGTTCCCCACATTGGATGTTACATCCTATTCAACTGATGGCAGCATTCTTTCAAGGGCTCAAAGTAGGGATCCTGAACTTCACTACACTCTAGTTGGCTGCATATGTGCACCCGCATTTCAGTACGAGGATTTTGAGCTTGCCAAGCTTGACGACATGCTAAAAATTGCTCCAAAAGCTGAACCTTTTCTGAAGTACATGACTTTTCCCAACTGAAGGACATTAAGTTTGGCACTTTTTAGGGATCGTGCGTCGTTCTTCATTTGTTATGATGCTAATAAGATGTCTGTATGAATTGTAATTGATATCTAAGTTTCTGCAAACCTTGTTTGTCCAGGGATTTTCTGCACGAACTATGATGCCAAGTTATCGTAGTTATATTATTCTCTGTTGTTTGATTGAGGATAAACATATTTGAATGAATGAATTCTAACGAAAAATGTAATCTTTTTCTTCGGAGAGTTTTCCTTAAAGTTTCGAGAAGCACAAGTATATCAATGGTTAGCTGAGTTTAAATCTTTTCAGTGACCACGAAAACTTTTGTTCTCAGTAAGACAGACTACGAAAATTTTTTCTCAGAAGGATCACTCCTCAATACGAAATTTCAATGTTAACTGACAGTGTAGCACAAGGAATGTGGCAATACATGATAGAGATAACACAGTATAACAACAATCAAGAATCCAACAGAAATCTGCCTATCTAAAATGATACAAGTATAGTTTGTCTTTTTTTCCTTTTTTTTCTTTTTTTTCTTTGAAGACCGATGATATTGAGGAATGCATATTCTGACGGACACTCAGCAGTTCTCTTCGTCAAGATCACCTTACAACATTCATCCCAACTAATTTTATGATTTCACTCGCGCTTGTCCTCTTCAATATCCACAGCCACTGGAGATACAGAGTCAATGTTAACGGTTGTTTTAGCATCCAGAAACCGGCTCTCCTTTGAAGGAATAGGGCCTGGTTTTATCAGAGAAAGCCTCTCCTCTTGTTCAAAGTCATCGTTTGCATCATCTGAATAGGCATATCTGAACATAAAAGAATAAGGTTAACCTAAACATGGATGCAAGGGAGTAAGGGCATTTGATAAAGAGTGGGAATGGCAATGATAATGTTACCTCATTGAGTTTTGAGAAGGTGACCAGTAAGCACAGATGACACAGAGAAGAGAGAATGAGACTACATGCCAAAAGGCGGTGATGATCCATGCACTCTGCCACTTCTCATTATATACATCGGTTGACTTGAAGTACAGCTGCAAAAGTAGTGAACCCTTCCAATTGGTACTCAATTTAAAACACTTGCAAGTGACTGAAATTGTATAGATCCTATGAGTTGCAGTTACACTAGGTTGTAAAGAACGACTCAAGTGCCTTCAAAATCAACAGACTAAAAACATCCTAACCTTTTTCTCTTCTGAAAGAAATCGTTCAATAAAAATTACGTATTCAAGTTCAATACTTTAGCAAACTACATCAGATGTGGTGCATAAAAAGCAATCTTCACCTCGTAGCAAATCCAACAAACAGACACAACAACAGCCACGCCCAATGCATTTGTGAATTTCCTGTAGATTTCAAGTTTAATCGTCAATCTTCGGACCTGTCATGAAAAAGCAGAAATTAACGAAACATCCTCATATTGAAGCAGATAGAAAATAAGTATGCAAAATGGAAGAAAGGTGGATGGAACTAGCAGGAAAACTAGACAGATGCTTGAAAGATAGTTTTGCTTTTTTGAGTATGATTGTAATAGTAATTGCAGAGACGAGAAACTCACATGAAGTTTGTCTAGTGTTTTCGATAGAGAGGTGAATATCCAAAGGATAAAGAATGCATCCAACAGCGCAACAGGAAGAACCAAAAACACTCTTGCTTTTCCAGAAAGATCACTCACTGCACCAACATTCTCTATCAATTCCAGAACTTCTGAAGCAAGGAAAAAAGTTCCTCCAAGCATTAAAACCTTGGATGTCAGACCACCCAATGTTGGCCTCACAACACCATAACCCATTGACACAACAAGCATAAGTACACGGGAGACTGTTCTTTTAATTGTACCAAATGTAACGGCCCAGATGGTGATTCCCATGGGTCGGACTCCAGCTTTGTTGAACTCGACATAGTCAAAATACCACAATGTCATTTCAAACATTCCTAGAGCAATCACAAGTGTAATGCAGTTCTGTAGTGGAAGAACCTCTCTCCAAAACCTCGCATACTGAGAGAACCAGAAGATTCCAAGTAGCACAAATGCAAGAGACATGAAGCCATAGAAATTCATGAGTGGTGCCATTCTTCCAGGTAAATATCCAGTGGGATTCTTCCAAATAGTCTTCCCATCAATAGCAAGCCCATTTAGAGATGGATCACAATAGATGAAATACAAGTTGTACATCCCAGTTTTTGTAACTGGTATAGTTCTGGGCTGTAGCGTTGCTTCTAGATCACTTCCTCGAAAAGTAGCAACAAACACCTTCGGCCAATCTGGGTTTTGAGAAGACGGGCGATAAATAATTGTTCCTTGTGTACAAGCACCTAATTTTGCAAGATCTGCTGTACAACATACAGCTCTTTGCCCGCCGTAAGCCGATCCTCCAATCAACTCTCGATCCTCAACCTCAAATATTATTGCCTGAACTGTAACAGTATCGGTTTCTTTCTTAGATGCAGCAACTTCAGCGGGTCTACTAAACACAATCTTTTCAAACCTACCACAAGCAAATAGCAAGACACATTAGCTGCGATAACAGAATAGCTTATGTTGCTACTTGCTAGTATACAAAATCAAACTATTACTACTTATTACTTTGCACTTGTTCTCACTGCTTTGTTCTTCTACAAGGAAATTATAGGCAAGACCCGACACATTTCGCGGCAACTAGAGCAGTTTTTTTCCTCCAGTTTTCTGTAAATTCAAATTACATGCAGAAAATTTCAAGTTTCAAATACAAACTTCTCCTTAAATCAAATCACTAGCAAGAACATCTACTAGATATTAATAATTGACTACAAATTTACGAACAAAATCTCATCTTTACATAAAACGATCAAAACTTTTCGTGCATTTAAAACTAAAATTCCACCCAGATCAACCAATAATCAACTCTTTTTGATCGAAATCCCAAATAATTCAAAAGATCTGACACCCAGTTCAGAAAATCAATCAAGCAACAAAACATTAGAAAAACAAAAATGTGTCGTGTGTGTTACCTAATGAAAGAGTCAGCATTGGTACTGTTGTATTGAGACGAAGCGAAGATCCCCTCGCTGCCGCCGTGTAGAATGAAAGCGTTCCCTTTAGCTGAGAATGCTTCGCCTCTGTAATCATGAACTGAAGCTTCCCCAACTCTTAACACCATTACAAGAACAACAACAGCAACAACACCAAGGATCTTGAAACCCATTACCATTTCCTTATCTAGATTTCTCTTCTCTCTCTGTTTCTTGAACAAGAACAAGAAGAAAGTGAAAAAAAAAAGAAGAAAAAGGGAAGGGAGTGAGAGCTGGATCTGGTCTGCTGCTGAGTTAAAGAACGATGAGAGAGAGAGAGAGAGAGAGTAAGGTGAAGAATGGAATCTGGTGTTTGTAGTAGAACCTCAAACAGGGAAACGGAAATTTTCAATTAAATATTTTATTTAATGTTTTAGTATGTATTTTAAATATCAGTAACTGATTATATAAAAATAAAATATAAAAAATAGAAATTTTTAAAAAATAAATTGAAAGTGTATTTAACGTTTGTGTTTTAATAATTTTTTAAGATGTATTAAAAATTAAAATATATAATTATATTAATAAATATATAAATAAAGAAGTTGAAATTAAAATTTACGTGAAAGTGGAGTTCTGAATTTTTTTTTAATTAAAATAGGAACTATTCAAACTCAAAATTTGGACCAAAAAAAAAGTTATGGGTATTAAAAAACATACTCTTAATGAATCAACACAATAATAAAACTGAAATATGAAATACTATATCAATTGAAGGTAGGCCCCATCTTTCGATATGTGGGTCCCAGAACTTTTGCTGTTTGGTGATTGAGATGAAGCAGCAAGAGAGAGAGTTGGAAATCCGTCGGTGAAGATCCACTACCTCAAAACTTCAACTCAGTCATCTTTCTAACAAGTTTGAAAGTCCACTGCCTCAATTTGCCAAGTCAAGAATTTCTTTTTTAGTTGAGATTCAAATTCATTCATTCATTCATTCATTAACGCAACCAAAAATAATCCTGTAAATTTTGATTATTATTTCTTCTTTAAAGAAAGAAATAATGAAAAAACATTCAATGCTTCTATTGTTTAAGTTTATTATTTTTTGTCTTGTATGCAGATGGGGATACTCCAACTAAAAAACAGCTGTTTAGTTGTGGATTAACTAAAATATAAATAATATTTTACATTTTATTAAATAATAATAAAATTTTATTACGTAAAATTTTTTAAATATTATAAGAACAAAATTTCAACAGGTTCACCATGTATCACTCAGTATGTTGCTATCAATCTCTAACAGAAACACCTTCCTGTAGGTAGGTACCAGTTCTTCAGGTACAAACACAACACTTAACAGTTACTAGATACTAATTTTGTGAAAATAAACATAAAAAAGTCACCCGAAAGTGACTTTCTGGCAAAAAAAAATCACTTCTCAATAAAGTAAACATGCAATTGCTGATCATAGAACAGTAAACAATGGATCTTGAATAGCTTTTGATTCCTCGTACCACCAGATCGAAATTACATCATACCTCTAAATGCACTAATATGTATGACTAATGAAAGGGAGACGAAACAACATATTCCACAAACAACAATCTCTTTAATAAATTGAGCGTCGATATAGAGACAAATAAGTTAACAAGCTCATTATCTTTTCAAAAAGCGCCCCAAATAGAACTTCCAAATGCTATCCGATCAACAAAAACAAGCGGACAAACAACATTTTTGTGGCATGCGACAACCCCGCAAAAAAAAGGTACGGGTGACAGCAAGCAACTTATACTTTATAAGTGGAACATACTCAATCCATGTCCAGAAATTCCATTCGCTTCCTCATGGAGCCCTTTAGATCCCAAGCATCTCTTTCTGCCTTCTGTGCCTGCAGAGATGAAGTAAGTACGTATTATATATTGAATTCATAGAAAAGTGAAGGACATCGTCCTCCACTCTAACTTCTAGTTGCTCAATTTGCTTGTTCACTTGGTGATCAGTATATACCACTAATCATAATAGTTGCTACTCAGATGTTCCCAGCAACCTTTTATAGGCATACTGCCACCACGTGTTAATTGTGAAACAAACACAGCACAGAACCAACTGAATGAAACACTCGTTTCATGATTCTGAAAGGAAAAGGATGCACACTAGAAAGAGTTATAGAAGTGTCACTATTAAGATCCTTCTGATATACAATGTGCATAACCGAAATGGAAGAAGATGAAAACCCTTTTCAACCCAAAGTCAACCACTATGGATGGTACAATTACCCAAAGATTGCCTCAGAACTATTGAAATAATAAAAAATCAGGATGGGAAACATGCTTTCTTTTTCAAGGAAATGCAATTTTCATACACCAGGAAGGTCAGCTTATTGAGATTACCAAGCATATGGAATTATCAAATTGCCAAAAGTGTGGCAATTTGCATCTCTGAGTTTCTTTCTGAATCAAGTAAAATTTTAGTTATAGACTGTTAACATAGCAACTGAATTCAATTTTGCACTTTAACTTAACACAGTTCATAGTATAGTAGTTATGTTCAAACTTTTAATTCAAACTGAAATGCATAACAAGGTATGTAAAAGTAAAAAGTGCTGAAAGCCTTAGTTTAGAAAGATCCATATGCAAGTAATGGACTTCAACAACTAAATCAGATAGGTTAAAGTTGAAGAAAATTCAGGAGATGCAATTACCCTTTTTATTTCAGCAACTGAAACACACGTCATATGAGGAGGAAGCTCATCTCTTTCCAAATCCTAAAGAAGAAGAGCTCAAATATACAATAAAATTGAAGATAAGATTAAAAATAACGAGATGGGCAACTAAGTGTAGCGGCAAGAACTAATACCAGTTCTCCAATTAAGACAACATTTTCACCCCGGATCACATATAGTCCAAGAGGGATATCACAGTACAGGTCTCCTACAATTACTCGCTCACAGGCTCCTTCTATCACCGCATTTGCTGCAAAAAGAAAGATTTGCAGATAAACATTGAATATGAAAAGATGTTCAAAGTCATAGTTATTGTTAATTACCAAATTGATCAAATGAGCGAAGAATGCCAAGAAGTTTCCTACCATCACGCAATAGAACCAGTAGTTTCTCTGCCATCAAAATAATACAGAAACCAAGGTTAGAGAGGAATAAACATAATCATCACAGGATTAAGTACATAAGCATAACCAAGGTTAAGAGGCATAAGTATAACATCAGGTAATAAGTTTAGTTTCATAAGGCATACAGAGCATCAACTATCACCAAGACATAGTCAACACAATCAAGTATACTGTTGCAAATGGTTTAATCACTTTAATCTGAACAAATATGTAGGTAAAACTACTAACCACGAAATGCTGGCTGATAGATTCACCATGAAAATAAGAAAGCATCCGTTTATTCCACCTAATCTCTACAGAATAAAGATGGAGATTCTTCTGTACGTAAACTGCAAAGGAACAGCATTTCTTTCTTTTCTAGGACAGTTCCAAGACTGTGCTTGAATGCAAGCAAAATATATGGTCAAACTTCCAATAGATGATTCTTTTTTTTTAAACCTTAAAAGAAAAACAACCATGGCATTTCTACCAATACAGTCATGTATGAACATAATTAAAGATGGGAGCACAACCATCTAGAGTGTTAAAAAATCCTAGCTGAACAAATTGTGCAAGGAGTCCCCAGGTCTGATTAGTTAGTTAAAGAGTAGAGGATCTACAACTTGTTACAAACATTTGAAAGAACTTGTTTACCTTTTATACTACCTAGAACCAATGTACTACAATCACAACCTGTAACTTCTAACAAAAGCAAGGATTTGTCAAGAGCAGATTCCATAAGTTAGGTAGTAACTTGAGAAGGGAATCAAGCAGCTTCAAAAGGGGGATTTAGATAGTAGAAGACCACCAATAATGATATTAAAGGCTTGTAAATTTCATGCACATATCACAATCACCGCATACCCACATGAAAGAGATTATGCAATCATGCTCCTGTTCCAAAACTGAATTTGCAGTTCAAGATCCAAACTGTACATGCAGGCATTGAATCACATACAATATATTGCTCTTTAAGGTAGCAACAATCAAGGACAAAAGCTAAGAAAAGAGAAGCATACACTAGAAAAAATACCACCAAGTAATCACAGACGATTAGAAAACCCTGGAGTACAAGTCGAACAAAAGAATGGATACACAGCAAGGTGACAAACAATTCAAAGTTCACACTTTCCCTGCAAATAAAATTTACATATCACAAGATATTCAATCATAAGCACACACATATTTAGGCTCATTTCAAGGCAATGAATCACACGTTAAACACAATTATAAACAATTACACATACCAACATCATAATCAGCTTCAATACCAACAATTCAACACAATCATACCAAACAAGAATCAAATGAACCCAAAACAAAAGTAATCACACACTAAACATAACAACACATAACTTAGACAACAATTACACAGATCAACATGAAATAAGCTAAGCCTACAAATTCAACACAATCACACCAAACAAGAATTTAGAATAAAAAAACAGAACAAAACAAAAAATCACACACTCATAATTGTAAACAATTTGAACAGCAATTACACATGCCAGCATACCAATCAGCTCAAATAGCTACAAACTCAACAAAAATTACACTAACAAGATTTAAAAAAAAAAGCCAAAATCACACATTGAACATAATGGTACAAAATTCAAATAAATTACCCAAACCAACACACCAATCAGCTACAAACTCGGAAGACTACACTAAACAAGGATCAAAGCCCAAAAAAGATCCATCTTACTGTCAAGGTAGTTAGCTAGAGAAGTGGATAGAAATATATCTTCCGATCCTGCCCACGACATCGACTCGAAACCCAAATCTTGGATTCTACTCAAATTCTTTCCGAATCTCAGGAATCACCGAAAGCCTCTGCTGCTCCAAGTTGAACCCCGATAGCATGGGAAGAAGAACTTAACCCTCTTTCAAAATTCCAAAAATTCAAAATCTCCCCAAATCGAATCCAGCGATGACGGATCTGGGAAGAATCTTTCTCAATTTGGGATTTGGACACTGTCGGGAAGTAATCAAACTAAGGGATTTTATATTGAATTGGGATAAAAATTCGATCTTTTTCTGTTCCCCCTGAATCGAAAGTTTGCGGTTGGAGTTCTGAAGACTGTTTGACTCAGACACTTCAACTAAAACGTGTTTCAAAAGTACCGTAATTTTATTTTGTTCCATCATATTTAAATTTTTAATAGTTTATATATTTTAATTTATACAATAATTTTAGAATTTAATTTGTATATGTAAAATTTTAGTTCTAACTTTTTTATTTATATATTTTTTAATTCAATTATATATTTTAATTTTTAATACTGTACAAATCTTTTCATTTTTTAATTTGATTCGATCTATTCGTTCGTAGAGCTATTTATTCGATCACAAATATTTCTGCAACACTTCTGACAGAAGAACAAATAGTTAATTTGGAAAGAACTTATTGTCAGTCTCTTTCATATATGAATCTATTTGATTTAGAGGAAAGAATTGAAAGAACTTATATCAGTATATCAGTTTCAATTCAAATATGAATTTGATTGACACTCTATGTTCGGAGAAATATTTACCATCCGAAAAGAGTATTTTAAAAAACTATTGAAACACAAATGCTGAACTCTACTTTTACTTTATTTTTTAAAAAACTCTACTTTTTATATTTTATTTTTACGAAATTTAATTACGAATATTTAAAATACGCGGTAATCTAATGAGATATTGACTGTTGCTGAGTTAGGTATTTATTTATCACCAAATTGCGCTCACATTTAATGTGTTGGTATTTCATCGTGTTTCAACTTTTATTCTAATTTTACGTTTTCATTTAAACCAAAATTTATTTTTATCAAAATTTTAGTTTAAACTTCACTTTGTATATTTTAATAACCACTCTGAATCTGTTTTTTTATCGAATTCTACTTTTTAAAGTGATATGTTAACCCTTTACGTCCGCAATTGCTGATTGTTGAGAGTGTTTATGGAGACAGTTGTGATTTAAGATGTGTTTGGCAATGCGTTCAAAAAAATAATTTTTTAATTTTTTAATTATGTTTTAAAATAAATATTTTATAATATTTTACAAAAATTTATTTAAAATTTAAAATATAAAAAAATTTACATAATAAAAATTTCTTATTATTTATTTTTATTATTTTTTAAATTAAAATATTAAAACTTATTTATAAAATAAAATAAAAATATTTTTCGTTTTATAAAGTATTTTTTAAAAAAGCACTATCACATATTCTTAATTGATAGTGGCCGCGAGGGGCAAAACTGTTAGTTTTCTTCTAAAAACTATGGAGTGAATTATAACCGTCATATCCCTTACATATAAGTGCATGTCTAATAACGCGATGTTTTCATCTTAAACTCATTTATTTATTTATTTTTTTTATTATTCACTTTCAATTATATAAAAAAACAAATGCCCACTCAACTTAATTTTTTATAATCAAATTTGTTTTATTTATAATATTTATTTTTAATAACTCACTTTAGAATAATTTATTTTCGAGGAGAAAATGTTCGTAGAGCAATCTGGAGCTGTTTGAGATTGTGTTATGAAAAAATATTTTTCAGTTTTCCTAATTTACACTTTCTAAGAAATTTTCTATAACTTTTTACAAACTTTATTTAAAAATTTAAAAAATGTTACATAATAAATTATTATTATTATTATTATTATTATTTTAAATTAAAATAATAAAATTTATTATTAAAATATAATAAAAATATTTTTTAAACGTTCACAAAAATAGTAATTAATTGGACCATATCTTTCTAATTAAATATTTGTGATAATGCAGATAATAATGCGTTTTATACAAAATTAAACTTTGCATCATAATAGTTTGTTTCAAAGTTCAAAATAATAATATTTATGTCGCATATTTTTTATCTTTATATCTCGCTTTATTTTATTAAAAAATTACTTTTTATACACTTTCAGCTAAATAAAAAACTCATAAATCACTTTGAACTTATTTCTTCTTAAGAAAAATATAAATATTTAACTCACTTCTTAAAAAAACACACTCTTAATTCTCCGATGCCTAACTAAGTTGTGTACTTATATAATATAATATAGATGCACTACTTAAATAACATGATATAAGATTAATTACTATTGAATTTGTAATTCTGTATTTTTTAATAAGTTTAATAGTAGCTTATAAATTGAAGTTTGTCATATGTATTATAAAGTAATTAATAATTTTATAAATATAATTGGATATTAATTTCTATTTTTAAAATTTTTATCTTTTTAGAAGGTTAATTATGGTAGTTTTAAATTAAATGAATAAAAATTTTTCAAAATTATTTGTTTTTATAAACTCAAAAACATTGTAGTATGAAATCGCATAGTAATGTAGTATTGATACTAATTTCTTTTTTTCTATTTATTGCCATTTCCCGCCAGTTCGTCAATCGCATGATCGTTTGATCACAAAAATCTTCTGATTCGATCGATTTCGCGATCTTAAAAATCTTCCGCCGGAGTTTGTCTTTCTTCATCTATCCACGGGTGAGGTAATTTTATTGGTAGGGTTTTAGAGATTTGCTTGATGTAGAGATTGTGAATATCTTTTAGCTAAATGTTAAACATTTTCTGCAAAATTTTCGTCTAATTTGGTTTTTTGATTTATATTATTGTCAAAAAAATTTTGGAACAAAATGAAAATCCCCCTAATTGCTAGGTGTATATTACTTGAAGTTTGAGCTATGTGAATATTGAGTTAGAAATTTTACATTTCGCTCGAGGTTTTGAGTTTACTATAGTGATTTGATTCGTACTATCGTCAAAAAGTTAAGCTTTTTGAGAGCCAGAAAATTCTTTTGTGCCCCTAATTGCTAGATGTTGTGAAATTTGAGTTTTTGTAAAGTTTGAGTTGGACTTTTAATATTTTGCCAACTTTTGCCGACGATAAGATTGATTTTTACTTGTGTGTAGAAATTGAGTAGAAGAGGTTGTTGCCCCATGAAGGGATTACTTGTTCCAAACAAAGTTGTTTGTCGTTCGGAGAAGAAAATAATCGGAAAGGAAGACCTTGAAAAGATATTGAAACAATATTTCGGGCATTGCAATTTCAGAGGAAAGCAGTTGGAAGCAATTCAAGCTGTTCTTGATGGTCAAATTCTTCTGTAATATTGATTATATATCATGTTTACTTTTTACGGAATTTAGAACAATAAGCGTCTTGTGCTTTCATGATCAGGAAGAGATTGCTTTTGTCTTATGCCGACTGGAGGCGGAAAATCAATGTGCTACCAGATTCCTGCATTAGTGAAACCGGGCATTGTGCTGGTGGTATCTCCATTAATAGGTGATTTTTTTTCGTCTTAATTTCAGTTCCATGAGCATGTTACTAACATACTGAAGTTGTTTGGTACATTTGAATTTTCTGGCTACTGATGAACATTGGCACTTTTGACAAACATTTGAGCAGCACTAATGGTGAGATTTCACAAAAATGTATTAATTTCATTTAAATAATGATGTCCAAACTCTTGATGTAATAAATCTCCGAATTACCAGGAGAACCAAGTTAGGAGCTTGAAGGAGAGGGGAATACCGGCTGACTTTTTATCTTCAACTCAAAGTGCAAGAATCAAAGAAAAGGTGAATTTTCTCCCCATTTGCATGAAAGATCTCTAATAATGAACTGGTTCAAGGTGCTTTTAATGAAAGTAGCCTGCTCATGCTTTTTCGTACCAGCAATCACTTCGGACTTGTCTTGGCCTCCTATCCCACATGTTGAAGATCCTAGGATTCAAAACAAGTCATGCTCAGAATACTCTGATCAAATTCCTCATGATATTTCCTATCAATGAATGAACTTTTGGTTATTTATGGGTGAAAGTCGGAACCTTACCTGAATAACGCTCTTCCCCCTAAATTCCCCAAATTCAATCTGACTCCTTGGCACATACTATTTTCATTTTGGAATACTGATGAACCAGCTAGTTCCTTAGTTTCTGTATAAGAAGCATGAGCACTGAGTGCATTGCATATGCCATTTTAATGAAAGTAGCCTGCTCATGCTTTTTCGTACCTGCAATCACTTCTGACTTCTCTTGGCCTCCTATCCCACATGTTGAAGATCCTAGGATTCAAAACAAGTCATGCTCAGAATACTCTGATCAATGAATGAACTTTATGGTTATTTATGGGTGAAAGTCGGAACCTTACCTGAGTAACGCTCTTCCCCCTAAATTCCCCAAATTCAATCTGACTCCTTGGCACGTGCTATTTTCATTTTGGAATAATGATGAACCAGCTAGTCCTTTAGTTTCTGTCTAAGAAGCATGAGCACTGAGTGCATTGCACATGCCAAAAATGAGGGTCGTGTCATAAAATCTTACGAACCTTTTTGTCCTAGCATACTTTGACTCTTCTCTGTTGTATATGGCACTTGTATGTCATTGTTGGGAATGAAATACAAATCCATGTATGGATTTCTGGTTTTGAAGCTTTTGAACATCTTGAATTGCCCAAATCTAGCACCAGTGTAATATGTGGGAGTTCTCCAGAGCTATGATTGATAGAAAGTATGCATCTATGTGTTCCCACCAAAATGTGTTTTTTTTAAATTTTATTTATTTATTTATGGGTATTGTCTTTATACATTGGTATGATTACTGCTTTATTCTGGTCAGATCCATGAAGACCTGAATTCTGGAAAGCCGACTGTTAGGCTGTTGTACGTGACTCCAGAGCTTATTGACACATCAAGTTTTATGTCAAGGATAAAGAAACTTCATAGTAGGGGCCTTCTTACTCTGTTTGCCATTGATGAGGTTTGCTTTAAGCTGTGTCATTTTTCCATGCATAGGTTTGGATCATAGATTCATAGAGATCATGGGCAACCAGCTAATGATATTGCTCTTCCTTCATGTTGCTTCGTGTTTCAGGCACACTGTGTTTCGACATGGGGCCATGATTTCAGGTTAATTAGAGATTGCTTAACTGTCATATTTTCATTGGGAAGGTGTTTAGTTACATAGTTGCCAAGAAATCTTTTGCTAGATTTTAACATCATAATATTGAATTTATCTAATTTCACTTCATGCAGACCTAGTTATCAGAAACTATCATCTCTAAGGAAGAATTTTCCTGATGTTCCTTTATTGGCTTTAACAGCAACAGCTGCTCCTAAGTGAGTGACTTTTTATATCCATTTTGCATCATGCGACTTGTAAACTGTAGGTTATTTCTTGTAAGTCTAGAAATTAGTACAGATTCTTATGCATTTGTTATCAACTGATAAGGACTCCTCTCCTCACACGAAGGATACTAACTGACTACTATTAAAGCATGGTTATAAGTTGCAAGGGTGTTTATACATGTTTTAGAACTTAGGCATTTCAAAAGTGTTTGTCCAATCATATGATGATCTTGTGAGGCAGCACAAGAAGATAATTTGTTTAATAATACCATTTTAAATGGAAATAACCTGCATAAAGAGATTCAGTGCTGAACTATCATTTTATATAATTGTCGTTGTTTTGATGCGTTGTTTATTTTATCTTGCTGCTGGTATCATGTCTTCTCTATTTCATGCAGAGTTCAGAAGGACGTGACAGATTCACTTGTCTTGCAACACCCTTTAGTGCTCAAGGCATCATTTAATCGCCCTAACATATTCTACGAAGGTAATATGCTATGTAAAATTGCACCTGACTTATGGGTTGAGTATCTTTGTCACTTTTTCAGACAACTTAACCTTGGTGATCATTGAAGAAGCTTCTCTTTACTATTCGTCCTTTAGGGTACCGTGCAAGATTGGACCTTTAATCAATTACTTTTTGCATGATAAGCTTATATTTAATTTAAAATGAAAAGTGTATATGTAGACAATCTTTGCATTCAATGTTGTTTCTTGGCTTGTGGCTTGTAGCTGAGGTGATATCATGTAAAACTCTCAATTTTTATTACAGTCCCCCTCTCTCAACTTTCAGCACAAAACTCCATTAAAAGTTTGACAGCCATAGCACAACCGAGCAATAATAGTGAATGTAGGGTTCTTTTTTCCCCCTTAGTTGAGCTGCTGGTATTGGTAGAAATGTGCTCCTGAGAGGTTATGTTGAAATCTCATGTCACTGGAGTTTATTTTCTCATATTGCATTTATATCATAGAATTTTGAATTGTTTATTAGGTGCTACTTCCTGCCAATTTTAACGAATATCGATTGCTAGTAATTATCTCTGGAGGAGATACTTGTTATTGCTTATTTGTTTTTATCTCTTAGTCTCCTTTTCCCTTGAGTACCCTGAAATATGCAGCTCACTCTATGATTTCTCTAAGTTCAGTGCGATATAAAGATCTTCTAGATGATCCTTACACTGATCTGGCCAATGTACTGAACTCTAGTGGAAATATTTGCTCAATTATCTATTGTCTTGAGCGTTCTACTTGTGATGAGTTGGCAAACCATCTTAGAGAGAAGGGTATCTCATGTGCTGGTATGCAGTATCGACAAATGTGGTTTCATCATCACAGTTTCCTATAGTACTTCCGACAAACCTAATCAGCTGTTTGTATTTCAGCTTACCATGCAGGATTGAACAACAAACTGCGTACTGCTGTTTTGGATGATTGGCTATCTTCTAGAACCCAAGTTGTAGTCGCTACGGTGGCTTTTGGGTATACAAATGCTTTTTACTTGCATCTGATTGTTTCTAATGTTATAGCATCAAGACATCCGGCTTTTGCACATCATGAAAGCATAATTAGCACCTTTTTCGTCTTTTACAAACAAAATGTGGTCAAATTGGTAACCCACCAATGCAAGAAGCGAACAATTTATAGAATTTAATGCAGAATAAACATATCCTTTCCATTTCCCACGTAGATATACTGGAATATTTGATTTCTGCACCTTCTGCAGGTTCTTAGAAAAGCATAACCAGTTATTCCATACTTCTTAAAGCATTTTATGTTATCTTTTCTCTTAAATTTTGGCATCCAAGTGAGTTGATCTTGTACTTATTTTTGGCTTTTACCGAGGTTACTCAATAGTCATGGGTCAGAATAACACCACTTTGTTTACAGGATGGTAAGGGTATTCTTGATTAGGTTTTAGATTCCCAAAAGCATAACACAAATATCTTTCAAATGATAAGTTGAAGTGTATGTGTTACAGGGAATTGATAGGAAAGATGTACGTATGGTATGTCACTTCAACATCCCAAAATCCATGGAGGCCTTCTATCAAGAATCTGGAAGGGCAGGCCGTGATCAGTTATCTTCACGAAGCTTGCTTTACTATAGCTTGGATGACCGGGAAAAAATGGTAATTAACTGTAAAAGTTCCATCTTTATACTTGTTCCTCATACAAAACCACCTTTTCTTCTCCCTCTGAGCCTGAATTGAGCCTTTAAGTTTACCCTTTTTTTTTATTTGTTACATGGTGAACTTCAAGAAAGTCCTACTTTATTTGTTCAGGAATTTATTTTAAGTACTGCTAACAAAAAGTCACAACCATCCTCCTCGAGTGACATGCCAAAAAAATCTTTGGCAGATTTTGCTCAGGTATAATCTGACTTAGCCTTTTTTAAGTCAAACCTTCAGTTGTTGATCATGCATTATATGCAGATGGTACAGTACTGTGAAGATTCTCACTGTCGCAGGAAAAAGATACTTAGGAGTTTCGGTGAAGAGGTATAAACATTTACCTGCATACCTTATACTTCCATACTAGTTGCATTTTGAGCCTCTGCCATATCTAGGCATCTCATGCCCATTTGGATTTTTAAAGCAGGTTTCAGAGTTCTTCTGTAAAAGGACATGTGATGCATGTAAATATCCAAACCACGTCTCTGCAAAATTGGGAGAACTTAACTCTGTCCGTAGATTGCCCAAGATTATACCTGCAGCAATCTTTATGAAAAGGTAATATATACAACAAGGTTTTATTTATGTACTTTTATGAGAGAGGCTGATGGTCTATTAGGACTTGATTTATCATACTTAGCTCATAGTTCCTTATTATCATTCAGTATTCTGTTTTAGCTTCTTTCATGATCCGTACTCGCAGTTCTTTTCCATTTTATTAGGTAAGATTTTGGTAGCTGTCAGGCAATCTGAATTATAAACCAAATCTTTAATACAACTGCCTTTTCCAGCTCATCTAATGCTGCTTTTGATGGTCATGATTCTGAATATTGGAATCGAGAAGATGAACCAAATCAGTCAGATGAGGAAATCTCAAATTCTGATGGTAAAGATGATGTGTTATTCAGTTAGCTGTTTTCATGTAATCTTAATTATTGGAAACATTTGATTTTAATACACCTCCAATATGTAGTCTTGGTTTTGAGTTTGACATTTTTTCCTTTCACCAGATTATGTGTTGGCTAGTAGCTGTTTGATAACATGTAATAGAAGAAGATAAATCTCTCTTTGTTACTGAGCCTTCAACAGAAGTTTTATGAGCTTAACGTTCTTTTTATTTCACTAAAGACATAGATATCTTATTTATTTCATCTGATTTCTTCATGGTAGATGAGGAAGGCATCAATAACAGTTTAGCTAGGTCGAACATGTCCTCAAAAGCAAGAACAGACAAGAAGCTTGATTTTTTGCAGCGTGCTGAAGAACTCTATTATCGAGATAAAGATCTTAATAAACAGGTAACATCACACGGATGCAATCGTTATTGCTTTCTGGTTTTGTAAGGTAGCACGCAGATTGTCCTTTCTCATTGACGATCTCAAAATCAGAATGGAACTGGAGTTTGTGTTGGTTATTGGTGGACTGTAGCAAATTTAACAAGTAATATTGCATCTGGAGGTCCAGTATTCTGTGACAAGATGCTCTTAGAATTTAATAATCCCTTCTATGTTTGATCACAAACTTTTGATCTTGATTGTGATGGAGGTTACAATTTAAGCACGCTATATAGCCTCTGATTCCCGTGCTTACTTGGCTCTCATTGTTTTTGTGTGAGAAAGCAGGAAAGTGGTCTTGTCAACCCCAAGCTCGTGCCTGAATCTTTGAGGGAAGCAGCCAGAAAGAGACTATTGAACGCTTTGAAACAAGCCAAGGAGCGTCTAGGGAGACTACCGTGAGCATGATTCTTGTTTCCTTGTTTTCTCCTGTGTTACAGTTTCTTAGCATTGTTATCAGTTATTAAAACAAGAAACACAAACATCTGGTAGTGTAGCTTCTAACGGACCACACAACAAATACATTATTTTGAAATGTGCTGATAATTTGTTATTCTAGTTATATTGAGTTTTGTGTTTATTTATATTGCTATGCAGGTTTGGCTCTGAGGCTTCTGCCTCTTTCCTGGAAGAAGAGTGCTTTAAGAAGTATGGAAAGGTTGGGAAATCATTTTACAACTCTCAGATTGCTGGAACAGTGAGATGGTCGTCTTCTTCAACGTTCGACCAAATAAAAGGCCGCCTCAGCACCAATCCTTATTTCACAAGTGAAAAGCCAAAGCCAGAGTCTCCTCCAAGCGGCAGTTCACAGAATTCTTATGATAAAACACCAACTATGCCCATAAGTGCTCATGCAGAAAGCAATAGAACTCAGCCGACTGAATGCGACCACAAAGTAACTGAAGCTACAGAAGAAAGCATCAAGCTTCCTCCAATTCCTTCCTTCTCAGAATTCGCAAGCAGGAAAAGGCAAGCAAGAACAGCTGACATCGAGAAACAAAGAGACGATAATCCAAGGAAGAGGATGCGGCAACAATGAAGGATGCATCTTTACCCTACAGCTTAACTTTTTCATTACTTTGTTTCAGAATTCATGCCTTTCAAGCATTAAGTTCACTCTTTATGTGTTCTTACATAATAACAGATTTCCAAATATGGAACCAATTTAAGAATTTAAACGTTGATTTAAGTTCTTTCTCTGTTGAATCTTTACTTGTTTCTGAGAATCTTTACATCTTGTAGTAAAGGATGCCATATAGAATTACTCTTCTCAAGACTTAACAGATTTGGGACAATGAAAACCAGTACATTATATCGCACACATTACACTCATTTTAAGCTGTAGACTACAAGAAGCCCTATATTTTTGGGTAAAAGTTTTTCGTAAAGAATTGAACATATGTGCAACATGACTGATGTATTATGATCTGATGAGCAGTTCATAAACACAATTATTATTCTCTCCGTTGTTGCGCTTCAATGACTCGAAACTTTTCCTGCTTCCGAGAAAATCAATCCGTTTGAAGGCCACAACGCCCTGGTCTATGGACTCTTTACTTGCGTATAGTAATCTGAGCCTGTCAGCGTGTCTTGAGTCTGTGTGTATCGCGAGTTTTATCTCATCTGGCGACATGTACTCCTGTAATCATAAAAATAACAATTAGGTAACTGCAAGATCAAGAGTTCTTGCAAGTTTTCTTGCAAGCCATCAAGTGGTAAAATAAGTAACCGGTTGAGAACTAAGATGATATTTCACTAACTAACAAGGTAACTGAGCCTTCAAAATGTGCAACACTTTGTAGAATCCAGCATTTCTAGACAAATCCATCTTTTTCAGACAAACTAAGGAATGGCAAATTTGCTATGCAAGAGCTGATTTTTTTTTTTGAGTACCTGATAGAAGTCATAAATGTCTTCCAGCACTTGTGAACATGTAAAACCACCATCACTAAAGAAAGTTCTCGAAGAAGGGCCCAACTCACCAAATCGATCAAGTGGGAACAGTATAGTAAGGAAGTGACTCTTCAATATCACTTCTGCTTTTTCACTGCAACAAATCACAGAATTCCATGACAAGGGTTGTAATGCTTCAGAATCACAATGTAATGCTTCAACAGATAGATTGTAGAAGGTAAACATACCTTTCTCTAAGGGGACGTGTGAAATTTTCAAAAGATGCTTCTGAATCCAGAGAATCTCCTTCTGCATTTGGGAATGTAGGCATACGGTGTTCGCGAGCATCTTCCATAGGCGAAGATTCCATGTATATGCATGCAGAAGAAGCTGGCTCTGATATTGACCAACAGATCGACTCCAGAAGATTGGGAGGTGTAATTGGATATATTGGTATTTGACATGACTGCCCAAAACAACAGAACTCCAACAAGTCAATTTATCAAGACACCGCATTAATGAGAGAAAATGAATGTGCAGATAAGAGGGCAGGGAGGAGAATCACATCCTCTCGAATGAATCTCCAGAAGGAATTATAATAATGCTTATCTAGATAAGGCTAGCATTTAAAGGCACAGTGGAAGATGGATGAGCATTGAATCTTACTTGCATTCGACGGCTACGGCGATTTCTAACGCCTAACTTTGCCAACTCCATCATTTTCCTCCTCTCTTCACAAGTTTCACCAAGCCTTTTGCGTGAATCTGGAGGAGTAAGCTCTCCAATTGCATCCTGCTGAGTAAAAGGAACCAAAATCTTGTAGATGGAGTCACTAGTGAAGCACTTAAAAGTGGCTTACTGCAAGATCCATTCATTTAGCTACAAATAAAGCTGTTCTCTGTAAGAACAAGCTTCTATTGTTATCAGAATTCTTGAACCTACCTGCAGATTAGTATTCTCAAGAATCAAGGACGCCTGCCTGGCAAGGTCGGAAGACAAGTGTACTAAGCGCTGCAAGTAGTTCTCTTTTGCAGTTTTCAAAATCCAAAGTGGCTGCGAATTATAATAAAAGAAATGATGATTCTTCAAAGTGTTAGAATTTTGTGCACCAGATTTGCAATTTTAGCACTAAAACTTACTGTTATAAGATTGGAAGCATGGCCCAGATACTTCTGAATTGCAGAAACCTCACACACAACATGAGTAGCATGACAACCAATAAACCAATGGTCCAAAAAACTAGCACCTCGTCTAGTTGCTGCTTCAATAACCTATGCATGATATAGTAAATGGCTATGAAATTAAATGTAGGAACACAAATTCAAGGCATGTGCATGAGTATGAAACAAAAAATGGTCTCTTGGAACTAAACAGATAGATTATCAACTATTTAAAGGAAAAAAATGGTACAATCTTCAAGTCTCGCTTTAAGTAGCACTTTTTAGTGAAATATATGGAGATCAATAGAAATCATAAGAACAAAAAAGGGTGTGTTCAGACTACATGTACTATAGAAGCCTTATAGGAATGGTGCAAGCCTCCAGAATCACCTAGAAATTCAAAATGCTGATTAGAAACAACCTCAGAAAAACGTGTCAGAGACTTCAACGAGCTCAAAGTCCCAGAACCACCATATAATAGCCAGATATTAGGTAGTCAAACATAATTGAGATATCTTCTTTTTAGAAATGCTAAAAACTTGAAACAAAGAGACAGAAGAAGCACATGATGAACCAAAAAACAAAATACTAGTTCTCAAATAAATGAAGTTTGTTACTAAAAGACTTGGATTAAGGGTCAGCACATAGGTCACCTTCTTCTTCAGCTCTGTCGATGTCTTTGGGTCAATGTAGATGCATGTATCAGAGAAAAGAAGTCCATTGCTTTTGTCATGTTCTGTAGATGGCCTAATATAAGAATTTGATGTTGAAACACGAAACTGGTTTTCTGAGGCCATAGGAATGCAGGATCTTCCAGTGCCTACAATCTCAGCATTCAGCTCCCCCAGAGGCACCCCCTTATCCCCTATGCATTTAACCATATACATGGATTCATTCAACCTTACTGTCAAAAAAGAATGTGATGAGGCATTAAGGTCCAGTTCGAGTTCAGGCTTCTTCACTTTACATATTCAGAACAAATATGTGATGCAGAGAAAGACAGCTAATAGGATTGAACCTCTCTCGGCACAAAAATGACAAAACTTGAATAGTTCATGCTTGAGAGTAATGTTATATTACTAGGAACTTCCAAACATATGTAAAATCGGTTTAATTCAACTAGCTCGGTTCGCTAACAGACAAGGCTAACATTTGCTAAGCACTCACCATTCCTCCTGACACTGTCCACAAACCAGCCTAATGTGACCACAAGAAGACCATTTCGAGCTCCATGCTTGAGAGCATGGTCAAACTTACGCCCAGTTAAGCTGTATAAAGTATTAAAGAAAAAACAAAGACTACTAGCTGAATTGATGAGATGAGAACCAAAACACTAATAGATATAGAAGCTCTTTGATATTTACGAAGGATATCTGAACCACAAGGTGAGTGCACTGAGGATGCAGACTTGGACTGTATTGGCCACCTAATCTTTCTGTTGCTTCCATGACCTGTTTTCTCGCTTCTGCCGCATTAGACAAAAGCATTTGTATCACTGCTTGTTCAGATTTATGGAGGGAAGATATATTTAAAAAAAAAACAGCAGGACCACTAGTATTAGGATGTAATCTCCCTTTCATGGCTTCTTAAATAAACAACGCTTAGACCAATGCAAAAGAAAAGTTTAAATCATAACCGCTGCTAACAGGAAACATAGGTACATATAAAACTCAATTCCAAAAGGAACATAAGGTATTGGATCGACAGCTCCACCAGCAAGATAGCAGACGCAACAACTACGTTTCAATTGCAAACCAAGAAACATCTTCCAAACGAATGACTACCTTTGGAGAGTCCAGTGACACATATAACAAGGCCAGAGAAGGGCCCGCCAGCCACGGGCTCTGAGACAGCAGGAGAAGCTACCGACATGGTTGCCTCAGATACACCCAAACTACTCAGTGACCGGATGGAAGGTCCAGTTCCAACAAAGAGCTTTCCACAGCCTCTGCTAGTAACCACGTCCACTCTAGTGCTTGCCATGCAAATGAAAACACAGCTCTTCTACTCAACATGGACCTGCAAGACAATCAGTAACTCCCAATCAGGCCACCCAATTCCTTATTACATTTTGATCATTCAATCAAAGTTGTTTCTTCTCAGAGAGACTCGCCAAAAAGTGTTTCTCTTCTCAAAATCAGCCCAAACGTCTCACCTTGGACCTCAAAAAAATCATCGGCTCCAAATAAGGCCTACAAAACTAACTGTTATATTCTAAATATTAAGTTAAATTTACCCAAAAAAATTTCTGCTTCTCAAAATCAGCTGAAAAATCTCAACCTTGGACCTGCAGAAAAGCATTTAACTCCTAGTTAGGCTACTAATTCACTGTTAAATTTTCATTATTCAATTAAAGCTGCTTTTTTTTTTCTAAGAAATATTAACCAAAAAAGTTTTTCTTCTCAAAATCAGCCAAAAAACCTCACTTCTACCTGCAAAAGAAATCATTGACACCCTACAATGCCACTAATAAGCCACCAAAACAAAGTTTATTTTCTGTGAATTACTACTAATTCTGAATCTAGACACCCAAAATTCAACATGCTCTGCTACACACTGATGTTGGAACAACAAATTTTCACGGGGAAAGGAACAGTTTTGACTAATACATCGATTTCCCACAAAACTATAACTTAAAAACTAAACCAAATGTCAACAAAATCACATAAAAAGAACAGACCAAATTGAAAAAAAAGCAAAACATTTAAGAGGACGAAAGAGCTAAATCAAGACTTCAACCTAACTATGATTAAGATCGACTGTTAGCAAAATTAGTTACTAAAATATTTACTGATTACCGGTTAATTTGCGACCAATTGCCTCCAGATTGAATCAAAGTCAGTGAAGAAGAACCTAAAAAGAAAAAGAATGAAACTTTTGAAGAGATTTCTTATTCGTTTTCTGAGTTTTTAAACACAGAGTCGACAGCATTTATTAACCGTAATGCCATTGTTTCGTTCTTTTTTCTCTTCTTCTGCAATTAAAAATAAAATTAATCATATACGCGTAATAAAAAAGTTTAAAATTATTTAGTTTTTCTTGCTTGCTTTCCAATTAATTTTTTCCTAAAAAATTATTATTCATAGAAAAATTGTGTTAATCGTAACAAATTCTAAATTTATATTTATTAATTTTTATAAAAAATTATTTAGGATTTTAATAAGAGGTAATTTCGAAGACTTTGTTCATCACTACTTACTTAAACAATTTATATATTTTACGTGGAATGAAATTAAAAATTCTTTTAATATCAAAACTTAAAAATGAAGCGATTAAAGAGTAGAAACGAGACAAAAATATTAATAAATATTAATTGGAATAAAAGTACAATGTTACAATATTACGAAATTAAATGTTGAATAGAGGGTGTTATAAATTTAAACACATGCTTTACAGCCTTGCAATCGAAGCAAAGCAGAAGCCAGCAAAACCGTTGAAAATTTTAATAGTATATTTAGTTCGGGTTATCTTAATAAATTTTTTTTGAATTTAATTCAAAAAATGTGAATCTTTAATATGATTGACAATAGAATTTGGTGAATTGAGTTCCTTAAAAAGTGAATTAAATGTGTGTTCGAGGAGTTATACATAAAGTGTTTTGATTTGGAACCCATATGATCGTTTGGGATTACGTTCTTAAAAAAATGCTTTTCAATTTCTTTATTTTACTTTTACGTTTTTAAATAAAGTTTTTATTATTTTTTATAAAATTTATTTAAAAATTTAAAAATATAAAAAATTTTAAGTAGCAAAATTTTATTATTATTTATTTTTATTATTTTTTGAAATCAAAATAATATAGCTAGTTTATCAAAATAGGATAAAAATATTTTCTGTTCTAAACAATCACTTTTCAAAAATCTAGATTATAAATCCTGCAATTTTGTTAATAGTTGATTATTTGTATGAAGTGTGAATATGTTAATAGTCTAGATTAGAAGTCCTGCAATTTTGTGTTCACTGTATTTTGTTGGTTCTTCAAGCTTGTTCCTTGGACGGCTTGATGTTGCACTTCACTTTTGGAAACTCACTTTTTTCTGTCAAAAAATGAGTTCCACTAAGTTTTTGAGTTTGTAGAAAGTCACTTTCAACGCTCACTTTTTCTCATAGATGAGCACACTCATTTCCGACACCATTTTTCAATAACTCACTTTTTAATAACTCATTTTATGAAACTCACTTTCAAAAAAACGTAAAGGCGCCCTTGATTGAAGCATGGCCTAGGTCTCCAAAACACAGGGCTTAGGAAGTTTAGATATCATGAATTGTGGCAAGGTTGAACGAACTGACACATTTGTCTGTCCAAAATTTCTTACTGCTCCAAACAATGAACTTTCATTTGAAAAAAAATGCAACAGATGTTGATGTTGATAATTTCTTGACTACTTTGAAACAGTGGCAAAGAGGAATTGAATGGGTAGCAAGTTATATTTGATTTAGGAAACAGGATTGTTACAGAAATTTTGAATACATTCTCTCTAAAATTCCTGAAAATAGCTTATCTGATTCTGAAAGATTAGCAATCTGCAGCAATTATCATATGAAAAACATACCAAAAGCATTGGTGTATCAACAATCATAACTTAATATAATTTAGAGAACTGACATTTTGTCGAATTTTTGGGAACAACAAGAAAGACATCAACAGCTTTGTACAGGTAATAGCTCTTGTAGAAGTATGGAAGTTAACACTTCTCAATACCAGAAACTTTTTTAGTGCAGCTCATTCTTTCTCATCACAGGTGAGTGAATGATTACTAAGTAATGATGTCTGCATCATGGTGGTAACATGATGATTCCAATCATTGTTTCCAAAATTCTGCCTGGAAGGTTTAAGTGGAAGAAGTGAGAGACAACAAACGTGAAAACCATGCCATCGAACAGGAAGTCAGGTACATATACCCTTGCCAAAAGCTCCGAAAGGTCTCAGTTAACTGCCACTGAAGCTGCTGCTGCAGAATTGTTGTTTCATTAGGTTGTTAATCATACTTGGTGTTGGCAGGTTTAGTTACATTCTTCACTATGGAACCACAAATCTCACATGTCCTGTGGTGATACACATGATTCGAATTTAGATTAGATGTAGAAGCTGAAATGTTATTCTTATATGTCAAGCAAAGCAAAGGCAAAAGCAAGTAAATGTTGAACAAAGCACTTAAACAAAAGTTAGATACAAGGAAAAATTCCAACCTTCTTGAAAAGTTCTATGAATTTCTTAGTACATATCATAGTCCACATGGTCCTTCGCAATATAGATGCAATAGTTTTCAGATTATTCTTACTGAATAAAACTAGTTAACCCTGTCATCTGAACTCCACAATACAGGATGTAATTTTTGGGCAATGATTGTAAGGTTATTCTAAGGAATATCTGACATGGAGTTTTAAAATATAAGCAACTGATACTTTCTGCAATTTTTATGCCATCTCATATCTTTTTCATATTAATGTTTAACCCAGTGATAATGTTTTTTATTTCATAATTTTTCATTTTAACATAGATAATCTATTTCTAAATCATCAAACTTATCAATGCATTACGCTATTCTTTATTACAGTGGAATCCAAATGACAATTTCATTCAGATGCAGGATTGATAGAATGCAATGTTTTTCAGATTGCTCTTCCCCCTACTGAACCAATTAATTCTATCGCCCAGAGTTCCAAATCACAGGATCTGATTTATAAAATTTCCTACATTGAATATAACAATGTTTCCAACACAAACTCCAATTCCATTCTGATTTTGAAATCGTTAATGGGAAGGGACAATCTGCGTGCTATCTTACCGGACCAGATAGCAATAACGATTGCATTGGTGTGATGTTTACCTATTTATTCTTTATCTCCATAATAGAGTTTCTTCAGCACACTGCAAAAAATTAAGCTTCTTGTCTGTTCTTGCTTTGGAGGACGTGTTCAACCTAGCTAAACTGTTATTGATGCCTTCCTCATCTGCCATAAAGTAATCAGGTGAAATAAATAAGATGTCTATGTCTTTAGTGAGACAAAAAGATTAAGCTCATAAAACTTTTATTGAAGGTTCAGTAACAAAGAGAGATTTATCTTCCTCTATTACAGGTTATCAAACAGCTACTAGCCGACACATAATCTGGTGAAAGGAAAAACTATCAAACTGAAAACCAAGACTACACAATGGAGGTGTACTGAAGTCAATTGCTTCCAATAATTAAGAATACATGCAAAAAGATAGGAATAACACATAATCTTTACCATCAGAATTTGAGATTTCCTCATCCGACTGATTTTGTTCATCTTCTCGTTTCCAATATTCAGAATCATGACCATCAAAAGCGGTATCAGATAAGCTGGAAAAGGCAGATGTATTAAAATTTTGGTTTCTAATTCAGATTGACTGATGGCTACTAAAACCTTACCTAATAAAATGGAAAAGAAGTGCAAGTAAGGATCATGAATGAAGCTAAAGCAGAATACTGAATGATAATAACGAACTATGAAGCTAAGCAGGATAGTCAAGTCATAATAGACCATCAGGCACTACGATAAAAGTTAATAGTATATCACTTGTTGTATATATTACCTTTTCTTCTTAAAGATCGCCGCACGTATAATCTTGGGCAATCTACGGACAGAGTTAAGTTCTCCCAATTTTGCAGAGACGTGGTTTGGATATTTACATGCATCACATGTCCTTTTACAAAAGAACTCTGAAACCTGCTTTTAAATATCCAAATGGGCATGAGATGCCAAGATATGGCAGATGCTAAAAAAATGCAACAAGTATGGAAATAGAAGGTATGCAGGTAAATGTATATACCTCTTCACCCAAACTCCTAAGTATCTTTTCCCTGCAACAGCGAGAATCTTCACAGTACTGCACCATCTGCATATAATTCATCATCAACAGTGAAGTTTTGACTTAAAAAGGCGAAGTCAGGTTATGAAAAAGTACCTGAGCAAAATCTGCCAGATATTTTTTTGACATGTCATTCGAGGAGGATGGCTGTGACTTTTTGTTACGAGTACCTAAAATAAATTCCTGAACAATAAAATAGACTTTCTTGAAGTTCACCATGCATTAAAGGCTCAAAACAGGCTCAGAGCGACTAGAAAGGTGGTCTTTCTATGAGGATCAAGTATAAAGATGGAAGTTTTACAGTTACTTACCATTTCTTTACGGTCATCCACGCTATAATAAACCAAGCTTCTTGAAAATAACTGATCACGACCTGCCCTTCCAGATTCTTGGTAGAAGGCCTCAGTGGATTTTGGGATGTTGAAGTGGCATACCATACGTACATCTTTTCTATCAATTCCCTGTAACACAAACACTTCAACTTATCATTTGAAAGATATTGGCATTACAAACTTTTGGGAATCTAGAAACAAATCAAGAATACCCTTACCATCCTGTAAATAAAGTTGGTGTTAGTCTGACTCATGACTATTCATTTACCTCAGTAAAAATAAAAATAATCACAAGATCAACTCACTTGAGCACAAATTAAGATAAAAGATGATATAAAAAGCTTTAAGAAGTATAATAACTGGTTATGGTTTTCTAAGAACCTGCAAACAAGTGCAGACATCAAATATTCAAGCATATCTATGCGGGAAATAGAAAGGATATGTTTATTCTGCATTAAATTCTGCAAATTGTTCGCTTCTTGCATTGGTTGGACACCAATTTGACCACATATATTTGTAAAAGACGAAAAAGAGGTGCTAATCATGCTTTCATGATACGCAAAAGCTGGATGTCTTGATGCGATAACATTAGAAACAATCAGATGCAATTAAAAAGCATATGTATACCCAAAAGCCACAGTGGCGACTACAACTTGGGTTCTAGAAGATAGCCAATCATCCAAAACAGCAGTCCGCAGTTTTTTGTTCAATCCTGCATGGTAAGCTGAAATACACGCAGCTGTGTGGTTTGTCGCAAGTACTTCAGGAAACCGTGATGATGAAACTAGATTATCAATACTGCATACCAGCACATGAGATACCCTTCTCTATAAGATGGTTTGCCAACTCATCACAAGTAGAACGCTTAAGACAACAGATAATTGAGCAAATATTTCCACTATATTTCAGTACATTGGCCAGATCAGCATAAGGATCATCCAGAAGATCTTTATATCGCACTGAACTTAGACAAATCATAGTGTGAGCTGCATATTTCAGGGTATTCAAGGGAAAAAGAGACTTAAGAGATAAAGACAAAATAAACAATAATAAGTATCTCCTCCAGGGATACTTAGTAGTAATAATATTCGTAAAAGTTGTGCAGGAAGTAGCAGCTAATAAACAATACAAATTCTATGAGATAAACGTAATATGAGAAAATAAACTACAGTATCATGAGATTTGAAACATAACCTCTCAGCAGTACATTTCTACCAATACCAGCAGCTCAACTAAGAAGACGAAGGGGGGTGGAAAGAAAAATACTACAGTCACTATTATTGTTGGGATCTTTTAGCTGTCAGACTTTTAATTGGAGTCTGGTGCTGAAAGTTGATAGAGGGGTACTATGATAGAGATTGAGAATTTTACATGATATAGCCTCAGCTTACAAGCCACAAGGCAAGAAACAACAATGAATGCAACGATTGTCTACATGTGCACTTTACATTTGAAATTAATTATAGGTTAATCAGGCAAAAAGTAATTGATTAAATGTCCAATCTTGCACAGTCCCTAAAGGAATAATAGTAAAGAGAAGCTTCTTCAAAAATCACCTAGGTTAAGTTATCTGAAAAAGCCACAAAATCCTAAAGGATACACAACCCGTAATCAGGTGCAATTTAACATAGCATATTACCTTCGTAGAATATGTTAGGGCGATTAAATGATGCCTTGAGCACTAAAGGGTGTTGTAAGACAAGTGAATCTATCACATCCTTCTGAACTCTGCATGAAATAGAGAAGACATGATATTAGCGGCAAGATAAATTAAACAAGGCTTCAAAACAACAACAATTATAAATGAAGCTAGTTCAGCATTGAATCCCTTTATGCAGGTTATTTCCGTTTAAAGAGGTATTAAATAAATCATCTTCTTGTCCTCTCTCACAAGATCATCATATGATTGCTCAAAGGCTTCTGATGCCTAAGTTCTAAAACATGTATAAACTCCCTGCAATTATAACCATGCTTTGATAGTAGTCAGTTAGTATCCTTCCTGAGAGGAGCCAGGAGTCTTTACCAGTTGATAACAAATGCATAAGAATCAATGCTAACTTGTAGCCTACACGTTAGAACCTACACTTACAAGTATACATGATGCAAAAATGGGTAGAAAAGTCACTCACTTAGGAGCAGCTGCTGTTAAAGCCAACAAAGGCACATCAGGAAAATTCTTCCTTAGAGATGATAGTTTCTGATAACTAGGTCTGCATGAAGTGAAATTAGATAGAATTCAATCTTATGATGTTAAAGTTGAGCAACAGATTTCTTGGCGACTATGTAATTCTAAACTCCTTCCCAATGAAATATGACAGTTAAGCAATCTCTAATTAACCTGAAATCATGGCCCCATGTCGAAACACAGTGCGCCTGAAACATGAAGCAAAATGAAGGAAGAGCATTATCATTAGCTTGTTGCACATGATCTGTATGAACCTATGATCCAAACCTATGCATGGAAAATAACATAGCTTAAAGACAAACCTCATCAATGGCAAACAGAGTAAGAAGGCCCCTAGTATGAAGTTTCGTTATCTTTGACATAAAACCAGACGTGCCAATAAGCTCTGGAGTTACATACAACAGCTTAAGAGCTGGCTTTCCGGAATTCAGGTTTTCATGGATCTGACCAGAACAAAGCAGTAATCATACCATCAAATAAAAATAAAACAACAAATCTCAGTGGAAACACAGATGCATACTTTCTATCAATATAACTCCGGAAGAAACATATTAGATGCTGGTGCAAGATTTGGGGAATTCAAGGTGTTCAAAAGCTTCAAAACCAGAAGTTCGTACATGGATTTGTATGTCGTTCCCAATAATGGCACACAAGTGCAATAAACAACAGAGAACAGTCAAAGTACGCTACGAAGAAAATGTTCAGTAAGATTTTATCACAAGACACTCATTTTTGGCATGTGCAATGCAGTCAGTGCTCACGCTTCTTAGATGGAAACTAAAGGATTAGCTGGTTCATCATTATTCCAAAATGAAAATAGCAGGTGCCAAAGAGTCAGATTGAACTTGGGGAATTTATTGGGAAGAGCGTTATTCAGGTAAAGTTCTGACCTCTCACCCATAAATAACCAAAAGTACATTCATTGATAGGAAATATCAGGAGGAATTTGATCAGAGTATTCTGACCATGACTTGTTTTGAATACTAGGATCTTCAACATGTGGGATAGGAGGCCAAGACAAGTCCGAAGTGATTGCTGGTACGAAAAAGCATGAGCAGGCTACTTTCATTAAAAGCACCTTGAAACAGTTCATTACTAGAGATCTTTCATGCAATGGGGAGAAAATTCACCTTTTCTTTGATTCTTGCACTTTGAGTTGAAGATAAAAAGTCAGCCGGTATTCCCCTCTCCTTCAAGCTCCTAACTTGGTTCTCCTGGTAATTTGGAGATTTATTACATCAAGAGTTTGAACATCATTTCTTAAATGAACTTTATACATTTTTGTGAAAGCTCACCATTAGTGCTGCTTAAACGTTTGTCAAAAGTGCCAATGTTCATCAGTAGCCAGAAAATTCAAATCTACCGAACAACTTCAGTACGTTAGTGAACATGCTCATGGAACTGAAATTAAGAGGAAAAAATTCACCTATTAATGGAGATACCACCAGCACAATGCCCGGTTTCACTAATGCAGGAATCTGGTAGTTCCGCCTCCAAGTCGGCATAAGACAAGCAATCTCTTCCTGATCAAGAAAGCATACACTTTATTTTCTAAATTCCGTAAAAATTAAACATGATATATAATCAATATTACAGAAGAATTTGACCATTAAGAACAGCTTGAATTGCTTCCAACTGCTTTCCTCTGAAATAGCAATGCCCGAAATATTCTTTCAATATCTTTTGAAGGTTTTCCTTTCCGAGAATTTTCTTCTCCGAACAACAAACAACTTTGTTTGGAACAAGTAGTCGCTTCATGGGGCAACAACCTCTTCTACTCAATTTCTACAAACAAGTAAAAATGAATCTTATCGTTGGCAAAAGTTGGCCAAAATGCTAAATTTCAAACTCAAACTTTAACAACACTCATATTTCACAATAGCAATTAGGGGGATAAAAGAATTTTTTTGGCTCAAAAAGTTTAATTTTTGACAATTGTACGAGTCAAATCACTATAGTAAACTCAAAACTTCAACCGAAATGTAAAATTTCTAACTCAAAATTCACAGAACTCAAACTTCTAGTAATATACACCTAACAAAGGGGGATTTTCTTTTGTTCAAAATTTTTATTTTTGGACAATACTATGAATCAAACACTAAATTAACCCAAAAATCCGTCCAAAATGTTAAATATTTAGCTAAAAGGTATTCACAAATCTCTACATCAAGCAAATCGCTAAAACCCTAGCAATCACAATTACCTCAGCTGTGGATCGATGAAGAAAAGACAAACTTCTACATATGTCGATTGAATCGAATTATTAAAAAAAATTTTGTAAAAATATTTTATTTTATTTTAAAAATGAATTTAAAATAAAATTATGAGAATAGGACGGTACGATCGAGCGCGTTTGGCATAGTGGTTTTTTAATTCTTTTTAATTTTATATTTTTAATATATATTTTATAAATTTAAAAATTTAAAAAAATTCTTCATAATAAAATATTTTTATTATATATTTTAATTATTTTTTAAAATAAGAAAATTAAAACTTATTTTTTTTAAAAAAATATCCTCCTACGCTCCCGTTCCAGCGTTAGCTACTCTTGCTTGCTTGTTTGTTTATTTTAAATAGAAAATAATTTTAAAAAATTAAATTAAAAATATGTATGAAATTAATAAAAATTATATTAATTTTATATTAATAGTAAGTTTTAATTAAATTTTAAAAAAATTAATAGAAAATAATTTAGTTTACTTATTTATTTATTTTATATTAAAAATAAATTTAAAAAATAAAATTTATGGCTAAAAATATGTAGTAAAATTTATTAAAAAATGTTAGACAGTTCTAGAAAGATGTATTTATTTATATATAAAAAGTGACTTCTTAAATTTATAATTTGCATAAATAAATATAAAAATATAGAAGTTGACAGAAATATTTTTTTGGCAAAAATAATCATTTACTACATGAAAAGAACACATCCTGATGGCATTATCTATACTCTAATTCAATTTTTTTAATCAAATTAAGATTTAGAGAATTTATATATTTCTTTTTTATATAAATTTTATTTTTGGCAATTTAATTTTATCACTCTACTTTCTAACAACTATATCTAAAACTGAAATTTTACTTTTAAATTCACTTTCAATAAAGAATACACATAAAAAATAAACTTATTTTTAATTATTATTTTTAAGTAACTTACTTTATTAATCATTTTTCAAGCAAATAAACAAGTACCGAGAGCTTGTTTAGTTAGTACGTGAACTTGAATTTTAAAAGTTTTTAAAATGAATTAAAAAATTAAAATTTAAATTTAAAATATTTAATAAATAAAATTTTATATTAATAATAAAAATTAAATATAAAATATAAATTTTTATTTATTTTATATTAAAAATAATTTTAAAAAATAAAATTTACGGTATTAATAAACACGCCATAAATAACAAAAAAAAAATTTACGGTATTGGTTAGCTATAAGCCAAAAAAAAAAACCTAGAAGCAAAACTTATTTGATAAAACAGGAAGCAAAATACAACCTGCATTCATATGCTTCTTTGTTCCACAATTTCATACCAAACAAGTGATCATCATCAAAAGGAATCACAAAGGTTTTCTAAGAATCATTCAATAAGTTCACAAAAAAACAAACAGAAATAATTTTTTTTTGGGACAAATTTCGTATTGATTGTAGTGTAATTAGATGAGTCTTGGATAGAACTTATCTCCAAATGCTAGTTCAACAAAGGAGAATGCCCAAACTCATAAACAGCCAGCTATCTATCTTGACAAAACAAATAATGTGAATAAATTTTGAGAGTGATTTTCACATACTTTTCATTCAAAATTTTATTATATATTTTTTAACAAATTTTTATAATATGTTATAATATTTTATTAAAAAATATTTAAAAAATTTATACTATCAAATTTTATTATTATTTATTTTTTTAAAATAAAACATAGAGTTCGTGTTAAAAAATTTTAAAATCTTTAGTTTAAACGAATTTTCATAAGCGCTCACAAATATTTTCTAATTCTTGATTCGTATAAGCAAAGAATTTTCTTTGAGAATAAAACAACAATTTATAGGTAACAAGAAATTGAATCGTATAAGCAACTGGTGCGCAAACAATAGAAAATTAATCAAGCAACTAAATTCTTTGAACAATTTCAAGTGCAGTCAGAATTATTTATTGAAAATTTAATTCAGAGCAACGGCCTTATCCGTATAAATAACAAATTCACATATATCTAATATATATATTAATTCTTCTAGTATCGAATTCTGCTACGGATTTCAATCCCATAATCAATTCATAAAAGACTAAGAGCATGTTTACTTTGTTTGGAAGTGAGATTCTCAAAAATAAATTTTAAAAAATAAATTATCTAAAAATAATTGATAAAAATGAGTTTAATGTTTAATATTTATTTTGATTAAAAGTGAATATGAATGATTTGAAGTTTAAAATACAGTATAACGAAAGTAGAGTTTAAAAGTGAGTTTTATTTTGTGTTCATTTTTTATTTAAAGTGAGTTAAAAATAAAATTTTTTGTCCTAAAAATTAAGTTTAGTACCTCTATAATAACTACCTCAATCTGTCTTAAACTGCTTTGCTTTTACCTAATTCTTATAGCAATTTAGCACTCACGATTGCTATATTTTGGGAGACGTTTGGGAGTGCTTATAAAATTAAATTTGTTTGAAATGAAAAATAATTAAGAAATTTTTCGTGGAATGAAAAATTCTCTAAAATACTATAAAAAATTTATTAGAAATACCAAGTGCTAATTTGAAATGATAAATATTTAAAAACTCAAAAGTAATGCCAAACGTTCTCTTATTCTTAATCGCAATGTTGAATGAAACTGATTGACATGTTTAGCTAAGCTTATTTGAACTTATAATAAGCTCTGTACAGTAAATAAGCTGCTATTTGGATGCAGTGCACTCAAATCTTATCTCCTCCTGATTGACTGCGAGTTCCTTCGACATGAATGCAAGAAAAATTCGACAAATTCAATCCAAGACAAGTTGCAACTTTCCGGCTGCTTAGAATCATCAGGCAATGGTAGGGAAGCAACTCTCAGACCGTGCAAGTGCAGCTGCAGCATTGTCACCCTTATGGCGACCGATGCTGGGACTACTAGGAACAGACCGTAGAACCCTTGGGGAATCCAAACTCCGGCGCAGCAGTTGGCGCATTGCGGAGATTAAATGCTCTGCGGAAGAAGCTGGATGCGGAGGAGGTGATGACCTGAATGTTTCGCAGAAGCTAGCGTGGCGTTGCACGGCCTCTTCGGCTGAGATACAGAGCTCCGATCGGTTCATCTCGTCCTCCACTGCTGCTTCGCATAATCCACAAAGCCAACGTCCGCCATGGCGATCTCGCACCCTTGATATGTATGCAGGTGTGCATTCCTCAGTCATGCCGCAGCATTGGCAAATCGCTAGCTCGGATTCCGCCGTTGAATGTTCCTTGCTGATAACTGTGGCTGACATTTTTTCTAGAATCTGTGCGAATGGTGAATGGCATGTGTTTTAAGATTAAACTCAAAAACAAATAACTTGAAATTCATGGCATTAAAACTAATTTCAAGAGAATTCAATCATTCATAATAACCAATACCGATTAAAATTTTATTTTTCCATTTTCTATGGTTTCCAATTAAAGAACTGATTTCCCATGAACATCAAGTGCCACAACAAACGAATGTAAAGAACTAAATAAGATCTCAACTACAACAAAGCTTCAATTTTGAAATTTTTTTCTTTCCTGTAGACGAAAATCACGAAAATAGCTCAACAAGACAAATAAGCAGCACCAACATCTCATCACAAATTAAAACAAAACTTTGCACAGAGCAGAAGAACGAGACAATCAAATTGTAACAAATGATTAAAAAACCAGAGCAGAAGAACCCCATCAACCAGAAAAACAAAAAAAACAAAAAAAAATTCAAAGATTATACCTGAACAAAAAGTACTCCGCTTGCCGATGAATCAAAGAAATTTTTTTATCTCTCTTTCTCCCAAACAATAAACTCGAGTTCAATCTCCTCAGCCGCCACTTCTGCTTCTTCTTCCTCTAACAAAAAATTCATGGCAGGAGCTCAAAGCTCGCCAGTTCTTCTTCTTCTTAATATAAAATCCCTCTCTTTTCCTCCAAAGATCGAAAACTTCGATTCCAACGAAACCTAAAAAGATTTATATCAAATCCCTCTCTGAAGAAAAACGAATTTTTTCAGAATTCTTTAACTCTCTCTCCGAATTTTCTCTTTTTCTTTTTCTTTGGTTTGTAAAACTTCCAAATTCATTGCAGAGAAAGAGAAGCGAAAGAGAAATTTATTAGCTTTTCCTTAACAACTGGACCCCACCGCCCCCAATGATTGGAAGTGTTGTAGTTAAATATATGATTATCCGCACCGTGCGCGTTCTATCTGACCGTAGATCATGAGATTGTGGATGAATCAGGAACCACTGAATCAAAACATACTGTGAACATATTTCGTACGAACGACCGTACCATGAGGGCTAGATCGCACGGATGAGGATCGTTAACGAGTTTGAATCGGACGGTGCGGAGGTAGTTGATTGTGGGGCCATATTGGTGTGCTGGAATGTTGACGGCGCCAGCTGGCATTTATATTGCGCCGTGTAGAGATTTGTCGGAACGGCGGCTGCCGCAAAACATAGAATAGGAACCAATCACGTAAGTGAAGTTCCTTTGTTGTGATTCGAAGTGTTTCTTCATTTTTATTTTCATTTTTAATATTTCACATATATTTTATGATATTATAATTTTTTTAAAATTTGTTATAAAAATTGCACATTATAAAACTTATACATATAAAAAAGTTTTAAAATTAAAAAGTAAGCAATTACAAAAATTTTAAGTAAATTAGATTAACACTATTTTAGAGATGTGGAGTTTCTTTGAAAACAATTTTTTCTAAAATAAAAATATTTTAAAAATTATTAAAAAATAAATTTTATTTTTTTATTCAAATATAATAAGAATAAATTTTTAAAAAATTCTTGTATAATATTAATCAATAAATTGTTAAAAGAATATGTTATTATAAAATATTTTAGAAATTCTAGTTATATTTTTTAAGAAAAGAATAGATTAAAATAATTTTTTATGTAACTGAAAGTGAATTGTAAATAATTTTTTAATAAAATAAAAATTTTTTAATAGTGAAAAGAACTAAGTGAAGTTAAATACGCTCATAGTGAAAACATCAAAATATAATATCTGCCACGAATTAACAAAAAAGTGAACTAAGTAGATTAGTAGTCATCGATATTTCTCTCGGTAATTTTAAAAATATTTGAAAATGTTTATTGAAAAAACCATTTCTAAAAAAATATTTTAAATTTTTTTTTAAAAATAAGTCATACATTTTTACTTTAAAAAAATAATAAAAATAATTAATAATAAAATTTTATGATGTAAATTTTTTTGTATTTTTAAAAACTTATAGAATTAAAAAGATTTTAATAAGAAATATAAAATAAAAAATTAGAATGAAAATCAAAAAAAGGTTTCTAAAACATCCACTTAGATAACTAATTTAGATTAACTCAATTAAAAAATTTTGTTTTTTTTTCAAAATCAGAAAAACCATCCAACTTTACAGACTAATTTTTAAAATAACAATGCAATATTGTCTCACAAAAATTTACTGTTTTTTAATTAAACACACAATCATCTATATTATTTGAAGTTTATTTACATTTCGATGGAATTTTGTAGTGTTAGAAGCATTTCCAAGCAAGCGCTCGGAAAATCAACATCCCACAATTTCAGGGATGAGTTTTGCAACCGTGGACAATTTCTTCTCAGATTTCGGAGATATTTAAAAGTGCTTATTAAAAAAAGTTTTTAAAAAAAAAAAATCTTTTGAAAAATTTTTAAAAATAAACTTTATTTATTTTATTTCAAAAAAATATTAATAAAAATAATTAATAAAAAATTTTTACGACGTAAAATTTTTTTGTATTATTAAATTTTTTTTAAATTCTGTTAAATATTTTAACACTTTATTAAAAGTATGAAATAAAAATTTGGGGGAAAAAATTCCCAAAATATGCCCTTCTTTTGAACCAAACAAGCTTGACAAACAAAAAGCTACAAAAATAAAATCATTCTAACTTCAACAAAATTTCTGTTCAATTTCGTAAACGAAAAATTAAAATTAAAATTTTTTAAAGATAATTAAAAATGAAATTAATTTTTATTTAAAGTAGGTTAAAAATTAAATATATTAATTTTAAAATATATTTCTGAATATAAATTATATTTAAAATATCTAAATTATTCGAAATTTTAATTTTTAAAAAAAAATTAAAATTTTGGATATTCAAAACATGTCTGATATAACGTACGAGCTCCTTTCAAATTCATTAATTTTTGTTTTTCTATCACGTAATTTTCTTACGCATTATTACAAAAATTTTCCTACCAAATGTCTCTAATACTTTTTTTTATTGTTTGAAACACATGCATGTGGATGTTGTGGAAAGTGGAAACCATTTAAATGTAACGCCCTCAATTGTCTCTATCTACAGTTATCGTGCCAAAATTTTAAAAAGGACACTTGAAAAAAAAAAAAAAAAAAAAAAAGAATGGCTCAAACTCAAACACATAGATTGATCATAGAATAATTAGTTAGTCTTGATTGATTCATTCATAACAACAGCAGCAACAACAACGAAAGCTATGCCTTGTCATTCAAGCAAAAGCAATGACAAAAATTGAGCAAAAAGATTCCAAACAATTAATTGCAAAAGAATGATTGGTATTCTAGAGTGTTCAGACTAAGGCGCTGCTTATCATTGCTTATAATTTTTTTTAATTTTTATTACGTTGTGTCAATAAATTTTATAAAATTTTAACAAAAATATCCTACAATTATAAAAAACTATGGCTCATTTAAAAAAATTTTAAATATTTTTTGTTTAAAAGAAAAACTTTTTTTGAAAAGAACTTCCAAATATTTGTTTCGTCAATGTCACTAAGATATAAAGTTTGTTTACCTTTTCGTAAGTTATTTAACATCAACTTTTTAACTAAAATCTAGTTCCAAATTTTTCAATATTTAGTTTTACAATTTATCTTGCATTCTCGTTTCTTAATAGTTTAATTTTTTAGAAATTCATTTTTGAAAACTTATTATTTTCGAACAAACAAAGATGGGAAAGTAGTCACGGAATCGTAATAATATCCTAATACATGATATTCATTAAGGATGACCACAATTTAATCAACCATCGGTCTCGTGCACTATACCTCCTGAACCAGGCACAAAATAACTCTGACATAACAAAATAAAACAATTAGAGATGTTGCGGAAGTTCAAAAAAGACCAGAAATTGAAGAACATGTTTGAATAATTTCGGTGTTCTAAAGATCTTTTCAAATTTAAAAAAATATAAATAAATTATGCGAAATAAAAAAATCATACGTATAATCTAATTTTCAGCAACTTCAAACTTTTTCATCTAGGAATATTTCTTTGAACAGCTAGCTAATAAACTAAATAATCCTGCCTCAGGTGCCACAGGCTATCAACATCTTTGATGTTGCTTGAAAAACTCCACAGCATAATAATACGCAAAATCACGCAATGTGTCCCAAACTCATAGCATGGATATGTACGACCAAAATAAAATATTTTCACGAGGAAAACGCGAGTGTAGAACTTCGTCTATATGATGAATTAAAATAATGAATGTAGTTCAAAAAAAAATGTGCTCGCAAGTTTCATACTTTAGTATAGCATATACAAACTTGCGAGTGTCAATTGTTTCCACACTAGTTCATAGCTATCAAGGGTAATCAATGAATCCGCAATTTATGTTAAAAACCCAACAATATATAATTCGACTAATATAATTCTTTTCACTAGTTCATAGCTATCTGATAATTCGAGACTCCAAAGTCGATACAAAAGGTATAAAAAATGAGCGAATAATAACACTTGAAGATATCTAATAATCCTAGAGCAAAGTATTACAATGTATGAATCTGCAATTTATAAACCTCAATTTTTTCATTATCCAAACAAGTGTGGAACATTTGCAATTGAAAGCCTTAAACACAACTCTAGATCCACCTATGTAATTATCCAAAATGGTTGCTTTACTAAGATTAACAATATGGTCACCGACATTGACAGAGACATTTATTTCTTTTGAACTGGTACTAATTCAACAGCCATGAACAATGTTCGGTGCGTTGCATAGAGAGGCAAATAACTCTGAACATAAATCTATTGCAGGTTCTATTCATGTGCCTATATACCCATCCAAGAATTTGCGCTAAAAATTAACACAGGTTTCAGAAATTATTTTATTGGCCACCAAAAATTAGACAAAAATTTCAGGAAAACTATCACACCATAAAATCATCTTAGAACTAGTATGCACCGAAAAGACATTCAAAGAAAAGGTGAAATTGGTAAATTTAATTGGGTGTAATAAAGGTACATAACTGTTACTATCATTTATCAATACAAACCTTACTAGATGTGTCTATTATTATAAGCTGGGCCTAAATTTTGTCGAAAGATGTCCGTCCCATCCCAACACCAAAATGAAGCACAATTTACGTATTTTTTTAACCTGTAACATGGAAAAGACAGACAGTAGACGATCACATACATTGATGTCAATTCATTCATGAGAATTGGAACCTATAAACATAGGAAATAGCTACCAAATTCCATTGTTTAATCATAGATGCAAAACTAATGATAAACAAGACTTACCAACAACTATAGTGGCTAACTAAGATCTGTGCAGAATAAACTAGCCGAAGTTTATCCCTTGTGCCAGAGGCAAGTCACTTCCATAGTTGATTGTACTGCAAGTCACAATACTATGGTGTTAAACACAAAAAAATCTTTGTCTAGTAATAAGCTTGAAGGAGATAAAACAAAGATCTCTCAGAAAATATGTAGCCTAACGATTGATATATGATCCTGATAGAGAAGAGATCCTAGGTTAAAATTTTGCAAAACATCAGACACTGGGTAAAAGTTCATTCTATGGTAGTAGAAGAGATATATACTTGCATGCATGGAAAACACACGGCCTAGTATCTAAGAATAACGTCTTTCATGAACAAAGAAAACACATTATGCTAAACTAAGCCTTCAAGGAGAATACGTAGCTAATCATCTCCAAGTAAATTAGGTGCTGCAGCCAGAAAGTGACAAAAGCATTCATAATTTTCCAAGTTTAGTCCTCAGTATCGTCGGTCCTTAACTACAAGGACTCCTCTACACACTTCAAATCGCATAAATAGGTATTGTCCTTATTACTTGTATAGACGACCATACAGGAACAGGCCATTTGTATTAGCAACTCTAGAACTACACCTAGAATTAGTACCCAGGGCCTGAGCCCCATGATTCAGTCATGTCATATGCAATGTAGCAGTGCCTGTTTCCAATGGAAAAGCAGACCAAAGAAATACATAGTTCATGTGGCTTCAACGGAAGTTGTGCCTTCTGCAGGAGTCCAGAGCTACAAGTAACTCTAAATTTCTGTATTGCTCTTACTTATAGCATACAGGCTAAAACAATTGCTGAGATAGAACTTACACATCAATATCTTTAACTATCAAAGCAATCAAGGAGCTCGAAGATAAACAAATAATAATTTATAGAAAGATACATACACATTTAACTAACTGCTACTGCAAACGTTAGAAGCTTACCAAGTAGACCGCCGCATGTACTGCTTCCAGGAGTCACTTCCAGCTTCCCGACCACCTCCAGTGGCCTTTTCACCACCAAATGCACCACCAATCTCAGCACCATTGGTAGGTATGTTTACGTTCACTATACCACAATCGCTGCCCTGCGGTCTGTTCAGAAAAACAAAAATCAGGTGATAGTTGAAGCCTGTATAATAATGACAACATCCCATAGCTTTTGCATGCACAAGGCACGCAAAGAAGAGTCTCTTGAGCCTTACCCAAGCCACTTAAACATAACTTCTGGTCTGCGTGTAAATATGGAGCTACTTAATCCTTGGGGAACAGAATTATTTATATCAATTGCTTCATTTAGAGTCTGCAAAGAGCAGAAAAATGTTAAAAGATGAGTTTTTATCATGTCATTCACACTTAAAAAACACAAAAATAGGAAAATAAAATAAAATAAAACTTTAAAAAATTAGAGCGAAGAATGCTACCTGGAATTTCATGACATAAAGGACTGGACCAAATAACTCCTCTTTAACAACTGGTGCATCTGGAGAAACTTCAACTATAGTTGGTTGAACGAAGTTACCCTTGGACTCTATGATATATCCTCCTACAAGGATTTTCCCTCCCTGCAAAAATCTCTCATGTCATAGGAGTTCGGTAGTTAGCAGGAAAGGTTCAAATGTAATATATATGGTCCAACAAAATACGGTGAAACTTTGGCAAAGTAACTTCCGAAAAATGATCAACTCTAGCTCTTGTTATCTTGTCACATGAAGAACCTATGCTAGAATAATTAACCATAATGCCATTGTTACAGATCAGTAGATACTACTAGGCAGGAACCAATGTACGGCAAGAACTGGAAGACGGATGCCACAAGGTAAATGAAATAAAGAAGAAGAAAAAAGAAAAAAGCATTTTTCAGACAGGTGCGAGACCTGGATATTTAGTTTCTTCAATAGAAAAACCTTAGAACCTTCAATTGGAGAGCATACCAGAAAGTTGCAACTTGTACTTAGGGAGCAACATATGTGATAGTTCAACAAAACAGCTATAGAAGTGCACCGCTTTACTCACAAACCCCACAGACAACCATCTCATGGTATATAACAGGCATGTTCGATCTTAAAGATGAATGATATGTATATGCATCAGCGCACCTGAGATTTGATAGCTTTGATGCCTTCTTCAAACTTCTGCTTCGAATTGGGAGTGTGTAATGGTCCCATTAATGTGCCCTTCTCCAGAGGATCCCCGATCTTAACTTGTTTGTAGACTCCAACCAGTTGATCGAGGAAAGTACCATATATACTCTCATGAAGCAGCTGCCATGAAAGAACACAACTCCTTTTAACCTTGGAAGACAAACAAATTTTCACATAGCCAACTCAATTACAGTACCAATCTGCGGCATGTTGTGCAGCGCTGACCAGCAGTACCAACTGCAGCAAACAAAACTGATCGAACAGCCAGCTGGATGTCAGCATCATCCATGACTATTATCGCATTGTTACCACTGAGTTCAAGCAAGCACTTGCCAAATCTCTCATTCACAGTCTGCTGAACCATAAGGCCAACCTGCACTTCACCAAAATTCAACATAAATTTTCTATTAATGTTTGCTTACCTACAAAGACGAGAAGTATGTGCAAATCAAGACGCCTCACAAGATTCAGGAAGATAATAACTGCGTGTCTTATGCTAGAAAATAAAAGATGAACAATAATGGGCTCAAAGGGAAATCCCTACATACTAGATATCAATCAATGTGAAGTATAGAAGACTCCTGAAACAGATACCACTGCATTAAAAAAAAAAAAGGCAGTACTAAATACATTTTGGAAGTTTGATTAACAATCTTGCTTTCAAATGAACGGCACAACGCAATTGTAAGTTTTAGAAGTCAAAATTTTAAAGCAACCCTCACGAAGATCTAACATGAATATCGCATATATAATAAGTTGCCATCCTCACTCATATTTGCAGTAAAATGTAAGGAAGACAAGGGTACCTTGGTGCTTCCAGTAAATGAGACTAGAGGAATCCTTGTGTCACGAGCTATGGCTGAACCAATTTCACCACCTCCACAGAATGCAGTGAAAATTGCTCCCGGTAGATTGTTATTCTCGAGAACTCCAGCAATTATTTCAGTCATCGCTATAGTGATAAGTGGGGTAGTTGGTGCACCTTTCCTAAACAGGAGAAGAAGGTCATTTGAGCCACAAAATTCACAAGCAAACAGAAAAAACTTATCAATCATACTTCTGGTGAGAAAACTGATGGCAATGTATAAAGATCACTTAACAGACACATTATTTATTTATTGTATAAAAAAGTAAAAGATATGTGCAAATTGAGAATATCGAACATCAAAGTACAACAGAAAAAGTAGATGCAATTAGACATGCAAGCTGAAAGTCCTCTAACTGATCTCACACTTTTACTACATTAAAAGTTTGGTGTTCTTGAACTCAAAACAGACGTTAGACTAAAATATTGTTTTGCTTACCAGACAACACAGTTTCCACAAACTAGGGCTATGCAAGCATTCCATCCTGCAGCAACAGGATAAACCAATAGTGTTACAATGAAATGGTTTTACTTTGACTAAGAAATGACTAAAACATGTATAAAACAGACAATGTAGTTACTGCCACACACACATGTTCAGTAAAATATATTTAAGCCAAACACAGAAGAAAGTGTAAGTTAGAGTTGATTAGAAGAAGTCATGTCAAACATTGCTTGAAGCTATGACTTTTACTAGAACAATCGAATTAAAAGAACTCCTTCTGTAACTATGTATTACATTAAGGAGATCTAGGAATGAGAAAATGACCCATAGTAGAACAAAACTCAGATTATCATAGGTAACTAGACATGCAGTTCAGGCCAAGATTTGACTTTTGCATTTCATAAATCTACACATAACACCATGCTAACAATGTTCTTTGGCCCCAAAATTTCTAACTTGCAGACTGTGTCACGAAAAACTCCAAGAACATCATGACAGGTACATTTATGCATTAGGGACCATGGGTATATGACACAGCCTCCCTGATGGAAGTCTATCTATGGTTAGTAATTTGATTTTTGGTATTAATGCATCAAATGTTCATCATGATCCTAGAATGCTATTCTATTTTCAGCTGCCCTCTTCGTCAGAGCAGCTGTTCCTTATAGGACCAAAATGCCTTGGCCGTCAGAAACAAAAATCATATGCTAACTTACTCTTGTAAGTTGAGGTAACATTTAAGCAGCTAACAATCCATTGACCAAATACTTACCAAGGACAGCACATGGAAAATTGAAAGCGGTGATGACACCTACTATTCCAAGTGGATTCCAAACCTGGATTAGACAATGAAGAACAGTTAAATGATCCCATAATTAGTCCCTAAAATTCATGATGGGAACAGCACCTCAAACCTAAAGAACCAAGAGACACCTTACCTCCATCATCATATGATTTGGACCTGCAACAAACAAAAAGCAAAAGAAAAGCGACCAATTTAAGATTTCTCTTTAAGGAAAAATCTGTTGGATCTATAATAGCAAAAGATGACCAATGTTATTTGAAAATAAAGCACCAAGAAGATGTACAGGTCTACTATTTGAAATAACGTGAATCATCAAGAGTCAATGTTCCATTTAGCAATTATACTTTATAATAAAAAGAACCAGATTCTCACGTTCTGATGGTATGATTGATCCATTTAGCTGTCGACTCAATCCGACAGCGTAATCACACATATCAATTATTTCCTGCAAAAATATTGAGCTATAAGCACATAAAATAAAAATTAAACAAAAAAGAAAAGTGTAGCTTCTTCTGATGCTGACAGCAAAAGTGTCAGAAGTTGCATTTGATGCATATATGCCCCTTATATTAGGTCATAGATATAATGAGAAAGTTGCATAGGTAAGATATTTTTATCACCCATCTACATTACAGGAAAAGAAAGATCAGCTTGTAACGTTTCCAGCATTTCAGAGTGCAGCTCAATTCTATATAAAGTACAAACTGCCAAATGCAACCAAAGCTATAAACCCAACCTTGTGAAAGGTGATCTCATCAACAAACTACGAAAGGGGAAATAAACATGCTTCAAGCACAAAACGTCATCAAAAATGAAAATAACATGCTAAATATCAACTTGATGGCAATGAGGTAAGTAACTTGTTCATACTTGAACTTCTCCGATGCCTTCAGGAAGTATTTTCCCCATCTCAAGCGAAACAAGTCTACCAAGGTATTGAAGCTTGGCCCTTAGTGCATCACCAATTTGTCTGACAATTTCTCCCCTCTTTGGAGCTGGAACCTAAATAAACACTCAAGCAGGAAGTAAATTAGCTCAAAAAGAACATTTTATACAATCAAAAAAGCTTGGAATAACAATTTGGATACAAACTGTAACGAAGACCATGGATATTAAAAATGCAAATAAACCAATCACTTTGTGTAGGTGAATCACATCTTTTCCAGAATCACCATGCTTATATATAATTTCTCGAAAGCCTAGTCATGAGCAAGAATCACAAATATGTTTCCAACTTTAATTGAAACTGAACTTCTGTAATCTAGTTTTTAGTGTGTTGACTTCCTAGAAATTTGATGCTTGTTATTGCTAACTCTCATATATAAGAACATCAAGTTTCAGTCAATAAACTGTCGTCCAGGATTCAGGTCATAATGTATAGAAAAAGCATTGAGGAATCCACCTTTTTTTAAGGAGAGGCTATTAGGGGAAAAGAAAATGGGACAAAGATATTATTCAAGTTACAGGTTTTGGTACTAACAAATGAACCATCTCATCAGAAAATAAATGAATATAACAAATGTGTGCAGGTTGTCAAGCCTCACCTGCATCCAAACCTTTGCTGCATCGGCGCACGCTTCCATTCCCTGCTCGTAGTCAACTACGGAAGCCTCCACCACTTCTGCTATAACCTACCACATAAACCGAAATAACTAAGAACAAAAATCTAGAGAATATCAGAAAATTTTCTCAACTTATCACAACTACTTATTAGAAGCACAAAAATAGATCAAACCTCAAGAACTAAATATAGATTCCAGAAAAATGCCCATATCATCATCACGAAATAATCAGAACTACAAGAGCTATGATACATTGAGTGTGACTTCACAAACCCAATATGTGCTTCCCTGTCGCTATAGCTATACACTACCAAAAATCAAAATCCTAGAAAACATATAAAAAAATCGTAAGCGAACTCATAGAACTTCTTCTGAAAATGACAATCAACAGAACCCATATTCTCAAAATATCATAAACTTAACATAATCAAACGACAAGAAACCAACGCTAGAAGTAATAAACCGAACTCAAATTTCCCACAAATTTCTCTAGATAACAGAAAAGTTACCTGATTGTTAGCTGGATTAATTGAAGAAACAACTCCACCGCTACCACGCCATGAACCAGCAACGAAGCAGCCGGGATTTCTCGGACCGAGCCCGAGGTCTGATAGAAACTGGTACTCTTTCGCTAATCCCATACTTAACTCGATGAACAACTACAGCAAGTCGATGAACGAGTGTGTATAGAAGAGATAGACCGTGTGACGATTCAGTGACGAGTGAAGTCAAAGGGTGTGTTTAAATAGAAATTATTTGCAGAATAGCTACTTATGATTTTCAATTTGTAATATGGGTCCTCGAGAACTTGTTAGTTATGTTTTGGAAATTATTTGTCTTATCATAATTAAGTTCTTTATTTAAGCCCTTTATTAAGCGTTTAAATAGAAAGAATCAGTAAAATAGTTACCAAATGATTGTAATTGCAAATGGTTTCTTAAAAATTGGTTTAAGAGATTCATTTCAAATTTTTCTTAAAATAATATTTTAAAAAAGTTTCTTGAAGATTTTTAAAAAATAAATTTATTTTTAATTAAATTAATTATTCTTATGTATATATTTAATGATTTAAACTTATTCATATCTTTAAAATTTAAGAAAATTTTAGAGTACCAAAAAAGTTTTCTTTAAAAAACTAATAATTGAATTAAAGATGGAGAAGCATCTCAACAGCAATCTCAAACGAGCACTTGTTTTTTGATAGAAATATTTGTCTTCAATTTAATTTTTTTATCATAAGCTCTCGCAAACTCCTTATCATATATTTTCAAGTACAATATAATAAGTTTTTGTAACAACAAAATGTTAGAATGGACGAATCTAAAACCAGAAAATAGAACACAGAATCTCAAACTCTTATTTTTAGTTGTTGTTTTTCAGCTGATGAGATTTTTAGCTACTTGTTGGTTGCAACTTATAATTACAAACTATAGGCCAGTTCTGTATGAAATAATTAAAAAGAAAATTTTTTTTGAATTAAAAATTTCAACAAAAATTATGCTTTTTGACAAGAATATATTTATAATTATTTTATAATATATAATTTATTTATATTTATAAAAAAATTTTTTTAATATTACACATAATTTTTTAAATTTATAAAATTAAAAAATTGGATTGAAATGGGATGCGAAACGAAAGACGTCTCGGTTGAGTGCAATTTTAACTTATTGGAAACTGAAAGTTCGAAACCAAAAGTTTTATGCCAAACCATTGATTGATTTTATTTTGGAGTTATTAGCTTTATTCTGTAGATGCACAAATGAAATCTTGACGTATTGAAATTTTCTTCTCCATTGAAAAACTCTAGCAACGAAAATTGACAATATGCTAATTTCTTAATACCGTGAATATAATTTTATATGTGATAATATGGGCCAAGCCCAACAACAACATTTGAGAAATATGTTTAGGCCTCGTATCAAAGTGGCAGCCCAACAAAAAGCTTATTTCTTTGTTAGATTCAAAAATGAGTTTCTAACAATTTTCGAAATTTTAAAAAATACTTTTTTAAAAAACTTTTTCTTATTTTAAACGCTTGTAGGGTTCTGTATTTCGAAAATAGTTTATAACAATATTCTGTATATGTTGCACTCAAAAGAAAATTAGTAATTTTAGGTGATTCTTAAACAAAAGAAATTTTATTTTATTTTATTTGTTATTTTATTCTTTTTTTAGTTGCATGAGAGGAAGGCAATTATAAAGAACCTCTTATTTTATGCAAGAATAAAAACAAAAAGAACTACATTATTGCTAAGGACAAAAGGAAGACGAAGCTCTCTAGCTACCACAACAATCACCTTCTACAAATAAATGAAAAATAAAAAACCATCTCATGATATATTGTTCTTCTTCTTTTATCCACAAAAATTAAATTCCAAGATTCTTATCATAACTAAAAAATTATTTTTACGCATGTAAATAGAGTATAATGCAAAGTTTATGCAATTTGCAAGTCAAATGACAAATATGCATATATAACATGTCAATATAATTCCTTTTTGCGAAGTTAATTTCATGCTCGAAAGATTAAATATAAATATATAAACACTTCTGAATAATTTCCAACAAGTAAACAAGCCCGCAGGGATCGATCTTCTATACAAATTTCATTAATTAGAGCGCATCGCCGGCAGAAACAGGCAAGACTACAGGCACGGCAAAATAAGCTTCTACTGCAGTGAATAACCTCCTCTTGTTTGCCTCGAAAGAAGTAGCACTACTTCCATCATCGTCAACAAAATCTCTCAGAATCCTTACATAGAACTCCTTCAACTTCTTCAAAGCTCTTCTTACGTACCACTGCATGCTTACCCATCTCATCTTCTTCACATAATGCAGACGCCACCGAAATGCTCGTAACAGATAGACTTTTCTTCGTCCTTGATGAATATTCCATCTACGTCGATGATTTCGATGAGCTTTGTTGTATATATGGACGGTTGAGATTCGCCGTTTTGGTAGCCGGAGAGAGGTGCCGGAGCTCTGGCGAAGTTTAGGGAGGAGTGGGAGGTGTTCTTCGTCTTCTTTTTCTGGTTCCATTAGCTACGTAGTAGTGAAAGAAAACGAGAGAAACTAAAAGATATAGAGAAGCGGTGTGTTGACTCGCGGATAGTTTTAATCTTTAAGACACGCTCGACAGTGTTTATAAATAGAGTTAATCCATAACAAGAAATATTTTAAAATATTTTTAAGAAAATGTTTGAATTTTTTATCTAAAAAATATTTAAAATTATATATATAAAAATTTTAAGACATATATGTTTCAATATTTTTTAAAATTTTAAAAAATTTTATAAATATTATAGAAGATTTATTTAGAATAATAAGTAATTATATAGCTATGTCAACATAGTTATAAGAATTTGATCGGACATCGAATCGAAACTGTCAGGATTACGGTTCTCAGTTAACCCGCCGGATCAACCGATCGAACCGTCGAATCAATAATATTTAAATTTTTTAACCAATAATAACAACAATCACAGTAATAACACTACTGCTATTATGGCACTACCGCAGCGGTAATCATAATAAAAAATTAGAGTATTTTTATATGACATTACTATTAACAACAGTAGCAATAACAATCACAGCGAAAATTGAAGTATTACAACTATGGCATTACCACCGCAAACAACAATAATAACAATAAAAATTTATAATGAGAAATATTTAAATAAGTTAGAAGATTAAAAAAAATAATGAAGATTTTGTTGTTATTATTGTTTTCATCATCTAGACAGAGAATATATTTCTATTTTCACTACAATTTTGTATAAAAGGGATAATCCAACGAACAAAAATTTTATTTTACATTATTCCATATAACAAAGATACAAACAACGACATGCTCAACCGAAAAGCTTGAAGAGCTCATGATAACTTCCCCAAGTCTTTTTTTGATAAAGTTTTTTTCTAATCTAAATAATAGAGGAGCAATCAAATGTAACATAGGGATAGAAAGTTGCAATTTTTAAATGTAAAATAAGTTTGTAGATTAGGAATACAATCTTGCAAAGTCTTTTTCTAATCTAATCATGTCCTTTTCCTAATGCAAGGATCATCTGGTGTTACTTATGAAATTATTTTTCATTCTATTTTATTTTATAATTTTTAATGAACTTTTTATAATATTATATAAATTTTATTTAAAAAATTAAAAAATTACATTATAAAATCTTATTAGTATTATTTTAGATAAAAAAAATTTATTATTTAAAATACAATATAAAAATATTTTTTATTTAAAAAAAACTTTCACCTCTATTAAAAGACTTTTCCTACACAACCCTTTGATTACGGAGTTCAATTTAACGACGCACAACCATAAGAATTTTTGTGTAGCAGCTACTTTTGGCTATGTTTGGAGTAACTGACAAAGTAGAATTTTTTTGAAAATAAAAGTTTACAAAAGAAATTTATGATATTTTTGTTAGGTTTTCATGTAAGATTAATTCAAGAGGGGAGGGGTGAATTGAGTTAGTCAATAAAAATTTTCATCAAGTTTAGTTATCCTATTGGCAGCAAGTTTACAGTCTGCTGTGTTAATTCTGTAACCTGCAGACAGAAAGAGTTAGAATGTTTACTGACATAAGTAAAAGGGATAGTGCTCAGGATATTTAATATGGTTCGGCAAAACTCCTTTGCCTATATCCACGGTCGCTCTATCACTAGAGCCAAAGCTTCACTAAATCTTTAATAAACTACAAATACACCTAAAATAAAGTGCTTTATCAAACACACTTACTCTACCGAATTTTTTCGCCAAGATAACTCCTAACAGCCTACTGGACACGTCTGTCTCCCTGGCCGATTTGCTAGCTCTATAACAATGTCTAAGAGCTTACACCAAGCTCCACCTGAGCTTCCTTTACCGGTGCCCGCAGCACCACCTTCACAATTTCAGTAAAAGATTACAAGAAAGATAAACAGAAATTGAGCACAGGATTTATCTCATGAAGGTTGTGTTCATGAATTATTTCAGATGAGATGATCAGAGAGATTGCTGAGAGAGATTTCTTCAGTGTGATCAACAGCAAGATTTTTAATTGCTTGAGTAGAGTTGAGTTCTTATATGTCTCAGTGTTGTTTGTGTTCTCTTTCTACCCTTTCTTCGTTGCTGTGACTCCCTTTTTATAGTGTTTCTTCTCTATGCAGGAACCGTTGAGGAACGTTGCTGTTGGCGCTCTTTTTCATTGGTATTTTTTCACGTCAGAGAAGAAGTAGTGTTGTCCAGCAGTTAATCAACCGCTTCCAAATTTCTATCGGCTGTCTTTGTGCAAGGTCTCCATAGCATTAAATGTATTGTAGAAATTTGAATTTGCCGCCAGTGATTAATAGCTTAATTCAGCTAAGCTTCTGTCTGAAAGTAGATGAGCTGATTTGGTTTGTCCATATTTAATGCATCCTATGTTGACTGCTTGACTTGATTAAAAGATCTTGACTCGTATAGTGTGCTTTCTTCCCTTGATTATTAAGTTTTTCTTTCCTGTGAAATTGAAGATGATTTTTGCTCGTTGAAGATCTTCTATTTGAATTGCTTCAGTGCGTTGTGAGTCCAGAAGATTTTCTACCGTGTTCAGTGAGTTTTCATTGCCATCTATCAATCTCTATACTTGAACTTGTTCTTCAACAATGTGGTGTCTCAATATAGCTCAGTTCTATGATAGTAATAAGATAATAGATTTGTGAAATGATATCACCTTGTAATTAAATTCGTGATTTCTTCTAGAGGAAAATCGAAATCTGCATGTTGAAGCATTTTTGCATTATCAGCAAGACATAATTCTGATGATACTTTGCATTATGTTCTTTGTCTTCTCTTGTTATGATTTTTCATGATTCTTGATATGAACTTATAGCTGATATGTTCCTCAATAAGTCTTCAAGATTTTGCTTCAAATGGATGACGAATTCTTAATTGAATTACATCTGAAAAGTTGTTCCATCAATGTCCAATTCTGCTCTCTGTTTACTGAATTTTCATTTATCATTTCACGATTTTTTCAAGTTTATATTGATCATCATTTGATGTGTTATTCAGTCAATCTTATAGTGTGCATGTTGGACTGTCTCTGATGAAAAGTTGAAGTTCAAATGGAATCGGCATCATGTTTGAAATTACTTCTGAAGAGTGAATGATTATTACGATTTTCTGATTCTTCTCTGTCCAGCGAGCAGCAGCAAAATAGTCGGCTATTGAGTCCTCTATTTTCTGTTCATCTCTATTGACGATATTCTGTTTTTCTGCTCTTCTCTATTCGAGATGCTCTGTTTGCGATTTTCTGTTTTATTCATATAGCAGCAATTAGACAGCTAGCTGTTCAGTGGCTGAAGGATCCTTTGTTGAATGTGGCTAATCTATAAAACAGCAATTTTATAAAATCAGTAGCTAAGAAGCTGGCTTGTTGTCTGCTGAATGTGGGATAGACCTGTTTCATAAATTTCTGTAAAATTTGATTCCAATCATTAGTTTACCCTAATCTATCTTGGAATTCCAACAATTTTGAAAAAAAAAAAAGTGATATGTAAAAATTTTTACGACACTGTGTTTGACTTTTATAGTTTAAAAAGTTAAAAAGTTGTCCCAAAAATCATTACAAACATGGCCTTGCTGAGGTCTTCACTTCACAAATTCATTAATGAGTGATTATGTAATAGAAACGTGGTTTTAAAGAAAACATAAATATGAAAAAAAAATGAAACTGTTTAGCGCTCTATTTTATTTTATTTTATTGTTTCAATTTCTTGTTTCTTACAAAATTTTTATAATATTTTAATTTAAAAAAATTTAAAAATTATAAATACATTGTACACATAAAATTTATATATATATATAAGTTTTATAGTTTTAGATTAAAGAGGTCAAGAGTATTTCTAAAACTATTCAAATAAATTTTTCTAATTTTAAGCAATTCCGAAAGTACTTTTAAATAATAGAGAACAAAGTAATCAAATAAATACGTTTGACTTTGGAAAGTATTTCAAAGCGCTCTAATCAAATAAATACATTCGTTCAGATCTATATATATATATATATTACATAATATTTGGCATTGCATTTTAAAGTATTTCTCTGTTTATTTTATATTTTCACTTCTCAACAAATTTTTATAACATTTAAAAAATCTATAAAAATTAAAAAATATAATAATTGTACATCATAAAATATTTGTAAACACATTTTTATATAAAATAAATAAATTTAAAAAAATTTAAAATAAATTATTAAAAATTTTTATTTTAGACAACAGTAATGAATTTTGTCTTATGTCATAATCACTGTCTCCGTCACGAAAAATAATTATATTATGTAAATAAATTATTTTCGTGGCAAAGTTGATGGCAAAAATGAGAAAATAATACATGACCGAAATCAAATAATAATTAAATTGATTGCAAAATGATTTAATTATGTTATAAATGATTTTTAATTGTGTTGATCTATTTTGTGTACAAAGTGCGTGTTGGAGAGGGAGAGTAGATCTTAATAGTCCACACAAATTAGAGTGATATTTGAAAGTATTTTTGAAATAAAATTTTATTAAAAAATTAGTTTTATTTTCTTTAAAAAATAATATAATTTTTTTATTTAAAAAATATTTAAAATAAATAATGAAAAATGTTATATGTAAAATTTTTTATCTTTTTAAAATTTTTAAACAAATTTTCTAAATATTTATAAAAAAATAAACTTGAAAATTAAAAACTATTTTTTGAAAACATATTTGGCTAAATATATTTATCCACTTTTCATTCTATTCTTTATATTTTATTTTAAATAAATTTTTATAATATTATATAAAATTTATTTAAAAAATTTATATCGTAAGATTGTATTATTATTTATTATTTTGTAGATAAAAATAAACTTATTAAAAAAATAAATATCTTTTTAAAAAAATTCTTTTTTATAAAAGTAATTCTAATATTTCCTTTTTTTTTTTCTAAAGAAAATTACAAAAACTTGCATTGATTATAGTTTTCATTCTAAAATTTTAATTAGCTTAACAAAATTTAGGTTCAAATTAATTCATAACAATATAATTTTATCAAAGTTTCTTTAATACTGATGCTAGTAACATGCTTAATAGAATGTTTTAGTGTTTAAAAAAATTAATTCATAAAACTTTCCAAAAAAATTGTTTTACTTTCCAAAAATATTGTTTTAGTGTTTAAAAAAATTTGTTTGCTAGTGATTGATATTCTTTTTCTAAATTTAATTTATAATCGAACCAAATAAAAAATTTATTTTTATATAATTAATTCCACGGAAATAGAAATAAAAATTTAGTTTATTATTATAGTGTAAAATTGAGTTAGAAAATATCAAATCCGTTTTAGAAAGCAAAAATTTTTAAATATTTAGAAAAAAAATGCTCCAAAAAAAAATGAGAGCTGTGCGGTAAGTGAAAGTTTAATTTCATTATTTTAGTTGAAGGTATGGTTTTTATTTATTTCATATACAGAAAGCATAATCTAGTGGACAAAATATTTACATTACATAAATCGAAACCAAAACATATTTGCAACAATCTCAATTGAAAAAAAGTAGAAACTCAATAAAGAGATGAGTAAAGTAGGTCATGATAACTATTGACCTTTAAAGGCACCATTTAGAAAAAGCTTGAGCTCCTCATTCTCAACACGGCTCATGACTTCGCTCCACCATTCTTTCTCCCCGATGATTTTAAGAGATTTGTTTCGGGTGATCATTTCAGCCCCAAAAGGGAGGGTCTGCAGCTTCGGACAATTACGAACCATCACGAACCGGAGAGAAGGGAAAGAATATTCACCACTGCAAAATTTTTCCATGTTAGGAAGATGGAACAAATGCAACGTCTCCAAGAAAGGGAATGGATTTTCTACAACACCTACTCCTCCACCCTTTTCATCAATAGCTTGCTTCTTCAGAGCCGGCAATCTACGTAGCCGTAGATGCTGGAGTGTTCGAAGTTGCATAACCCATGTGATGTCATACAAGTCGTCGCATTTCCAAATATCCAACTTGCGGATCATAGGCAGCGCTTGTCTTGGCTGCACTTGCTTCCAGATAACTTCCCTCATTATTTTTATGCGAGATATGTATAGAGTTTCTAATGCCGGAAGGCTCCATCCTCCTTCAGTAATAGCTAAAACATCTGGACCTACTGAATTAAAGATATCCAGTTTCTGAAGTTTTCTACCGAAGTTTGGTCTGCCAAGGAGATTTACTGCATCAAGAAAAACGCCCTCTCCCGCAAGATCACGCAGGTAAAGGGATCTGATGAAAACACGATGGAAGGTTGATAATTGGACGAGAGCTTCTAAGGATCTCAGAGTTATACCCAGAGATTGTAACCCTGCGTTTAAGTGTCCGAACTCTTCAATACTCGCTCTGTCCTTCTTCTCCTTCATTTTCTCATCCTCCCCAGTGGTATAGCTTCCTACTTCCCAATCATCGAAACCACTCCACTGCAGATCAAAAACTAGTAGTTTTGACATTCTTGATATCAATCCATAAGGTATTTCTTTAAGAAAAGAGGTATCGCTAAGAAGCAAAAACTTGAGCTGCTTCAAGTTTCTTAATGTGGCCGGCAGCACAGTTATATCAGTTTTACTCATATTCAAGTAAGTGAGGTTTTGAAGAGATCCGATTTCCTCAGGAAGATTTTCTATTCCAGAAAAAGATAAATTCAGGTATTTCAAGGAGATCATTTGTTGAAAGAAACCTCCGTCTAATTTTAATTGTAGTGGACCATAACTTCTTTGCATAGAGAAACTTTCTAGCAATTCGGAGCAGTTTGGAAGGTTTGGCTGACTTTCGTAACCGCATCCCATCAGGGATATCCGTTGAGCCTCTTGCCAGCTGAAGACAGTGTGTTCTAATTCTTCCAATTTAACTCTTGTTTTCATGATCCATTTGTTTGTTTTGCGTCCCTCTTCATTGGCAATCCATAGAGCCATGTCTCGGATAACATCATGCATCTTCACCTATCAAAGATAAATATAGATATAGTAAGGAAGAGCATGTTGCTTGTTTAGCATTTATTTATATTTGGGTCTAGATTTTGTGTTCATAACCGTATGAACAATTGTAAACTCGATTCTCTAGCAAAAACAGATGAAAAGAAAAAAGTTATATTGAACCAAATCAAAACTAATTTTAGGAGTTGATTACCTTTGTTTCATCATCAGGAATACGTTCCAGCAAAGCTGCTGCCTCCAATCTTCCGACTATAAAATAACCTGTACTATAAGCATAATCTATGATTATACTTAAGTTGTTGTCTAAGAAACCAAGACCCATCCACATCTCTATGAGCTCACGTCTTTCTATTTCATAGTCTTCCGGCAACAACGCACAAGATAAGAAACATTGTCTATCTATATCATCCTGCAAACAGTCATAACTAATCTTGAGTTTTCGAAATATCTTATCCTGGATATCTTCACCTAGTATATGAGGGATTCTCGCATCAAGTTGAGAGTCTCCCGCCATGCCTCGACCGTTTTCTTCGTAGCCATTGCGCGTCCGATCGTAACCAATGCAAGCGGCAAGCCGTGACATTCTCTGACGATATCTTCCGCAAAAGGTCGAAGTGTTTGATTTGAAATGAGCTCCTCGGCAACATTGTCTTTGAATAATAGCCATGCGTCTTCTTTATTCAAAGCTCCGACCCTGATCTTCGTTTTTGCTTGCATCTGAGAGCATACTTCCTCCGACCTTGTTGTGAGTATAACTTTGCGCTTCCGTTGTTTGTTGAGCTGGTAGGTCGGTACGCCAATCTTCTCGAGATCATAAGATATCCAAAGGTCATCTAGCAATAATAGAAAGTTCTTCTTTTCTAAGTAGTTGTAGATGGCTAGCGCTAGAGCTTCCGGAGCATCGTCTTTATTGAATTGTAGTCCGAGTGCCTCTGCCGTTTTTTGTTGAAGGCTATCGAACTTACAATCCTGTGAGACCACAACCCATACGACACGGTCGAACTGGCAATGGCCGCTAAGCATGCCACCGGGTTGCAGCTCGTTGTTGATTTTCTTAAGAAGTGTGGTCTTGCCCGCTCCACCGATGCCGTAAATCCCAAAGATACTCTCTTGATCATCGGCAAGAAAATCGCCGATCTTCTTCAGATATGAATCCAAGCCAAACTGTTTGAAGTTAACTGGCTGCACTTGTACAACTTTTACAGACGATTTTCTCCCCACGATATTGAGCTTCTTTCCGTCTTCAAGAAGAGTATTGACTCGTGCAAGCAATTTGGTTGCTGCTATGTTCATCCGCACGCAATTGAAAGAGAAAGCTCTGAGCTGAACATAATGGTTGGCGGCGTCGGTAGCTTCCTCTTGAATCTTGGGAACCCTATGTAGCCAGCCATCGACTTCTTTAGGCCAATCTTCTCCTCTACGCGCAATTTCTTCGATCTTCTCAGCAACATTCGCCTTCATGCGCTCCAACGACTCGGAGGCATTTTTGAGATCATCTATCTTGGATTTGGGAGGCAAAACGTAAGGTAATACAACCGTAACTAGTATTGCCAGCACTGCGAGCGGCACACAGAATGACCACGGAATAGCGTAACCCCACAATTTGAGTTTATTTATGATGATTGGGGTAACAAGTGCTACAATCCCTCCGGCAAGCGACGAAGCGAGACGGAATTTGATCTGATTCTTGAATAGTCCGACGAACTCCATGATCATCGTGATTAGGGGAGGAGTGCTGCTGTTGCTATTCGTGGTAGTTATTGGATCCTTGCTCTATTTTTGAGCGATTGAATGAGGAATGAGTGCTAACAAATCAAACCGATTAATATAACAAACGAAGGAGCTATATTTGTAAATAAACAAACAGTCTTCGATGTTTTTTTATTGTGAAAAAAAAGATTAATAAATAATCTTGCTATCTAAATCGAAGATAATCTTCTCAAAAAGAGAGACGATACAGAGTTTTAAGGATGTGCATGTGCATACCTTGGCACAGCTGTTCTCAATTGAATAAATAAGTAAATTAAATGGATGATAAAGTCTTCTTTCCCACTCCATAAATAAAGTAACTAAACAAAATCAAATGTGTATTTAAAATTTGTCTATTAGAAAATGACCAAATTAGCTCTCTGCGTTGGTAGTTAGCTGGCTAAGCTTTAGTTGAGCAGTTGAGATCTAATATTTGTTATCCTATCTTATTATCTATTTGCAGGTTGGAATTTAATTAATTCAATGTATTAGAAAAACCAAAGCAAATTGTAGTTCATTCATTATTATGTCTGGGGTGATTGCGATCAAGTACTCCAACTACGCACGATGCTTATCTCCAACAATTAAATAGCAAAGTCAATTAAGTGTAAATTAAATACTCAAACTTGTAAAGTCTTTTTCTAATAAAATTTTATTTTATTGTCATTACTGGTAAACGAGTAGCTATATTTCTGTCAGAAAGATTCTCAACTCTGGTAATTATTTATAGAGTACACAACTTGTTTCCAATGCCTTCATTATTCGTCTTACCTGCTGTATATCAACGTCAATAAATTAAGTCTTTATTTTATTTAATAGAGTTGGATAACTGAATCTATTGTTATGTTTGATTAAACATCACGTTTAACAACAAATCTGATTTTACAAAATCTTTATGACTATTTTAAATTAAGTTAGTATTGATTTATATTTTTTTAAATATTTTACTGAACTCCTATTGTTTTTATACACTATAGTATTTTTGAGTTTGCACAAAATATAAATCTTCACGACGTTTTATAAATTTCAAAAAAAGTATAAAAAATTAATAATAGATTTTGGAAATATTTAAAAGTGTTTATGAAATAAAAAAATTTTAAAATAAAAAATATTTTTATTTTTTTAAAATAAGTTTTTTTTATTTTTAAAAATAATAAAAATATGTAATAAAAATATTTTATTACGTAAAATTTTTTTATATATTTTAAATTTTTAAATAAATTTCTAAAATATGTATTAAAAAATATAAAATAAAAAAATGAAAATTTTTTTGAAAAAATACAATACTAAACGATTCTTAAAACAATTTTTTTAAAATGAGAGTTTGACAAAAAAATATTAAAATAATAACATGCCAACTAATTTGTATTAGCTGGCACAATTCTAATCAAGAAGGAGTGCAAAATTCTAAGAGATAATTCACTTGCACTGCCACATGAACATGGAAAAACAAAAACAAAATTTTCTATAATATCTTGTACACAACATATTTGTCTTAACTGATTCTGTGGGTTAGTAGCTAGTTAAGCTTTAGTGAGAAACACAACATAATAAGATTATTTTTAACTTAAAAAAATTATACATAATTTTTTAAAAAGTTTTTTAACATATTTGAGAAACTATAAATAAAATATAAATTATAAAAGAATTATATATAAAATTTTATTCTTTTAAATATTTATAAAATAATATATTTAAAAAAATTTCAAAAAGTTTTTCTTAATAAATATTTTCAAACTTCTCTCAAATTAATTCTCTGGATTGGTTGTTAGCTGGCTAAGGACGTCTTTATTTATCACTTAAATTTCACTTTTTTTAAACTTATTTTTATATAAAATAAATAAAAATTTTAAAATTTTATTTACTTTTAAATATTTTATTTTTTTGATTCATTTAAAAAAATTAATTTAATTCAAAATAAACACATCCTGAGTTTTAGTTGAGATCTTTAATATTGTGTTCTCCTATCTATTTGCGTGTGGAATTTAATATTAGAAAATCAGAGCTAGCTGTACGTTGTTAGAAAGAAAATGAAGTAAACAAATAATCAAATGTGTTGCGCATATCAAATTTGGCTATTATTAGAAAATGACCAAGTTAGCTCTCTGGGTTGGCAGCAAGTTGTGCGATTAGTTAGAAAATGAAGTCTTACTAAACTCTATATTATAAAATAAATAAGGTGCATCTCGTGAAGGTACAGTGGAGTTGATATTTATATATTTATTTTGTTCTCCTGCCTTATCTATTTGCAAGTTAGAATATAATATAAATTTGAATGTACTAGAAAATCAAAGCAAGTGGACAATGAAAGTTGATAGATCTCGAATCCTGTTTGAAATACTAGTTAATGCACTATTGAATTTTTTGTTTCAGTACAAAAAGATTAGGGTGCATTACAGAGAGGTTCAATTTGATTGATCCAACATTTAAGACGATACTACTGAAGGCAGAAAGTGGATCTGCTTTTTATTCTTCATGAGTTTCAAAAGATAAATTTAACTCTAGGTAAACAAGCCTTTTTGTCTCCAAACTTGCAAAGTCTTCTGTTGTTCATTTCTTCATTGTAACATATTTTCAAATCCTTATGGGAGTGCTGCTGTTGCTGCTGCTTTACAGAATTTTTTGTTCTCTAACTTCAATAATTGTCCTTCGTGTCTTCGGGCGTAGACTTGAAAGTGCTTAAGCATTTCCCATGTGATGACTTTGAATCATGCGTTTCGCTTTTATTTTTCCATTAAAAATGACCAAAATTTGTGCTTTTGGTCTCACTTAAATATTTTCCGTGATTCTTCACGACGTTTTATGATTTTTCAAATAAAAAGTATGAAAAATTAATGAATAGATGTAAAACAATCTTTTCAAAAAGAGAGATAATTCACTTGCATAGCCACATGAACATGGAAAAACAAAACAAAATTTTATATAGTATATTATACATAACATATTTGTCTTAACTGACTCTGTGGGTTAGTAGCTAGTTAAGCTTTAGTTGAGATCTTTAATATTTTGTTCTCCTATCGACTTACATGTTCGAATTAATGTTAGAAAATATCAGAGCTAGTTATACGTAGTTAGAACATGAAGTCTTACTAAACTCTATAAATAAAATAATTAAGATACATCTAGTGAAGGTACAGTAGAGTTCAGATCTAGAAAAGAAGAGTTGAGATCTCTTTGCGTGTTGGAATTCAATTAACTGAATGTATTAAAAATATAAATAAATCAAAACAACTAGTTGATGCTACAACGATTTTATGTATTCTTTAGAAAAATCTATGGAAAATCTGAAGTCATTCTTAATTAACTGATACGATTTAATTATGATATGGATGGTAAATTATTAAATGGTTCGTCTGTCATAAGTCATTAAGTTCCCACTGATACTTCCTGCATGAGCGACCCTGTGACTAGATCAGATAGGGAAGCTTGCTTCAAGTTTTAACATGGAAAACAACTTCAAATTTTTTATAGAATTTAACACAACTTGTTTGCAAGGCATTATTCATCTTATGTACTCTATACATAAATAACGTAAATAAATAGAAATTATTTATTTGTTAATTTAGTTTTATTTTACTACTCCCTTTAATAAATTTTAAAGGTATATGTTTCTTTTATAAATATTTATACTACTTAATTGATTGTGAAAGCATATTAACTTAATTGTATTGTATAATAATTCTATGTTGCATGTTGCATATAACCATATCTCTTGTACTAAAGGACTAAGTTGGTATAAATAATTCAGAATTTAATAGATTGATCTGATTTATCGTTTGTATTTTTGTACATCAAAAAAGATAGAAATTAAAATATTAAATAATACATTATGAATCTTAAATGATACATTCTGCTTTTCAATTTATTAAGATTAGGCTCTTTTTTTTTTTTATTGGCTCCCTTAGATAGTTCAAAAGCGTTGTATAGAGTATCTGTCATGGCACTGTCCTTCGAGTCCACTGCTAATTCTGTGGTGTCGATAGATTTGTACTAATTTTTTAGCTATGTGTTTTTTGGTGTATAATTATTACAGATTGGGCCTAATTTAAAATTGATTTAAAATTGGTTTAGATCTGGCGGTCCGGTCATAACCTTAGCTCTCTAGGGCGGTATCTAAATAGGGTGTCTTGGCACGGCGGAAGGGATTACAGTTGAAGATAGAGTAAAAGATAAGAGCTGAGATCTAGTATTTTATTCTATCTACTTGCACGCTGGAATTTAATTGAAGACAGATTAGAAAATCAAAGCAAAGTTTGTAGTTAGGAAATTTGGTGCCAAACTAGAAGATTTTAATCGTTGGTACAAGTTGTATTTTGTCCATGAGAGCTATTTGATGAGGTTGTCAATCTAGATTTTTGTCCGTGTTTTTAAACAATACATAATACATATAGATATTTTAAAAAATTATGACATGTGTATACATACAGTACAATACGAGATTGAGGTAGTTCTCATCCGGGTGTGTTTTAATCACTAAATATAAATTTTATAAAAGTAAATTTTGATAAAAAATAAAAGTTGACGAAAATAAAATTTATTGTGATAATTAAAACATATAAAGTAAAATTTAGAGTTAAATTTAGTAAAAATAAAATTTAATATGAAAATAAAAATTAAATTTTGAGTAATAATTAAAATATATAAAATAATAAAATTTAAAATCTAGATAAAAAGAATAGAATTGTTTACAATTGAAATATACCACTCTTGTCTGTTTAGTTGAAATAGATCATCTCATAATTATACTTATCAAATGATTCAAGCTTTCACGTTCTAAATTGATTGCGATAATTTGTCGAATAATTGGTGTGCACTATAATAATTGTCGAACCCTTTTTTAAATACTATGAGGAAGACTCGTTAATGCGCTCCTTGAAAATTTTAAATACAAAAGATAGCGGTGATTGAGACTATTTTGTGGAATTTATAGCAGTCATGTGATGACTGATTCAATCAAATAAATTTATTACGCTTTCTCGAAAAAACCAGTATTACCAGGCCTCGCCCTTCTTCAATTTCTTTTTAATGGGTTTCTCGAATATGTTGAAACTTCTTGATCTGATTACGGTAGTACAGTTCCAAAAGCTTCTTCGAAGGTTTCTGCCATCTTTCTCTGGAATTTCGTAGGTGTTCAACTTGCATACCAAGTGTTTGATAAAATGCCTCTGTGAATTTTGATCTTGAGTTTTATGAGATGCCCTATGTTGTATGACATTTCAAGTTTAGGTGTTCAATTCAATTGTCCACCAATTTTTTCTCAAGAGGCCTCTTTGGAAGTTTTAAGTTTAGATGGAAAGTAGTGGCCTTCAATGTTATGAGCTCCTCTTTATCATTTCGTATACAGGATATTCTGTGCATGATTATGTCTCTTTGCTGACTTTGGAATAAAATAAAACATTCGACAAGCTCAAAACTCTTTCTACAACGGGAATCATCGTTTCTTCTTGGAGGTCATCTATTGTTGTCTGCCTATGTTACCCAACAACAGGTAGTTTCGGCTTTAGCTATAAAGGACTTGTTTTCTATGTGCCTAAAAGGAGATTTATAATGCTCTTCAATCATGCAGGTTGAATACCTTCGGTTGTCATCACTTCGGTAATCTCGGCAAGTAGTTTATGGACCTTTGGCAAGAAACCATATCAAAGAAAGCATTGGCTTGGCAAGAAATCTTTGACAAGAAATCTTCTTGTTCCACTTTAAGTCCATCTTGATTTCTACTCGGGTAAAGGTGATGGCAAAATGATTTAATATATGACCGAACTCAAAATGAAAATTCCAAAAATGATTTTAATGATGTTGTAGATCAATTTTGTTTGCAAAGCTTGCGTTGGAGAGATAAGAGCACAGATTTTGATAGCCCACACAAGTCACTTCCTCTCTCTTAAACGAATCCTCATTCTTGTTTTTTTCTCTGCAGAAAATTACAAAAGATTAGGTTGATTTTTTGTTTTCATTTCAAATTTTAATGTAGTTTAACATAATTCAGGTTCAAATTTGTTCACAACTATACAATGTATCAAAATTTTGTAATACTAAAGACAGTTACACGCTTAATAGAATAAAATTTACTTCAATTAACTAAGTCATATTAGCAATTTTTTCCTTCTATCGCGTCTACGAATTATGGAAGTTCTTGGTAGTCAATTGCTGGTTATAAAGTTAGAACTAAAAGTATGGTGCGTTTAGTAATGCGTTTTTCAAAAATTTCTTTTTAATTTTTAATTTTATATTTTAAATAAATTTTTTATAATATTTTATAAAATTTATTAAAAATTTAAAAAATATAAAAAATTTTTATGTAATAATTAAGATCTTATAGTTTTAATGTAGTTTAACATATAGTTCACAACTATATAATATATCAAAATTTTATAATACGAACGATAGTTACACGCTTAATAGACTAAAATTTACTTTAATTAACTAAATCATATTAGCAATTTTGTTCTTCTATCGCGTCCATGAGTTATGGGTAATTGTTGGTGAAGTTAGACAGAAAATTAAAGGACTTGTTTGGTATAGTTTGTTCGCGCAAGTTGGCTATCATAAAACTTTCAAATATTTTGTTGTTGCCATTTTTAGTAAGTTCAAATATTTACAATTTTTAGTGTGCTCATTTTTTTTTTTATCAATCTTTGTCAATATTAATTCCCCGATCAAATTCTTATTTATGGCTAAACGCCGTAAAAAAATAAATAATATCAATAATTTTCTTTCAGTATATGAGATTGAGTTAGCATGTATCTAAGTAAAATTCAATTTCATTAAGTTTAGTCGAAGATATTGTTTTCAACAAGGTAGAAAATATGTCTATTTTGAAACATTTTCTACATGAAGGACTATTCGTTGGACAAAAGGTTTATTTTACGTTATTCCAAATCAAAGCATACTTAACGGCAATCTCAACCGGAAAAGTAGTAACCCAATAAAGAAAGGAATAGCTCAAAATTCCGGAGACGGCCCTACATAGGCACCATCCAGGAAAACCTTGAGCTCCTCATTCTCAACACGACTCATAACTTCGCTCCACCATTCTTTTGGACCTTCGATTTCAAGAGATTCGTTTCGGGTGATCATTTCAGGCCCAAAGGGAAGCATCTGCAGCTTCGGACAAACATCGACCACCACTTTCCTGAGAGAAGGGAAAGAATATTTACCGTTGCAAAATTTTTCCATGTTAGGAAGATTGTACAATTCCAATGCCTTCAAGCAAGGGAATGGATTTTCTATAACAACTCCTAGCCCATTTTCATCAATAGCTTGCTTCAAAGCTGGCAATATAAATAGCCCTAGATACTCGAGCCTTGGAAGTTGCATAACCCATGTGATGTCATACAAGTCATTGCACCTCCAAATTCTTAACTAGCGAATCATAGGCAGCGCTTGTCCAGGTTGCACTCGCTTCCAGATAATTTCCCTCATATTTTGTATGCCTTCTATGTATAGAGTTTCTAATGCTGGAAGACTCCATCCTCCTTCAGTAATAGCTAAAACATTTGGACCAATTAAGAAAAGGATGCTCAAGTCTCGAAGTTTTCTACCCAATTTTGATTTGCCAAGGAGATTTACGGTATCAATAAGATTGCCCTCTCCCGCAAGATGACACATGCAAAGGGCCCTGGTGAAAACAAGTGGGAAGGCTGATAATTGGGCGAGAGCTTCGAAGGAATTCAGAGATATACCCAGAGATTGTAAGCCTGCACTTGATAAGTGTCTGAGCTCTTCAATACTTGCTCTCTCCTTGTTCTTCTTAATTTCCTTCTCCTCCTCCGTGGCATAGCTTCCTACTTCCCAATCCTTGAAACCACTCTCGTACAGATCCAGCACCAGTAGTTTTGACATGCTTGATATCAATCCATAAGGTATTTGTTTAAGACGAGAGGTATATCTAAGAAGTAAAAACTTGAGCTGCTTCAAGTTTCTTAATGTGGCCGGCAGCTCCCTTATGTGAGTGGAAGACATATTCAAGTAAGTGAGGTTTTGAAGAGATCCGATCTCCTCAGGAACATTTGTTATATAAGAATCAGATAATTTCAGATATTTCAAGGAGAGAACTTGCCGAAAGAAACTTCCGTCTAATGGTACTTTATAACTACTTTGCATAGAGAAGCTTTCTAGCAATTTGGAGCAGTTTGGTAGGTTTGATCGACTTTCGAAATAACATCCCCTCAAGGATATCCGTTGAGCCTCTTGCCAGCCGAAGACAGCGTGTTCTTCTAATCGAACTGCTCTTTTCACGATCCATTTGTTTGTTGTGCGTCCCTCTTCATTGGCAATCCACAGTGCCATGTCTCGGATAACATCATGCATCTTCACCTATCAAACATAAAATATAGGTATATTAAAGTAATAGCGCTTTGCTTGCTTTTAGTTTATATTAATATTTGGGTTTACAAATTTCGATTTTGAAGTGTGTGAACTGTTTAGGCTGCTGTTGAACCGAATCGAAACAAATATTAGGAGTTGATTACCTTTGTTTCATCACTAGGAATATGTTCCAGCAAAGCTGCTGCCACCAATCTCCCGATTATAAAATAACCTATACGATAAGCATAGTCCATGCTTATACTTAAGCTGTTGTCCAAAAATCCAAGACCCATCCATGTCTCTATGAGCTTACGTCTTTTTATTTCGTAGTCTTCCGGCCACAACGCACAAGATAAGAAACATTGTCTTTCTGTATCATCCTGCAAACAGTCATAACTAATCTTGAGTTTTCGAAATATCTTATCATGGATATCTTCACCTGGTATATGATGATAGAGGGATTCTTTCATCAACTTGAGAGTGTCCCGCCATTCCTCGACCGTTTTCTTCGTAGCCATTGCGCGTCCGATCGTAACCAATGCAAGCGGTAAGCCGTCACATTCTCTGACGATATCTTCAGCAAAAGGTCGAAGTGTTTGATTTGAAATGAGCTCCTCGGGAACATTGTCTTTAAACAATAGCCATGCGTCTTCTTCGTTCAAAGCTCCAACCCTGATCTTCCTTATTGCTTGCATCTTAGCGCATACATCCTACGACCTTGTTGTGAGTATAATTTTAACCTTCCGTTGTTTGTTGAACTGGTACGCCGGTATGCCGATCTTTCCAAGGTCATAAGATTCCCAAAGGTCATCTAGTAATAATAGAAAATTTTTCTTTTTTAAATAGTTGAAGATGGTTGTGGCTAGATCATCTATAGCATCGTCTTCATTGAATGGTAGTCCTAGTGCCTTTGCAGTTCGCTTCTGAAGGCTATCAAGTTTACAATCTTTTGAAACGACGACCCATATGACACGGTCAAATTTGCAGTGACCGCTAAGGAGACCGCCGGATTGCAGCTCGTTGTTGATTTTCTGAAGAAGCGTCGTCTTGCCCGCTCCCCCCATGCCGTAAATCCCAAGGATGCTCTCTTGATCATCAGCAAGAAAATCACCAATCTTTTTAAGGTAGGATTCCAAGCCATACTGTTTGAAGTTGACTGGTTGCACTTGCACAATTTCTAGGGACGGCTTTTTCCCCACGATATTGAGCTTCGCTCCGTCTTCAAGAAGAGTCTTGACTCGTGCAAGCAATTTGGTAGATGCAATGTTCATCCGCACACAATCGAAAGAGAAAGCTCTGAGCTGGAGATAGTGTTTGATGGCGTCGGTAGCTTCCATTTTAATCTTAGGAACCCTCTGAAGCCAGTCGTCGACTTTGATAGGCCAAGCTTCTCCTCTGAGCGCAATTTCTTCGATCTTCTCAGCAACTTGGGCCTCCATGAGTTCTAAGCGCTCGGAGGCATATTTGAGATCATCTATTTTAGATTTGGGACGCATAAGGAAAGGTAATGCAACCGTAACCATTATTGCTAGCACTGCGAGAGCCATACAGAATGGCCACGGAATAGCGTAACGCCATAATTTGAGTTGATCCATGATGATTGGGGTAACTAGAGCTATCAGCCCTCCGGCAGCCCACGAAGCGAGACGTAATTTGATCTGATCCTTGATCATTTTGATGAACTCCATGATCATCCCCATATGGGAAGGAGTGTTGTTGCTGCTTTCAATAGGAGTTGTTATTCTTGGACGGAAATGGTGCTACACTGAATGAATTGAATGAACGCTAACGAATCAATCAATAAATAGAACAACAAAAGGAGCTAGTTTCTGTAGTAAACAAATTATTCGTACTAAAGAACACAACTTGTTTCCACTGTGTTCCTTTGTTCATATTTTCCCATTATAAAATGACCAAATTTGTCCTTGAGTCTTTGATTTTTCCATTATCACATGCCCAAGAATTATTAGAACAACACAACAAAACAAAACGAGTTAATGACTTCAATATTGAAGTAATTAATTTTTTATTTTAAAAATTTTTACTTTTAATACATTTTTCAAATAAAATTAAATTAAATTTAAATTTTAAAATTTTAGTCTAAATTTCACTTTTAAATTTAGATTTTGAAAAAGAACTTTCGCTTCTAAACTTACTTTTAACTTAAATTAAATATTAATTTTTTTAATATTAATTTAGTTTTTAAATTATAAACCTAATTTTTATAATTTTATTTTCAAAATATAAATTTAAACGTAAGACAAACACGCTATTTGTCTGCAAACTTGCAAAGTCTTTCTCTGGTTCATTTTTTCGTCGTAACATTTTTCAAAACGAAGAACGATAATATAAATTAATGACAAAAGTCTCTAACTAGCTTTAATATGATTGTCCTTCGTGTCTCCCATTAAAATAAAATTAATTTTTTATCTAAAATAATAATAATAATATTTTATATTTTTAATTTTTAATTTTTAATAAATTTGTAAAATATTGTAAATTTTTTTTGTAAAATATGAAATAAAATAGAAAAATAAAATCACTCTTAGGTAACGCCAAACTACGGCTATTTCTATAGGTTATTAGCTAGTTAAGATTTAGATGCTGTTTGAGACTAATTTTTATTTACTTTTTCTTTTAATTTTAATTTTTTCTAATAAAAGTTTGATAATATGTATTTATTTATATTAAATATAAAAAATTTTATATCATAAAATTTTATTATATTTTATTAATATTTTTAATAAAAAAATTTTTAATAATTTTTTATTTAAAAACTTTACATATCAAAGGTAATTCCCAAAAAAGATCGCATGTACCTTTCTTTTGACTGTACAGTACAGTACAGTTCAGATCTAGAAAAGAAGAGTTGAGATCTAGCGGCTATTTCGGAATACTTATAAACTTAATTTTGTTAAATAATAATATTTTTATTTTATTTTATTTTAATAAATAAATTTATTATTTTGATTTAAAAAAATATAATAAAAATAATTTATCATATTAAACTTTTTATATTTTTTAAATTTTTAATAAAATTTTATAAACTATTATAAAAAATTTTACTTTAAAATCGCTTCTCTTGACGGTAGGAGGTTGAGATCTTTAATTTTTGTACTCCTAGTCCTATCTACTTGCAGAAGTCTAACTAAACCTTATAAATAGTACAGTTCACGTCTAAAAATCATAGTTTTAAAATTCGATTCGAACTAAACGGATCAAACCGGAAATATGATCTGATATTAATTTTGAACCGAATTGATATTAAAGCTAATTGTACAAATGATCTGAATTGACCCGCTCGAATCTCGAATCAATTCGATTGAATAAACCGATCTAATTTTAATATTTAAAAAAAATAAATAAAATATTTTATTAAAATAAAAAAGTATTTTTATTAAGTTTTTAAAATGTGTATTTTTGAATACTTTTTTATTACTAGTTTATTTTTTATTTGTTATTATCTTTATAAAAAATATTAAATAAATAAAGTATAATGTACGTAATTTATTCTATGTAATATCTAAAATATAGAAATTTTATTAGATGTTAGATTTTTGGCTATTATTTTAAGAACAATACCTGAAAAAATATAATTATAAAAATATATTTAATAATTTTTGTGTACAGTTATTTTTAAATTTTTGAATAATTATTACAAAAAATACTATATAATATATATATTTGTATTTATATATTAATATTTATTTAATAAATTTTAATTTAATTTAATGGATCGATTCGGTGATCCGTTCATAATTTTTTGGGTCGTAGATCGAGTTAGATTTTAAAACTATATTAGAAAGAGGAGTTGAGATCTAATTAATATAATTTGTTCTCCCATCTTATCTATTTACCTGTTGAAATTCAATTAATTGGATGTATTAAAAAAATCAAAGCAGGTTGTAGTTAGGAAAATGAACTATAATGTCATAGAAGATCTAACGGCATGTTTCCAATATCTAAAACTCTAATTTTTTCACCAAACTTAGAATTCTAAGCAATTCACGTTTCTCAAATATAAATTGAATTAAAAATTATACTTCAAATTACTACACTTTAATTTTAACTTATTTTAAAAAATAAAATTGAATTTTATTTTTAAATATAATTGAAATACAAAAATTAAATTCTATTTCTAATCTATTCTTTAAAAAATTTTATTTTTTATATTTTCAAACTCAGTTATATATATTTAAAACACGCTATAAACATATAAAACATATGTAAATAAGCTTTTTATATTCAACAATTGGAGGTAAAACAAAAACTCAATAAGTGTAAATTAGATATACAAATTCATTGTAATAATTAAGAAACATGGTAATATTGAAGCCCTAAAATAGATAAAGAAGTCAAGAATGCAAAACAAACCAACTAAGTAATCAAACAAATAAAACAAATAAGTTGTTCGGTGGTGTTCATATGTAATAATAATAATAAATACCATTAATTATAATTAATTCCTTCGCAAAATAATTATTTTTCTATCAAAACATTAGGAAAAAACATCTCTATGTAATTGCTCGATTTGGATTTTAAATAATTAATAATTGGTAAAGGTAGATTATAACTTGCTTTTCTTTTCATATTCTTATAATAATTATTATCTTTGAAATGTTATTAATACAATTTACTTTAGTTAATATTGGGCTAACCTTAGTGGGCTTGTTGAGGTGTTACCAATTGTATGAAGCCCATAAACAAAAAACTTTTAAATTCAAATCGATAAATATCAGAAGTTTCACAGATTTCAGTCAGCATAGCTGAGAAGAAATTAAAGGTGTAATTTCATTGTTTGGCATTCAAGAAAACTAATGCTTTTGTTGTTGTCTCCCTATTGTTTGCAGCAGTTGAATTTGAATCTTCTGATTTGATAATTTTGTTTGTGGTTGGTTTTTGTTATATGAATATGTTTTTCTTTCTCGAATATGTCGAATATGTGTACAAGAATTTAAATCTTGTTGATTTGATTCCGGAAATACAGTTCCAAAAGCTTCTTTGAAGGTTTCTTCGGTGTTGCATTGGAATTTCATAGGCGTTCAAGTTGCCTACCAAGTGTTTGATAAAAGGCCTCTCTGAATTTTGAATTTTGATCGCAGGCGTTCAATTCAATTGCCTACCAATTATTTTCTATAGAAAGTGGTTGTCTTCAATGTTCTGAGATCCTTTTTATCATTTTCGCATGATCTATATATCTTGTACTGTACTCGGCTTTAGTTATACGGACCTGCTTTATACGTAGCTCATGTTGAAGTGTCCTGTCTTACCAGAACTTCTCTTGATGCAATTTCATTGTTCTAGGTCTAAGTACGTTTTTTTACTATTTAAGTCTTGATGAAAACTGAAGTGCACGGTGCAATATGTATAATGTTTACCTTTTGCAAGTGATTCGTTTCCAAATTATGGATTCTTGACCACAAACCCGAGGCTCTACCAAGCTTTACTATATAGCAATTTATTTTGCCTCTGCTTGGACTTTGAATTTCATGATGTTGTGTGTTCTTGTTTTAAGTCTTTGCTTGTTCTTCCCTAATGCCCCTTGTGATTGCATCGGAACGTTGATGAATCATAGTTTCCTTCTTGCAGTTTAGTTCCGCGTCTGCTTTACATCAATACAGATGGCAACAGAAGAGCTACTAAGCCCTGGAATTCTGATCGACATAGTCGATGATGATTGGATGAAGGAAACACTTCCTGATGATGACGTCCCTCTACCACCAACCATGGTTCTCAAAACTGAAGAAGCCGAGGAATCCAACCAGGAAAACCAACAACCAGTCCAAGGCGATGCATGGAGAGATCTCGTGCTGGATAACCAACAATAACTAAATCATGTACACTTTACATTGTACCTGAAAGTTTAAAACCGTGTCTTGATTTGGTTCCTTTTTCAGTACTCTTAACAAATTTGCGGTGAACTTTCTCTAGGGGTGGTAATATATAACCCGACCCGAAAATTCAATCCGAAATCGACCTGTTTAATCAGGATTAGAGTTAAAAATTTTGACCCGTATAAATATATGGGTTGGGTTATAGTTGAACGAATTTGATCCGATTTTAAATGGGTCGATCCGGATTAATCCGAAATTGATATACCAACTCGAAATATTACCTTTTGAAGAAATAATTTTTGATTTTTTTTACCATATAATAAAATATTGGCAATAAAAATAATCGATAATAGTTATTTATAAACTATTAAATTATATTGTGTTTATAATTAATTTTTTATTTTTATATCTTAGGAAAATAGTGTAAGATGAAAATTATAATATTATCGAAAATATTACTATGTAAGTATTTTTAATGACGAATTTAGATTTCGTATAAAAATTTTTATGAAAATTTTGTTAGATAGATATGTTTATCAAAATTTTTATCAAAATTATTAATATGTATTTATAATCATAAATTTCAGCTGTTATTATATATTTTCAAAAAATAAAAATAATAATTTTTTTGGATATTTTAAGGATCGATGAAGATATTAATGAATGCATGTTTTGTCGGACTAATTATATCTCGTCAGTAAAAATATTGTACACTTTTATTCGAACTGATTTTATAATTTAGCTGAAACTTAAAAATATAAAATTAATAATTAATAATTTTAATTATTAAATTGGTTGATCTGAATTTAACCTGGTTATTAGTAGATTAGATTAGAGTTGACAATTTTGACCCGTATAAATTCATGAATTAGATTAGGGTTAAGCAAATTTGACCCGATTATTAAATAGGTCGATCCGAAACCGACCTACCAATCCATATTGCCACCCCTAACTTTCTCCTATGTATTGCTATGTTAATTATGTACCACATTGTTTTCATGGTACCTTAAATGTTTGGTCTTCAAAATTAAAGCAGGCACTGAGTGAGTGGTTTACAGGAAAAGTAAGAACCTGGTTTTGCTAAAATGAAATTGGATGGGCTGATTATGTAATTTAACCATTACTTCAACAACTTGTAATGACTGCATTATAAACAAGCCCAACTAGTTTTGTTTTAGAATAAGCAGGTCTACAGACTTCTGAAAACTTCAAAGCTTTCAAATTTTTGTTCGCTTTATGAGCGTGATTATAAAATAAAATTTTTCAAAATAAGAAAATATTTTTATTTTTTAAAAAAATGAATTTTAATTTTTTATTTTCAAAAAATAATAATAATATATAATAAAAAAATTTAATTACGTAAAAATTTTTTAATTTTTTTAATTTTTAAATAAAATTTTTAAATAATTATAAAATATATATTGAAAAATATAAAATTAAAAATTAAAAATTTTATCGGGAAAAAGTAATCACAAACAGCCCCTATAGTCGATCACCTTCTTGTTGTTGTTGGAGAACTAATTCGAGATGCCAGTGATCTTTCTCATTCTCTTTGAAAATTTTGTTGACAAATTATAGAAAGTTTCAATTTGTGTTCGCGCACCGCGTGTTTTTCTTTTTTTTTTTCTCTCTCTGATATGTTATGTTCTCGAAACAGCTGTTGAGTGAAATGTCCGAACGAGTCCATTCTACTTTTGAATTTGAGACACAAAGTTCAAAATTTGTTCACAACGACAAATCTTTCGCTGGGTGTTTTGTTTGTCCTTCAGATGTTCGATGAAATGCCTGAACTAAACAAGTGCAGGCTCTTTGTTTCTCTATGCAATTTCCATTAGAATTATATTAGTGTCTTATTTATATGCTGTATGGAGTAAAGAGTTAGTTCGTTTGCTTTTTCTCTCTCGCCTTCATGTCCAGTAGTTTGACAAAATGCATTAGAAAGATTCAAACTTTGTTCTTCTAACAGGCTGATGGCTTGGCAACCAAACCCAGGAACACCACTTAACAACCCAATAGTGACAGAGGCATGTGCATGTGTTGAATCAATGGCAAGCACTGTAAAGGGTAGCAGTGGTAGTACCCGAGGTAAATGGTGGCGGAGTTCAGTGGCATTCTACCGTGTGCTCCAACGCGACCAAACACTGCACGTTGAAGCTACCAGAGACTTCATTGGCATTGGTCTCCATGACCACCCAGGCGGATGAAAGTGTGCAGGCACTAATGACAATCTCCAGACTTACAAGCCCGTGTTGTACTTTATTTGAGGTATGTCATATGAATCTACTTTGATGACGGTTGCATCAGTCCAATTTAGATTTAGTTTCAATTAACGTTTTCTGTTCTTTGACAAGTTTTGCACTTTGCTTGTTATTGTAGTGACATTCATATGAATTCTTCATAGAATAGATTTTCTCCTTGTGTTGGTTAGAGGTTCATACTTTATATTGCATCAGATGATTTTCATGTGGGTTTCTACTAATAATGTATTGCTTAATTATCCTATCTAAAAAATGGTTCGGGTTTTCTTGACGTTCATTTCTTGTCTTTTTTTCACCATAAACTGGTTATCTATATCTGACTGCATCATCAGTTTTAAGCTTTTGGGTAGTTTCATTTTACTTGCTAATTACTGCACAGAAAGTCCTAATATGTTTCGTAAGAGTAGGGATATCGGATTTGCCCTGGAGAATTATGCCATGGCATCCCGTCTCTTTTTATTTGTGTACGGTTTTTCGTTCTGATTGTGTGGTGTATCTCCCTCTAAGAGATTTTAAACAAGATAGAATCAATTAAGGATTGCTAAATAGACATCTTAAGGAAGTAGAAGCTGTTAAAGAATAACGGTAAAGCTAGATGCCCTATATCTTTGAGGTAAGTTTTTACAGTGTTGGATATCTTTTGAAAAGATCATTGGTTGGATTTTAATGTTGTATAACTGCATAGCTCAAATTATCAGCACGTCATGTATATTTAGATTTAATTTAGTGGGAAGGACATCTGGAGAGTTTGCAGTAGCATTGTGGAATAAGTGGATTCTTAATAAAAAAGTGATGGAGGGTCTACTAAAGGATGCTGATTTAAGAGGCATCATCCTTGAAAGAGGTAGGGGGAATTGTAAAAGGCAATATAGTAGCGTTAAAGTTTTGAAGAATAATGATATGCTTCTAGAAACGTTCAATGAAACTATATGATGTTTTGCTATTTTATTGGATTTAAATCCGCTTCAATTGAGCCCTCATCTCTGCAAAATAATCTGTCTCTCATGGGGATATTGTCTTTTAATGCTTGTCCATATGTCTAATAATTTTCTCCCATTTACAGGGGCTTCAATATCAGCTTGGTTACTTCGTAGTAAAGGTGGGAAAATGCATTCAAGCTTCATCTGAGACTTTGAGAAGAATCATGATGGAGGTAAATAATCTGTTACATCAAAGTTAATCAATTATTTCAGTTCTTGGTGTTGGTGATATGGAGTCTAAATGTCCTTCAGTGGTTTCCATATTTCACATGCACATTCTTGCGTAGTTTGTCAACAGGTGAGCATTTCAATTATGTCAGTGGGTACGTTTTAAGATTTGTCAACCTCTCCAGAGCATCCCTAAAACCTGCTATGGGACCTTAGTCATATCTAGATGATCCATTATTTTTTAACTTCTTCCAGATGATACCTGTATTAGAAGATTCAACAGGCAAATCATTTAGGTAGTGTTTTGTGTTGATTATTTCTAAAACGAGTTTTATAATGCTCTCCAATCATGCAGGTTGAATACCTTCAGCTGTCTTCACTTGAGAAGTCATGGCAAGTAATGAGGAGTTTATGGACCTTTGGCAAGAAACCATATCAAAGAAAGCATTGACTGGTTATTTCGTGCACGTCGAAAAAACCAACTTATCGGATTATGGTCTTGATGAAGATCATACACCCCTCAGCACACTGCTGTTCAGTATGCGTCTTGTATGGCACAACTAATTGCCGCAGTTAGAAGTTAGCAACATAAATCCAGCTTTTAATTTGGGCATCAAAGACGTGTTGATAGTTGGTGGCAGAAAATGCAACTCTATCAATTGGAGAACGTCTGTAAGCCAAATGTTATCTACAAAATGTTAAGATTTTCTGATTTTGCTGTGAGTTGCAGAAGAATATGCAATGTTTGCTGTAAGTTGAGCGATTGCAGTAGTCATAGAAGAAGAAATGTTCTTGTTCCACTTTAGGTCCCATCTGGATTTCTACTTGTGTAAAGATGATCGCAAAATGATTTAATATATGACCTGAATCAAAATGTTCATCACAAAATGATCTAATTGTGTTGTAGATCTATTATGTTGATCAATGTTTTTTACAAAGCGTGTCTTGGAGAGACGGGAATGTAGATTTTGATAGTTCACACAAATCACTGCCTCTCTTTTAAAAGAATCCTCATTCTTGTTTCTTTCTCTAAAGAAATTACAAAATTTTGGGTTTAGTTTTTGTTTTCATTTCAAGTTTTAATGTAGTTTAACATTAATTAGGTTCAAATTAGTTCATAACAATATAACTTTATCAAATTTTTATAATACTAATTCTAGTTAGACGCTTAATAGAATAAAATTTAGTAAAATATTAACTAATTCATATCAACAATTTTTCTTTTATTGCGTCGATGAATTATGGAAATTCTTCGTAGGTAATTCTTGTGAACTTAAAGAAAGAAAATCATAAGACGTGCTTGGTATTGTTTGTTCGTGCAAGTTGGCACTCTCAAAATATATTTCTACGGGAAGGATAATCCAATGGACAATAGTTTATTTTACATAAATCCAAATCAAAACATCAATACAACAATCTCAACTGAAGAAGTGGTAACTCAATTACGAAATGACCACCACCACCCTGCCTCTACAAAGGCACCGTTTAGAAAAAGCATAAGCTCCTCATTCTCAACATGGTTCATGACTTCGCTCCACCATTCTTTCTTACCACAGATTTTAAGAGGCTTGTTTCGGGTGATCATTTCAGGCCCAAAGGGAAGCCTCTGCAACTTCGGACAATCATAAACCTGAACTTCCCGAAGAGAAGGGAAAGAATAGTCACCGCTGCAAAATCTTTCTATGTTAGGAAGATACTCTATCGACAACATCCTCAAGCAAGGGAATGGATTTTCTACAATAACTTCTTGGCCCTTTTCATCAATAGCTTGCTTCTTCAAAGCCGGCAAACTATATAGGGTGAGATCCTCGAGTGTTCGTAGTTGCATAACCCATGTGATATCATACAAATCATCACAGCACGAAATCTCCAAACTGCGGATCATAGGTAGCACTTGTCCAGGGTGCAGTTGCTTCCAGATAACTTCCCTCATATTTTCTATGCCTACTATGTTTAGAGTTTCTAATGCTGGAAGACTCCATCCTTCTTGGGTAATAACTAAAACATCTGGACCTGTCGATTCCACAATGCTCAAGTCAGTTAGTTTTCTATTCAAATTTGATGTTCCAATGAGGTTTACCGTATCAGAAAGAATGCGGTCTTCCACAATATCACCCACGCAAAGGAACCTTATGAAAACATGAGGGAAGGTTGATACTTGGACGAGAGGTTCAAAGGATCTCAGAGTTATACCCACAGATTGTAAGCCTGTGCTTAAGTACTGCCCGAACTCTTCAATACTAGCTCTCTCCTTCTTCGTCTTAATTTCCTCCTCCTCGGTGATACAGTTTCCTACTTCCCAATCCTTGAAACCACTCTTGTACAGATCCAGCACCAGCAGTTTTGACATGCTTGATATCAATCCGTAAGGTATTTCTTTAAGGAACAATGTATATCTAAGAAGCAAAAACTTGAGCTGCTTCAAATTTATTAATATGTGCGGCAGCTCACTTATGTATGTGTTGGACGCATTCAAATAAGTGAGGTTTTGAAGAGATCCAATCTCCTCAGGAAGATATACTATAGTAGAAGCCGATAAATTCAGGTATTTCAAGGAGACCATCTGTTGAAAGAAACTTCCGTGTAATCTCAATGGTTGTGGATTATTTCTCCTTTGTATACGGAGGCTTTCTAGCAATTCGGAGCATTTTGGTAGGTTAATTGGATCATCACTTTCAAAGACATATTCCATAAGGGATATTCGTTGAGCGTCTTGCCAGCCGAAGACGGTGTGTTCTAATTCTTCTAGTATAACTCTTGTTTTCACGATCCATTTGTTTGGTTTGCGTCCCTGTTCATTAGCAATCCACAGTGCCATGTTTCGTATAACGTCATGCATCTTCACCTAACAAACGTAAATATATATAGACATAATAAGGTAAAGCATGTTGCTTGCATTGAACCGGATGGAAACTAATTGGGGGAGTTCATTACCTGTGGTTCATTATCCCAAAGGTTATGTACTTCTTCCATTAGCAAAGCTGCTGTCACCAATCTCCTGATTATAAAATAACCTGTACCATAAGCATCGTCTATGCTTATACTTAAGCTGTTGTCTAAAAATCCAAGACCCATCCACATCTATATGAGCTCACGTCTTGCTATTTCAAAGTCTTCCGGCCATAACGCACAAGATAAGAAACATCGTTTTTCTGTATCATTCTGCAAACAGTCATAACTAATCTTGAGTTTTCGAAATATCTTAGCATGGATATTTTCACCTGGTATATGATGATAACGAGATTCTTTTATCAACTTGAGAGTCTCCTGCCACTCCTCGACCGCTTTCCTCGTCGCCATTGCACGCCCGATCGTAACCAATGCAAGCGGCAAGCCGTTACATTCTCTGACGATAGCTTTTGCAAAAGGTCGAAGTGTTTGATCTGAAATGAGTTCCTCAGGAACATTGTCTTTGAACAATAGCCATGCGTCTTCTTTGTTCAAAGCTCTAACCTTGATCTTCGTTTTTGCTTGCATCTTAGCGCATATATTCTCTGACCTTGTTGTGAGTATAACTTTAACCTTCCACTGTTTGTTAAACTGGTCTACCGGTATCCCGATCTTCTCGAGATCATAAGATTTCCAAAGGTTATCTAGCAACACTAGAAAGTTTTTCGTTTTTAAATAGTTGAAGATAGCTGTTGCTACATCCTCCGTAGCAGCGTCATCAATGAAATTTAAATCTAGTGCCTCTGCAATTTTTCTTTGAAGGATATCAAACTTACAATCTTGTGAAACCACAACCCATATGACACGGTCGAATTTGTAGTGACCGCTAAGAATACCATCGGATTGCAGCAGTTTGATTTTCTGAAGAAGCGTCGTCTTGCCCGCTCCACCCATGCCAAAAATTCCAAGGATGCTCTCCTGATCATTGACAAGAAAGTCCCCAACCTTCTTGAGATAGGATTCCAAGCCATACTGTTCCATTTCTTTGATGAAAATGCTACTCTATACTGAATGAATGAACGCTAACGAATCACTCAATAAATAGAACAAAAGAAGCTAGTTTTGTAGTAAACAAATTATATTCCTACCAAAGAACGCTAACGATTAAAAGTCTTTTTCTGCCAGTAAGATTCCCAAATCTGATAATTTTTTATAGAATTTAACAAAACTTATTTGCACCGCATTCATTTGTCTTACGTACTCTATAAATAAATAAAGTAAATAAATTATCAAATTGGTTGCGCACATAAAAATGGTCTATTAGAAAATTACCAAGTGTCTCTCTCGATTGGTAGGGTAGCTGGCTGAAAAAGTGTTTATGTTAATGTTAAATCCACTTTTTAAAAATAATATTTAAAAATTAAAAATATTTAATAAAAATAACTTTTGTATTTATTTTATATTAATAATTAAGTTTTAAAATAATATTTTAAAAATAATTTTTTAAAATTTTTTTACTTATTTTAGTTTAAAAATGAATTTTAAAATAGTAAGTTTGAAGTAGTAGTAAATAAGCCGTACTTTTTAGTTGAGATCTCTAATATTTTGTTGTCCCATCTATTTATTTGCATGTGAGAATTTAATTTTAAAAATCAGAGCTAGTTGTATAGTTAGAAAATGAAGCAAATAAATAATCAAATGTGTTGCGCACATCAAGATCTGTCTATTAGAAATGACGAAGTTGGCACTCTGTATTTGTAGCAAGTTGTAAGTTAGAAAATGAAGTCTTACTTATTAACTCTATATAAATAAAGTAATTAAGGTACATCTAGTGATTTAATTAAATTAAATTCAGATCGATCAATTTAATAATTAAATTTATTAATTATTAATTTTATATTTTTAAGTTTCAACGAATTTATAATATCAGTTGTAATAAAAATAAACAATGTTTTTAGTAGGAGATATAGTAAATACTCTTCAAAATATGCTTTATTTAATATCTTTATCAATTTTTAAAATATTTAAGAAAAATTATTTTTATTTTTTGAAAATATGTGGTGACAGCTAAAATTTTATGATTATAAATAAATACTAATAATTTCGATAAAATTTTTTATAAACATAGCTATCTAACAAAATTTTGATAAAACTTTTTATACAAATTCAAATTCGTCATTAAAAAAACACTTACATAGTAATACTTTTGATAATATTATAATTCTCATCGTACACTATTTTATAAAAAATATAAAAATAATGATTAATTATAAATATTATATAATTTAATAATTTATAAATTAATATTATCGATTATTTTTATTGCTAATATTTTAATAGACGGAAAAAAAATTCAAATATTATTTTTTCAAGAGATGACAATTCAATTGGTGGGTCAATTTCGGATTAATTCGGATCAATCTATTTAATAATTAGATCAAATTTGCTCAATTCTAACCTAATCTATATATTTATACGGTCAAATTTTTTAACTCTAATTCTAATTATATGGGTCCATTTTGGTTGCTTTTTCAGGTGGGTGCCACCCTTATCCAGAACCACATGAACATGGAAAAACTTTTTATAGAACTTAACACAACTTGTTTAATTGCAGCTCATTAATTTGACTGACTTACTCTATAAATAAATAAAGTCAATAAAATAAATCAAATGTATTGCACACATCTATTAGAAAGTGACCAAATTAACTCTCTGGGTTGGTCCTTAGCTGGCTAAGCTTTAGTTGAGATCTCTAGTAATATTCGTTCTCCTAGATATCTATTAGTAAATCAAAGCATGTCGTTGTTAGACAATTAATGAACTACATAATCATACAGAAACAAGCTTAATTTGTGAGCTGCTGCAAGTGGATGATGAAAGTCAACAGTTTTCCAGTCCTTTTTCTAAATACTATATTATTAATACAACTCTTTGGATTTTTCAGAGTTAAAACAATTATTAATACATACGACCGATTCATGCTATATACTTTGTAGAAAAAATCCAACTCTAAATACACTCGCTGTAGTCTTCCCTTCAAGACGTTACGTTGATCGTTTATAACTATGAATTATTGGCTCTAGTCTTTCTCTTCAAGACGTTACATTGATTCTTAGATGAAAAAGTTTTTATATATCTAGCTTAGCTATGTTTGTTATATCGTATATTTTGTCAGCTCTAAATACATGTGAAAATAAACTTACAGAGATCGATGCATAGTCGTTGGTTGAGAGGTTTTTGGTTTTAAAGAAATGCTCTACCCATCATGTAGCATACGGTCTTTGGTTTCTAAGTTACAGCTTGTTATCATATCTATTTTCAAGTTGGAGTTTGAATTGTTCTAATTAATGCCATTAGAAGATCTTAACCAAATGAAATATATTAAACAAGCAAGTTGTAGTTAAGACAATGAAGTACAAATAATAAACAAACTTTTAGCTCCAACAATATGCAAATTAGAAATTTCCCGACATCTGTAAATCGCCACAAAAAAAATAAAAGTTATTGTATCCATCGAAATCATTTGGAAATAAATTTACGTAATCGCAATTGTATTTCTAAAAAATAAGTGAATGATAAAAGTATAATTTTCTTTTCTTTTTCATATTCTTATAATGATGATCATCTTTGAAATTTTAATAATTTAATTCAATTTAGTTAATCTTCAGCTAACTTTGGCGGGCTTGATCCAATCTCGTCCGTTGTTTGAAGCCCATAAACGAAAAACTTATAAATTCAAATCGATAATTATCAGAAGCCTCATAGATTTCAGCGTCAGCATAGCTGAAAAGAACTCCAGAGTATGTTTGAATAAATGGTTAAGAAATAAAAATGAAAAGATGGATAAAAAAATATTAAAAGAACGGATAAAAAATAATAGTTATTTAATGTTATGATATTTGAATATATAATAGAAGTAACAAATTAATTAAATTTAGATATCTATATAAATGAATGAGTAACAGTGATAAATTTTTTGTAAAGACTCAAATATTTTCTTTATTTATATTAACTTAACTTTTATCAATATAATTTTAAATAAATTTTATTAATAAAACTTTTAGATTAATTTTTTATATTAATCTAATTTTATATTAATATTATATATAATTTAATAAAATTAAATAAATTTTTAAATATTAAAAAACATTATTATTTTATTATTTTTTACCAATTATCAATTGAAACTAAATAATATAACATTATAAATTATTATAATATAAATAATATATGATATTAAAAATATTAAATTAAAAATAAATAAAAAATAAAAGAATAGAAAGATAAACAAATTTGTTTCCTCCTATGTCATACGTAACTATCAAAGAGCGGGAATCATGAGAAATTGCTCTCATTCCTTCCTTATAATGTATGGTTACCAAACTTGGGTAGGACTGAAAGAATGTATTACTTTCACTATCACTCTCCATGCCTATCCATAATCTAAAATATCATAAAAGTGTAAATTCATTGTATGGAATTCACGCAAATATTTTGTTGTTGTCTCCCTATTGTAAGCAGCAATTGGATTTGAATCTTTTGATTTAAATAATTTCGTTTGCGGTTAGTTTTGTTATATAAATTTGTTGAAAACAATTTATTTTTTGGTGTTTTTTTTTTTGCTTTCCCGAATTTGTTGAAATCTTGTTGATTTGTGAAACGAATTGAGAAGAAAAAATAATAAAATTGATGATAGTAGATGGTTGTTTCATATTCAATAGCTACATATATATAACTAATCATAATAGTGTAACTAACAAATTTAATCAATCTGGGACTAAATTATTACTACATAGACCAAAATAAAATAGGCATATATACAAGTCCAAATTTAATCTAATATACCCTTTCAAACTTATGTAGAGTTAAGCAATATGAGTTTTTTTCAATAATATATGAAATTTCAATGTTGCATGCTACATATAACCATATCTCTCGTACTAAAAATTGCGTCGGTATAAATGATTTAGAATTTAGTATGATTGATATGATTTATCGTTTGTATTTGTATACATCCAAAAAGATAGAGATCAAAATATCAAATAATGCATTATAAATTTTAAATAGTACATTTTACTTTTTATTTGATTAAGATTAGGCTCGCTTTTTTTTTTTTTTTTTGCCTATCCTAAATAGTTCGAAAGCATTGTATAGGGTATCCGATATGGCACCGTCCTTCGAGCTCATGCATAGGTGGTATTTAATTATCTCTACTATTTTTTTATTTTGCATATGGATGATTCTACGTAGATTTGTACTAACTTTTTAGCTGTGTGCTCTTTGATGTATAATTTTTTTGGGCGTTGCGATAATTAGTAGTGGTCATGTATATTCTTGGTTGGTCTTAATCTTTTTTCTTGATTTATGGTAGTTAAATATTTTATGGTAAATATGCTAGTTTGCACCTTTGAGTGTATAAGAGAGGTTCCAGCGAAATTTTAAACAATTTGGCATGTGATGAAATTTTGAGTTATATTGGGTTGGTTTTAAATAGATTTATTGGAATGGGCTGAATTTAAAATTTGATCTAAAATTGGTTTTAGATCAGTACCGGTCCCGGTATTATAATTTTCTTTTCTTTTCATATTCTTATAATTATTATCTTTGAAAATTTATATATAATTCATTTTAGTTAATATTGGGCTAACTTTAGTGGGCTTCTTCGCATGTAATCAATTTATGAAGTCCATAAACAATAAATTTTAAAATTCAAATCGATAAATACAAACGTCTCAGAGATTTCAGTGTCAGCATAGCTGAGAACAAATTAAAGGTGTAATTTCATTGTTTGGAATTCAAGAAAAAAAATGCTTTTGTTGTTGCCTCCCTATTGTTTGCAGCAGTTGGATTTGAATCTTCTGATTTGATAATTCTGTTTGTGGTTGGTTTTGTTATATAAATTTGTCGAAAAGAATTTATTTTTTGGTGTAGATGTTGAATTTTGTTTTTTCTTTTCTGGATTTCTCGAAGTTGTTGAAAACTTGTTGATTTGATTTCGGAAATGCAGTTCCAAAAGCTTCTTTGAAGGTTTCTTCTGTGTTACATTGGGATTTTATAGGTGTTCAAGTTGCCTACCAAGTGTTTGATAAAAGGCCTCTGCGAATTTTGAATTTTGATTTAGGTGTTCAATTCAATTGCCTACCAATTATTTGCCAAGAGGCGTCTGAAGTTTTTAGTTTCGGTAGAAAGTGGTTGTCTTAAATGTTATGAGATCCTTTTCATCATTTTGCATGATTTATATCTCTTCGCAAGCTTGTACTGTACTCTGTCTGTGTTATCCAACAAAAGGTAAACTCGGCTTTAGTTATACGGACCTGCTTACCAGAACTTCTCTTGAAGCAAATTCATTGTTCTAATTTCATGGGTCTAAGTACCTTTTGTTTACTATTTAAGTTCTTGATCAAAACTGAAGTGCACAGTGCAATATGTATAGTGTTTACTTTTTGCCAGTGATTCGGGGTTCCAAATTATGGATTCTTGACTACAAGCCCGAGGCTCTACCAAGCTTTACTACGTAGCAATTTTCCTCTTCTTGGACTTGAATTGCATGATTTTGTACATACTTGTTCAAGTCTTTGTTTGTTCTTCCCTAATACCCTTTGTAATAAGATAAGAACTTTGACGAGTCACAGTTTCCTTCTTGCAGTTTAATTCTGCGTCTGCTTTACATCAATACAGATGGCAACAGAAGAGCTACTGAGCCCTGGAATTCTGATCGACATAGTTGATGATGAGTGGATGAAGGAAACACTTCCTGATGATGACGTCCCTCTACCGCCAACCATGGTTCTCAAAACTGAAGAAGCTGAGGAATCCAACCAGGAAAACCAACAACCAGTCCAAGGCGATGCATGGAGAGATCTCGTGCTGGATAACCAACAATAACTAAATCGTGTACACTTTACATTGTATTATCTGAAAGTTTAAAACCGTGTCTTGATTTGGTTCCATTTTCAGTACTTTTAACAAATTTGCGGTGAACTTTCTCCTATGTATTGCTTATGTATATTATGTACCGCATTGTTTTCGTGGTACCTTAAATGTTTGGTATTCAAAATTAAATCAGGCATTGAGTGAGTAGTTTACAGGAAAAGTAAGAACCTGGTTTTGCTAAATGAAATTGGATGGGCTGATTATGTAATTTAACATTACTTTAAAAACTTGTAATGAGTACATTACAATCAAGACCAACTAGTTTTGTTTTAGAATTAGCAAGTCTACAGACTTCTGAGAACTTCAAAGCTTTCAATTTTGTTTTCGCCTTTCTCATAATCGCTCACCCTCTTCTTGTTGTTGGAGAACTAATACGAGATGCCAGTGAAATGGTCTTTCTCATTCTCTTCGAAAATTTTGTTGACAAATTATAGAAAGTTTTAATATTTGTTTTTTGTTTGTTGTTGAGAGTCATCGACAAATTTCTGTGTGCGCGCTCGTGTTTTACTTTTTTTTTTCCCCACTCTCTGATATCTTATGTTCTCGAAACAGCTGTTGAGTGAAATGCCTGAACGAGTCCATTCTATTTTTGAATTTGAGACACAAAGTTCAAATTTTGTTCACAACGACAAATCTTTCGCTGGGTGTTTTGTTTGTCCTACAGATGTTCGATGAAATGCCTGAACTAAACAAGTGCATGCTCTTTGTTTCTCTGTGCTGTTACGTTGATGTGCTTGCAATTTCCATTATAATTATATTATTGTCTTATTTATGCTGTATGGAGTAAAAAGCTCGTTTGCTTTTTTTCCTCTCGCCTTGATGTCCAGTATTTTGACAAAATGCATTAAAAAGATTCAAACTATGTTCTTCTAACAGGCTGATGGCTTGGCAACCAAACCCAGGAACACCACTTAACAACCCAATAGTGACAGAGGCATGTGCGTGTGTTGAATCAATGGCAAGCACTGTAAAGGGTAGCAGTGGTGGTACCAGCGGTAAACGGTGGAGGAGTTCATTGGCATTCTACCGTGTTGTCCAACGCGACCAAGCAGTGCCATTTGAAGCTACCAGAGACTTCATTGGCATTGGTCTCCATGACCACCCAGATAAGTTCTACTTTGTTGTCCGGATGCAAAGGCTTGTTGTGGAGGCCGATGCAAGTATGCAGGCACTCATAGACAAACTCCAGTCTTACAAGCCCCGTATTGTGCTGTATTTTGAGGTATGTCAGTTGAAGTTACTTTGATGACGGTTGCATCATTCCAATTTAGATTTTAGTTTCAATTAAAGGTTTCTGTTCTTGGACAAGTTTTGCACTTTGCTTAAGAGTAGGGATGTCGGATTGACCTGAAGAACTATGGCATGGCGTCCCATCTCTATTTATTTGTCTACGTTTTTTCGATTGTATGGTGTATATTCCTCTAAGTGATTTTAAAGATGGAATCAATTAAGGATTACTAAATAGACAGCTAAAGGAAGTAAGAAGCTGTTAATGAATAACCGTAAAGCCTAATGCCTATGGATATCTTCTTGACTTTAGTTTGGGTTGGCTCTTTCACTGATATCTTTGAGGTAAGTCTTTACAATGTTGGAAGTCTTTTGAAACGACCAATCATTGGTTTCTTCATGCTATAACTGGGAAAGCTTCATGGTTAGATTGAAAAGCCTGGACTGGCTGCATAGCTTAAATTATTAGCATACCGTGTCTATTTAGATTCATTTAGTGGGAAGGACATCTGCAGAGTTTGCAGTAGCAGTGTGGATTAAGTGGATTCTTATCAGTAAACTGATGGTGGGTGTACTACAGGAAAGTGCTGATTTAAGAGGCCTCCACCTTGTAAGAGGTAGGGGGAATTGGAAATGGCAAGATGCTCAATATAGTAGCATTAAAGTTTTAAAGAAATTGAGCATGCTTATAGTCTTTTGCTGCTGTCTTGGAAAAACATTGAATGTGACTATTTGATGTTTTGCTATTTTATTGAATTAAATCCGCTTCAATTGGGCTTTCATCTCTGTCAATAATCTGTCTGTCATGGGTATATTGTCTTTTAATGCTTGTCGATATGTCTAGTAATTTCTCCCATTTACAGGGGCTACAATATCAGCTTGGCGACTTTGTAGTAAAGGTGGGAAAATGCGTTCAAGCTTCATCTGAGGCTTTGAGAGGAATCATGATGGAGGTATATGTGCTGTCGCATTCAAAGTTAATATATGGTTCAGTTCTTTATGTTGGTTATATGATGTCTTAATGTCCTTGAGTGGTTTCCATATGCGCATTCTTGCTTAGTTTCTCACAGGTAAAACATTTCAATTTTATTGTCGGTACATTTTAAGTTTGTCATCCTCTACGGTGCATCCCTAAAACCTGTTATGGGACCTTAGCCATATCCAGACAATCCATTTTTTTATAACTTTTTCCAGATGATACCTTTATTAAAAGATTCTCCAGGCAAATGATTCAGCTAGTGTTTTGTCTGATTATTTCTAAAAGCAGTTTTATAATGCTCTTCAATCATGCAGGTTGAATACCTTCCTTTGTCTTCACTTGAGAAATCTCGGCAAGTAATGGAGGAGTTTATGGACCTTTGGCAAGAAACCATATCAAAGAAAGCATTGACGGGCCATTTCGTGCATGTCGAAACCAACTTATCAGATTACGGTCTTGATGAAGATCATTACACGCCTCAGCACACTGCTGTTCAGTATGCGTCTTGTATGGCACAGCTAATTGCTGCAGTTAGACCTTAGCAACATAACCCAGCTTTTTATTTGGACATCAAAGACGTATTGTTAGTTGTTGCAGAAAAATGTAACTCGAGAACGTCTGTAAACCAAATTCTGCTAAGATTCAGATTTTCTGATTTTACTGCGAGTTGCAGAAGAATATTCAAGTAAGATTGCACCAAACAGTTTTAGTGATCCAAATGTTGAGTGTTTTAGTTATATTATAGGAAATCTGAAAATTATTGATCACTACTCCATCTAACAATCTAATTAATCAAATAAATTGATAGGGGCACATCGTTTTTTACGCACATATCTGCCTACAGCAATCTTACTCCCACCGATACAAAACTCTAAAATTTAATTTTCACTGTTGAATATAAAAATTATTAATTAAAAATATACTAACAAAATTTCGGCTCAAACGAATTGCAAATCAACTTTCATTAACATCTTGATCATGATAACAAAAACAAAAAAAATTCTATATATATATGGGGAGAGATAGAGGCACTTCTTCTTTAAGAAGCACTTTCGGACACTCTATTTTCGGTTTATGGCCGAAGTGATTTCTAAATCTAATCTCTACCGTTGGATATGAAGAATTATGAGTTAGAAACCTACCCATAAAATTTCAGTTCAATCGGATCACGAATTCACCTCCATCCGATCACTTGATCAAGATAACAGAAAGTAAGAAAACTTAAAAATATAAATGTTGTATCATTTCTGTTATCTGATCAAGTGATCAGATGGAGGTGAAATTGGTGGTCCGATTGAATTGAAATTTTATAAGCAAGTTTCTAACCCATAGTGTTTCATATCCAACAGTAAGATTAGATTTAGAAATCATCCTGACCATAAATCGAAAAGGAAGTGCCCGAAAGTGCTCTTAAAAAAAAATGCCCCTTCATCCTACTTTTTTGATCAAGACGATAAGAGTAAGACTATATATATTCTTAATTCATAATTTTTTATATCCAACAGTGAACATCAACAGATTAACTTTGAACCTTTTTTATAAATGTGACTGGCTGATGTACACAATTGTGCGCATAAGGGGTGACGTGCCTCTATCCCCACCATGTATACATATAGAAATAGGAAAAACTAAAAAAACATATATATTGTCTGTTAAAAAATTTTACCATATATTTTTTACTCACAGTTCTTCATATCCAATAGTGAAAATTAATTTTAAACCTTTGTAAAAATGAGATTAACTGATGTGCATAAATGTGAGCATAAGAAATGATGTGCTCCTATTCCCATCATGTATACAGATAGAAATAGAAAAAACTAAAAAAATATATATTAACTCTTGATCAAGAGATCGGATTGAAATTGATTCGTAATCTAATTGAGATGAAATATTTTCATAGAGATCCTAACTTATACTACTTCATAGTCAATGATGTAAATTAAATTTGCAGCATTTCAAATAGGGAGCACCCTGCAGGTGTCCCTAAGTTTGGGGATGCTCCTATCTGTACTTTATATATACACACACACCGAAAAATTTAGAATAATTAGTACGTAATTGTATTAATGAGCGATGAAAGTAAAAATTTATTTTATATCTAATGAAAAATTATTTACCAATAGAGTTAATCGTTAAAAACTTACATTCGTATAAGTAACTTTCTCTATTTACTTTTATAATTTCTACTTTAATTTTATTTTTCAGTAATTTATATTTTAAAAGCTACTTGAGCAAAAGTAAATGTGCTCTAAAGAAAACTTGGAAGGTTTCCCAAATTAAGGCAAGCACAGTTTTGTGGGCTTGTTAATTTACTAATGGGCTATACCCAATAACTTATCTAGCGGCCGACATCTGCACGGTATTCATGTAAAGAAAAAATTGATCGGAGCCGTTCAAGCCATTCCGGTATATGGGCCTTCTAATATTTGTTCATGGGCTACAGCCGATATACTCGGTTAAGTAACGGCCGTTAACTTGTCGCTAACACCTTCACCCACCTTCACCAACCCTCTCTCAGCAGAGAGACAAAAACAAAATCTGAAAAAATTGTGACGAAAAGAGAGTTGCAGAAAAATGAAATGAACTGAAATCTAGATCTTGTAAGCCAAATCGAAGTCGGTAGAGAGAGAAATTTCAAAGAGAGATTTGAGAAATGGCGGTGTTAGGGGGAGGGTTGACAACGGGGGAAAGGAGAATGTTAGCGGCGGTAGGGACCGGAGCGGCGACGATGTCAGTGGTCGGTTCGGGATTCATCGTTTTGTGCTATATATTCTTCCGAGAGCTTCGAAAGTTCTCCTTTAAGCTCATTTTCTTCCTCGCTCTCGCCGTAAGTCAACAATCCACGGATTACAAAAAAATTTTATCCCTCTTTCTCTCTGTGAATTTTAGCTCGAGTTTGTTGATCTAACTATCAGTAGATGTTTTTATTTTTTCTAAAAGCTTTTAGCTCGAATTGTTCTCGCTATCGGTAGATGTTTTTTCTGTTGATTCTTTTTTCTTTCTTTTTGTTCTCTAGTGAATTTAGCTTGAATGTGTTGTCTCACAATTTTGTGGGTGAACTTTAGCCGAAATTCGTTGTTCTGGCTATCAGTAGATGTTTTTCTGTTGTTTTTTTTAATGGATGAATTTTAGCTCTTAGTAGTTGATTCCTTTTTTTTAGCGTGTAGTTTAGCTCGAATTTGTTCTTACTATTTGCCGATACTTTTTCTGTTGAATTTTGCTTTTGATGTTGAATGTTATCTCAAATTGTTGGTCTCACTATCAGCAGATTGTTTCTGGTTTCTTTCTTTATTGTTTTGTTACACTCATTATCAGTAGATATTTTTCTATTTATTTGTAGAGTTGAGGATTTTCTGGTTAGCTTAAATTCTTTTGCGCCATATACGTAAGTGAAAATACTGTAGTACTACTACTAACACTATCTCTTGCGCCACCTGCTTGTCATTGCGAATAGTTAGTTCATGAAAACTTGAATCTGCATTGTCAATTCGAGTTCAAAGTCGCTTGGTTCGTTTCTCATCCCGTGAGTTTTGTTTCTTTTGCAGGATTTGTTCTGTAGTTTATTCAGCATTGCTAGGTATGCAGCTTGCTTACTGTTTCTCAGTTTCATTGCATAATAAAACTCAACTTCTTGATATGATGGGATTGAATGGTAGGAATGCTGTCTGTATCCCTTTCTATGACCAGTATCAAAATACAAATTCTCTGCATCCAATCGAGGATTTCCTTTTCTTCATCCAAAATGCGAAGTGGAAAGCTTCGAGTCTGTTTATGTGTCCTTTTAGTTTTGACAATGAAGATATGCTGTTCTATTTTTAAAACAAAAAAATGCGAATGAAATAATGAAAATTGTATTTAGCGACAGTAATCACACATGTACATTTGATACGAGTATGATAGTATTTTGCATGCTCCTTTCTTATACTTAATTTGCATATGTATGCGGGCATGAACAATGGATCTGTCTTTTGTATTGATATACTGTCTATATTAACTGTTTCTGCAGGGACCCATCAAGCAGTTTGTCTTGCTATACTCAAGATTATGGTTCACACTTTTTCTGTGTGGCATCTTTCCTGTGGACTACAACAATTGCTTTCACGCTTCACCGAACAGTTGTCCAACATAAGACAGATGTTGAAGATTTGGAATCAATGTTTCACGTGTATGTATGGGGTATGCTATCACACTTAATTGGAAACTTTGTCATTCATTCCCTCTGAAAAAACATAATCGGAAGATTTATACAATTTTGTCTGTCAATGCTACAAGAGAAAATGTCAACTCCTAGTCTTATATCATGTTACAATTTATCTTGCTACTCTCCACAATTTCCAATGTATAATAGGGTTTGAGAGTCCATGCTGACATTGTGGTTCTGTTGCCCAAGCTATGCTTTTAGTAAACTATGCGAATATTGTTGTTGTAAACTATGCTTCCAGTATCTTGTGAAGCTTTAAGCAAAAAGGAAAAACATTGCCTAATTTTGTATTACGATTGTTTAAAAGATTTCTGTGTTTGTATAATGCCAAATGTGACTTTCAAGAGAGGAAAAACATTGCCTATACGTCATAAGGACACATGAGAGTAACCAATGCTGTCCTTATCTTACGATACAGCATGCACCAAGTGGATGAAATGTTTTTGCAATTCTTGAGCCTAGAACTGTTTTTGATGATTTAAGTCAATCAAGCGACTCCATAAAATCCTCATAGCTTGTATACAACTTCCTCCATTTAGCCTATGATTTACTCTTCTAGACAAACAGCAGATGCCTTCCTATGACGTGTGCTACAACTTTCTTAGAAAAGTCATTCTCTTCACATCCTTTCGCTGCTAGTAATTCTTAAATGACTTAAGCACTTGTCTACTTAGAGTGAAATTGTCATTTACTTGAATTGAAATGTATAATTCTCTTACTAGTTTATATGGTTACTTTTTCCAGGAACTTCACTTGTGGTAACTATTATACGTTATATTGGTAGTGATAATGGAAGTGGTTCTTGGTGTTGGACAGACACCACAATGACAGGAAAGGCATGTGACTAACTTTTTGGTGTGTGTTTACAATCTTTGTGTCCTGCTTATGTTTGTCTGGTAAATATGTTTGCTGATTCTGTTTTTGTTTACCCATTTTTTCTATTATTTCTGAAAATTTCGAAATATATTACCATCTACACAAATTTTCTTGTCTTCCTTAATCACTTGTTTGCCTGAAGTGCAGATGTGTCTGATGAAATCTAAGTACGAGTCTCTTGTTCCTCCTTCCTCTTCTTTAAATGATTGTAATCTTCTCAGGAAACCATTGACTAACTTGCCCTGTTTCATGTTAGTTCATGTACGAACTTTTGACACAAAATATTTGAGGATCGTGTAGATATCCTTCACCATACTTTATTGACTCAGTCCTTGCCCTTAGCCTTGTAAACCCATCCAAACATGTATGTTTTCATAAGTAACAATGAAACACAAGTTACCTTGTTGAAATCAAATTTGGGAAGTTGCTGGCAATTTACAGTAATTAAGAAGCTACTTATTGGCAGGCTCTGTTCGCAAAAGTAATAATGTAGTAATTACTGCTATTTTGTTTAACTTGATTACGAAGAAACTAATTTAGTGGAATTTGAAGAAAAAGATAAAGGAGCTAGATGCATTGACATGCTTAAAGTACACTTTATTGTTTGAGTAAGTCGTATATCCTAGTAGATTAAACGGTGTTGTAGGAGTAGTCTTGTAATCAATTTAATTGAATTGTTTTGCATGTCTTATGTAAATTTGGAGGAATTTGATTGATCTTAGTTGCGTTATATATTTTCATTTGTTCGTTGCACCCATCTTAAAAATGAAAAATAAAGAAACTTGACCTTATGCATTTTTCTTGCAGGTGTCCCACTTTATAACATTCTATGCCCCTTTGTGGGGTGCAATTATTTATAATGGAATCAGTTATTACCAAGTGATTCGCATGATAAACAATGCAACAAGGGTATGGTTTTGTCACTGCCTGCTTGGTTTTTTTTTCTAGTAAATCTGACTAACTTATGTTATTACTGTCTTGTTACTTTTGTGTTGAATCTAACACGAACCTTTGCAGATGGCTGTAAGTATGTCAAATCGATCCTATCAGTTAGATACAAGAGCTGATATGAAGGTTAGTTCCAGTATTTGATCCCTTCATATTAGCACATATCGTTTAAGCTGTTACTTTTTTAGCTTTGGGCTCTGTTTGGATGGGCTTATTGAGAAAGTTCTTTTCTAGTAAGAACTTATGTCAAGATTCTTTTTAAGATAAGAGATTCTATGTAAGTCTTTTTGTTTTTACTTAGGGTGGGTTTCAGCTGCTTGGAAGTGAATTCCTTGAGAAGTGAGCTATGTGAGAGTAGGTTGAAAAAATGAGTTCAGTTTTTATGTATCAGTTGTGGGAGTGGTGTTGGAGCTTCTTTTTTTGTGAGTGAGGAAATTGATTGGAAGTGAGTTGGAAGTGGATTTTGAAAGTGAGTTCACTTCGGGCAAAATTGAAACATGGGAAGTGACTCCAAACTCACTTTTTGGCAATAAAAAGTGAGTTCGGAGCAACTGAAACACGCCCTTATTTGAAAAGTTTAAGCAAATTGATTGAATTCAATCAAACATGAGTGATAAGACCAAAAAGACTTATATGCCAGAATGCAATTTATAAGCACTTTAAATAAGCCCATCCAAACGGACCCTTAATCTACCCATATGATTGAGTTCTTTGGTTGCTCAAATTTACACACACACAAAAAGTGGTTATCCATGGGTTAGGGTTTTAATTGATTTAGAACAACTAAAACTGACTTGAGGCAATTAAAACTCTTTCCCTGAGGTCTTATCATCTTAGGATATGATCTTGATACCATTTTTCGAGAATGTTGAATGGATTAGTAACTGTAATGCAGTGATTAACAGGTAAATTCAATTGCCGCGGTTGGATATATAGATACTTTACCCCAACATACTGTGGGAGCATTTGGGAGTGCTTTTAAAAGTACTTTTCTCGAACGGAGGATATTTTTGTCCAATATAAAAAAACGAGCTCAATTTTTGTTACCTAAAACAAACAATAATAAGATCTTACTACGTAGAAGTTTTGTATACTTTCTCAATTTTTAAATAAATTCTGTAGAAGATTGTAGAAGGTTTATTGGAAAACGTGAACTGAAAAATTAAAAAGATGTTTTTGGGGAACGCAATGCCAAACAGCTACTGTACCCTGTATGGCATCCATTACTTTTTCGTTTATTTTCTGAGTCATCATGGCATTCCGTTGTCATTCTCTATTCTAATATAATTGTCACACTGCGTTGTTTTAATTTGACTATGTATTGTTTGCGACACGTAATGAAAGTAATAGTTTGAAACTATTTTCTTTGTTCTTTTGTAGGCATTGAACAGATGGGGTTACTATCCATTGATCTTGATCGGTTCCTGGTTATTTGGAACAATCAATCGGATTCATGATTCCCTAAATCCTGGCCACAAGATCTTTTGGCTTTCAGTTGCCGATGTTGGTTTTTCTGGCCTTATGGTATGTACTTATCTTGTTTGAAAATTGTGTATCTTAGCATGTTGTAAATCTACGACGAGTTTTATGTATTATTATATCTGAATCATTTCGAATAGATGTCTGTGTTAAGTGGTATAAGGCCTTGTTGATGATGTCAAGGGCAATATTAGTTTGGTTCAGTATTTCTGTCTGTACAGATCACATTAACAAATTAGAGACTATCATATAACTAAGTATTATTTAGAAGGCATATGACTGGTGAACACTTGACATTACTATATTTGTATTAACATCTCATAGGGTAGTTTAAATCATTGGATTTGTACAACAAAGTAAGTGTGTTGTTGATACTAATGATAAGTTATTTTAGAGCTCATACCTAATGCGGACTTTTAATTGCTATACTCATTCCGGAATCCTTGAAATTGTAAAGTATAAAAATTGTGCCATGATCTTACAACGTCTTCCTTCGTTGGAAGCATATTTTTTAAGCGAAACAACCATCATGGCTTGTTTGAGATGTTTGGTCTTTTTTGTTGATAAATAGTTTTATCTTGGAAATCTATTCAATTTGTTGAAGGCATCTTATGGAAGTTAATACATGATTTCTTAAATTTAGGGACTATTTAATTCAATTGCTTATGGTCTCAATTCGTCCGTACGACGGGCACTAGCTGAAAGATTTAATATGTAAGTCTTGAATTGAATCTTCAAGTTGTGTACAAATGCCAGAATAGGATGTGTTTCTTGATCTAATTACTTGAATGTCGACAACTTTATCATGACGTATTGATAGGTGGATTCTTGAAGCATTGAGAAGGTCAGTTCCTTGGCTGAAGCCTAGAAGCGAACAACAAGATAGTGAGCTAGTCTCACTTAAACCTGAAGGGCAGCAGTAGAACTCGTTCATTTTCCACTGTGCATGGTTTCAGTGTAGTAACACTAACATAGAGCGCGTTTAGCTGATTTGTATTGCATCCTTCAAGACGGTAACAGAGCTAATTATTCCTTGAGCAGATACAAGAATATAATGATATCTGTAAATTGAGTTTAGTGGGAAATGTGTAAATACTGATTTTGAGTTGTGTAGATAACAAGGTTCTCTACTTCGTTTTGTTTGCTTGTTTAAAGAGTGTGAATTTCAGTAGAGTGTTAATGGTTTGAGACAAACAGTCACCCTTGTAAAGCATTAATATTCGTAAATTCTTGAAGTTACCTGGAAGATATTCGAAATGAATTTCTTTAAAGAGCAATCCTCTGAAGGAATTACTGTCAAGTTTGTCGAGTAGTGTAACATACCTATTTTTATATAAAGTCTAGTGTTGCTAGGAGTATAGTGCCTTCTCACTATACTATAATGCATTCTTATAATTGTAGTGTAATTGTGATGCAGTATAAATCTGATAAAAAAGGCAAAGTTTGTACTAGCTTTATACTTGTATTATATATTGTAATATAAACCATTCTGACAAGCTTTATACTATAAAGTGTACTATAAAGTGCACTATAAAGTGCTTGTACTAATTTTTACTTGTATAAAATGTATAAACTTTTTATACTAACTTTACACTTGTACTATAAACTCCAGTATAAAATTTTTATACTAGCGATAGAATTGTAGTTTAAAGTATAGTATAAAGTCTTTATATAGTGCATAGTTTATAAAGTGTTTGTACTAGTTTTTACTTGTATTACAAAATCTCGTATAAACGTTTTATATTAACTTCACACTTGTAGTATAAACTCTAGTATAAAATTTTTACTAGCTTTTGAATCGTAGTTTAAAGTATAGCATAAAGCCTTTATACTGCAGTGCAAAGTGTATTATAAAGTGTTTGTATTAGTTTTTACTTGTATTACAAAATCTCGTATAAACGTTTTATACTAACTTCACACTTGTAGTATAAACTCTAGTATAAAATTTTTACTAGCTTTTGAATCGTAGTTTAAAGTATAGCATAAAGCCTTTATACTGCAGTGCAAAGTGTATTATAAAGTGTTTGTACTAGTTTTTACTTGTAGTACAAAATCTAGTATAAATTTTTTATACTAGCTTTAGATTGTACTTTAAAGTACGTTTGGTAGTGCATACCAAACGCTGCGTTTCAATTTTTCTTTATTTCACGTTATCAATACATATTTTATAAGTATTTAGAAAATTTATTTAAAAATTTAGTTAGTGTAGAAAAATTTTACGTAATGAGATCTTTTTATTGCATATTTTTATTATTTTTTTAGAAGTAAAAAAATAGAGCTTGTTTTTCAAAAAGAATAAAAATACTTCTCATTTTAGAAAAGCTCTATTTCATAAGCAATCTCAAACTCACTACTCATTTTATACCGTAGTGCAAAGTGTATCAAAAAGTGCTTATACTAGTTTTTACTTGTAGTACAAAAATCTAGTATGAACGTTCTATACTTACTTCACACTTGTAGTATAAACTCTAGAACTTACTTTACACTTGTAGTATAAACTCTAGTATAAAATCTTTATACTAGCTTTAGAATCGTAGTTTAAAGTATAGTCTAAAGTCTTATACTAGCCTTATACCTGTAGTGAAAAGAGTATTATAAGAAATTTGTACTAGTTTTTACTTGTACTACAAAATCTAGTATAAACTTTTTATACAAATTTTACACTTGTATTATAAACTCTAGTATAAACTTTTTCTACTAGCTTTACAATTGTAGTTTAAAGTATAGCATAAAGCCTTTGTACTAGATTTATACCTATAGTGCAAAGTGTATCATAAGATATTTGTACTAGTTTTTATTTGTAGTATAAAATCTAGTATAAATTTTCTATACTAACTTTTACACTTGTAGTATAAATTCTAGTATAAAATTTTCTACTAGCTTTAAAATTATAGTTTAAAAGTATAGTATAAAGCCTTTGTACTAGATTTATACCTGTAGAGCAAAGTGTGTTATAAAGTGTTTGTACTAAATTTTACTTGTAGTACAAAATCTAGTGTAATTTTTTTATACTAACTTCACATCTTGTAGTACAACTCTAGTATAAAATTTTTATACTAGCTTTAGAATTGTAATTTAAAGTATAGAATAAAGCCTTATACTAGCTTTATACTTGTAGTGCAAAGTGTATTATAAAATATTTGTGCTAGTTTTGACTTATAGTATAAAATCTGTATAAACTTTTTATACTAACATTACATATGTAGTATAAACTTAGTATCAAAATTTTCTACTACTTTCAAAATTATAGTTTAAAGAATAGTATAAATTCTTTTTACTAGATTTATATCTGTAGTGCAAAGTGTGTTATAAAGTATTTGTACTAGTTTTTACTTGTAGTATAAAATCTAGTATAAATTTCTCATACTAACTTTACACTTGTAGTATAAACTCTAGTATAAAAATTTTATACTAGCTTTAGAATTGTAGTTTAAATTATAGTATAAAGCCTTTATACTGGCATTATACTGTAGTGCAAAGTGTATTATGAAGTGTTTGTACTAGTTTTTACTTCTAGTATAAATCTGTATAAATTTTTTATACTAACATTACACATGTAGTATAAACTTAGTATCAAAATTTTCTACTAGTTTCAGAATTGTAGTTTAAAGAATAGTATAAAGCCTTTGTATTAGATTTATACCTGTAGAACAAAGTGTATTATAAGATGTTTGTACTAGTTTTTACTTATAGTATAAAATCTAGTATAAACTTCTCATACTAACTTTACACTTGTAGTATAAACTCTAGCATAAAATTTTTATACTAGCTTTAGAATTGTAATTTAAAGTATAGTATAAAGCCTTATACTAGCTTTATACTTATAGTGCAAAGTGTATTATAAAATATTTGTGCTAGTTTTGACTTATAGTATAAAATCTGTATAAACTTTTTATACTAACATTACACATGTAGTATAAACTTAGTATCAAAATTTTCTACTACTTTCAGAATTATAGTTTAAAGAATAGTATAAATCCTTTTTACTAGATTTATACCTGTAGTGCAAAGTGTGTTATAAAGTGTTTGTACTAGTTTTTACTTATAGTATAAAATCTAGTATAAACTTCTCATACTAACTTTACACTCTAGTATAAAAATTTTATACTAGCTTTAGAATTGTAGTTTAAATTATAGTATAAAGCCTTTATACTAGCATTATACTGTAGTGCAAAGTGTATTATGAAGTGTTTGTACTAGTTTTTACTTCTAGTATAAATCTGTATAAACTTTTTATACTAACATTACACATGTAGTATAAACTTAATATCAAAATTTTCTACTAGTTTCAGAATTGTAGTTTAAAGAATAGTATAAAGCCTTTGTACTAGATTTATACCTGTAGAACAAAGTGTGTTATAAAGTGTTTGTACTAATTTTTACTTATAGTATAAAATCTAGTATAAACTTCTCATACTAACTTTACACTTGTAGTATAAACTCTAGTATAAAATTTTTATACTAGTTTTAGAATTGTAATTTAAAGTATAATATAAAGCCTTATACTAGCTTTATACTTGTAGTGCAAAGTGTATTATAAAATATTTGTGCTAGTTTTGACTTATAGTATAAAATCTGTATAAACTTTTTATACTAACATTACATATGTAGTATAAACTTAGTATCAAAATTTTCTACTACTTTCAGAATTATAGTTTAAAGAATAGTATAAATTCTTTTTACTAGATTTATACCTGTAGTGCAAAGTGTGTTATAAAGTGTTTGTACTAGTTTTTACTTGTAGTATAAAATCTAGTATAAACTTCTCATACTAACTTAACATTTGTAGTATAAACTCTAGTATAAAAATTTTATACTAGCTTTAGAATTGTAGTTTAAATTATAGTATAAAGCTTTTATACTAGCATTATACTGTAGTGCAAAGTGTATTATGAAGTGTTTGTACTAGTTTTTACTTCTAGTATAAATCTGTATAAACTTCTTATACTAACATTACACATGTAGTATAAACTTAGTATCAAAATTTTCTACTACTTTCAGAATTATAGTTTAAAGAATAGTATAAATCCTTTTTACTACATTTATACCTGTAGTGCAAAGTGTGTTATAAAGTATTTGTACTAGTTTTTACTTGTAGTATAAAATCTAACATAAACTTCTCATACTAACTTTACATTTGTAGTATAAACTCTAGTATAAAAATTTTATACTAGCTTTAGAATTGTAGTTTAAATTATAGTATAAAGCCTTTATACTAGCATTATACTGTAGTGCAAAGTGTATTATGAAGTATTTGTACTAGTTTTTACTTCTAGTATAAATCTGTATAAACTTTTTATACTAACATTACACATGTAGTATAAACTTAGTATCAAAATTTTCTACTAGTTTCAGAATTGTAGTTTAAAGAATAGTATAAAGCCTTTGTACTAGATTTATACCTGTAGAACAAAGTGTATTATAATATGTTTGTACTAGTTTTTACTTGTAGTATAAAATCTAGTATAAACTTCTCATACTAACTTTACACTTTTAGTATAAACTCTAGTATAAAATTTTTATACTAGCTTTAGAATTGTAATTTAAAGTATAGTATAAAGCCTTATACTAGCTTTATACTTGTAGTGCAAAGTGTATTATAAAATATTTGTGCTAGTTTTGACTTATAGTATAAAATCTGTATAAACTTTTTATACTAACATTACACATGTAGTATAAACTTAGTATCAAAATTTTCTACTAGTTTCAGAATTGTAGTTTAAAGAATAGTATAAAGCCTTTGTACTAGATTTATACCTGTAGAACAAAGTGTATTATAAGATGTTTGTACTAGTTTTTACTTGTAGTATAAAATCTAGTATAAACTTCTCATACTAACTTTACACTTGTAGTATAAACTCTAGTATAAAATTTTTATACTAGCTTTAGAATTGTAATTTAAAGTATAGTATAAAGCCTTATACTAGCTTTATACTTGTAGTGCAAAGTGTATTATAAAATATTTGTGCTAGTTTTGACTTATAGTATAAAATCTGTATACACTTTTTATACTAACATTACACATGTAGTATAAACTTAGTATCAAAAGTTTCTACTACTTTCAGAATTATAGTTTAAAGAATAGTATAAATCCTTTTTACTAGATTTATACTTGTAGTGTAAAGTGTGTTATAAAGTGTTTGTACTAATTTTTATTTGTAGTATAAAATCTAGTATAAATTTCTCATACTAAATTTACACTTGTATAAACTCTAGTATAAAAATTTTATACTAGCTTTAGAATTGTAGTTTAAATTATAGTATAAAGTCTTTATACTAGATTATACTGTAGTGTAAAGTGTATTATGAAGTGATTGTACTGGTTTTTACTTCTGGCATTAAATCCAGTATAAACTTTCTGTACTATCTCTACACTTGTAGTGTAAACTCTAGTATAAAATTTTTATACTAGCTTTACAACAGTAGTTTAAACTATAGTATAAAGCTTTTATACTAGATTTATACATGTAGTGAAAAGTGTATTTTAAAATGTTTTACTAGTGTTTACTTGTAGTATAAAATCTAGTATAATTTTAGCATAAAATCTAGTATAAACTTTGTATACTAAATTTTCACTTGTAGTATAAACTCTAGTATAAAACTCTTATACTAGCTTTAGACTTGTAGTATTAAGTGTAGTGTTAAGCCTTTGTATTAGATTTATACCTGTAATGCAAAGTGTATTATTAAGTGTTTGGTACTAGTTTTTGCTTGTAGTATAAAAATCTAGTATAAACTTTATATACTAACTTTTCACTTGTAGTATAAACTTTAGTATAAAAACTCTTATACTAGCTTTAGACTTGTAGTATTAAATGTAGTGTTAAGCCTTTGTACTAGATTTATACCTCTAGTGCAAAGTGTATTATAAAGTGTTTGTACTAGTTTTTGCTTGTAGCATAAAATCTAGTATGAACTTTGCATACTAACTTTTCACTTGTAGTATAAATTCTAGTATAAAACTCTTATACTAGCTTTAGACTTGTAGTATTAAGCCTTTGTCCTAGCTTTATACTTGTAGTGTAGAGCGAATTATAGAGCTTTATGTACTAGCTTTATACTTTTAGCGCAATAAGCTGTACGCTACTAATTGAACCAATAGTAATTTCTGAACTACATGCTCCAAGTAATATCACAACTACACACAGTGGGTACGAAAACTGAAACCATCACCTAAAATTTTCTACATTAACTTCTCACAAACAAAAGCACTTGTTCTACATGATTCAGTTTTCAGAAACACTTCATATCAAACATTCATCAGTTATAATAAAACCACTAAAGCTTCTGAAATTCAACATCAAAATCTCTGATTCAGCACAAGCAAACTATTCTATTGGAGTTACTCAAGCATCTAAGAAAAGAAATGTTGCAGTTACATTTAATAGCTCGTTGCTGAACTACTCCAACGCTCCCTTAGGACCCCAAGAGATTGCGTACAAGCAATTAACAGTACCCTGATAGTAGCCTTTACTTCTTCAAATAATGTTTTACAAATTGAACTTGAATATTTATAATCAACCAACTCTGATAGGCAAATTTATAAGCTTAAAACCTACGGATTTACCTTGTAGACTTGACGAGCTTTACCTTTCTTACATGGATGAAACTGAGCTTCCGCTCCATCTAACAGTAATAGGGCTGCGAACAACATGGACACCATCAAACCATTCGATTGAACCGAAGCTTTGAGATCCCGCAGCTGGAGCAGTCTTAGAAGTGGACTCAAATGTGATAGTGTATGACAAACTCTGCTCGGTTGAATGGAATGCAAGCTTGCTTGGATTTACAGTAATAGTAACATTTGGGGGGTTGGAAACGGTAACCTCGTACACAGAATTGGCTTTTCCCACATTCCTCACAGTTCTGGTGTAGTTTCTAACATTTGTGTTTGAATCAAAAACAACAGAAAATGAAGGGTAGTTGAGATCACCTGGGTTCTCTAATGCCTTTGTAGAGCAGTTCACCTTGGTGGCACCGCTCGTGAATACTGCCAGTTGCTGATCGGTGTACCCAAGAGAGCAGAGGAATGCCAGGTAGTCGTCAACAGTAGCATCATAAATCAATCCAGGATTAAGGGCACGGTTAGGATCGACATGTCCTGCCCCACGGACAAACGGTGTGGATTCTTCTCCAGTGGCCAAATCTTTGATTGTGTTACCAGCATTGTCCAAATTGTAGGCTGTTGTTACCAAAGCAGATTTCACAGCTGCTGGGCTCCAATTGGGGTGTGCCTTTCGGAGCAATGCAGCAAGGCCACTGACGTGTGGGCATGACATTGAAGTGCCTGAGATAATGTTGAATTCAACTCTACGACTATCAATATCAAGATCTGTCGGTGATTGATGCCCTGTCCATGCAGCAAGGATGTTTACACCTGGGGCAATAACATCTGGCTTGAGAATTTCTGGGGAACGGTAGCTTGGCCCTCGACTTGAAAATGCGGCAACACGTGGAGCCAGCAGTGATGATCCAATAACAGTCCCACGGAAAATTATGTTGGCCGTTGCATTACTAGATGACTTGATGTATTCCCGGATCTTGTCACCCTCCTTTTGGCCTACCATTGTTGCTGGAATGAGGTGAGAGTCTGCAAGTAGCTCTTCACCATTATCGGCTGTATTTGCCATGATCATGCCCACACCGCCAGCAAGCTTAACAGCACTGCCTTTTGCAACACGGGCATTGCCACCACGATCACACACAACGATTTTCCCAGCAACCAGGGAGGAATTCAGCTGGCCAGAGTAGCAATACTGAGAACCACAGTCTCCACCATAGACTAAAGGGTATCCGGAATTGGCCAAGGGATCACCAGCATAGAGAGAGACACCAGACAGAATTGAACCATCACCAAGAGCTACATCTGCAGGAAAGTCACGGTCCACAGTCGAAGCACCAACAGTGAGTATCCAGGGAGCAACATTGACTACTGTATAGGCCCCAGGACCGGAGTTTCCAGCAGAGCAAGAGACAACAATTCCTTCACGGACAGCTGCGAATGAGCCGATGGCAATTGAATCATGGTAGTAGGGAGGAGGATAACCATTGGCACCGACAGAAAGTGATATAATATTGACACCATCAGCTACAGCAGAGTCAAATGCCGCGAGTATGTCAGAGTCATAGCAGCCATTGGACCAGCAGACCTTATAGGCAGCGATACGTGCCCGTGCTGCCATTCCCCGGGCCTCGCCACGGGCATAGGAGTAGAAGCCCGCCGAGGGGACTGCAGAGCCTGCTGCAGTGGAGGCAGTATGTGTGCCATGGCCCTCAGTGTCTAACGGTGACTTGGATTCTGTCGTCTCATCAACTGGCCAGCCCATTGCAGCCTCGTAACCTGTTGCAGTAACAGCAATTGGTCATGAATGGTTCTTGGGTTCCAAAACCAAATAATAATAATGCATCAAGACGCACCATGCTCTGATCAGAAAAACATTTGCAGCAAGAACAACGGATACAAATGGTTTCTTGAGATTGCTAAATGCTACTGCTAGAAGCAGAAATCGCCAATAGACAACTGCAAAATTTTTTAGGAATTGAATTACACTGATCATTCTCTCCTTTTATATACATACAACAATTATTACTCAGGAACAAAACAGACAAACTTGAATACTTCCAATGATCGAATGAACCACTAATGAACTAACACAAATCAAAACTTCACAAGCAGCTACATCTCAAACCAAGCTGCCAATATTATGGAGCTTAAAAGCATTCAACACATTTGATGAGCTATTTACTTCTAGGAACACCGACTCCAATGGAGCACAATAACTTTGATTTTATCGAACTCAGCACGCAGATTTCATCAGTTAACATAAAATATCAATCAAAAAATCTAAAAGTATTCTTTAATTGTCTCAAATTGATTCACCTTGCAGATAACCAGAGCATCTGAACCACTACTTAGCATACTCAACGCAATGAAGAGTTAAAGATTCAATGTAGTCAGATTCAACATGTAAATTCATCTAAAAAATTCTTCATTTAACTCAAACTTCCTTCACATTTTCATAAAACCTGGGCATCTAAAGTAACAAAATTAAGCATACTCGAGGCAATGAAGTATTAAAGATTCAATTTTTATCAAACCCAACATGTATTGATATAAAAAGTTCTTATTTGATTTTTAAAAAAATAAAAATAAATTAAAATTTTTTTTTAAGGTCACCTTTATAGAAAACCCTGGCACCAATGAGCTTATTATTACACAAAGTGGAGCCATTGAAATCCTTATACGTCTCGCACGTTCCCTTCCACTTCGTCGGGGGCGGAGGCAACCCGTCATCATCAAAACTCCTCCGATCAATCGGATAGATTCCGGTATCGATCACTCCGACAACAACGTCCGAAGCGTAGTTAGATTCCGGCCAGATACCCGAGTCGTCCGAAAGGTGTAAGAATGAAGGCGTGTGCGTCGTGTGAATCTGCCTCACTCCGTCAGGGATAACGGAGACAACGTCGGAGTGACGGCTTATGAAGGCTGCTTGAGATTCAGTTAATCTTGCGGCGAACCCGTGAGACGCGAATGAGTAAGAGTAGAGTAAGCGAGCGGCAGGTGTACTGGAACTATCGCTGCCGTCCGAGTTGACGGAGGAGAGTGAACGGAGAAGGCGAGTGTACCAGTGATGGTAGGTTGGTGATGACCTGGGTTTGTGAGATGTTGAAACATGGATTATGTAGGTTTGTTGTTTGCTGTTTGTTGCTGATATCGATTGCACCAGAAATAGATTGAGAAGAAGAAGAAAGCTTAGATTGAGCTTAGCCATTGTTGTTGTTCTTCTTTCTTCTCTGAAACAGAGAAAGAAGAAGAAGAGATGGAAATGAACCAACCAGAAAATGATTGGATGGATACACAAAAAACTGTTATAGACAGATACGTTATGTTTTTGCATCTGAATATCCGATTAATTACACTATTACCACTAGATTAGAATGCGCTTGAAATTGCTTCTTCTGATTTTCAACAAATATTCTTTATTTTACGATTTTATAATAAAATTAGATAATATATTATAAAATTTATTAAAAATTAATAATTTATAATAAATTTTATATTTTCAAATTTTATAATTATTTATTTTTGTTATTTAAAATAAAAATAAATCTTATTTATTAAAATATAATAAAATTATATTTTAATTTTTAAAAATATTTTTTATAAGCACTCTTAAATGAAGCTTAAAAACTGTATTACTCAGTGAGTGCTAATGGCATAATGTAAATAACATAACAATACAAAAAAACATTTTAAGCAATTACCTTTTGTTTAACAAAAGCAAGAACATGTCAATAGAGATTAGAGAACTAAGAATGTTAGGTAAGTGCTAATGGTATAAAAGTAAATAAGAGAAACAATGAGAGTATTTCCTTGATCGGATGAAAACAAGATAGATACTTGTTGGGCCAATGGCATGAAAATTGAGCCAGGATAACTGGGTAGATACATTAACCGGACAGAGATTGCCACGTTGTTTTTTTAAAACTTCCAATCCTGTTTTAAATAGTGGCCCGGTTAGGTTGAGCTGCTTCTTATCTTCTATGTAATAAACAATTTTATTACGGAAATTTTTTTTATATTATTTAAAATTTTTAAATATTTATAAAATATATATTAAAAAATATAAAATAAAAAAAATTAGAAAACAATTTTTCAATATGATGCAAAACGCACCCTAATGAATCCGCTATTTAATTTTCAACTTATTTTATTTTTTCATTCTAATTTTTCTTTTATTTTATAAATTTTTATAAAATTATTTTAAAAGTATAAAATATTTAAAATTCAAATTTTATTATTACTTATTTTTTGTATTAGAAATAAAATAAAAACTTATTAAAAGTATATTTTTGTTAAAAAAGCACTTCAAACACCTCGTAATGATATTTAAAAATATTTAAAAGGAAAATAGTTTATTATTTTAAGAAAATAAATTTTATTTTTATCTTCAAAAATTAAAATTATTAATGATAAAATTTTAATGACATAGAATTTTTTATAGTTTTTCAATAAATTTTACAATGTATATCTTTTTAGAAATAATTATAAAACACAAAAATTAGAATAAAGAAAAGAAAAATAAAGCCAGAGATGCAACTATGTTTTACAAAACAGAAACACAGACAGCATACAGCGGCAATACATCAGTGGTTCGATTGTAGTAAAGGTTTGGGTGTGCTTATTTTGGAATATATTATAGTAAATTTTAAAATTAAATTTGATAAAAATTTTATATTAAAGTTTTTATTATTATATATTAAAAATTAAAATTATGATGTACGAAAATACGCCAAAAGCAAAAGAATGAAATGTTGAAAAACTAGTCTGAGTCAACAGCATACAGCACGTGCTTACCCACGTGACGTTGCCGCTGCCATCAGCAATTTATTAATTATGACACAGGTACACCAGCGAACTGGGCCTAACTAAAGGCCTGTTTAGACCGATTGGGTCGACATCAAAAACGCATCAGCAAAACCAGAAACACTATAGTTGGAACTAACATCAACTCTTGAGAAATAAGTTGAACATAAATGTTTAGTACATGGAATGATTCATTACTAAATAACATTCACTCAGCTGTCTGCTTAATGCAATCAACATTAATCGAAACATGGTTGTTTCCCCGGGCAATAAAGATACTGATCTTGTCTAGGCAGCTGTTGCGGGCTTCTGCTTCTTTGGCATGCGGTAGCCACCAACAACACACGCATGATCTCTTTCGAATGGTTCAAGGGTTACTTGCTCGGAAGGCTTGAATTGCTCAGCTTGTAGCTTCTTCACTTCCTGAGCAAACACCGCCTCTGCTGGAACGGTAGAGTCTATGCAGTTCGCCTAGTGAAACAAAACAATGAGCTCATTAGGAGTAGTCCATACTAAAAATCATCTGTTGTAACTAAAATCCAAACAACAACAAAAACTTGAGCAAAGAACGCACCTTAATTGATATCACAAAGTGGCCACCATCCTTTAAGAAGTAGGAGGCATTGAGGGCTAGAATTCTTGCCTATAGAACATGAAATAAGGCATTCATGAAGGAGCAAGATAAAATCAGTATAGTCATCCAACATGTAAGTCACCAGTTTGAAGAACCCTACACTAAATTGAACTGCGTCAATGGTCCTTCTAACAACAACAAACCATACAACTAGCAGTAGCTTTTAGCTGCAGCCGACACACATGTTGTTAGAAGTCAGGCATGGCTTAATAAATTAGATCTATCTTTTATTACATGCATGATCTTTTGAAGTCAGGCATCGATTTACTAATGCAATCCAGCCTGACCAAAAAGCTATCACTTAGACCACCTCTACAATAAGCTAGATAAAAGATACAACAGCTAACAGCAATACATCTATTCTATTCTTCAATATCAGAAACACTTTTTCCTGCAAGTGTCTGCTATATTATTGTGAAGTTAAGCTAAATACACAAAAATATATTTCTGATGGAAGAATTCACAGGACAAGTATGATGAGAACTTAGAAATTAGTTAACCAAAATAAGATGAATTATGTTTTAGAGTAAGATAAAGACACGAACAAAAATAAGATTGTGTCAATCTAGAATATATTGAAATCTTATAAATGAAACATAATACAGAAAGGTGTGGGCTTTCTAACTTCAATTATGCATCAGATACCCGAATCTGTGTCATCCAACTTGACGCCCTAAAGGGGAATCCGGGTAAGCCATCAAATGCTTGAAGTTAAGCAAGCTTTCCAGAAATTAAGCACACGTGACACCAAAAAGACAAAAACAAAAAACTACCGAAGAAGAAAAATTTTATTTGGAATCTAGCTTACAACTATCGAAAAAATAATAGGTAACAAGGCATCAGTGGAAACTCGAATGTGCATCATCCATTATGATGTCCTGAAGGGGAATCCGAGTAACTCATCATGTACTGAAATAGAAACATCCCAAAATGCATTACAAACACCTATGAATTCATGCAAATTAGCAACCATGAAAATTACTTCACATCCTCCATGATAACTCAAACAAAAATGTCATGACCTACAATACCTACAAAGAAGTACGGTGCACAAAGAAGTTATAACATATTGAAATTAAGCCACAAAACATTATGTGCCAAAACAACAATTTTATCAGGGGAATTCTTTGTTATGCCACAAAATTTCATGCACAAATTATAGGAACTAAAAACTTTATGCAGTTCTTGAATATGGATAAATAAAACAATCAACAATCTAGTAGTAAGAAAGGCAAGCATACACATAGAAGGTGTAAAAGAGGAATATTCGCACCAAAAACTAGAAGACTATATTTCAAACCTGATCTGGCTGGGCAACATCGGAAAATATAACATCAACCATTCCGACCAACATTCTATACTTTGCAGGATGTCTAGCATCTTCAATAATAGGAATTACATTTGTTCTCTTCTTTGCCATGTTCACAAGGTCCCTGCCACTTCTATGAGAAAACTCAACAGCATATACCATTCCAGTCTGCAAGTCCAATCAAGACAGACACAAAAGAATTTCACACATGCTCCTAGTAAGCCAATTTATGGAAAAATAAATCCTTATTCAAAGGTAGGAAAAAGAAGCATACAGGTCCAACAATGTCAGAGACATGAGAAACAGTTGTCCCCGAAGCAGCACCAAGGTAAAGTACTCTAGCTCCAGGTGCCTATAAACAAAGAGTTAATCAGAATTCTCCGAAACAGAGAAAACATATGTTGCAGGCATCATATGCAGAAACAAATCTGAAAGATGACGTTTTACTACCTAGCAAATTATACAATCACAGTTCAACAATCACTAACAGCCAACTTCCTCAGAAGGCTTACAAGTAAGACATAAAGTTCCTAATATCACCATAATAGACTAACAGATGGAAATTCTTATGTAAATTCAACATGATCGTATGCATCAAACTAAAAACATCTATCTAGTTGTCCGCGACCTTTTATGAATCAAACAACCACAGCAGAATAATATGATGTGATGGTCTTTCACTTATAAACACTATTAGACATAACAACAATTTAAGCTAGCAGTTATCCACTAATAAAGAGCACTCACAATCCAGATATTGTCAACACCACCAAGAATAGCAGCAGCAAGCTTTGATCTGAAGGGGTTCCACACTCTGTACTCCATCTTGCTCCCATCTTCATTCTGCAATCCACAAAGACCAATTAATACCTTTTTCACCAAACTGAACACAAGCTTGAAACAGAAGTCGCAGCTTTTGCAATTACCGGCACAGCAATCCTCTTCTCGCCATAGACCGATTCTCCAGGGACCATGTTCTTAGTGCAAAGAGCATCTTCTTTGCCCTTTGCAATGAAAACACCTTCATGTCTATGTGGCTCAACAACAACCTTGCTTCCTCCCTTCATTCCACCACCACGACCTCCACGGCCTCTCCCCGCCCCACGTCCGCCACCACGGCCTCCACCACGACCTCTACCACCAAAGCCTCCACTATCACCTCTTCCACCACCACCACGGCCCCTACCTCTACCACCACCACCATCACTACGGCCTCTGAAGCCACCTCCACGTCCTGATTTCATTCAGAAAAGTTAAATAACAGAAAAAAAATTCTGGTAGATAATAACATCATCAGAGCTTCACTCCAAATAAAAATTTTTCACTTAAGGGAAGAAAACTAATGAATGCAGTTATCTAAACTTACAACAACATCTATTTTTCTCGTTACCTGATCATGAATCAAAACAAAATCACCAAAACAATTACTAACTACTTCAAAAATTCCTACCATCTGATCATGTTTCGAAAAAATGAAATAACAAAATTCCACTAAATAATGACTAGCAAGCCCTAGCGCAGGAACTAAAACAAGTTAAAAACATATAAAGAAGACATTCCACATGAAATGCAGAAAAAAAAAAAGAATCCCCACCACCTGGTATGATTCAAAAACATGAAACATACAAACAAACACAAAGTTACTAATTACAACCAACAAGTCTTAACACTGCTAGCCATTTAATAAAAGTTTTTAAAAACTTTAGAAGGAAAAAAGCTCACCAAAAGTCAAGCATTCCACATGAAATCAAAGAATAAAGAAACTTTCAACAATCTTTAAGCTTACAAAACAACTATAATAACCAATCGAAACCTAAAATTTCTTTGTATAATGACTAACAAGCCCTAACACAGTTATAGTAGTTCCAAAATGTTACACCGAAATCAAACACGTTCCACATGCACTCAAACAAAAAACTTCAACGATCTTCTAACACCAACAGATTACCACTTCAGAATGAAATTTCAAAAATTTCAAGGGATCTAGAGCAAACAGCAGAAAAACCGAATCAATCACCGACTTCAGAAGGGAAAAACATTTGAAACACGAGTCTTACAGTGCTGAATCTATCTAAATAACAGAAACAATGAGAATTAGAGTTGAAATATTGAAATAATTTGATTACCTCTTGGGGGCCTCATGATTGCGGCTGATAGATTTTTGAGAGAGAGTAGAAGAGCTGAGAAAGGAAAGCGACGATTTTATAAAGGGAGATCGCTGAGAGAGAGAGGGTTTAGGGTTTTCAGAAAGTTTTCGTATTTGCAGGTTAGGTTTAGTTGAATTCTCTTATAACAGGTTACACCCGGTTTTCTAATGGGATGGGCTTGGTTTTACTCTTTGCCTGATGGGCCCTAGTAAATGGGAGGTGAACTATTATCAAAATTACGAGAGATGGACGACAGAAAAATTATATTTGTTCTATTTTAAAAAAAATTTTAAAATGTTTCGAATTACTTATACAACAAAATTTTTAAATAAAATGTTTTCCTTTTATTTAAAAAATGAGCTATATGTTTATTTTAAATAAATAATAATATAATCTAAAACATTTCTATATTTTTATTTTAAAATAATTTTATAATATATTATAAAATTTTTATTAAAAAATTTTAAATAAAAAATATTTGTTGAAAAGCTTCTGTAAGCAATGTCAAATCGTACTCTAAGAATAATGTTGCTATATTTTATTTATTAAATTATAAAAGTTTAATTTAATAAAATAATAAAATTTGTAAAATTAATACGATAAGTTCTATTTTAGAATGACAATTTATCTCTTTTATGAAAAATAATACTTAATACGAAAATATCTTGTGATTATATTACTATTGTCACGAAAGTTTACTTATTAACACATATGAAAATAAAATTTTAATATTTAAAAGTTAAATATCAATCAAATTTACCTCATTAATTTATTTTATTTTTTAAAAACTCAACTCTTAAAATTTGACTTACAAATTAATCAAGAATAAATTTAAAAATTTTATTGAACCTAGACTTAAGTGTTGTTTGGAAGTATCTTTTAGCTCTTTTTTACTTTATATTTTTAATTTTATGTTTTTTAATATATATTTTATAAAAAAATTTTTAATTTGAAAAGTATAGAAAAAAATTTATATCGTAAAATCTATAATGACATTTTTTTAGATAAAAAATAAATCTTTATTTTAAAATATTTTTATTTAAAATATTTTATTATTGTAAAAACACTCTCAAATATTTTCTTATTAGATTTGAACCGTTAATTGCAATAAAATTAAAAAACATTATTTATCTGCGGTAATAGTTTTAAAATAGATAAGCTCTTGAAATAATATAACAACATAATTAGTGTAGAAGATTTGGACTCACTAGTTTCATTCTCACAGTTTATTTTCCTTCACCAATTTATTACTTTCATGTAATAAAGAATGACTTTGGTGACAATTTACTATGAAAAATAGCATTCTTTGAATGCCTAATCATTAACAAAGTAATAAATTACAAGCTAATATTTCCCAAAAAAATAAATAAACCCTTCAAATCTCTCCCGAGAAATTAAAAAAAAAAATTCAAAATCATCTTGCTAACATTTCAAGATGATCCAATGATATATATACACACCATGTTTCCATCAATCTCAAATCTTGTTCTACGTCCAGTGATGCTTGCATGGGGAGAGTTCTTTTGTTTAAAGTACGAGATAATTAAACCGGCGTTACCGGCGATCTAACCTTTAACCTCTCCTCGGAGAATTCCTGTACCGTCCATTTTCTCCGTTCATGTAACGAACTCTGGCAGTGTGCAGCGTCGTCGACTGCGGCGATCTTGTTTTATGTGTATGACTGCTGCCATCACTACTAATACCTTCTCTCTGTTCCATCTTCTCGCCGCCATTTTCATCCTTCTTACCATCTTCAGGTTTAAAAGTGAAGACAAAATTATCCATAGGAATGTCCTTGAGCTCGAGGAGTGGCTCCAGTGCCTCAACGACTTCTCTCATCTGCGGCCGATTCTTCGCGCTTTGGCTAAGACAACGGTAAGCCAATGCCGCCGCCTTCTGCGCTCCTTTGACGGAGTACTGACCGTTAAGGTTCCGGTCTATGATCCTGTCCAACTTCGAGGGGCTGTTCAAGTAAGGCTTTGCCCAGTCCACAAGGCTTTGTTCTCGGCTTGGCCGTTTCTTGTCTACCGATCGTCGTCCGGTTAGAAGTTCGAGCAACACTACTCCGAAACTGTAGACGTCGCTCTTTGCAGTAAGATGACCTACAGAATAAATACGTTATCGTTAAATTTTGTTTTCAAAAATTTAGTCCTACTCACTTATAAACTTTGTGCAATTCTATATATCGCTTTAGAGAGCGTTTAGGCCTTTTCAATTCTTATTATATATTTTTTAATATATATTTTATAAATATTTAAAAATTTTGTTAAAAACTTTTAAAATATAAAAAAATTTTACATAATAAAATTTTTTTATTACATATTTTTATTATATAAAGCTCGCTTTTAAAAAAAATAAAAATATTTTTCATTCTAAAAAAAATTTTATTTTATAAACACTTTCAAATGACTACTAAAAATTATAAATTAATAGTAAATAATTTTATTATTATTTACTTTTATTTTATTAGAATAAAAAAATAAAATTTATTTTTTAAAAATTTTAAATTTTTTATTTTATAAATACTTTTAAATATTTTTTGTAGTGTGTTACCTGTCATGACGTATTCAGGTGCAGCGTAGCCCTGGGTACCCATTACACGGGTTGAAACATGAGTGTCGTCTCCTTCAGGTCCGTCTTTAGCCAACCCGAAATCCGATAGCTTCGCTTTATACTCCTAAAATTCAAAAGAAATTTAAAATTTGTATTAAATCAAAAGAGTCAAACTATTCGCGAAACTTCCTAACTACTTCCTACAACAACAAAAAAACAGGTCAACATTGACCGGAACTTCTTCTGCTGAAAACAAAAACGAAGCTGGCGTCTTTGCAAGTTTAGCGGGTTTCTTGTCGATGCCAGCTGAATTAAAACACGCGCAGTACGCTAAGTGTGTTTTAAATTTTTGATAGAACTGAAATTGAATTCTGAAATTAAAAATTAAAATTTGGCAGAAAAAGTGAGTTGGAAAAAAAATTTAAAACAAGTTCTTACCGAATCGAGTAATATATTCGAAGCTTTGAAATCTCTGTAAATTACAGGCTTATCGGCTTCGTGTAAAAACACGAGCCCTTTCGCTGCTCCTACGGCGATCTTCAGTCTCGTCAACCACGGCAACGGCGCCGCAAATCCTACAAAAAACAAATTTTAAAAACGAATTAAATTAACATTTCTTGGACGATTAATTATGCAATATTTTAAGTTTATATGAGGAAATTAATGTTTTGTTTTTGTTTGAAGATTAAAACTTACTTCTGAACAAATGGTTTTCTAAGCTGCCCTTGGTCATGAACTCATAGACAAGAAGCCTATGTTCATCTTCATAGCAATACCCAATCAACTTCACAAGGTGCGGGTGTCTTAACTGCCCTAAAAATATAACTTCAGCCTGTGGAAAAAAAAATAAATAAATAATCAAAATCAATAAAATTCGCGTAAAAATTTGCGTAAAAATTTGTTGAGAATAATTTGCAAGTACTTACAAGCCATTCCCTATGACCCTGAGGACCTTCTTGATCTAAAAGTTTAACGGCGATGGGTTGCGGTTTCAGGCCAGGCTTGAGCTTGTCATCAACATAACCCTTATAAACAGGTCCGAAGCCGCCTTCTCCGATGAAGTTGCTTCTTGAAAAGCTCTGTGTGATAACCTTCAACTCTGCTAAAGTGAAAACATAAAGGTTTGATCCGACCAAAGATAACGATAAGTCTTCCGGCGTAGCACAGTTGCTTAGGTCGGAGAAGGATGCCCGTGTCGGCGACGGTTGATGCGCGACGCGTTTCTGCGGCTTAGCTACAGGAACAATGCTGTTTTTCTGATGATCACGGTCGTTTTCCTCTCCGAAGCAGCCGGAAAAGTAAGACAACCATGAAGACGGTGAAGTTCGCTTCTTCATGATGGATTACAATCTCTAAGAAGCAACTAAGCGTGTGACGGATTGATTATAACAGACAGAAGGATTGATTATAAAAGAGAAGAGAGAGAGTGTGAAGGGGTTAGGGAGGAGTTGTTGAAGACTTTGTCTAAGAAATGAACGCATAGCACAAGCAATATATATAGAGGAAGAATTTCAAAGGATTTTAAGGTCTTTGGTGGAGGTTGACTTTTGGGAACACGCTGTGATGTAATAGAGAAGATTATTATATATATTAATATATATTATCTAATGAGAGAAGGAATGAGATTGTGGTGTCTTATAGTTTTCTATTTTAATTTCATTTTTATCAACTTTTTAAAATTTCAAAATTTTCTATAATATTTCTTAAAATTTTAAAAATAATATATATATATAAGTTCTACATGTATATTTCTATTATTTAATAATATTTTATTTAAGTAATCTCAAACTATGTCTATGTGAAAATATAAATAAGCGTTTATTTGATCTGAAATTTAAAAAAGTTTTTATGATTTTTATATGCATTTTATAATTTGTATTTATAAAAACTAATTTCATACATACTTTTTTGGAAACTTATTTTTAGATCACTTATGAACAAATAAACACATCCTAAATAAAAAGAAAGACGAAGTCTATTTGGTTTTATTTGCATGACTTGATTGAAGTTGAAAATATTAAGACATCAATTAGGACTGTTTCTATCTTTGTTTTTGTTTTTGTCTTTTTTTTTCTTGAATTCGAACTTGTTTTAATTGCATAGGGATGTTTACTACTCAACAACTGCTTTAATGAAAAGGATAGGTTTTTAATTATATGCATTACATTTGTTTAGCGTTCTTTTCATAAAAAAAGAATTTTCTAAAAAATAATTTTTAAAACAAAATTTTAAAAATATAAATTATATATAACAAATTATTATATATTTTTTAAAATGTTATGCAAAAAAATACATCCTAATAAATCTAATTATAGGAAATGTTTGGAAGTAATTTGAAAAAAGTTTATTCTAAAATAATAAAATAAGTAATAATAAATTCTACGTAAAATATTTTTATATTTGTAAATTTTAAAAAATTTTATAAATATTGTGAAATATTTATTAAGAAATAAAAATTAGAATGAAAAGTATATCAAAAGCAATTTCAAACATTTCTTTAGTATATGGATTTTCTCTGGCCAATTGATTTTAGGTTGATTTAGGTAATCGCCCATAGTTAAGTAAAGAAGGAAGTAAACATTAATTTCAGCATAAGAACAAAAATAAATAATAATAATAAAATTTTTCTATTTAAGGTAGGAAAAGTTATAAACAGCCTATCAATACAAGTCATTCATTTCATGATCATTAGGGTTGGCTTAACTTTCTTAATGATTAACAATTAAAATAAACTTACTTGTAGTTGTAGGTGTAAACCCACCTCACCCAATTAGATTAAACTGATAATTTCTTACCTAATACAAATATTCTAGAATGAATGACTAGATCTAGAAGTCAAAAAGTCATTGCATGGGCATATTTTTCAATAAATCAAATACTACTTTTTCTTTTCAAAATTTGAATTTAATTACTTCATATATTTCAATTGTCATTCTGAATTTAAGTTCTACTTTCACTTTATATCAAATTCCAGTTCTATTAAAACTTAATTTTAAACTTCACTTGATTTATTTCAAATATTACTCAGATCTCTACTTCTACCCAATTTTATTTTTTGTCAAACTTTACTTTAACAAAATTTAATTTCGTAAAATTTAGTTACGTCAATTTGAAACACGCACTAAATTTTTTTTTACCAATTCAATTTTAACTCAATTTCAATAAAATAAATATAAAAATTTAATCTTCAGTTTAAAATTTTATTTCTAACGATCACATTTTCAAATTAAAAAAGTAATTCAAATTATTTTTGATATAAATAAATATAAAAATATAATTATTTTTTACCAGTTAATTTTTAAATAACTTTTTAAAAATAAGTTAAAACTCATTTTCTGAAGTTCTATTTGTAAAAATAAATATGTCCTAGTGTCAATTCTATATATGCATAGTCAGAAGCTTCTTCTATACAGTTTGGAAATTATTATTATTATTATTAGCAAAAACAAACGTGAGATTTATGTCGTAGGAAAGTGACTAATTATTTGCTTAAAATTTTGAAAATTTAAAAATGTATAAAAAATTATATGTCATAAAATTATTATATACAACTTTTTTCAGATAAAAAATTAAATTTAATTCTTAAAAAATTGTAAAAATATTTTATATTTAGTATTTTTAAATGTCTTTTGAAATTGTTTATAAAAAATATTTTTACAAAGAGTTCTAAAAAATGTTTTAGAAAATAAATTTATATTTTCAACTTAAAAGTAAAAAGTTACATAGATAATAATCTTTTATGGCGTAAACTTTTTATAAAAAATTCTAAAATACTACAAAACTTTTTGAAAATGAAATAACTAAAACAAAATCAAATAAAAAACATAAGGAAAATACCAACTAAATCTAATTATTTTACCTTGTAGAGATATTGACTAATTAATTAAGTATTTACTCAGATCTAATAATAATTAATGAATAATTAAGTTGTAATTTCACTAGATCTAGTTTGGACAGCTATATTTATTTTTTCTACATTATAGAGAATTGACTGGTTAATTAAGTACTTATTTTAATCTAATGACAACTAATGAGTGATTATGCTGTTAACGAGCATCTTGTGATGCATGTTACATTCTTATATAATATTCATGACGCAAAGAAATGGCGCATATAAATAGTTGACTAGTTAATTAAAGGTTTATTTAGTTCTAATGACAAATTAATGAGTGATTAAATGTTATGCGTGTGAGATTCACATAATTAATGTTCCAAATAAATAGCAATAATAGGCAATAGTTGACTTGTTATTTAATGTTAACTTCGATGCAATGACTATTAATGAATACTTAAGGAGAGCTTTTTGTTTGAGTCAAATCATCTTAAATAAGAACAAGTCTACTTAGCTTAAGGTTTCAACTTTCAACTCCTGTTACAAACTATACAAATTTATGATACCTTACTTATTGATGTTTGTATGTATTTATAAAATAATTTTTTTTAATAAAAAATATTTAAAACAATTCAATAAAAGATATATATATATTTAAGACTAAATATTTATATTTTTTAAATTTAATTTAAAAAATAAAAATTTGTTAGAAAGTAAAAAATATTTATTTAAAATGGTAAGCATTTCAGACGCTGGCAAACGTACGTTAATCTTACAAAATTAGATGAATTTTTTATGATTATAAATTATTTATTTCAGAAAAACCTAATTTTAGAGATTGCTTGGAAGTACTTTTAGCTTTTTATTTTATCTTTTCCTAAAACTTTTATAATATCTTAAAATTTTTAAGAAATTTGAAATTTTGATAAATTACATATTACAAATTTTAAAATATGCATATTTTTATTTTCTAAACCAAAGGTAAGTTTATTTTTTATTTTTTTATCAAAAGTAATTTTTATGAGCAATTTTAAATGACCTCCTCGTCAAGAGGTTATTAATTATGAAAATGATTATGTTTTAATTTTCTTGCATCGTGACCTTAAGTGCTTGCGCACGTAGGCCACAAGGAGAATTTACCTTAAGGGCGTTTTAATATAATTAAAAAATTTTAAGAACGTCTTTACCTAGTGTTAAATTTATTTTTTAGACAAAATTTATAAAATAAGTTTAAAGTTTGAAAGTGAATTTAGTAATATATGAGTTTTTTATGATTTTTTATATTAAAAGTGAATTTAAAAGTAAAATTTTAAATGTTATTTTGCTGAAAAATTAGAATTTTTTTGTATAAAAAATTTAATTTATGTAGGAGCTAAACATGCTCTAAACTACAATCTTGTAAAGTGAATTAAATTAGTATTTCTTGCTTAAAGCAAGATTAATTAATTAACGATTAACAAAATGTTGCCAAGTAATATTTGCAAGTCTTTGTGATTTATTTTAAAAAATTATTAATTGATCTTAAGGAAATAGTCAAACGGAGTCGCATAACAATTTTTACATATTCAAATTCAAAAAGATTGGGATGAATTTTAGAAAAGCTTATTGAGAATTTATTCTTCAAGATTTTTTAATTAATATTTTATTGTTTTAAAAAAAATTAAAAACTACAAAAAAATTTATATCCTAAAAGTTTATTAATACTTATTTTTATTATTTTTTTAAAAAAATAAACTTATTTTTACAAAATTTTAAAATATTATTTATTTAAAGAATTTTGTATTTTATAAACACTTCGAAAGAGTTTTCAGAAAAATAGATAAGCTCGTACATATATTAGTAAAAGCTTGATTGCATTTTGTAAAATGCAAGAGAAAATTGAAAATTTTATAGTGATTGCATTTTGTAAAAAGTACAAAAAAAAAAAAAAAATTGAAACTCTTTTATTGAAAACTCTTTTTTCAAAAACTTATTTTGTAAAAGGTCTACTTTACTACAACCAAATAAGCTCTTAATTAAAATAGCTAGAGTATTCAGGGAGCATTTGAAAGTACTTATAAATTAAAAAAATTTAAAATAAAAATATTTTTTATTTTTTTAAAATAAATTATATTATTTTATTTTAAAAAATAAATAAAAATATATAATAAAAAAATTTTACTACGAAAATTTTTTTTTATATTTTTTAATTTTTTAAATATTTATAAAATATATATTAAAATAAGTAAAATAAAAAATTAGTATTTAAGAAACTTTTTTTCAAACGCACCCTCAATATGTCGATTATTTTAGATAATTTTTAGTACACAGAAAGCGAATAATATCAATTTGCTTCCACTTGTGCAAAATAAAGTGAAAAATTATTGAAACTTTTTGAATTTAGCAAGCTATAAAATTTATTATTTTATAGCTTTTAATTGATTCTCGTTGATGTATTGTTTTCAACAATAAATTCGAAAGTGATAGAGATATACATGTTACCATTTTTCATAGACATATATCGCGATCAATGGTTAGGTGAATTATGATCAAAGAATTATGCATTGATTCTTACATATGTTTTACTCTAATTTAAAAAAAAGAGCTAAGCATGTTTAAAAAATATTTTAGTCGAAACAAAGCGTTATATCTTCAATTTACAAGGAAATGAAAAGATCCTTGGAGTAATTGTTTTGATAAATTAAGTTTTGATAAAAGAGTTATCACAATGAAAAGAATTTTATTTTTATGTAAGCAATATGAGAGAAACAATTCGCCAAATTTTTATTTTTTATTTTTCAATAAGCTCAAAGCTTATTTATTTATCAGAAATTGACTTTAGAAAAAAATTTCACTAAACAATTAGTTTTGGATGGCTTCTGATATTTATTTTTTAAATTTATTTTTATGAACTCACCTTCTAATAATTTATTTTTTAGAAATTTATTCTCGACCACTTTCTGACAAGTAAATAAGCCCCAAATGCTTGATTTTAAAAAATTATGAAATACTTAGATTGTTTTAAAATAAATTCTTTTAATTAAAAATATTTTCTCTGAAATGGTGTTGATTAAGTTTTCAAATTTTGAACAAGAAAAATGTTGAAGTACTAATTTGATCAACAACTGAATAGACCAGGAAAGTAATTTTTCAACAAAGCTGGACTTGCAAAAAATTATTTCAACCTTTTTTTTAATAAAAAATAGCAATTCTTTTCAAACGTATAAAGATCAAAAGTCGAAAGAAGAAAAGCGAAATAAACTATAATTTCTAAGTTAAATTAATTTTACAATGTCAATTAGATGACATAAAAAAATAAGAACAATATAAACATTCTTGAAAATATTTTAATTAGTTTTCAAAAGAAAGAAGAAAAGCAAAGTTTCATAAATAGCTTACCTCACTATGTAAAATTAGTCATTTAAAAATATAAAATAAGTCAATATGTGTGAATTCTATGATCTCTCTTGCATCATTTTTTATTAATCTTATGTTATTTAGGAGCTGAAAAATATATGCATTTTAAATTTTGTCCTCATCATTTTTGTAGGAGCATCAAATTTTAATACTAAAATAATTAAACAACTATTAAAAACTAGCATATTTTATATATAAATATATATCTATTCTAGCATCCAATTAATATAAAATTATTACGGAGCATGAATTATTGAGCCTACGAATCAAATTTCAAATTTGTCTAATTCGAAATAAGTTACTATTCCTATGTTAAGTTATCTGATCTTTTATTTTTTAAAACTCTTTAAATACTATATCGGGTGTAGCATATATAATTAGTCCGTATTTCATTCAAAAAACTCATTTTTTATGCTACTAGCTCGATCCTATGCTAATTTGGAGTCCCAACTTTAATTTATAGATACATATTTGACAATACTTCAAATTACAACATCTTCTACAAAGATATCAATAGGGTTGCCAGGGAGAAAATTAATAGTAATACTATGGTATTATTGGATAGTTTATATTATGTTCTGCTAGATCAACGATAATTCGCATGCATTTTTTTTGTTTTTTTTTTTCTGAAAGAAGAAATGGCTCTGCGTTTTATCTGAGTTTTATAGTTAGAAGACAAGGAGATGAAAGTTTTTAACTCCTAGACGCTTTAAGATATGAAATTTGAATCTATATTTACGTTTGTAAGTGACTTCAGAGTGACACGTGTTATTTATTCATAAATAATTTATTAAAAATATAAATTATAAAATTACATTTGTTAAATTAAAAAACACTCAAAAATAATTTTTTGATAAAAGAATTTAGTTCTGAACTAAATAAATACGTTTAAGATAATCCCTTGCCTAACAAATATATAATGAGTTACTATCTATAATTAAACTCTCTACATTGAATTTTCTTTTTTAGCATGACATCAAAATTATCTTTTGCAAAATCATCATGCATCATCAGCACAAATTAGAGTGTGAAATCATGGAAAAGTCGATGTTAAACATTTTTAATTCAAATTTTTTTCTAAAAATTTTACACGTTCAAATTAAAAAAACACAAACATTAAATTTAATTTTTTCACAAAAAAATTGTATTTTTAAATTCAAATTTTAAAACTTAAATTCTACTTTACTTACTTTTTAGTACAAAAATTAATACCGCTTTCGAATTTTACTTTTTAAGTAATTCAATTTAAAAATTTTTTTTTTCTAAAAAAATTAATTCAAAGCAAAAAAGAAAAGGTGCCAAAATGTACGTGCTTGCTCATATGATATAGGAAACCACCGTTAAAGAAATTTGGTATAATTGTTATCGTTAAATTTCTCATGCAATATCTTTTGTTGATTTCCACACGTTATTAAACTAATTCAAGCTAACAAAGAGAGAAGAAAATATTCATGTTGTGGACGTGTGAAGAACGTCTACCGCAAAAACTATAAAAGAATAAGAAACTAATTCATTTCAAGTTTATTTGAGATTTTGATTTTATTGAAGATGAGAGAATAAGTGAGACTTTGACTTACCTCTTTTAACAAAAGTCAGCAGTCAAAAATTATCCGAATGAGAAATCAATCCGTTGAAAAAAATTTTATGCTGATTGAAAGAAAACAAAAGAAAGATGCATGATAACATAAAATGAATGATTTCAATATTTTTCCATGTCTTCCCACTAGGAATCAAAACCTAGTTATGCAACAATAATACCGGAATTTTGGTTTATCTTTTTTGGAAAAAATGAACTTATAATATTTCATGCATAATTTTTATAAATAATAAGCTAAACTTTTAATTTCAACGAATAATTTAGATACGTCCACAAAATTTGTCGATCAATAGTAACACCAAAGAGATCTAAATACAAGACAACGGTGTCATGCCTATTCGACTTAAAATAGAAGAGCTCATATATACTCTAATTATTTTAGAACTTGCCACGTTATTTGAATAGTAGAAAGTTTATTTTCACAATCAAAGTTGTTGTATTACGTATATATATGTCGTCTGAAGTCTAAGAACACGTAGATATTATCGTTTAAGAGATAAAATAGCATTCTTTTATTAATTGAACTTATTTTTTTTATTTAGAAAATACAGATATAAAATTTTATGATTATAATGTTTTAGAGTTTTAAAATTTTAAATTTTTTTATAAAATATCAAAAAATTTTATTAAAATTATAAAATATTTATTTAAAACAGATAAGAATTTTGAATATTTCCTAATAGTAGGTTTCTTTAATTCTTTATAATAGGACTCTCTTATCTATCCATCCTGCTTTTGAAAGGGTCCTACACGATGAAGACCTTTAAGGACACAAAACGATACAGCTCAATAATTGTATCTAATAATTCTCAAAGCACAGCAGTATCTACAGGATGATAGAGAGATTTCTTTAAGGTAGTATAATTTTAGTACCCTGGAAATATTTTACTTCGTAACTTCTTTTTTAATAATTCTGTTTTTTATGAAAGGATAAGATGGTTATGTTCTTCCATTCACTTACAAGAAGTTGGTAACTGCCGCTTCTCTCAATCTCATACGACTCTACGAGACGCTAACATCGAGAAGAGCCAACAGGTAGCAGAAATTGATAGGAATTGCTTCCTAAGAAAGCACTTAATTTTCTAATAAAAAGGAAATAAAACAAGAAAGAAAGAAAGCACTATTGTGTGATTCTTGTATCACCTTTAACTGAATGAAAATTCACTAGATTTGTAGACAAATTATAACTTTCATCAACTTGGAAGCCAAGTTTTGTTTCCTTGGAAGAGCTTGTTGCCAGCTTTCGTTTCGTAAGCGCATCACTTCAAAAGTCGACCGATCGATCAACACCAACTGCAGGATTTTATATATATCTACACGAAATCACATTCAAGATTCCATTAAGATGTGCTCAAGATTTGCACATAAGTTGCAGCCAAATGATGTTAAATTCATAACCAATGCGCAAGCAATTTTAATGGAGAAAATCTCCCATAAGTAATTTGTAATAACTTAATTGATTCGTCTATATAAAACGAACCAAAATTGGATAAGACATTTCTGGCTGATGATCAAAACTGGAAAGAATATACAATTATTATTGACTCCAACTCAAATTTACATCCCGCAGCAACAAACAGAAGACCGCAGCTTGTATTCGGAACATGTACATGTACATCTGCAAAAAGGTAAATTAGTTGCAATTGTTAGGTCTAATAGAAAGTGTTTAACGTTTTAAAAAATTAAAGCAGATACAAAGATAGATAACAAATTCTGATATTGAGATCATAAACAAAAATAGAAAAAGACTGATTAGTTTTAGAGTGCGAACAGAGAAAATGTTATCATCTACGTAGTAAGAAGATGGGACGGCACATACCTTCTTGCCTCGAGAAACTATTCAGCCATATGTACAAGGAAGTTTTATCTGTGACGAAGAACGACATTAGACCTATCTCTCAGTCCAAAACTTCATTATAGAATCAGGAAAATGTCAAAGAAACAACAAATTCATACCTGATAGCCAAATAGATTGCATATTGACATGCATTTAGAACAAAAGCATGTTCCCTATGGCATAAGATAATTAAACCACCTTACAGTTTGAAGATTTCAAGCCAATACACCAAATCTGCTATCTGAATACCAGGCTTCCATTCTGCTGCTGTCTCAAGTTACCGATAAGAGACTGGTAGAAAGATCTAAAAGCCTTTATATCATTACCCTGATCCAGGTCAAAAAAACAATACATTTACTGAAGGGAAACTAAACAATAATCACTTCTTTAAGCAAAAAATTTCCTTGGTTGAAACTATATATTCTATATGCATATGGATGACATAAAGAAACTGCAAATCCGTGCTTGTTAAAAGATAAACAGCTAGTAAGTACCTGCAACTTTCTACGGTATTCTTCAGCTAGTTCTTGTGGACAATGTGCACTCGGGAGTGCTTTTGCAACAAAATGAGCAACAAAGTCATTACCAAACTTCTGATACATGACTTGTTCAGCTGCCACTATCTCCCCGAAGAGAACAAGCTGCAGATGATAATTGACAGATAGATCAACACAGGAACAATTTAGATGACACACACTTGCCCAATTTAAAAGATGGCATCCATCAAGAGATAAAGACACATTGTTCTTACATCTTATGAACTTCACTTTCTAATATAAAGTTGTTGATCTATTGGTTGTAAATAGATATAAGGTCAAGTTAATTAACAACTAACATAATTATGTAAAACAAGCTAACCAGCAACCTAAATGCTAAGAAAACTTTATGGTTTTTAAAAATTATCCAAAACAGAAGAGCACCTTGAACTTTCCATTTGAATCAGTTAAGAAGACTAAGCATCCAACGAAGACACATCTTACACATGCTTGAGCATAGCAATAATTTTTCCCAAACTTCATAAATTATAAAACCTTATTGAATATCATCATTATATTCTTATTTGGAACAGTTTGGAGTAGCAATCCCACATAGGCCTTTCTCAAGCTCTGGAATCCCAAAACCACCCTTAATCTCAAAGCAGCCACATGAATGTTCACTGGAAAAAGATACCGCTCATTGAAAGAGCTCTAATCAATTTGGATAGTCACGTGACAAACTATGACTAGAGAATCAAGAAGTAGTAATCCATTGGCATCTTAGAATACCTCAATGTACTATTATACATAAATTTGCTAAACTGCTTTCTCAAAGCTGCATCCCAGCTTTCCAGGACAGTAAAGTCATTACATTGATTAGCAGAAAGAGATGAAAGATTGTGCACTTACAGTATTTGCATCGCGAAAATCAAATGAGGGGTCAAGTACACTGTACAGGCAACAATTTGTTGCAAATATCTCAATAATAAAGCTTCTGAACCCAGGCAGCTGCAGGAGGTAACGTAAAACAATCGATAATCAGATCTAGTTTCCAAGTCAAATGCCCTCCAAAGGAAGAGTAGCATACCTTATCATCACCGTTGCATTGACCACACCAGTCTTCAATGAGTCTAACAAAAATCTGTACACATTGCTGTATAAGCAAACATAAAATCATAAATTAGTTATCACAAAATTAAAGCATTGGCAAAAGCATTAGTTGTTCCTTAGAAACAGGGAACAGCATAAATCCTAGTTTATATACTTAGAATGCATAAAGACTTCCAGAAGTAGCCTTCTTATACTCACCTTTCTAACTTGCATATCTTTATGTTTACAAGACGCAACCAAGAGAAGCTGCATTAAGGCGTCCAAATAAGCTCTGCTGCTAGATGCAAGAAAAACAGAGGAGAGACCATGTGTTGCCATAACATGTAGGAACGTATATAAAATCCGCTGCAATTCATGAAGCTCACGAATTTCCTGAAACAAAACCATGAATAACACAATATATAAGCCTACACACAGCTAAATTCTTGCAGAACTCTGATAGATGACCTTCGATCTACAGAAACAAATAAATGGAAACTTGATGGAATTAATCGTTTACACAGGAAAATGAATACATAATTGAAAGAATATCCACGAGATAAATAGACTGCAACTTCATGGGGCATGAATGCTAATGATTAGAACTACATGTGAGTACTCATGGAAATGATGTCTTCATAGAAGCATTTGCTGGCTATATAAATCTTTACAGTATATGCACCATGGTGTTTCTTTCGCTCAACTGCACTTGGTCAGTTCCATTTACTTCCATGAAACTATGTCTACCATCCAACCTAACATCCTTATGGACACTATATCTTTTATGCATATCTTTCTGTAATGCATTCTATACTATGAATGTGAGATAATTAACAGCCAAAACAGTTCCGTAGCATAAAATTTTGTTTAACTTATTATTGTCACTAGCTCTATGCTTAGCCTTGCTGATAATAGCCAGTGCAATAATGAACTCTGTAGTGCTCATGACCACAACACTTCAAAAGGGTTCAAATAATCTTGTATCGCTAACAGTACATTGGAGGAAAATAATAATGGTGACCAACACAGCATTAACAGATGTACATAGTGGAAGAAAGCTTTTCAGACGGTGCAGACTTAATACTCTAATGGTTATTTTAGACAATTTACTTCACTAAGATACCCTTACCAGGTCTTGACATTTGAAATATAAAGCCAACGTAACAAAGCTTTCTCAAGTAACAAGCTTATGTAAAATATGCACATTGCCAAACTTGGCAAGGACTAAGAACAGCATAAAAATAAGTACACTCAGGTAACAAAAATTATGCTCTAAAAGAACAACAAATAGTACTTAATAGGTAATCCTATAGAATTAAAATACAAACTAATAAACAGACAAAATACTAAACTTAAGAAACAATAGATGAATACATTTCAAAAAAGGAACCGAGAATTAGATAACTTTGAGATGACAGACCTCAGTATTGCATCCAGGACCTGAGGAGAATGCATCACTTGGTAGAATACGCAACAGTCTACCAGCAATAGCAGGAAACATCTCCTCTAATATGCTGGAAATAGATTTCTTGAATTTGCATATTAGTTGATTTACCAGCAAAAAGAATTCTACCATCTCATGCGGCTGCCACTTGCAGAGAAATATGACATTAACAAACAAAAAATAATAATAAAAAGCCAAGCTCACAATTCAGGTTTGCTTATAAACAGACAATCTGTTCCCAAATACGTAGAAGAAAGGATCTTCAAAGAAGAATGTTGAAACGAACTTAAGGATATAAAAAAAAAAATGATCAAGTCCTAAACGTCACTCAAACTATGACACTATGCAAATTTGGAATACGTTATAACTACTAGGTGCCAGCAAAGATAAACATTTGCTTGTACATGATAGCACTACAAAACATCACCAACAAATACTGACAAAATCTAGCTTAATGTTAAAACAAATATGATACATTCAACTAATATTATTATAGCTTAAGTGAAGTCAAAACTTAGCTTATCTATACTATAATGGCCTAAAATTCCTGATTTTTATCGACTTATTACAAAATATCCTTTCAAAAAAGGAAGGTCAGCCCGTCTAAAGCAATATATGAACAAAGAATATTACTAAGAGTTTTACAGTCGCAAGAGCAAACATATATAATAAAACATAACAAAAATGTACCTCACTCTCTACAAACAACTGCTTCAATGCAATAGGAAGATAAGGAAATACAGATGTTCCTAAAATTCCAACCATTCGATGAAGAAAGGAAGAAATCTGCATAATTAAGAATGTATGAGGTAAGTAAAATACGGTATTCAATTGGGGGAAATATATCATAAAAAATCATTGAGGTTTTACCTTGCTTCGCAAAGCCTCAACATTTGGAAATGCAGCAAGTAGTTGCATGAGAACATTCAAAGTCTAGAAAAAAGAAGGAGCAAATTTAAGAAAATAGTTATAACATAAATGTCCAACAGGACAGCAACGAAACAAAACCGATTACAATCAAAATCAAGTTTCTTCTGAGATAGACATTTTGTGAATATTAACACAATCAGAAGAAACATAACAAGCTAATACAAGGTAAATGAGACATGATATCCACAGTGAAAGGTGACCTGAATAATACCAAAGTAGGAAGAAAAGTTGCAAAAAATAACGATGTCTAAGCAAAAATTACAATTCATAAATCCAAATTATGGTTAGATAGATAGTGATCTGATAAAGGCCCAGAATTGATAATGTATTTGCTACTACTAACAACTACAGTGAATAGATGATACAATACAACTAGAGGCAATTACACTTCGAAGACAAGATTTATCTCAACGAATTGATCAATTCCGTATCAAGCTAAACCAAGTGCAAACAGCTAAGAAAAAATGCACCCAGTTGCACTTCAAGCACAACTCAAGAAAGATAAATAAGAATAACAATTTACAGAAAATAAAAAAGGTCACAGCTTGAGACTTGCCTGCTTGAACATAATTCCAATAGCTGGTCTGCTGGTTGTAACAAGGTGTTCGCTAAATCCCTACACCAGATTACCCAGTAAGGAAGATAGGAAAAAATCGTCTAACTTTCATATATATATATATATATATATACACAAATAAGTATTACATTATATTTGCAACAAGCTAAATACCAAACGACTATTTGTCACTCTTAAAAAATGGAGGGACAAAAAGAAAAACAGAAATAACTTGTCAATCAAAATCTAGAAAGTGCGACTTGTGTAGAGGGGTCAAAACCTTGCTAAGAGCATTTATTGCCATGATTGTTTGCTGAACACTTGCTATTCTTGCTGAGAACTCCTCTATCTTTTGTAACTTAGCATCCAATATCAAGGACTCCACCTAGTTTCAGGCACTCAATTAGGTAAGAATTGCAAAGTACTTGTCAATATTATCTAATCGACGTTGAAAAGGAGGATTCGACTTGTATATCTTCACCTGTCGGCAGAGAGGGGTCAGCAACGCCTCCAAATACTCAGCTTGTTTCTCGAAAGGCACATCTTCCATGCCAATCAATATACCGATGGCCTACCAACATCAGAATCTTTGAATTAGTAACATGTTTGTAGAAGCATGGTATATGAAATATAACTAGAGGAACAGATAAACTGTTCAGACAAACTAGATTGTACCTCAAAAGTGTGACTACCATCTTCTGAACCAGAGCACTTCACATCTTTCGCCTTCCAGTCCAGAACTGTAAAACCAGTAACTGTGTCTTGCAAGCTCTAACCAAACAGCAAGTTACTAAATAAAGTCAGATGAACGACATAAGTTTCAAAGAACATCAAACACAAGGCAAGTGTTGATACCTGCAAGATTGTCTCAATATATGGAACGAGCTTTGACCTGAGTAACTTAACAGCTCTCATGAATAGATAACTAGCTCGGCGGCTCACAGTAACATTGGGATGGTGAATACCCCTTTCATCCAAATAAGCTGCCAATAAAGTTGGTATGTATTCTGCTTTCTCCTGAACAAACTTCAGGTATCTAGTGACAGTTTCCAAGTAAACAAGAGCGACAACACGGTGAGAATGACATGGAAACTTCGAGGTAAGTAGCATTGGAATCATATCCCTAAGCAACCCCATGCCTGACTTCAATTCCTCAGCACTAATTGTCTCACCCAAATAATAGAGCAATGAAACGGCTGCCTCTGTGGCCTCCACGCTCATCCCTGAGGACGAACCAGCCAGCAGATTACTAATGAACCTATGAGTATCGTCCGGCAACACCTTACACACACTTCGAAACAGTGCAACCAAATCCTTTCTCTTTTCAGCCATTTGATCCTCCTCATCTTTCCCAATCTTGTCACCCAAATCAAGATTCTTCCTGTATGCTGGATCATACTGCATTTTCGTATAAACAAGCTCCAATACCTTCCCAGTAAAAGCAACCTGCTTCTGTATCATTGACTTCATGGAATTAACATAACTCGATAAAAACTCTAACACATTCACACTATCCAAATCCTCTGAATTCTGTGCCAAATACAAAACCGATGGCAATACTTCCTCCAGCAACTGCAGAGCTTCACCAGAGCTGGCCATCTTAGTCTTATTATAACACTCCAAAGCCTCACCAGCATACCCAATAACTAAATCAGCAACCTCCATGACTTCTGGCATACTGAACAAAAAACTTATACGTAGTGACTTCAAAAGTGCAAGCTTCGCCACATGATCCATCCGCTTCCACACAATTCCAAGCAAAACAGAAGCAGCAGGCGACCGAAGTTGCTCATTAGACCGAACCAGCTCAATGAGGAGAGGCAAAAAGGCATCATTGGCCACCAATGAGATATCAATCCAAGCAGCACAACGCCGTGCAGCATCAAGCGCTAGTGCAGCAAGTGCTGGGTCCGAATTTGAGTAAATTCTCACCGCATCGAACCAAACTCCAGCAAGCTGCCGAGCACACTGCGATCTGATCCCATCCTTCACTCTACCAGCATCTGCAACCTCCGCAGGCGACCTTGATACATAATCCTGCGACAACAAATCTTCATCTAGCGTAATCAAAAGCCGGAACAGCGAATCAAGCCCTGCAGGACTCGAAGAAATAAAATAGAGGAACGGTTCCGACCATGATTTAGGGTAATGGAGTCGAACCAAAGTCGACAAACACTGTGCAAGCTTATTCTTTACATAAACTGGCGAAGAATGAATCGGAGAAGAAGGCGAAGTAGCGAGAGACAACAACGAAGACCGCAATAGAGACAAATCACTAGTATCGATCGCAGTAGAACTACTGCATATAACAGAATCATGTATAGCTTGAAGACACCAGAATCGAACAGGTATCGGAGTCGCCGGAGAAGATAATCGGTGTAGTGTTAGTCTGAGAAGCGATTGCGGCGGCGATCGCTGGAGGGAGTCTAGAAACGAGAGAGCTCGATCGATCAGTGATCTAGCGCCATTGCTGCTGTTCTCGTACACCAGAATGATAGCTTGCTCTAGATCATCCGCCATTGTAGTGCTATTCGAAATTGAACGACAACAACGACAACGATTTGAGTGAAAATTTTGAAGAATTTCAACGAAATCGAAGAATTTTATCGGAGACTTTTTGGATTTAGGGTTTTAGAGAGACGGAAAAGAGAACGGAGAGAGGGAAAAAAAAGGAAGCAGTCGAGAGGAGACTATATATATTGGAAGGAGTGGCAAATGGTGTAGCAAGGAGTGAGTTGAGGACCTTGGTTTGGTAAAACGAAATTAAGGGCGTGTTTACTTAGGGCGTGTTTATATACCCCTCCAAACCCAATTTTTTAAAACTCATTTTTAATAAAAAATAATTTAAAAAATTAAAATAAATTATACTTATTAAAAATTTATTTATTAAAATATAATATAATCTATTTATAATATAAAATAATTATAAAATATTATTTTTTATTAAATATTTTTAATTTTATTTTTTAAACTCACTTCCGAAAAAGTGAGTTTATAGTCTAGTAAACACGCCTTTAGGAGCTAAAGCATAATTGTAAAAACTAGACCGGACATTGAACCGAAAAACTGTCCGGATCAACGGATGGAATCGTTATATTAAAAATATCAATGTATCGACGGTAGCACAAACGCTTATTATTTTTCTTTGTTAGAAAGCATGAAAGAAAAATAAACTAACAAAAAATATATAGAAAAACAAAAAAATATTTTAAATAATAAATTTTTAAAAAAAAATTTTTGTTTTGAAATAATTTTATTATTTTCTTACAATTTAATAGAATTAGTAATATAAGAACTTCAAAATCACTAATAATAAATATTTACAAATAAAATTACAACAAACTTATTTTTTTGCATTATCACATCCAAATATAAAATCTAAACTACATATTATATTTCAATATAAGACTACTAATAATTATTTTTGCATCAATATATCACAAATTTAAATTTTTCAAAATTTAATTTAATCCGGTTTGATCCGGACAAATGGGTTGGAACGGGTCAAAGCGGATCGATTGCGTAAATGATTTTATTACAAATTCGGATCGGTTTATGCACCGAGTCGACCCAGACGGGCGGTCCGAATTTTACAACTATAAGCTAAAGTGAGTGAACTTGAACTTTTTCAAACTGAATTTAAAAAATTAAATTTACAATAAAAATATTTAATAAAAAAGTTTTTTTTATAAATTTTGTATTAATATTAAATTTTGAAAAATTTTTGATAAAAAATATCTATTTTAAATTTTTTGTTTTTAAAAAAAATGAAATTTAAGGTATTGGTAAACAAGACCTAATAGGTGTTTATTTTTTTACATATTAGTTGGTAGACTTATTTGCAAAAATATTGTTCCCATGTTCAGACTATAGTTGTAAAATCTGATATGGCAATCGACTCGGATTTATATTCGGATTGTCGGATCGCGAGTCACAGTTAAGCAATAGTGTTCAAAATATTAATCAATATAATAATTTGTATAACACATGCTAGTAATTTAAAGCTAAAAGAAAGTGTCATAAATAACCGACAACGTGCCCCAATGTGATCAATACTCAACTCAAAATTGTGACCTACGAGGCTTGGCTAGCCCAAAATGAGCAATCTTTGGATTAAACAAAGAGTCTAGTAGTATGCTTTCAGGCTTGATTGCAGTCTTTGCATTCCTCATAAAGATAAGCCAAGCCTCTTGCAGTGCCAAGAGCGATCTTACACCTTATGTTCCAATCCATCATTGTGTCTTTCTTATAAATCAACTGGTGATAAAGTGAACCACTGGAGGCATATTTATAGACTACCATAATCTTCTGTTTTATTCGGAGCAGAAACTGCACAAACGAACAAAATTGACATGCTGGATTGTCCGATTTGTGCTAACCTTTGTGCGGAGTTGCTTGCTTGGTGGAGATCTTCAAGTTCTTCACTGCAGCTGGTATTTGATGTTGAATTCCGTAATATCAGCTCCACTTTGAACACTGATCCAAATTGTATGTCAAGTTTGTCAGATAAGTTGTTGTAACATGTTTCAGCTATGTATACTACCAAGTTCTCCACCTTAGATTTCAATATCAATCTTCTAAGCATTCATTGTCCCGAATGATGCAATAACAAACAATAGCTAAGAAAAATAGCAGATGAACTGGCATCACAACAATAGAGAGCCGAAGAGCAGAGTGCCAGAGAGTAGAGAGTGGAGAGCAAGAGAGTAGAGAGCGAGAGAAAGTACTACATAATGCTAGAGAATTATTTGAGAAGGAGACCTAGTCCGAGAAAAAATTTAATTGTCAGAGAAGCTCATCAGAAAATCGGAGAGAAGTAAAACAAAATCAAGTTAGAAATTTAGAATTCAATCGAGTCAAGCAAGAATAAGATTAGATTATTATTATTATTATTATTATTATTATTATCAGAGCGGGTTGATTCGGAGGGCGGATCGTCTAGGTCAAAGCGAGTCGGTAGCATAGACATTCTATTTGTAGATTTGGAATGATTTATGGTCAATATCGATAATTTCTGGGTCAATCCGGATGGCCCAATTCATAGCGGCTAAGAAGCTTTAGCAAGAAGGTTTATGTGCTGGGCTTGGAATGTCTGCGCCTTCACCGGGCTTAGTTTGTTTGTCCACTATGGACGTTAATTCAAAAGTTTTGTAAAGTTACATTTTAAGTTAAAAAGTTATGTATAACATTTTAGAAGATTAAAAATTCACAAAATATAAGATAATTTGTAAGTTACGAAATAATTATAACTATAATTTTTTGAAAATATTAAAAAGTATATTAATTCTATTTTGAATTTATTTTTTAAGCTATTCCATTTTGTTATAAATGCCAATGAGTATTATTTAGATTACATAAGGAGGCCATTTTACATTTCAGCAACCAAAAGATTAACGGACTGTTGTACTGTGAATGATTTTTAATACTACCCATGATTATTATTTTTAAAAATTTGTAGTTCTAGGATAGGAATCATGTTTTGGTAATTTTCAGCAACCAAAAAACTTAGGAGCTGTATGGAAGTGTTTTTTATAGGAGTGTTTTTAATTTTCTTTTAAAATATAAAGTTTTTTAATTTTATTTTGATAAATAAATATTATTATTTTAATTCAAAAAATAAAATAAATAATAGAAATTTTACGTAAATTTTTTTATATATTTAAATTTTTAAATATTATAAAAAAATTATTGATAAATGTCAAATAAAAAAATTAATAAGCAATTTTTGTAACTCATTTAACCGTAAATTTACAGAAACCACCTTTATATTTATTTAAATTCTATTTGAACCTCCCACCGCAGGTGTTTGGTTTTTTTGGTCAGTTATTGGGAGTATAAGACAGAGAGAGAGACAGCACAACACAAACAAATCACGACAAAAATGGCCACCGATAGGCTTACCAGCGCCGGCGATGGCGCCGCCGCTGCTAATTCTACGACTTCCGCCGCCATATCTGCCGCTGAGGAAGATAGGATGTAAGTTTTCTTCCTTACTTTTCTCTTGCTCTTTCTCTCCGTTTGATTCGATCCGGAATGAAATTTGTTTGAAGATTTTCAGTTAAGTATAATGAGAATCGAGTCTAGTGTAGCATTGCATTGTGGTAATGATTACTGATCTTTGGATTGAAGCGATCGAGAAAACTGTTAGTTGTGATCCGAGAAGGTTTTTCTAAAAATTTTTAAAACGAAGTGTTGATTATGTAGGAGTTTCTTTAGTGCTTCCAGTTGAATTCATGGTTAGAAAACTATAAATGTTTACAGAATCCTTAGAATTAATGTTTGGAATTAGTGCGTGTTTCACTAATGTGTTTTGTCAACAATATTCACTAGTTCTTAGATACTTTAAATTCATAACAAAATAGTTTACTGGTTTTGTTTGAAGAGAAAAAAAGATAAATTTATGTTGTGCTTTTTTGTCATGTAACAAAACTTTTGGAAACACATGAGGATTCTGGTTCAGTATTTTAATTTGAATCCTGATACTGTTATGTTTGGAGCATGTTGCATATTAGGAGCTATTTTTATTTTGATTGATCATTTATTTGTGGATGTATATGTTCGTTTAAGCTAACCAGGATATCAGCTAATTGTTGCGTTGTTTATGGTTCAACCAGAAGCATGCTTGTAATAGCCAAGCTAAATGGCTTTTACCCTTTGCAATATGCAATGGTGCTTATCTTTTTGTGTCTGTGCAACCGGTCCTCTTTCATTTTCCTCTCTTTAAACACTTTATATCATTTGTTTGCCCTTATGTTTGTAGCCCATTCACTCCATACTATGTGCCAAATATGTATAGTGATGCAAAAACATTCCTCAAATGACTACCCTTACTTTTCTCCTTCACTACTCTTTGAGCTGTTGGTCATTTTCTATGTTGGATAGATCTGTTTTGAGTTGCAAATGATTTTCTATTACTTTATCATTTTTTTTCCTGAGGTATTGTTTGGACTTGCTCGATTGTTTGTCTATGTAATTGTAAGTCAGCTGCACTTGCGCTGTATGAAGCTCTTGTATGCAGGTTTCTTGACATACTTCATGAAGCTCCATTATCTAGTCATCGAGAGCCGGCAAATGTTTTGGGCAGCTTGTTATACTGCTTTCTATTGGCAAGTAAACTTTACTCCTTTCTTTAGTTTCAGCATTCTCGTACTGTACTGACCAACTAATAGTATTGGCTAGGTCTGCACTACCATATTTAGTATGTCTTCCTTGTTAGTTTCCTCTAGAACATCATGCACTTACTTTGAAACTTACGGGCTTTGTTATTTGTTTCTAGGCAGGCTATGCAGTTGTAGCTGCTGCTGCTCCGTGGATATTTTTCCTAATGCCAAAATTAGTCCCAGCTTTACTTTGCAGTTCCAATGTTATACTCTTACTAATTACAGGTGATGTGCTCTATCAAAAGCTTCTTTGTTCATAATTCTCTTTTCTGGAGATGGTTTAGGATTATCTATTCGCTAGTGCTTTTTGTGTTGAATCCAAGATATTATCTCCTAAATTGTCTCTTGAAGACTTTCTAAGTCAGGAAATTCATAAGACTTGAGTACTTTCTGTTCTTCTGCTTTACTGGACTTCTGATAAATACATAGACCCTTAATGCTATTTGATTATAATGTGCGGCTATCCAATGTGTTCTTGTTGACTTCATATGTAGAAGTGGGTTCAAATCCCTTGACTGCTGTAAGGGAAACATGAGTTACTGATCATTCTTGTCAGACATGTCCCTCTAAGCTGAATGCTGGCTTTGGTTTATTTTGTTTGAACAACCGAGATATAATATTTCCACAATTTGACCACCCTGTAAAATGATATGTATCTTCATTATCCATGCATCTACTGTACATAATGGCAATGGATCTTATCCTGCAGTTGCCAGTTAATGCATCACATGAACTGGGCAACCAAGTCTGAGCTTTAATATGATTTATCATATTAAATATTCTTGTGATGTTAAAAGCTTTGATATCTTATCTGAACATCCTTTTTGACTTTGTTGAATGCTTTTAACTGTTTGCAGGGATTTTTCAGCAATATCTGGTTTACCAAGTTAGGAAAGTACGATTACAGGTAGTCTATTGTGAAGCCATGCTATGCAATATCTTTTCTATGTTGCCTAGTATTTCTCTGGCTTCATGCAAAATCTTGATAGGAGAGTTGCTACTTTAAACTACATTAAATGTTAATTCAAATACTACAGCAACTATTACATTAACAGCAAGCCCATTCGAAACAATTAAGCACTAGAAGTGATGCTATTTCAGTTCTTTCAAATTTGTGCCTAGATTGCATGAATCCCTATATGCTGGTGTTGTGCATTTGACTTATTTGGGATATGCTCATTTTAGGGCTATTATGTGTTCAGTGAGAAAATGAAGCATCTTGCCCGGCTTCCATTTGCTAGCATTGCTTATGGTACGTTCCTGCCAATGTCATTTCATTTAAATGGATACAGTCATTTGAAAGGAATAGGCTTGCATAATTTCTACAAAAGAAACACATTAAAACTCTCAATAATACAATTTCTCCAACAAGAGATCATTCTTGGATGAGAAAATCATGTCACCTCTTCTTAAATTTGCTGCGTACTACTTTCTTGAATTTGGTTGAGGCTTCGTCTGCATTAGATCTTGGCTAGAGTTGATTGGGCCCTCTTTTCATTTTATGTACTTCTTTTGCTGTTTCTTGTGCTTTCTCAGTCTCTTTTCACTAACTCCTATTTGTGAAATTATCACTACCAATTTTTTTCTGCGGGTGTTCACCAGAACTTCTATATTCTTGACCTGCATTGGTTGTCGCATGCAAGAGTTCTTTGCGAAGCATTGAGATTAATGAGTCTAATGAGTTTGGGTTCTTTCCCCCTAAATTTTTGTGGGTGCTAAAGAGTTAGGAAAGATACTATATGTTTATTGTTTCTTTTGAATAGAAAGAAGAATCTACTGTATGTTTCGTCCCAAGTTTTTGTCGCATATGATTCTAGCTGTTATTGCAATTTTCTTCACTATCAGTAATGTTGCCTTGTTAGTATGGTGCAGGGACAGCTTTGATGCTGCTTATGCTGGTCTGGCAGCCGTATATTTGCATGTTATCTATCTCTACTTTATTGAGGTATGTCCTAGATTTTGGTTTTAGATGCATAACTATGGGCTGATGACAGCTACTAATGTATGGCATACATGATTGAAATTGTAAACTGTGTCTCGTAAATGACTATTTCATAACCCTTAAAAGGAAATTATATTTCTCGTCTTTCATTTTACTTCACTTTCTCTTATACCAGGTAGAGCTTAAATATATGAGGACATTTCACAACCCATTATAATTCTGAAGGCAAAGTGCATCATGAAGGCTGAAATCATCATCGTCTTACATGCATTGGTCTAAAAGTCCTAACTTAGGGAGAAGAGATTAGATCTGATGGAAATCTATTGTTTAAAGTTGCTAGTCTGCATTTGTCAGCAGTGTTTATTTCTTTTAACCTGCTTTAAAGATGGTTATATACTTTTTTGAAAAAGTTTCATATTCTTTCATAAAAGTTCCATCATTTCCACATAGCATAGAGAAGATTATCGCATTGCTTCTTATTGTAGGCTCTTTTAGGTAGCCTTATGAAAACGTTATCTAATCACACTTAGCCTTGGAGTAAGTTTTGCTTGTAATTGTAAAGCCATAAGATTACTTGTATTGATTTCGCTGATATTTCCTATGACCTCATCTAATCCGTCATGTCCAATCCTGTTGTGCCCCACAGGATAGCAATCATAGTTGAAGTCATTTGTGCTGGATGTCTTATGAGCATATACATAGGTGAGCACTTCAAAGTCAAGTTTTCGGTTAGAGCTTCTGCAGCATACATATATTTTCTTATGGGAACTTATTGTTACTGTGGTATTCCTACATAGTTATTTTATCTTACAGGAACTTGTTGGATGTTATTTCATAGAGATCACCGTTGGTATATTTTCTCAAAAATAAAAAAGAAGTTCAAAAGGCATATTTAAGGGGTTCTTATAATAATTTTGTAAAAAGATTCATACACAGAGAGATTTCAATTTTAGGAAAAGAGCAACAGAAAATGCTAAAATGGGAGCCTTGATGATATAACATTTATGTTTAACTAAATTGAGTCCCAAATTGCTACTTGAAGGTGGATATTATTGTAAAGTTGGAACTATAGGAAACTAGTTATATATTCCACCATCATTTGGACTGCTTTGAACAGTTATTGCAATGGCCTAGAAAATTCATTTACATGTATAAGATCTATAATGCATATGTATAAATGCATTATCTGAATTTTCTTGTGATATCATGGATGCATTATTGGCTGCTGTTTACATATCTGGTGTGTCATACTATGTGCGAGCATGTAAAATTTATGACCTATTTTTTCCAAGAATTTTTATCACATTGTAAGACTATACATTCTTTTACAGGTTGCGTGCATCAGTTTAATTCTTTAAATGGTCAACCAGATGTGATGAAACCTCTGTTTTCTGCTTTACAACCTGCAAGTCCGTTGGACGAGCTGAGGTATTGATTCTGCTGAAGAGTTTAGATAGATGCTTAGTTTATAGTTTGTGCCACATTTGATTGGATTACGTGCTGATGTAAATTGATATATTAATTGTTATGGAATTTTTCTTAGAACTTTTGTTTTGTCAGACTTACCTTTCTAGTCTTCAAGTTAAATGAAATAGCATTACTATACTCCCAATTTGCATATGCTTTATTTCTAGTGGGAGTTGTATCTCGTTTACCTGTCTTTGTAGATTGAGCCGCTTGTAACTGCAGTAACTGGTTTAGACTTTTACATTTTTTTTGTGTCACTCTGCTCATTGCCCCCTTGGAGAATACTTGCTCAACCTATCACAGACTGCCTTCTATAGTTATGTCTTTCATGACTGTGTAGCGCACGAACAGAGAGAAATCTCCCCGTTAGTTCTGAAGTGCAGCTTTCTTTGTAATTGCGTGTATTTTCACAAATTTATAATTTATTGTTGTTTTTTCAGATATCATGACCAGGGTGGTCTTTCTGACCAACAAATGGCTCTTTTACAGTATCAGCGTGAAAACATTCATTATTTGAGTGAGGAGGTATGTGTGAAAATAACCTAAACTGATCTTGAATTCCAAAAATTCATTTGGACAGCCGTATTAAGCGGTGTAAATGTGATAAATCTTTCAAGACTGATTGGTCAGTCATCTGGGATGGTCAATCAACTATATTTTGCAAATGATTCTTATGGATGCAGGTTCTTCGTTTGCAAGAATTGTTAAGCAAGTATCAAGGATCTGACAATGGAAGTACCCCTCAGGTTTGATAAGAATCTCTTCTGATTTATATTGCTCTTTCCACTTCACTGATTAGTTATAGATTTAATACAATTAATTTTCAACAAGGAATTATTATAACAAAGTTTGGATTGATTCTACATCTGCATCATCTTATACATTAAGATCGAAAGAAGTGGAAGGTTAGTGAAATAATAGTGTTGAAATAATGGACGGTCTAAGATAACTCTTTTGAGAGTTTTGTTTGGTCAAAAGAATTCACATCAGAGATAAGGTTATTAAGCATGCTTCTCTAATCTCTCCATTGTATTGCTTGCAATCAACACTCCTAATCTTAGAATGAGTACCATCTTTAATCCTTGATAGATTATTTTACTGATCTTATAATGAAGTTTCTCTTTCAAGCATGCTTCAAGGTTACAAGCATTTTAAAAAGCTTTACATAGTCATCATGTTTAACATGATAGGAGAACTTACGTAGTTAACTGTCCCTCCTTTTGCAGGTTGACCTTGCACATCTCTTGGCTGCTCGTGATCAAGAATTAAGAGCACTGTCTGCTGAGGTCATTTCTGTCTTCCCTGATTATACTTGAACCTTAGAGGATTAGCTTATTGAACTATAAGCGCTTTTGGACTGTGACCTCTGAGGCTCTGATATTGAAATAAGTGATAGATTTTTGCACCTAGATTCACCTCAGGTATGATGTTTGTGCCAAGAAAATGCACATCAAGTATTTCAGGAACCTGAAGTGGCAGATTGAACTATATATGAATCGAGTGTTTCATCACTGTCTCTAAATTGACCTCCTACTTCCACGTCGCTATAAGTTGCAGAGACAATGCCTCATACTGCGTTGTACTATTATATATCTATAATTAGTTGATGCTGCCAGATTCCTCTCTAGTCCATGTAGTTGTCATGAGTTTTGTTATATTTGTTTGTTCTTTAAAAGCTTCTTTGTCATTTTTCTATTTCATCACATCGAAACAAAATGAAGTATTTTGCTCATTTGACAATTGATGTTTGTGCCTCGAATGGTTAATATGTAGATGAATCAAGTCCAGTCTGAGCTCAGGCTTGCCCGTAGCGTGATTGCTGAAAGGGACTCTGAAATTCAGCGTATCCGAGTTACGAACAACCAGGTATCCCACCAATCTAATAGCATTTCATAGATTTTCTTTTTGTGTTCTGCTTGGTGAACTAATACCGAACCTTGCTTTTGGCTCTATTGTGGCATTGAAGTATGTCGAAGAAAATGAAAGAATACGAGTTATATTGGGCGAATGGAGTGCTAGAGCAGCGAAGGTATTCAATTTGATATTTTCCACTTAAACAATTTTTGTTGGGTTTTGCAGCTTTTCCATGTTATTTCTTCTTTAACATACTTTATCTTATTCGCAGCTCGAACGGGCCTTCGAAGCAGAACGACTAGCAAATTTGGAGCTACGAAAGAATTTGACAAAATTTGCAAGCCAGTCTACTACTCGGACTCGTGAAGAGAAGCGAAAGGTGTGACGGTTTCTTTAGGCTGCATAAATCGACCGAAAGGCAACGGAAATTAGGCAATTCTTGTACAGAAACGCTTAATTCTGTAGCCATGCTATAGTTGTTTTTTTTTTTTTTTGTGGGTGTAATTCTGTGGATTCTCATAACCCTTGACTTTCCCTTCCCTAATAATCGGTTCTAGGCATTACGGCAAGTTTTTTGTCCATTGTAATGTAATGTTATATAAGCTATTGCCAGAAATCCTGTGACTGAGAGATTTTAGTTTAAATCAGAACTGACCTGATTTTACAACTAATCGGTTTCTGCTTCGTTAGTCGTTCATGATCGTATGGCCTACGAAGAATTGCTTATGATCGTCTTCTTCAACATGAACCTATGACGTGATTTTACATCGAATCACTTCCATGAAAAATAGTAAATCTTATTTTCATGATTACAAAGTTAATTTTGGAGGCCTTATTTTGCTAAAACCCGTAAACCTTCCTCCTCTTCTTACCGCACATCGTCTATTCATTTTCTCCTTCCACACTCTTTTCTCTGCTATGCTTCAGCCATGAGCGGTGACCACACTCCCAATGCTTCTCCGCGGCGCACTGTACCACTGTCACCACCGCAGTAACCACCAACTCTTCTTCTTCGGCTCCCTCCGCCGCCGTCTCTCTTCTTCTTCTTCTCCACCGCCGGCGGTGATCACCGCCTGCCATCTCTGGATTTCGAAAACCCTAGCCACCGCGTTCATTCACCTCCCTGTTTCCCGCCTTACCCAGTTCAATAACATCATAAAGATAACACCTTTGATCGCATTCGAAGCTGCACGTAGATTACCAGGCACTGATCCAGTTCTTGATTTCTTCAAATTCTCAAAATCTGAATTAGGTTTGGTCCATTCTGCAGCAATGCATAGGTATACGATTACGTTGTTGATGAAATGTGGAAAGTTCGATGATGCTCTCAAGGTGTTTGATGAAATGTGTGACTGCGGGTACTTGCCTGATGGGTCGTTTCTTGAGCTAGTTGTTGATTTCTTAGTGCAAGATGGGAATTTGGATGGTGCGATTAAGTTGTTGAGGAGATGCAGTGAGTTTGAGTGTAAGGTCAGGGCATACAGTTTGAATAATCTGCTGAGTTTGTTGGTGGCGAGGAATAGAGCGAGGGATGCTGTTGGGTTGTTTTCTGAGCAGTTGGGTTCACCGTTTTTCATTGTTGATACTTGTAGTTTTAATATTGTGATGAAGGGGTTGTGCAGGTTGCGTGAGTTTGATAAGGCCTTTGAGTTATTTTGGCGAATGGGGAGCTATGAATGTATGCCAGATACGGTTACACATAATACGCTTGTTGATGGGTTGTGTAGAGCCGATAAAGTCGATGGTGGGCGTGAGCTTCTAAGACGGATCCAGAGTGATGGGATGTGTGTGCCCAATGTAGTGACTTTTACAGCTCTTATTTCTGGTTACTGCAAGGCTGGGAAGATGGACGAAGCGTTTGGTGTTTTCAGTGAGATGATAGAGTGTGGGATCAAGCCAAGCCGAGTGACCTACAATGTGCTTATTGATGGATACGGCAAGTATGGTGATATGCATGAAGCAGTGTCGATGTATGAGAGAATGATGGTTTGCGGATGCCCTCCTGATGTTGTTACCTTCACTTCATTGATCGATGGTTATTGTCGAAGCGGACAGATTAATGAGGCAATGACACGTTGGTCTGAGATGGTTGATAGAAATATCAGGCCAAATGCTTACACATTCGCTGTTATGATTACTGCTCTGTGCAAGAAGAATCAAGTGAGAGACGCCCAAGATCTCTTAAATAATATGAATAGGAGGAGGGATATTTTGCCTAGGGCATTCATATATAACCCTGTAATTGACGCACTTTGCAAGGCAGGAAATGTGGACGAGGCTAATTTAACTTTGAGACAGATGGAAGAGAGAAGGTGTACTGATAAATATACATACACAATATTGATTATTGGACACTGCATGAAGGGTAGAATAGCAGAAGCCATCACCCTTTTCGAGAAAATGGCAGCTGCTGGCTGTGTTCCAGATAGTGTGACAATTGGTTCTTTGAGAACGTGCCTTCTGAAGTCTGGTATGCCAAATGAGGCTGAACGCATTGTGCATTTCCATCAGTGAAGGCCTTAGGTCGAGATACAGCATCTCTGACCCCCATTCCTTCACTTTTGAGGAAAAATATGGAAATATCTGTGGCTGTTTAACTGACCGATGCCTCACAGGCCAAATCACTACAATTGGAGAGAATTGCATTTAAGGAGAGCGTGCATTTGAGAGCAGCTTTAAGGACTTGGTTGAGATAGCCTGGTTACTGAATGAAGCATGGTTGGCCTTGCAAATGGAAACAGCCTTGTGTGCTCGAAGTATGCACAGTTTTTCTGCCCGGAATCTCGTGCCATTTTTTGCTCCAAAGTTAGTAATAACTCTTCTTTATGGATTTCTAACGTAAGTTTTCCTTTAAAAAATTTAAAAGAATAATGATAATAATAATAAGAATCCCTCTGCATGCCAGCGTTTGCTGCTGCTAGTATTCATTTATGCTTCAACTTACATTATACTGAAAATTTTTCGATGTTTGGTTGAAATATGTTGACTTGCTTTCAGTCTTATGTAAGTTCAACTTGGTATTTGAAGAAGAAACTGAGTGGAGTGGGTGTTATAGAGCTCGAGTGAAGAATCAGACAATTTTTTCTATACAAAATGGTCTGATTTCTGCGGTCATAATATAGATTCAATAGATTTCAGATGATGAAGTGCATTCACTAAAATTATAACATCTTCATTTATTTGCATATACTTGTTGGAGCTAAGGCTGAAGCCACTTCCAAAAGCTTGTTGAATTCCAGATACCTGTCCCTATAAAAATCCATTTTGAGTTTTAGTACTTATATACAGGACTGCTTTCGCTTGGCATATGCCTTAATTGATACCTTCAACTAAGACGATGACTATATATCTAGGTGGTATTGCATGCTTTTGTCTGCATTATGAATTTTAAGACATTATTCTTCAATAGGCTTTTCCTCATGGACAAAATGTGCAGGTCCAGCTTTTGACTAGTTCTTGTGTATATTCAACCTTTTCCGTTGGCAACAAATATAAACTGCCATGTGTTTAACTAAGAAAGAGTAAGGTAGTACTTAAATGACTAGGATAATTGAGTAAAGAGTATGATATGTGAAAATGCTAATATTGTAATTGTAACATGAAGGGTTACATAATGTGCTCGAATTCATGTCACTTTTTGCTTCATTATAGAGCAATCGATTTTGTTCTTAAGGTCCATTTCTGTATGTTTAGTTGAACAACTGAATACCTAATATGAAGATCCTTCTGAAAGTGATATCAGGCAGGAAATTTGGGGGCATTGGAATTGCTGCACTTCTGCCACTTCGTAGCCAATTCTGAAGAAGTCGCTCTTATTAAAGAACGGTGTGAATACAAGAGCTAATTGGACTGGAAACTTCGACTGAGACATAGATCCAGCTGACATAACAGAAACATTTGACGATGAAGAAACCTGGAAAAGGGCAAAAGGAAAAAGCAAACCTTCTTCTTTCATGGAGGAGTTGAATTCTCCGATTTGTTCTAAGACGGCTTACTAGTATGCAAATGATTTCATGGAACACTATACGTGCAAGTAACTGAATGTGATAACAACTATCGGTTATTGGTTTTTCAACTTCCCAAGTTCTATTGTTTTGGAAAATTTTTCTCAGCTTGTGTTTTAACCTCTCGAGTGTGTGATGGTGTTGCCGATGAGATTGATACGTAACGGCAGCCATATTAAAGCAAGATATTACACTACACATTACGTTCATTTCTTTTTCTGTTTCTGGGCTATGAAACAAATTAATGTAGAAGATCGTAAAGTCCCGAAGCCGACGAAATGTGGAAGATAGTTCAGTCCTGCGTTTTATTTTGAGATAAATTTAATTTTTTAAAATAAATTAAAAAATTAAAATAAAAAATTTAAAGAAATTTATATTAATATTTAAATTTTAAAAATAAATTTTTGATAGTAATAATTTATTTAAATTCATATTTATTTTGTATTAAAGTGAGTTTATTGGATTGGTAAAATGTGTTTCTAAGGGAAAAAAAATATGAAGAATATTATCACAAAATTTCGTCGCCTGAGAGATTCGAACTCTCGCGGGGAAACCCCATGTACTTAGCAGGCACACGCCTTAACCACTCGGCCAAAGCGACGTTTGAGCTAACAGTATTAATTATCAGATCATGATTTTTTTCACTAAGCTCTACATTTATTAAAATTTAATTTTAAATTGTAAATAACATATTTAAATTATTACTCTAAGTTTTTACTATTCAGCAAATATTATTTTATAAAATTTATTTTTACGGTAACTAAAACACGCTTTCAATATCTCCAAAAAAATATTGCCATTTTTTAATTTGAAAATATGAGACTACTTATGTAGAGGCACAGCATGATCCGGTTTCTAGTGCGCGAGAAAAAAACAACCAAAAAGAATATATAACGATTTAAGTGCTCATTGATAATGCGTTACGTAAATTTTCATTACAAGTTTTTAATAATTTTTATATAATACTTTATAAAAGTTTTAAATTTTTAAAAATTATATTTATTTAAAATACACTTATTCTAATATTTTTAAATATTTTATTTAAAAAACTATTTTATAAGAACTGCGTCTCTCTCTTTCCGCTAGCTATCTAAATTATTTGATAAATAAGATAGTGGCAACCGATTTCATAGAATATACTAACATTTTATTGAGAACTGTCTTTTTGGTAGTGTTTATAAAATAAAATTTTTCTAAAATAAAGAATATTTTTATTTTTTTTAAAAATGAGCTATATTTTTTTTACTTTCAAAAAAATAATAAAAATATGCAATAAAAAAATTTCACTTCATAGAATTTTTTTACACTTTCTAAATTTTTAAATAAATTTTTTTATATATTTATAAAATATATATTAAAAAATATGAAATGAAAAATTAAAAAGGAGTGATGGGAAAGCAACGCCAAACACCCCAAAGAGACTTTAGTTGGATCATGTTTGGAGAAATTTTTAGTACAAACAAATTTTAGATCGTAAAATTTTTTATTAATTATTAATTATTATTATTTTTTAGTAAAGAAATAGAACTTATCTAAAAAAAATTTTAAAATATTTCTTTTTTCAAAATTTTTTTTTTTAATAAGTATTCTCAAACATCCCCATTTGGCCGGCTTTCTATGAATTATGAAATAAATTTTCTTATAATTTTAAACTTTTATATTGGAAAATTGGATGTTTAGAATGGTACCATATAGTTTTATACTTTAAAACAAACTTTTTATAATGTTATAAAAATTTACATATTTTATAAATATTTTTTGTTAATTTTAAAATTAAGAAAATAAAATTTGAATTTCTAAAATTATAGTAAAATATATTTATTAATAATTTTTATTTAAATATTCTTCTCAAACGTGTTCATCCACACTTTACATAAAGGGGGTTTCAAAAATTTGTAATTACTATTATCTTCATAATATCTATAAATTTTTATAAGTAGTGAGCAATTTTAATATTTGTCCTAAATATTAAATTAAAGACCCAAAATTTTAGCAATAGCAAACATGTTTCAAGTTGATTCCAACTCATTTTTCCACATTCAAAACATAAATAAACTCGTCATCTACGTAGCTACCAACTACAAATACACAGAAACAAACATTACACAAGAAAAATGAAACACTCCCTCTCCCTCTCTCTCTCCCTCATCTTCCTCTCTGCCGCCGGTGGTGTCCCTCTGAGAGACACCAACGGCGCCGCAATTTCTCCTCATGTAAAATACAACATAACCTTTCCTACTCTCATTAACAACGCCGGCGGCGCCGGTAACGGTTTCCTATCTCTCGGCATCCGCAACAACACCTGTCCTCCTACGATCTCGATCAGGGCCAATCGCCGTCACTATCGCAGGCTAGCAATAGCAGTTATTTCACCTAACCCTGTCACCAGCATCAACGTGAACTTCACCGGAGCACCTGCGTTCTCACTCTGCGGATTACAGTCTCTTACATGGAGAGGTGCAATTGATACGTATAGTAACAAGACGTTCGTTACCACCGGTGGGCAAGAACGGAGCCTCGATAGTAGCGTCGCCGGAAGAAGCTGGTTTCAGTTTCAGGCACTGAAGAATAACGGTAGTAAGGACGAAGTCTACAAGCTCGCGTATTGTCCTAGGGATTGTAGGGCATGTATCGTGCCTTGTTATGATGTAGGGATTGTTGTAGAAGGTGGTGAACGATGGTTAGGGATCTCCGGCGAGGCGTTGCCGCTGCAGTTTGAGAAGATGAAAAAGAAGAGATCTTCCAACTGAATGATCGATCCTTCCATCCATGCATGATCTATATTTGATATAAAGATTTATATATTCTATCATAAAAATTTTACAATTTTATTCGTATAACTTAAAATACAAAATTTTTATAACATAAAACTTATTATTAATAGTATTTTAATAAAAAAATTAATTTATTTTTGATAAACTTTGAAACCATTATTTAAAATTGATTTCATGAATCACGGTTCGACATCCCTTTCAAGTCTTCAACGCTCGCAAACATGCATATAACGAAGGCTCACGCGTTTAGATCACTGTTTGCCACGTGTCTTTATGGGACCACTTCAAGGTCGACACATGGCGAACTGGAATGTTTTTCGTGTGAGATTGATGATGAGAAGAAGTTGATAATTTCTTCTAGAGTCTATTAAATATTTTTGAATTATCTATAAAAAAGTTTTTTTAATAAAAAATATTTAAAAAAAAATTTTATTTTAAATTTAAACAACTAAAAATATTTATATAAAAATTTTATTATATAAAATTGTTTATACATTTAAATATATTAAAAATATAAATAAAAAATAAAAATAGCGTTCGAAAAATGTTAAGCCAAGCCACACCAAGCTTGTAGAATTTCGTTTTGATCAACTTCTAAAATTTTTATTAAATTCGTAATAATATACATATAATAATTAATAAAAGCCAGATGATTGAAAGTTTATTAATATTGTGATCAAACAATCGATTTTATAAATATATTGTTCATGAAAATGCATACATAATACAGAATTCACAGAATATATGTGGATTAAAAATAATATTCTAAACATTTTTATTATTAGAAATTTTTTTTATAATATTTATTTTATTTCATGCTTATGGGTATAATAGTTTTTTGTTTAAAATTTTTTTTATATTCTTGGTTTTTTGCGATTGCTTCTTTCACACGAGAACAACCGCACAGATTATATTTCTAATTGCAATTAGTAGCGCGCCAATTCTTATGTTAATAAGATTTATTTTTATTGTGAATCCCCCATACATATTTAATATATGAGTTTATTAGTGAAAAGTTTTCGTTGTATTTAGAAAATGATATAGAATACTTTTTTTTTGAGTACGAAAATTATTTTAAGAATAAGTTAAAAATAAAAATCGTTTTGGAGTAAACTAAATATAGAAATTAATTTCAAACTCATTTAAAAAAAAAAAAGCATATTTCATACAACTAAAATACACACTATATAAATTTTTTTGTGCTATTACTATATGTGCAAAAGATTATTTAAAATATTTATTGAAAAAGAATTTTTCTGAAAATAAAAATATTTTAAATTTTTTTAAAATAAGCTATATTTTTTACTTAAAAAACTAAAAATAATAATAATAAAATTTTATGATATAAAATTTTTTAATATTTTATAAAATTTTAAACAAATTTATAAAATATTTTAAATATTTTATTAAAAAATATAAAATAAAATATTGGAATGAGAAAAAGAACATTTACATATGACATTAATCATATAAGAGAAGGGGATGGGTGCAAGAAACAACCTTAGAAGACTTTGTTAAGGAAGCTTAAGCTTGACATGATGATAAGTTTTAACTAATTCACTTAAAAATGAAGTCTTTGTTCCTTAATCATTGTTAATTAACATTATAAATAAGAAATCAGGAAGAAACTGGTATAAAGTTTTATCGTCTCAAAACAAAAAAAATTTTATATAATTATAAAACAAATATAACTTAACATTATAAATTAGAATCTTACATGTATTCTTTTTAATAATAACAATGTTAATAATAATTTTTTTTTAATAATGTTTGATATGATTGATGAACAGAATGATTGTTAAGAAGTAGTGCTCAAATTTATTATTATTTTATTGTAACATTCATCATTATTAATATTATCCAATACTTTTTATCACTTAATATTGCAAACCTTATCTACATGTTATATCCAAACAAGTTAATCCTCTATTAATTAGGAATAATTTATTGTCCAAGTTCTAATCTTTCTGAAAATTTTCAAGAATATTTCTTCTTTTTTTTGTAAATTTTTAAATTTCTTTCTCAATAGTTCCTTCCACGCAATTGTCTAGAAGAAGAAAAACCAACCAAAAAAAGAGGCTGCCAATCTCAATCAAGAACCCTAATTTGTTCCCAATCACTCTTACAAAATCATTCCACTATTTCTTCCCCGAAAGTTTTAGTTCTTCTTTCCAACTCAAAAAGCTTCAAACTTGATTTGTACATAGCAGTGGTGATCAAGGAAAAGCATACCACGAATCCAAGCTTTGATTGGCCACAAAAAATCAGATCTTTTTCCCTGATTGGAGTAGAAAGCTCAAGAATTTCGGGTAAAAATCCTATTTTTCCAGCTTCAATTGCACAAAAGGTTCAATCTTTCTGAGAAATTTCGGGATTTCTCTCCGGAAATACCTTCATTTAAAAAAAGAAATTCAGTCTTGGTCAGAAATTTTGGGCTATTGTGATCCAATCTTCCCCCCCTCCCCCCCCCCTACACAAAGTTTGTTTGGAAGTTTTTTGGTTTGTCTCAGAAATCCGTTCAATTTGGTAGCTCAAAGTTTCAATCCTGTATTAGAAATTTTGTTTCCAGCTCAATCACCAGTTTTCTACACAAAGCTCCAATATTTGGCAGACTTTTCAGGTTTCTCCAAGAAATTCCATCAATTGGTAGCTCAATCAACAATCTTTCTGCAAAAAGTTTCAGTCTTTATCTCAATTTAAGCGAAACTTAGCGGTGATTCAATGTCGGTGCCGGCGATCGCGTTGTATACAAGCCCTCCACAGATTCCTTCATCACAAGATTACGATTTCAGCTCTAGGCCTACGTCTGTAACTGCTTCTTCGCCGTCTTCGTCGAAGCCGATGGCGATCGGTGGGTTATCTTGCTTGTTCTCCTCTTCATCGTCACCTTCAGCGTTGCGCCATCAAGCCGCTACAGCGATCACAGGCGATGAATTGAACTCACCGTGGCACGATCGATCCGATGAACACCTGTGCAGTTCATTCTCTTACTCTTCATCTGCTCTCAAGTGTCGCGAACAGAGCCCTGTATCTGTTTTCCAAGGCCCTGGTGTTTCTTCTAGAAGCCCACCGTCATTGAGGATTCCTCGAGATTGGAATTGGGTTGATCACCGTTCAGGTAGAGACCGGCTTTTCAACGGGTTTGTTAGGAATGCTTTGGGTTCTTGCTTGGATTATGAAGCACCGCCGAGCTTTGTGGGTGGTGGTGAAGATGTTGAAGAGGAATTAACTTTCAATCTTGATGACGGGTTGCCAGAGGCTGGGCAGAGTGGCGAGAGCTATGGGAAGGAGTTGCTTGCTGGAGCACAGGTGAGGCATAAGATTTTTGAAGAGGAGGTCATTTTGAAGGCGTTCCATGAGGCAGAGAAGGCACACAGAGGGCAGGTAGCAAACTCGATCTAATGCACTTTGCATAATGATTAGACCTTTCTTAGGTGATGGTTTTTGCAGTTTTATTCTAGGGGCATACTTGCATTTGATTTATGATTGTTAATGTGATGCAAATAACTGGATTTGTGTTTGTTCATAGATGCATTTGAATGAAATGAGATTTTCGTTATCTTGTTCTCTTTGTGTGTCATGTTATATATCTTCTATTGATTCGTTATTGGTACTGTGTAGTTAGTTTGAAAATTAAGACAGACTTGCCTTGGTTTATTATAGATGAGAGCAAGTGGAGATCCATACTTACAGCATTGCGTGGAGACAGCAGTGTTGCTGGCGGAGATAGGTGCTAATTCAACAGTTGTGGCTGCAGGACTCTTGCATGATACAATTGACGATTCTTTTATGAACTATGATCATATTTCTCAGATGTTTGGAAAAGGTGTAGCTGACCTTGTGCAAGGAGTAAGCTCTCAATCTCACTCTAGTATTATTTTGGAAACTTGCTCCACCATGTATTCTCTTTTTTGTTTTGGTTATTAACGAATAGCAATGAACTACTATAAAACACACCTAGTATAGTAACTACTTGGCATTTTGTATCTGATATTAGTACTGGTGTGTGCAATTTATATTTGGACTAAAAGTAGATCCATACTTTTAATTCAGGTCTCGAAGTTGAGCCATTTAAGCAAACTTGCCCGTGAAAACAACACCGCAAATAAGACTGCTGAAGCTGATCGTCTCCACACTTTGTTTCTAGCAATGGCAGATGCCAGAGCTGTTCTTATAAAGCTCGCTGACAGACTTCACAACATGATGACATTGGATGCATTGCCTTTGTTCAAGCAGCAGAGATTTGCGAAGGAGACATTGGAAATTTTTGCACCCTTGGCTAACAGACTAGGAATTGCTACATGGAAAGAGCAGCTCGAAAATCTGTGCTTCAAGTATGTCTATCCTGAGGAGCATAAAAGATTGTCTTCAGAACTTCTGAAGTCCTATGATGAAGCAATGATTGCCTCAGCAATAGAGAAACTAGAACAAGCTCTCAAGGATGAAGGTGTTTCAAATCATGTTCTGTGTGGAAGATACAAGAGCCTGTACAGCGTGTACTGCAAGATGCAAAAGTATGCACTTTATTCATTCTCATTGGTATAATGACTTATCACATATGAGTAGACTACAAGTCTTGTTTGCCTATGCTTCACTTTATTATGTGATCGTTATTTTGGTATCTTTTCTCCAGGAAGAACTTAATGATGGATGAGATTCATGACATTCATGGACTACGACTGATAGTCGACAAGGAGGAAGATTGTTATAAGGCATTGAATATAGTTCATCGGATTTGGTCAAACGTTGATGGAAGATTCAAAGATTACATAGCCCATCCCAAATTTAATGGGTAAGCGATCTTTTCTTGTAGTTCCGCCCATCCTCTTGACTACGTATTCTTATGTAAATTCTAAATAATGCTTTGAGCAGGTACCAATCTTTACATACGGTAGTTCTAAGCAAAAACGAAGTTCCTCTAGAGGTTCAAATTCGCACAAAGCAGATGCATCTTCAGGCTGAGTATGGTTTTGCTGCTCATTGGCTTTATAAAGAGGGGGACTCTGAGCATTCCTCATTTATCCTCCAAATGGTGAAGTGGGCAAGGTGGGTCTTGACATGGCAGTGCGAGACGATGAACAATGAACGGCTCACATCGCTTAATGATTCCGATTCAGTAAGGCCTCAATGCCCCTTCCCGTCACACTCTGATGATTGTCCTTACTCATATACACGCCAGTGCAAGCATGATGGACCCATTTACATCATCATGCTCGAAAATGAGAAGGTATATGAATCTATGACATCTTACGTCTCTTGACCTACTGCACTCTTGATTCTTTTTTATCTCTTCATCTACTGCTACTTTGAGTCCATCATGCCATATACATCTCTTGAGATGCAACTTTGAAAGATTGTTTCCTAAAAGTAAGAAAAGGTTCTATTTGCTTGTACTGGTACTGACTCAAGTTCAGAGACAGTTGTCTTCACATGCAGTAGCATGAAACTTTTTGTTTTGCTGTGTTGCTAACAATCAATAGCGTCAAAATGCAAATCTCTGAATATCTGTCAATGCATGCAGATGTCTGTGCAAGAGTTCCCAGCAAATTCTACAGTGAATGACCTGCTAGAGAGAGCCAGGCGAGGGAGTTCAAGATGGAATTCCTATGGATTCCCATTTAAAGAAGACCTAAGGCCAAGATTCAACCATCAACCTGTTAGCGACCCAAACCAGAAGCTCAAAATGGGCGACGTGATTGAACTAACACCCTCCATCCCTGACAAATCCTTACCTGTATACAGGGAAGAGATTCAACGGATGTACGACAGAGGGCACACACCTCGCCTCGTGGTTGCAGGTCGCAGCAGTAGCAGCGGATGGAGAAACTAACCTACTAAATTTGTATAATAGTAAGATGACTACAAGTATGTATTGTACGATTGTCATCCATCTGATTCATTGTACATAAAATGGGAGTAGCAGACAATTTGTACATAAAATCTCTCAAGTTGCTTTCCTTTCTTGAGAGGGTTCTTAGAATGTGTGTCAGGTTTTAACTGAAGTATAATATATGAAAAGGAATTTCTTATCAAAATCTTGTAAATGAATTTTACTAACTGCTGCTGATCGACGGAGAAATTTTTTCGGCAAAGTATCATCATCACATGTGGAGAGGTTCTTATAGCAGCTCAGGTCTGTATACCACCTCAGAGCTTCTTTTAAATATTCGAAACTTTGATTTTTTAATCAGTATTAAAGTTTTAAATAATTAACATATTTTTACTTTTTAACATATATTTAAAATATGCTACTAAAGTAATGGGGTGATTTAATTAATAAAAAGAGAGTTTAAAATTAAATTTGATGAAATTAGTTTTGATAATAAGTGAATTAGAGATGAGCTCAATAAGTTTAGGTAAACTGTAATAAAAAATTAGTTCAACTCAAAATTTCTAAGAAAAAGTGAGTAATTGAAACGCACCCTTAGATAAGAGGAGTTGAATAGTTTACCAAACTGGGCTTGAATATGTTAAATGTAATTTTATGTGGTCTTATATTGAGAATATTTTCTAACCTTGCTTGTATTTATTACTTTCTGCCTTCCCATTCGCTCACCGCCACCCGCCGTTCTTTCTCTCTTTCTCCGCCGCTGGCGTTCTCTCTTTTCTCTCTCTTAAAACTCGAGTAGGAACAACATCAAGATGAAGGAGAAGAAGAATAAGAAGAACAGAAAAGTGGGTGAAGACCCAGAAGAGAGAAACATGATCGAAATCGATAAGGATAAAAAGAAGGGTGGTGAAAGATTGATTCTTCCAGACACAGAAGTTGAGAAGAGGAAGAAGAAGAAGAAGAATGAGAAGAAGAAGAAGAAGGGAAGTGAAAGATTTGATTTTGGAGATACAGTAGAGAACAACGCAGAAGGGAATCAGAAGAAGAAGAAGGAAAGAATCGAAAGACAGGATTTTGTTGATGGTTTTGAAGGGAATGCAAAGAAGAAGCAGAAGAAGAACCATCATAAAGGAGAGAACTTTGTTATCGCCGATGAGCGGTTTTCGTCGGCGCAGTGGGATCCGAGATTCCAGAGAGTTCCACAGAAGCAGTCCAAGGTTCCCATTGACGAAAGGTTTTCGCGAATGTTTACTGATGAACGGTTTGTTGGTACTGATGCTCCGGTGGACAAGTGGGGACGGCCAAAGAAGAAGAGAACCAATCCAATGCTCCATTATTATATTAGTGAGCAGAAGCTGGAGCCTGAGGCTGCGGTGGAGAGTGAGAAGGGTATTGGTGATGAGGGCCAAGGGGAAGAATCAAGTCAAAGTGGGTCCGAGAAGGAATTGTCCGAAGATGAAGATTTTGGTTTGGTTGCAAGTATTTCGGATGCATCAACAACTTCAACAACTGATGAAGATGACTTTGATGATGAGGTAATCTTGAGCAGATATTTTCCAGGCAGACTGACTATATCTTATGTTGATTTGGTTATTGGTTATAAGTATTAGTGCTTCTTATTTATTTTTGAAAATTTTTCGGAAGTGTTTGTGTTAGTAATATTGGCAATGCATCAATGTACTCTCCCAGACAGTGAAAATATTGGATAACATGATTTAATTCGAGTGCTTCTCTATAATGTTTGGAATTTCAGTGAGGCCTTGTGTAGCTAATGTTGGCTTTAGTTCAATCTACTAAAAATTGTTGCATCTCAACCCATTTTGAGTTATGTCAGCTTGATTTTCTGGAAATTTCTATGCATGCCTGCCATGTAATCCCCTTGCTTGTTTGTAGTTTATTGTGATTAAGTTAAAACTATAAAAGATTGCTCATCTATGCTATTAGAAGAGAGGTTGTCTTAATTGCTACTTGCAAGTTGGTTAACTACGCATGTTGCAAATACTTATTGAGTATGAAATCCCTATCCACTCATCTTTTTGTTCTTTGTTTTTTTTTTTTTTTGTTGTGTTTTTTTTTTTGTGGGCTTGGTGGTAGAATTGGTTCATTTAAAGGCCAATAATCTGATTTTGTGGCCAAATAAAGTAAGCTTCTTTGTTCTTTTTGCAGGCTTCTATTAACAGTGATATTGCTCACTATTTGATGGCAAGCCATGAGGATACACCTACTACAGACCATGAGACCCACAGACTTGCAGTTGTTAACATGGACTGGGATCATATTAAGGTACATATTTGTCCATTTGTTTAGTTTGATTCTCATTTTCTTATCCTTATAGCCTGTCGGCCCTTATTCTTATTTTCCATGCATTAATTTCTTATCTTTGAGTTTTAAATATGATCAAGTTTGCCATGTTGTTTATTGTGAACTGAATTGTTTCTTTTTGTATATTTTTTTTGTTTAGGCTGTTGATCTCTATGTTGTGATGAGCTCATGCCTCCCAAAAGGTGGGCAGATATTATCCGTATCTATATATCCATCAGAATTTGGGATCAAATGTATGGAAGCAGAAGCTACTCATGGTCCATCTGTTCTCTTCGACAACACCGATGACCATAGTGGAGATGAATCTGAAGTTGCCAATGAAAAATTAAGGACTTACGAGTTGAACAGGCTAAGGTAATACGTGAGGATGATCGTGCATACTATGCAAGTTATGATTTAGATTTCTTAGACCTGCAGTCTTTTATGCGTTAGTTATTTGTACATGTGACTTACTTTTGTGCGTCTAAACTACATCTCTAGTTCGTCTACAACAACTCAGCTAAGCTCTTTTCTTTAAGTTGGGCCTACACGCTAGAACACATTTCTGTTTTGGAAAATTTTGATTGAACTGGTTTTGGAAAAAGCTATGTAAGATGATTGTTTCACTTGAAATATTTGCATAAAATCATTCAATGTTTTTTTTTTCCCGTTGTTGCTGTATATCTAGTTTTGACTCCTGCTAATAATTTATTTCTCCATCTTGGTTACCCTATGTGACACTTACTGCAGTTTTACTCCTGAACTTACCTTTTATGCATTTTGATTTTTGGGATTGTCCTTCCCTTGCTTAGGCTATTAGCACTGTGTAACTCTTGATTTCTATTTATTTCTATCATAATGCACTATGCTCAGTTATCCTATACATTTTTTTTTTTATGGCCTCATGTAGGTATTATCATGGGGTCGTGGTGTGTGATTCTAGTGCTACTGCAAATCACTTGTACAAAACCCTTGATGGTACTGAGTTACTGAAAACTTCTAATGTGTTTGACCTGCGCTTCATTCCTGACTCTATGGAATTTAAACACCCTCCACGTGATGTAGCTACAGAGGTATGCTATGCAATACTTCTTTAGATAGCTCTTTCTCAGAATAAGTTCATTTAATGTGGCAAATGTTGTTTGTTTCCCCCTTCTCTCTATTTGTATTTTCCAATGTGTGATAGCTAATGTCCAGTCTCATCTGATAAGGCAATAATTCATGTGGCTATATCGCATGATGGCTAGACTTATATGCAAAGTGGAATGGTACACAGTAAATGGCTTTCGTGTAGTTAGTGTCATGCAAAGCGAAAGGAATTAATCAATGTATTAAGTAAAGAAGACATAGGGAATACAATATTTTCCTAGGTTTTTTCATTTAGCATCTATGGCCAGCAACAGATTATCTGGAATAGGCACCTTTCCGTATGCTTAATATTGTAAAATACTAATGTCAAGAATATGCTATCAGGAGATCTCTGTGAGGAGTTCTTTATCACTGTGGTTGTATATTTAATTTGATTGTTCATGGAATGCTCAAGTATGATGAGTAGCAGACCAATTGGCCTGACTGAAGGATGTCATGTGTGTGACACGATGATAACTACCTCCTTTCTGGTTTGTAATATGTAATCTGTAATTCTGGAAAATTATGTTACTTCTTGAGTTTTAAGTTACTTAAAAACTTCAGATATCTGTTTCTTAATGCATTGTAATTACCTTTGTCATTACAGGCGCCTTCAACTTATAAGGAGCCAAACTTTGAAACGCGTGCTTTGCAGCACAGCACAGTAAAACTTACCTGGGAGGAAGATGAGCCTGAACGAAGAAAAGTACTGAGACGGAAATTTAATCCTGACCAGGTAAAATTTTTATTGGGTGTATTAGCTGTTACAGTTTCATATCTGTATGTATGCACTTTCCACTCCTATAGTTGAAATTGGTTGCACATACATAAAAACTTTTGTTTTTAGCTGGAATGATTGCTTTTTCCTTATAAGTTCCTTTATGTTTAACAGATGGATGAGCTCAAAGAATATTTGGCCACCAGTACTGATGATGATGATGATGATGATGATGATGGAGGTAAAGAGAAAAAGCAACTGGGAAGAGAGAAACTGCTTGCACTTTTAGAGTCGGCTGATGGTTCTGATGGTGACAATAGTGATGACAAAGATATGGAGATCACTTTCAACACTGGTCTGGAAGACCTAAGCAAGCGGATTCTTGAGAAGAAGGACAAGAGGTCTGAAACAATCTGGGAACAAGTCCTCAGAAAGAGAAAAGAGAAAAGGGCTGCAAGAAAGAAGAGGTCCAAGTATTCATCTGATGATGATAGCAGTGATTATGATAATGTTGAGAAAGGACACAATCCAGATGAACCTGATGATTTCTTCGTTGATGACACTGCTGAAATGGAAGAACAAGATGAAAAGGTCCAACAGAAAAGCAAAAAGGATGCATCGAAAAAGAGAGATAAAGGTAAAAGGAAAGGAAAGGATCAGTCTCCCGATCTGTCCAAGGAGCAAGAAGCAAGCAGAGCGGAGCTAGAACTTTTATTTGCTGATGATCAAGGTGATGATCAGGGTCCAAAGGGATATAACATAAAACCTAAGAAGGTCAAGGGCAAGAAGGGCAAGAAAGATGAACCCGATGAAGAAAAATTACCAAACTTTGATGTCAGTAGTGATCCCCGTTTTGCTTCCCTATTCACTTCTCATCTGTATGCATTGGACCCTACAGATCCTCAATATAAAAGGTATTTTTCATTCTCTTATTCGTATATTTGTGAATAAATTGACATATTGATTTACGTGTATTTGAGTTGCGTTTACTTGTTACTTAAAGTGCTTTTCATGTGTATTGCAGGAGTGCTGCTTATGCTCGGCAACGGTTGCAGAAACAGAAACCAGGTTCCTCTACTATAGTTGAAACCATCGAGACACCAGAGAAGCCGCCAACTGAAGGAGAAGACAATTTACTTCCTGCTTCGACATCAATGAAGGAAACATACGAGTTATCTTCGACAATAAGATCACTAAAGAGAAACTTGGGTTCTTTGAAGAAATGAGTTGCAAATTTGTGTTGTATGTAGGTTTTTTGGCAAAAGAAATTTTGTAGAGCCATTTCATTCTCTTTGTTTGTAGTTAAGTTAGAAGCTAGTTTGGTTGTATGAGAGATATTCTTCTGGAGAGTAACAGTGTTAACATACTGTTAGAATATTATTTTTATTGCTAGAAGCAAGCTAACAAGCATTTGATTAACAGTGTTTGATTGAATACGAATTGTCTTCTCACAATAAAATCTAGTAGCGTTTTTTCATTTCACTGGGCACAATTTTTAGTACATTCAAACTTATTCAAAACTAGCGTAATTTGAAGGTCCAACAGAACTACCATAAGTTATTGTCTAAAATATGCTAATTTAAATAAAGTTTTTTAAAATCAAATTTATATTTCAGAATTTCCTCAAAAAATGTTTTTTATAAAAAATTCTTTATTTTAAACGGTCTTAAACGTCTCTAACAAATTGACAAGCAAAACATTTTGGAAACAAGTTAATCCTGCCTACCTGTGACTTAAGAACTTCACCTAGTCAAATGAACCGGCTACGCAGGTCGCTACCAAAAAAAAATTTGAGTTTTAATTGACAGCACTTTTTTTCTTTACCAAATTTTTGAATTCAAATTTATTTTTATAGTTTTTATTTATTAAATTCAAAACAGCTGGGACCCACAAGATCTTAAGCTTCCGCGGTTATTATATTGCCACGTGGCATCTTAATAATTTGCGCGTGTTAAGCTTTTTGTATCTAGAATTAAAAGAAGAGTTCTTTTTTTTAATGACAACTGGTACACTAAACTTTGACAACAAATTATTATTTATTTAGTTCACATTACAACTCATCTGGACACAAAAAGTTAAAAAATTGAGTTCCAGAGAACGCTTATAAAATAACTTTTACATATTTAATTATCTAAAAAAATTAATTAATAAAATTTTATTTTTATTTTTATGAATTTTTAAATTTAAATAAATTATGTAAGATATATAAAACCTTTATTATAAACCATAAAATAATTGAAATAAAAAAGTATTAAAGATAAACCAAAGATACTGTTAGTCTTTCTTCTATCAGTTTTTGTGAAGACATTATTAGAATATTTACTAATAATTCAATAGAATAAATTTATTTACATTTCAAATTATTTTAATAATAATAGATTTTGTAGTCATGTATAAGTTGTGTCGAATGATTTGATGAATTTTTTGATAAATTAAAATAGAAAAAGTTTATATAGAATAAATTAAAATAGAAAAATTTATATACTAGAGAGTTTTTATATTCATTGGTTTTAAGTTTTCTTATTTGTATTGAATTGACTTATGTATGAATCTAACCGTTAACTAAAATTTTATGCTTCTCCAATGTTTGCAGTCATTCATTTATAAACGGAAATTAGCAGCGAATAAAATATTTATTTAAATTGTATCTAATCAGAAAATTTATTAAACTGAAATTTGCATGCTTATAAATGATTTATGTGACTAAATTTGTAATATTGGACCACTAAATAAGTATTTTAGTAAATTATAAGCCACCACTTTAAGTAAGATTTATTATTTATATAACAATCTAAATTATTAAAAAAATCATTATTTATACTTACGTAACCAAATTAGTTATAGCATGAAAATCTAATTATTGCACAAATTATATTTAAAAATATTAAGGAATTTTTTTAATATAATTAATAAAGAACAGTTTTTTTCCAAGAATATTCGTTTGCAATTTTCTACCGTCCATCCTCTTTCTCTCTCTGTCCCGCGTTTTCATAAAACCAGTTTCTTTTCTTCTTTAAAACGAAGAAAAAGGTTGAGTCTTTTTTATCATTTTCGATTGTCTTGATTGAAATCTGCTTGTCGAGATCTCGCCCACATTATCTCCGGTTAGCTTTGATTCTTTAAGTCCTTGTTTTAAATTTCATACTTTTTTGCTTTTGAGAAAAAAATGAAGATTGCATGATTCTGTAAGAATGAGCCAAAAGATGTGATTTTTCTAACATTTTTCTTGGTTATTGAATTGGGTTTTTCTGTGACTTCAATTTTACAGATTTTTCTCCCTTCATTTGATGGGTAAAAATTTGATGTTTTTGTGTTCTGTGGATGGAATGATTTTTTCTACAGTTGGTAACTTCAATTTGATAGAAGGATATGGGATCTTTTGTTTACTAATTTAAAGATATGATTTTGGGTTCTTCTAATTCGCATTCGGAAAAAGGTTAGAGATCTGTTAATTGGAAAAAAAAAAAAGCTGAATGCACTTTCGTAATCTGTTGACTTTGATCCGAATTTGCTAGCTCTAATATGCCATTAGATTTGGTTGATCTTATTGGATTCCAATTTTGGAATCAATTTTTAAGTTTTAGTGACTTGTGATTTCGGAAAGGATTAAGCTTTCTTAAACCAATAACAGGGTTTTACTAGAATATGGTAAAAAAACACTTTACATTTCTTTTCATCTTGTTTTAATTCATTACTTCTGTAGGATACTAGTTTTGTATCATCTACTGATTGCTGTTTCATGTGATCGAAGCCTTCGTGTTCGTATTCACTATAGTGGCTATTGCTTGTTTGATTCATATGAGGCTTTGTTTGAAATGGAGATGTTTTGGTGCCTTGTCAGTATTGTTAAATAATCAATTGATCATCATGTTTCATGACAGGTTTTCAGAATCTGAACTAGCATCTGTACACTTGAGTGCCATACTGTGGGTACACTAAAGTCAGATTCTTGTAATCTGTGATCATTACTGCAATCGACCATGCGGAATAGTTGGTCAATTTCGGCAAACATGGATAATGGTGGTGGATATCCATTTATCTTCCTTTCCAAGTCTAATCTATCTGAAGCTTCTGGTGAACAATTGTTATCACATTTCAGCTGGTTGCTGGAGAAATCTCTAAGCCGCCGTAACAGCATTTATGCTTTGGGAAGTTCAGCCATTCAAGATGCATTTCATGGAATGTCTAAGTTTACCGGGGATTTTCTTCTCTGGTTCTCCAGTAGAGCTAATACTAATTCAATACGGAAAATTTCGGCAAATTTACTTAGACCAAAGTATAAGAAGTGTCGTTCTTGTACACCAGCTGAACACGATGCAAATACATGCAAGCAAAATCTTGTGGGCTTACACTTTGCCTTTCGATCAAATGTTGAATCAGTCATCCCTCTGATTATTGCTAAGGTTGCAAGTTCTGCACTTGGGCATTTTTGGATGGGAGCTGAACACCAGGATTTTTCCGTCCTATCAGTTGCTACAGCTATTGCACCACCTTTTGACAACACGTAAGACTCCTTCTCCCTCATGTTTTCTGCTATCTGTAGTTTAGAAACCCTTGGAAGCTGTATCTTTGTCATTGCAACTGTAATAGTGTTTCATATTACTTGAGAGCTCAAGCTACAAGCATTCTGTTTCTTTCTTCCTGCTGTGTTGTTTTAGTCTCCAGGAGTTTCTCATCATTGATTTTTCTACCTTTTACTTTGCATTCAAGGACTTCTAAAGTCCTACCAGATACTGTTTCAGTCGAAAAAGCTGCAGCAGAATATAAAGGATGTTGTACTCCTGCTATATCGAAAATAGCCATGGTGAAAGATGTGGTTGAATCAAGAACTGGGATCAAATTCCCTACAGTTTTAGACAACATTTCTGGCGGAGAAAGCAACAGCACTGTGGCTTCTGAGGTTATACTTTTCAACATTTTGAAGTGTTGTTGATTGTTCTATTTTCCATTTCGATGTTTGCAGTATTCTTCTCTACGTTCTAGCTTTGAATTTGTCCAATACAAATATAGAATTCACATACTCATATCTACCAAAATTTTCAGGTGCTTGTTGGGACTGGATCTCGAAGTATGAAAATAATTAGGGTCAAATCTCTGAAGGTTTATGCATTTGGCTTATGTGAGTTGACCAATGCTTACAATAAGTTTGTTGGTTTCAAACACCATGTATTTCTTCACTAGGAGTCAATGCTGTTGTAGAAGTTAGTCGATACTTAAATGGCAAAGTGAAGGTATTATGAAATGTTCCTTCTTGTTACTGAGCTAATGCATTATATCTATTTGTGTTCAGATGTTCAGCCGGAATCTGTCTGTCAGAAACTAGGACCTAAATATGCCTCTATGCCCCCCAATGAACTAAAGAATTGTTCCAACTTTTATGAAGATCTTCTTAGGTGAGGACTATGGTGATCTTATATGGACCTTAAATCAATGCTTGTCCTTTTTGAGATCTAGTTCCTAGAGTGACCAGTTCTTTACTTTTGCTTGAAAGCTAAAACTTGTGTACTCTGGCTAAGAAAATTTACGTTCATTTGTGTAACTCCTATCATCAGCCGTCATTCTTAGCAACCTGAACATGAACTAAACATATGAAATATTATTGAATACTTCCCTGCTTTCTGTTTATCTTCTAAAGTGTTGTAAGCTAAATATCTTCTATTGGGCAATACAGGGAAGATATTGGTATGACTGTTAGACTGGTGGTTAACTGCAACGGTATCAAAATTGGCACTGTTCGTGAGTAAGTCTCTGTCTGTTTAAGCTGTTAATGGTACATATGGCTCCTCTGAAAGTCGCTTAGTTCAATTTAGGACGTTTTAAGCTTTTATGCTCTTTGTATATATTTAAATCATTAAGCTATGAACTCTATGCATTGTCTCATTGACTTTTGTAAGAATTGCTTGCAGTGCCTTTGAGAAATCACTCCGAAATCGATTAGCAAAGGTACTTATCCATTATTACTTATACTAGTACTCTTTAAATTCAAGGAATTTGACTGAGTAAACTTTATTATTTATTTTGTTTTGTGAAGATGAACCCAAATTCTGACCATAATTGCTTGAAAGCATTTCGTTCATACTTCACCAAGGATATCCCGTTATCGGTGGTAAGACTTGCCTTCACTTTCAAACATCTTCAGATACTCAGTTTCAGATCATGAAACTCATGGACGTAATTGCAGGGCACAACAATCGACTTCAAACAGACAGCAGATGGTCAGTTAATTACAGAAAGTAAGTAAACACGGTTCTTTACACCCGCTTTTCAGATTCCTGAAACCAAAAAATCTGTAGATCTTTTATGACAGAATTAATCTATTCCTCAGTTGAAGGCAAACACATAGGAGCCGTACACAGCAAAGACCTCTGCAGTAAGTTCACTGTTCTCTTGAAAAACAATTCCAAAATGTTACCTTTACATTTAACAAATGCAGATTTTCATAGTAGATCCAATGAGCTAAAATAAGCAACTGTAGGGGCATTCTTCGACATGTACATTGGTGAAGTTCCTGTTTCAGAGCAGGCAAAACAAGAGATAGCAGGAAACGTTGCAGGTCTCATCAGCAGATGTTAACAAGCGCCGATGAATTAAGACCTTACTCTCTTTTGTAGAACATTCTTCCCTTGCTATTTCTTTCGAGGGAAAGTGAAATTTTCGCCGACTTCACAAAGATGTTAAAAAAAAAAAGAATGTACAGCAAGCAGAACTGCTTCAAAAATTTCAAGAGAAAAGAGAGAGCATGTCGATTGTTTTCATGCTTGCGTTTAGATTAATCTGCATCTGTGTTATTCAAATACGAAATGGAATCAATGGTCTGTACATGTAATGCAAGTATTGCATATCACAATCTCGTGCCTTCAAATATTCCGAGACGGACAAAACAAAAACAGCAAGGTGAAAACGCAACAGAGGCGTGAATCAAACACTGAAGAAACCAGGCACAAGTAAAACCGAGATGACAATGGTAAGGCTTTCAGTCGAGCATGTTAGCTCCAGTCTCGAATGCATGGTTCACGGCCATTGCATGAATCGGTGTTTAGGTTCAGCAAATAAACTAGAAATCAGTGATTGGTCGAGCATGCAATCTTTGATTGTTTCGTCGAAACCAACAATGTCAGCATACCTAATTTCAAACGAAACCATAAGAGATGCACGAAAGAGGTCATCAATGGAAGCAACTTTCTTGTATGGAACAACTCAATTGATGACCTTGAAAGTTGAAACCGTCATCGACTGAACGCTCAATTGATAACTTCAGATATTTTAAAAAAAAAGCTTTCAGAGGCTCTTTCCAGATTCCTATTAGAGAGGAAAAGGCAAAGAAAGATCGAGCATTTCCAGCATAATAATCCCATCCACCCTAAGATTTCCTAAGAATCTTGTGATCATAAATTCCTAGAAATTTTCGTAAAGGGACTACTGATTCACATACATACACAAGGAAGGAAAACAGAGCTTAAAAATATTTGATGTGGTGAAGTTTGGTAGAATGCTCACGCGTTCATTCCTCCACTTAAGGGAGAGCAGCAATTCCCTCAAAAACAAACAAGTTACATATGAAGAACTGAGAAGATCAAATCAACATGTAGTTAGTCTATGAATCTTGTCTTCCTCTTTATTTCTGTATATATTCAAACTGCATGCCAATTACATAAGCTAAGTGTGAGTACAAGGAAAACACACTCAATATTCATAAACTGAGAACATCAAATCAACATATAATTAGTCTATGAATCTTGTGCCCTCTTTATTTATATAAATTCAAACTGCCAATAACATAAGCTGAGTATAGTGCAAGAAAAAAGTAAATCAACCAACAGAAGGCACAAGTAAACTATGACAGATGGCAATCAGGCAACAAACATGTTGGCTAGAGTCTCAAGAAAGTAGGTGAAAGCTGAGAGGACCAGCACTGTGTTCCTCATGCACCTGATAACTCCATTGGTTCCAATATTGATGCGAGGAATCACAGGCCGCCTGTTCAGAAGCAGCAGCAGTGTAATCCCTAGCAGGAAGGTGCAAAACCGGACAATTAAGAACACCTGTTTATACAGCTGATTCCATGTCATTGATTGCTATGGGTGTGTTTTAAATATTCGTAACTGAATTTCATGAAAATAAAAAATAAAAAATAAAATTTTTTAAAAAATAAATTAAAAGTGAAGTTTTATTTTTATGTTTCAATTGATTCTAGAAGTTGGTTGAAAATAAGTTCAGAAAAAAAATATAATAAAATTTAAGTTCTATTTATGCAGAATTGAAAACTCGAACTTTCAGTTCTATTTATAATTAAAATATAAAAAATTAATAAAATTTTAATTCTGATAAAAAAAATTAAAGTTTCATCAATTTGAAACACGCATATGCTTATGCCTATTTGAGCCACAAATAATTCAATATTGCCAATGAGACGAACAGATCTAGGGGTCATTGACCCCAATCAAGTCATTCAATTTCGTTGTTACGAAACGATTCAATTTCGTTTTTACAGATTCAATATTGCCAATGAACGAACCGGAGGAGCCGTTGAGAACGACTTCCATTGTTAACTCAGTGGAAGAACCAGTGGGTTCTGATCCATGCTACCTGCAACCAAAGATTGATATGTAAATGAAAATGCAATATAGTTAAAGATAATATATATATCTGGGTCCGATGCAGATTGCATCGCACAGAGAGAAGGCTAATCACCGATCAGCTATTATCTTGAAGGTCTAACCTATATCAATAATCGAAATATTCAGTAAGCAAGTTTTGTTTCGTTTTTTTTTCTCCTGCCTTAAAATACGTATTTATAAGCATCAAAAAGATGCGTCGTTGCATTGAAAGTTCGTTTCTTCTTCGTTTTAAAAATTATTTTTCGTTTCATATTTTTTAATAAATATTTATATAATTATTTAAAATTTTAAAAAATAAAAATTTTATATTATAAAATATTATTATTATTTTTAATTTTAAAATAAAATAATTAAAATTCGTTTTTAAAATAAATAAAACTATTATTTATTTTATAAAAATTTTATTTCATAACCAACTCGAAACGTCTCGTTTTTAAGTTTAATGGCCGACGAGGTTAGATGGTAGACAGAGTATGCTAGAAGGATTTTCTAAGCACAAAATTTATTATACATATTTTATAAATATATAAAAAAATCTATTTAAAATTTTAAAAAATATAAAAAGATTTATATAGTGAATTTTTTATTATATATTTTTATTATTTTTTAAAATAAAAGAATAAAACTTACTTTTTAAAATTTTTTAAAATATTTTATTTTAAAAAAATTAATTTCATAAGTATTATCAAACGCCAGCTATCTCGTAGGAAAAAAGAAAGCAACTTTATTTACTTTCGGTTAAGTTCAAGGAATAAAAGTACATTATTGTTTAACTAATAAGCAAAGAATAAATTCTAGAACACGTTGAATGACATGAAGCTCACAGCTGGAATAGCTGCTGCAAAGACTTAAGCATTAAGAGAACTCATTTGTCTTTAGATAGATACTAGAAAGTGTTTGACTAAATTTTTTCTTAAATATTTTTTTTAATTAAAAAAATAACGCTTATTTTTAATAAATAAAAATATTTTTTATTATCAAAAATTTTATTTTAAAACACTTCAAATGGCACTACATAGATATGTTTAAAGAGTAAGCAACAAGTGGAGGCTATTCTGATGAGATGAAAAGAAGAAAAATCAACAAGTTCTTTATAAGTAAATTTATAATAATAAATAAATAATAATAAAATCTGTATATTTTTTAATTTTTAAATTTAGTAGTTTTATAAATTTATTTTCTAATAATTTACTTCTTAAATTTTATTCCTCATAAACTCACTTTAGAATCACTTATGGACAAGTAAAACACGCCCATATATATAAGTCTTTCATCACTCTGGTGACATTCTACTTCACGAACCTTTGGAATCACTTATTCTACTTCACGAAATTTATATATATTTTTATTATTTTTTTATTGGAAGTGTTTAGTAGTATTTATAAAATAGAATTTTTTTAAAATAAAAAATATTTTTGTTTTTTTTTAAAAACGAGCTATATTTTTTTTACTTTCAAAAAAATAATAAAAATATACAATAGAAAGATCTCATTTCGTAAAATTTTTTTACACTTTCTAAATTTTTAAATAAATTTTTTATATATTTATAAAATATATATTAAAAAATATAAAATAAAAAATTAAAAAAAAATATTGGAGAAAAGCAATTCCAAACACTCCCTATAGAAACTCAGAAATACTTGCCGGTATTACTGAATCGACGGGGCTGCTTGATTCGGCTTACCCTAAAAATAGTTTTTTAATTTTATATATTATATTTTTTAATATATGTTTTATAAATATTAAAAAAATTTATTTTAAAAAAATATAAAAAAATTTTATATAATAAATTTTTTTTATTATATATTATTATTATTTTTTATTTAAAAAAATTTTATTTTAAAAGCACTTCTTGAATGCAGCATTGCCCTCAAAACAAACAAGTTATATTATGCAGAACTGAGAAGATCAAATCAACATGTAATTACTTATTGAATCTTGTGTCCCTCTCTATTTCTATGTATTCAAACTGCCTATTACATAAGCTGAGTGAAGTACAAGGAAAACACACTCAATATTCACAAACTGACATGAACCATCACCATACAGACAAATTTTGCTGCTCTTATGCAAAACACACACATACACACATAATACATAAACCCGTTAAAGCAATCAACAGAGGGCACAAGTAAATTCTGACAGATGGTAATCAGCCAACAAGCACGTCGGCTAGAGTCTCAAGAATGTAGGTCAAAGCTGAGAGGATCAGCACTGTGTACATCATGCACCTGATAACCGCATCGCTTCCAATATTGAAGCGAGGAATCGCAGACCGCTTCTTCAGAAGCAGCAGCAGTGTGATCCCAAGTAGGAAGGTGCAAGACCGGACAATTAAGAACACCTGTTTATACGCTTGTCGCAGACCTGTTACACCTGATCCCAGGTCCTTGATTGCTATGCTTATGCCCATTTGAGCCACAAATAATTCAATATTGCCAATGAGACGAACAGAGGAGCCACTGATGTTGTTGTTGTTACCGACAACAAGAGCAACATCATTCTGAGGAGTTGGTGGGTTCTGATCCATGCTACCTGCAACCAAAGGTAAATGTCAATGAAATGCAATATAGTTAAAGATAATCTGGGTCTACTGCTGATTACATCGTACAGAGAGAAAGCTAATCACCGATCAGCTGCTGTCTTGAAGGTCTAACTGATATCAATAGAAATATTCAGTAAGCAAGCCTTTTTTTATTTTGCCTTACCTGTTTCATTCCAGATTAGAAGGAATCTAGTGGAAGGACGATGAGTCATCCATTAAGTTCCATTACCGACAAGGTCACATGGTAGACGAAGTAAGGTAGAAGGATTATGTATCATCCAATAGAAAAGGAATCTAATTAAAGTAAAGAGGTCAGTTCAGTATTGAATGTCTAACTGATATCCATTCAATATATTTAGATCGTGAAAAAGAAAAAGCAACTTTATTTTCTTTCGTTTAAATTCAACGAAAAAAGTAGATTATTGTTTAACTAGATAAGATTAAGTTTAAAGAATAATTAGAACATGTTCGTGACATGAAGCTCACAGCTGGAATAGCATCTGCACAAACTTGAGCATTAAGAAAACCCATTGGCTTTAGATGGATAAATATGTAGTCAAGAGTAAGCAACAAGGGGAGGCTCTTCTAATGAGATGAAAAGAAGAACAAATCAACAAGTTTTTGATGTAACACTATTTCATAAACAGAATCTCCTTTATAGAGCGTATCCTTTATGGACACCATATTTCACCAACAATAGTAACCAAGCACCCTCTCTTAACCTATCATTTAGAAAAGTTATGTCATTGTTACCCACAACAAGAGCACGATTTTGAGGAGTTGGTGGGCTCTGTCCATGCTAGATGCAACCAAGAGGTAAATGAAATGCAACAAAGTTAAAGATAACCTGGGTCTTGAGCTGATTATATCACTACAGAGAGAAGCCTAATCACGAATCAGCTGTTGTCTTGAAGGTCTAACTGATACACGATGAATGGTCAGCAATGGGTTTCCAAAATAATCAATCTATGTATGGCAACTATCGTCAACTTCAACAAAACCTATGAATTATAAACACATACTTATATACTAACAATAGGATTACGTTGAACATATAGCATGGCTTTAAGAATTGTAGAACATGGGAATTCTCACGAAGATGCAAAAATTCCCCAAACAAGCCAGAACTCGGGCAATAACGGGTACTAAACAGGACAATTGAGACTCTCAAGAGGTACCTTAGAGACTCCTTAAGCTAGCTTATAGTTCAAAGACTGTTAGAGTAACATTTCTGAAAATCAGTTATCTTTAAGTTTGTCAAAAGACAAGAAAGAATTTGCAGAGAACTTGCCTATGAATGAAAAGAAACCAGAAGAGCAAGCAGATGAAGCACAGAAAGAACATACAGATGCATAATAATCTAAATTTGCAACATGGATAACAAGTTTCTGGGTACTGCAGATATCACTGGAGTGAACTACTCAAGAGATGGAAGAAAACTTCATGCCTTCTGTTTATGTTATAAACTCGCTGATACAAGCCTTCCAGTTTTCCCTTTTGATTTCTGCAGATGTTGAGCACACTGTCTACTGACAACTTGCAATCCACTATAAATAGAAATGTGTAGGTCCAGGTTACCAAGTTTTAGCGCTAAGAATTTCTGGCACCGATAATGATACGCACTGAAATGAAGTGATGTGACCTGAAACAGATGACACAACTGAGAATAAAGTGATGTGACCTAAAACAGACTAGATTCCAAAGTGATGTGACCTGAAACAGATTACACAACTGAGAATAAAGTGATGTGACCTAAAACAGACTAGATTCCTAAAGTGATGTGACCTGAAACAGATTACACAACTGAGAAGTGATGTGACCTAAAACAGATTTGATTCCTAGAGTAGATGTTCCTAGATGTATTCTTCTGGATAGTCATCCAATTCTCAAGTGGTAATAAGATTCTACACAAGTGGGATTCTCGCCTGTAGTACGGGAGAAGTTGGGACCATATTATGCTGTAGTAGTTATACAATATTAAGAAAACACCCTGGAGAAGTAAAATCTTACCTAGATTATCTTACTAGCAATGACATGAAAGCTCAAGTTAGTTCTTTTAACTTTTTTTTTGGACACAAAATGATTTTATTAACAAAAGCAATATCTACAATCCCTATTCATTTGTAGTATATTTAAGCCATATAAACAAACAACCATCATCAAATCTTAAAGAGATAGTTGACGCCTTAATTATTAGATTAGCAGAGGAAACTCATGTTTCAGGAGAAAATCCTCAGAAATTTTCAAATCAAAATTAATATGTAGCACATCTAGAGATAATAAATTCAGATTTTACAATTAATACAGAAAAAAGAATTAAACTCCATTAACATAAAAGAACTAACATATCAGGTAGAAAGCCTATTGGATTTTAAGATAATTAGACATCTAGTAGTAGACATAAAAGTACAGTATCTTAGTTAGAAATCGCTCCCAAACAAAAAAAAAGCTAGAGTGGTTATCAGACTAAATGACAATATGTATGAAGATCAAAATAAAGTTTCTGACAAAATCAATTAATAAATTGTACACAAACAGTTAAAATATTTAGTAAGTTTAACTGTAAGTCAGATTTTTGGCAAGGACAAAGAATCTATACATTGGACAGCATTCACAGTCCGTAATGGGCGTGTGCCTTACAATACATAGTTATAAGCATCAAAATGATGCTTTTTTAATTCTAGATAAGAAGAAATCTAATCTAGTGGTAATCTAGTGGAAGGACGATGAGTCATCCATTAAGTTTCATGACCGACAAGATTACATGGTAGACAAAGTAAGGTAGAAGGATTATGTTTCAGCTATTCTCTTGAAGGTCTAATTGATATCCAATCAAAATATTTAGTACGTAAAAAAAATCAACTTTATTTTCTTTTGGCAAAGTTCAGGAATAAAGTACATTATTGATTAACTAGATAAGATTAAATTTAAAGAATAAAATTAGAACATGTAACATGCTGGATGACATAAAGCTCACAGCTGGCATAGCTTTTTCAAAAACTTAAGCATCGACTTTAGATGGATAAATATAAATATGGGCTCAGAGCAAGCAACAAGTGGAGGCTTTTCTGATGAGATAAATGGGTCTTTTCAAATTACTTAAAATAAAATACTTTTTTAAAAAAAGATTATTATTTTTTAAAAATAAGTTTATATTTTTAAATTAAAAAATAATAAAATTTATACGTATAAAAATTTCATGATGTATAAATTACCAATTTTCTAAATTAAATTTTTTTTCTAAAGGACTGTAAACAATTTCTTGAAAAATAAAAAATTAAAAAGAAAATGAAATGGAATTGAAATGGAGAGCCACACGACCCCTTCGAAAGAGGGAAATCAACAAGTACTTGATAGGCACAGAATACACCAGAGATAGCTATAACGTCCGAAAAAAATTTCTAAGAAGAGCACAACAATTTCAACGAATAGCTTCTGCAAAAAAAAAAAAAATAATAAGCATTAAGAACACTCACTCATTGACTTTATATATATATATATATATAATATTTAAAAAACAAGGTGAACAAATCAACTAGTATTTGATAGGCGCATAATAAACCAGAGATTACTATAATATTTAAAAAAATTCTAGGAATTCGATGAACGTTAGCGTCCTTTGTATGAATGCTCAACTAATTGAGCAAAAAAAAAAAAAAAAAAACACATATGAACCCTTGTTTGCAAATAACAGCAGACTAAAGTCGAGTGCTAGAGATTTCCATAAATCCAAAGTAAGAGGGTTAGAAACGAATTACCAGATCAGTTTATGATTTTCTGAAGCAAAAATCGAACAGCTAGAAACTTCGAAAATTCGAAAGGAAATATTAGAAAGAGCAAGAGAATTCGGTGGAGCCTCCGTTCGTCTCATTGGCAAACCGAAAATTTCCCAAGAGCGTGAGCTATTAGATCGGAAAATCTTCATTTTGCCTATGAGACACGGAGGAGCCACGAAGAACTCTCCGCTCCTTGTCGAAGTAGGAGTAGCATCACCATCATATATAAAGGAAACTCAAAATAGAGCCCTAGGCCCCTAGCAAGGTGAGAAACATGAATTCCTCTTGGATTAGGCCCAAGCCCAATTCACAACCTACAATAGTAAGATTTGGTCCTCTTGGACCAAGCTCAGGAGATTTATTTTTTATAAATGAAGTTTATTTTTTATTAAAAATTAAAAAAAGTATATATATCATAATTTTATAATGTATAATTTATTTATATTTTTAATTAAAAAAAATTAAAGTATTGTAAAAAAATTTTAAAAATAAAAATCTGAATAAATATAAAAAGGAGGAAGAAGCAACGCGAAACCGGGCCTAAACTCAATGCCACTCTAAACTTTCTTTAGGCAAACTTGTATTATTAGAAAGTTGTTGCAAAATTTGATTAGTCTTTTTGTTTTAACTGTTTTCCCAGCTCAAACCTTAGGTATATAGGAATGTAATTCAACTAGAATTTTATAGTTTTGTAGTGCTGAAACTTGAAGGGTTTGTTCTTTTAAAAGTGTAAGTCACTTTCTCCTGCCAGAAAGTGATATAAAGATACACTTTTTGTATTCTTTTATCATTAAAATTTACTTCAGTAACTATGATTTATATTTATAAACATTTCATTTACACCACACTCTCTGAAAAGTCTTATTTTATTTTTTAACTTTTTTCTAGCGCACATCTCCAAACCTTCTATTACCTCCATAGGATTTCTCGATTTTTCGCAGCTATATATTCACTCTCTGGTGTCAACATGTACGCATTTTTTTATCAAAATCTGCTGCAAAAGGTATAGGTCTAGAAAATATGAGTTTTTTTTTGAATTTTCTATTGATTTTCATTCTCGATTTTGATGAATATGTGTTAAAATATATAATTTATGGATGGATCTGAACATTTTGAACTTTTTATGAATGTTCTATTATTTTTCTGTTTTGATCTTGATGGATCTGTGTTGAAACACAGAGTTTATGGATAGATTTGAATGGATCTAGAAATTTGAACTTTTTATGAATTTTTTGTTGATCTTAACGATTCTGTGCTGAAACATAAATTTTACGAACGGATTTGAATAGATCTAAAAAGTTTAAACTTTTTAATTAATTTTTTGTTGATTTTCGATCTTAATCTTGACGGATTTGTGTTGAAATACAGAATTTACGGACGGATGTAAATTGATCTAAAAATATTAAACTTTTTATGAATTTTTTTATTGATTTTTTTCTTGATCTTGATGGTTTGTGTTGAAATACAAAGTTTACGGACATATCTAGATGGAACTGAGAATTTGATTGCGAGTTTGGTGAAACAAATCTGATGAGTCTCTTGCTGGCCATTGATGATGCTCTGCTTATTTACTACTTTTTGAGTTGATGATATATATAATTTTGTTCTTAAGTTTGTGGACTGAATTAAATGGACTAACATTTTTACCTATTTGATTTGGTTCATTTGTTAGAGTAGCAATATTTATGGATGTTTATGGAGATTATCTTTTCAAATGTTTAAATGAGATGCTTATGGAGATTGTTGGGCTTCAGTATTGTGAGAAGAATGTTGCATAGTGAAGATCATGACACTACTGAAATCAAGAGTTCATGGAGTTTTAAGTAGAAAGTTCATTGCTACTTCTGATGTTTGGTTTGAAGTTAGGTAAAATAAGCCTTTGTTTCTTTATTTGATAATACTAGATTATTATTTATTGTTTATGTTCTTAAGAGTGTTAGATTAGATTAGACACATATTTATGTTTAATCATAGCTACTTTTTTCCCCTTTATAATATGTTGTGATAAATTTCAAAGTATTTTCTAGATCTTATAGCTTCTTTTGTTACTTATTCAATTTGTATTTTGGTGTATGTGTTGTTGAGAAAGCAAAACGAAGTAATATACTTGATATTTACAAAAAGAAGTGAGTTTATATTTTTGTATTTATTTTCTCTGTGTAATTCTTTGGTTCTTGACTTCCCTCTATTTTCATAATTTTTAAAACTTACAATAAATATATATATATATATATATATATATATATACATTTTAAAATTAAGAAAGAAAATTTTAGGGCACTATAAAATTATATTTTGCCGTTTGAAAATTTTAAAAGCCTATTCACTAAGCTATACCAAGCGTTTGAAAGTATTTATAAAATAGGACTATTCTAAAATAAAAAATATTTGTATTTATTTTAAGAAATAAATTTTAATTTTTTTATCTGAAGAAATAAAAATAAGCAGTAATGTAAAATTTTATAATTTAAAATTACTTTATATTTACTAAATTTTTAAATAAATTATAAAATAAAAAATAATTTTAAAAAAGTTCAGAGACGGACTCTCAAACCTGCTTGAGTCAACATGATCGCACCAAATGCTCACATAAATATTTTATAATATTTTATAAAATTATAAAAAAATATTTTATTTAAAAACTTTTATCATTATTTATTTTAAATTAAAAAATAAAATTTTTTTAAATAAAATAAATTTATTAAAAAAATATTTTTTATGAGCACTCTCCGACGCGCTATTCGGCAAACAAAAGCTGATAGCCTGCGTACAACCATACGTTTTAGTAAAGAATGGAAACTACATGAAGAGCAAAATATAAAATTATAGATCAACTATTTTTTCGATTTTTTTAGACATCTTTTCAAAGACTTAACTCTTCCAAGTCATATACAATAGAATAAAATAATAAATCTGTAGCAACAACAATAGAGAGAATATCAATAAAGAAACATCGCAATCACTTTAGGCATTAGCTATAAGCCAGAGTTTTGGGTTTTCTATTTCAAAAACATTACTTATTAAATTTTTATTTTATATATTTTAAATAAAGATTTATAATAATTTATAAAATTTTAATTAAAATTTTAAAAAAGTCAAAAAATTTATATAATAAAATTTTATTATTATTTATTATTATTACTTTTTAATATTAAAATAATAAAATCATTTCAAAAAATTTCATGCAGTCTCAAACAGCCGCTTAAGTATATATCAACATTTTACTTTAACTTTTATTTCTAACTTTTTCAAAAGTTGAAATTCTCCACTGAAGAAGAAATTAAATAGCTGAGTAACGAAACAGCGGCTGAACCAAGAAAATGGAGTTTGATCAGATCATGGAGATCAACACAAGAAAACTCATGATGCCGTCGTCGGTGGCCGGAAACTTCAGTTCTGCGGAAGTAACTATCTTGAAAAATTCCATCTTCGAAAAGACCAACCATGTCCTTCTGTTTCTATCACGCATCCCTAGCTTCTTTATTCACTTTGCAGACACCAACATCAACATCTCGTTCTTGTTAGAAAAGCTTCACCATGTCATCAACTTCATTCGTGAAAACCTGCTCTTGAGCATTGTGATATTGCTTGCTGTCATCGCAGGTCTCTATCTTCTATACTTCTTACTTGTTTGCGTTTTCCGGTTGGTAATCTCGTTGCTCTACTGCGCGTGGAATTGCTTCTGCTGGATTCTCTTTAATGTTGGTTTTCGTGTGATGAGGTTCCCTGGAACGGTTGCGTTAATGATTCCAAGGTTCATCTTTGAGGCATGTCCAAGGTTCTGGTTTCGAACATCTCGTACTCTAATGCCTATATTGAGCTAATATGTAGTTACTAACTAAGGCTATCTGTATGTTTTCATCAGTTAATTTCTATCTTGTGTTTAGAATTATCCATGCATGTTTCATCATGTTTAGAAGAAGGCTTGGAAAGTTTAGGTCTATTATATAATTAGTGCATGTTTATTATCGTTCCAAATTTTATTTTTTAAAATTCACTTTTTAAAATAAATAAATAATAATTTTAAAAATTGTTTAATAGAATTTTTTAAGTCAATTTAAAAATATAAAATTTTATTTTTTATTAAACACTTACTCTTAACTTATTTTTAAAATAAATAATATAAAAAAATAAATTTAATTTTTTCATAATTTTCATTTAAACTTTATAACTAAAAAAATCACTTCTAAAAATAATTTTATAATCTCAGCTCAGAGCTTATATAAAACGCCCAGAGTGCTCTACTACTCCTACTCCGGATTCAATGTAAAGATTTTAACTTTCTACGCAATATAAAATGGTGAAAAATAAATTTACAAAAATAAACATAAAAATTCATTCCTAATGTATCAAACTAGATCTGATTAGTTCGTATTTTAAATTAGTTGAATATTATTTTTGTTGTTTGTGCTGGAAAAAATATAAACTGAAATTAATTATGTGAAATAATTTCAGAGATGATTTTTTTTTTTTTACCAGCACTGTGAATTTTAATTTGTGCAAAAGGTGGCCGAGCTGCTCAATATCTAATTTATCACAGCCGGATTGGAAGATTTTGCACTTCATTAACAAAGCAAAAAATATCAACAATCAAAAGCTTCTTATAATTTATAAAAAAAAAAAAAGAAAGGAAAAAAGAATTTATACGAAGTAATTCTTTCGCATAATTGTAAAATAGATTCTCAAAAAAAAAAAAGAAATAAGAAAGTACAAAGGCAAGAAAAAAGCAAAGCGACGTTAAAACAAAATAAAACACAAGACAGACATAACTCTTCGTTAATAATAAAATAAAATGCAAAAATAGTTTGGCATTGCCATTGAAGAACAGAGAAAAGAAAGAAGAGTTCTATATATTCTGGTGGCTGGCTGAGAAGATCTACTAGGGTTTTGATTTGGGTGCAAATCTTTCTATATATAAAGTGAGTGAATGAGAGAGAGGGGATTTTTTTAATATTTTGAATTGTCTAGAGAAAGTTGGCGTGGCTAAAAAAATAGTAAAAGAATGTTATCTTGAGAATATTTATGATACATATTTCTTATGAAGCATATTACGTAAGAACTTTACCTTATTAGCTTTTGAAAATTGAATTATTTGATAATGAATTTAAGAGAATCCAGGTCTCTATCTATCAAAAGCATATTTTATTTAATTTATATATGGAAAGGAATAGAGGCACTCCTTTTTTAGAAACACTTCCGTGTATTTTATTTTGGTTTATGATTAGAAGAACTTACAAATTCAACCTCCACCGTTAGATATAAAGTACTATGAGTTAAAAATATATTCATAAAATTTCAGTTTAATCGGACTACGAATTCACATTCATCCGATCATTTGATCAAGATGATACAAAATAAGAAAATTTAAAAATATATATATTGTATCATTTCTATTATCTTGATCAAATGATCGGATGGACGTGAATTCGTAGTTCGATTGAACTGAAATTTTATGCATATGTTTCTAACTCATAATTTTTCATATCAAACGGTAGAGATTGAATTTAGAGCTCACTCTGACTATAAATCGAAGAAAAAGTGTCCGAAAATATCTCTAAAAAGAGAGTGAGTCTATCTTTTTCCTTTATATATACATACATATATATATTCCTTAAATAAGCAGAATATCAATTGTTTACTTTTTTCTTACTCTATTTGGAAACGGCAAAAATAGCAGTCAACTGTTTGCCGGTTTTTTCACTTTGTTTATTAGAAGGTTTTCAAATTTAGGCTTTTTTTTAATAAACAACTCGATTCACGTCTATTTACTTGAGTTGTTTGGGTATGAATTATAAGAACTCTAATCAAGATAAGTAGAGAAGTTCTATCTCGTTAGCTATCGCTCAAACTCGCAATCTGCTTCGTAGAAGTTTCTTTATAAAAGCCAGTAGTAAATATCACTTTAGCCAAATTCAATAACTGAAAGCCAGAATTGATAGATTCAGGTCCAACTACACAGAATTGAAAGCCAGTTAGGAACGGGATAACTTAGGATAAATTTTAAGATAATTTCTTTTATCAAGTGCAGCAAAAATATAAAAAATTATGCGATAAAATATGACAATTGAAAAATACAATAAAATACAGCAATTACGTCAAAAAATTCTCACAAACTTACGAGAAAAATTCACAGATAATATAAAAAAAATTTACTATCAATAATTGAATTATAATATTCACTTTTGGAAAAACAACTAATACTTTATTGTCGGAAGTACAGTATACTCAATTATAATAGTACAAAAAAATCTCACCAAAAATATATACTGTATAATGCTCCACGCGCACACGTTGTCCTATACTATTATTGTTTCTTACCGGTTGCTCTTTTTTGCGAATGTCACTCTCACGTTGCGGCTGCCACCTAAAACAACACACTCTTTAATCCTAATTAGCACTAATCTAATAAATAAATAAAACTAATTAAAAAATAAATGAGCTCAATAATACAAAGCTTAATGCAAGGTTGTTTTATCTTAGCATTTACAATGCAGAATCAGTTTCCAATAGCTATGTCATTTCCTCAAAGATTTTATTTAAAAAGAAAGCTATTATAGGTGCAAAAATGGGCGGGCCGGGCTAGCCCAGACCGATTTCATTTCTCATGACCCGGTCCGGCCCATTTATCCGATTTATATTTTAATTTTATATAAAAAATAAAAAATAAAAATTATTTTTAAGCTAAAATTAAAAAATAAATATTTTTTATTTTTTAATTTTATTTTTTAGTAATATAAAATTATTTTTTATTTAAATTTGACCTTGTCAACGGTCAATTTTGACCAGATCAACGATCCATATTGACTGGTCAATATGAACAGTACCCGAATGGGCGGGCCAACATAATCGGCCCGTCCTGTCCGATAGACCGGGTCGGGCCGGCTCGGTCACTATTTATCAGGACGGGCCGATGGTCGGGCCAACTGACCAGACCGCGGGCCGGCCCGTTTGACCCGGTCTATTTTTACACCTCTAAAAGCTATATCAAACATTTACTTCAAAAATTTGGCTACAAGGATTTGCAGATTTCATTAGCTTTGATGTATATATTGCGAGTCAGCTTTTCTCAACATTCATTCTGTTGGCTAAAGGTGTTGCTAAGGAAATATTTAGGAGTGCTTTTAAATTTTTCTGTAAAACCAAAGATATTTAAATTTATTTTAATAATAAGCTCTATTATTTTTTAACAAATAATAGAAATAAAGAATTACTATGTTGAACTTTTTTGTACATTTTAAAATTCTTCAAATTTATAAAATATTATAAAAATTTATTAAAAAATATTGAATAAAAAACATTCCAAAAATTTTATCAAACAGCACCTCATACTAAGGGCGTGTTTAATAACACCCCAAACTCCACTTTTTTAAACTTAATATAAAATATATACAAAAATTAAAATAAATTTTTTTATCAATAAATTTTTTTAAAAAATTTAATTTTAAACTTACTACAAATATAAAATTAATATAAAATTTTATTTTTTATTAAATTCTTTTAATTTTTAATTTTATTTTTTAAATTCATTTTTTAAAAACTCTACTTCACCCACTTTATATACAAGATAAACACGCCCTAATACTGCTTTACAACTGTTACAACCAGTGGTGCTAGTACTGCAAAGATTGATAATTTGATTAGGCATATAATGTCTTGCGAGTCCAGTTCCATCACGATCATCCCGGCGACTACGATTGATGCAAGTACTACGACGGTCACCAGCTCTCTTTTCTGTAATTGGTATTTGTTACATTCTGGCCCACGCTACCGCCATTACTGCAACTAATGCGACTGCCACCAATTTGATTAGCGATTCCAAGTAATGCGCCAGCACTATCACTCCGGTAACATGTGCTGCTAGTAATGCAACCTTTGCCTTCTTCACTTGCCGTAAATCATCAAACTTATAAATAGTTAAATCTCCTGCAAAATTAACTCAAGAGGGGAGAAATGAGTTGAGTTAATTAATAAATAAAAATTTTTGTGAAGCTTAATGATCTTTCAGACAGCAAGCTTATAGCCGGCTGGAATTAATCATTTATGTAACCTGCAGACAGTAAATGTTAAAGTATTTGGTGACTTAGGTAAAGAAAATAGTATTCGAAGTAATTTAATGTGATTCGGTAAAATCTTTTTGTCTACATTCACGGATGCTATACCACAAAAATCAAAGCTTCACTAAACCTTTAATAAGCTACATATATACTAAGAGCAAAGTGCTTCACCAAGCACACTTAATCTTATAGGATTTCTTCACCAAGACAATCCTTCATAGCCTACTGAACACCATTGTCACTCTGGCTGGTGTGCTAGCTCTATTACAAGATTTAAGAACTTTCACCAAGCTCCAACCGAGCTTCTTTACCTGGTTCCTTGAGCACCCTATCACAGAACAGTATGAGGTTACAAAAAAAGAGTAAAGGTTAGACACAGGATCTATCTCATGATGAATGAATATTCTCAGGAGTTTTTTTGTTGAGATGATTAGATAGTTGCTGAAGGAGATATCTTCAGTGTGATCAGCAGTAAGATTTCAATTGCTTTAGTTATTTTGACGTTGTAGAGCTGTTTAGTTTTTGTATATCTTTTTTCGTTGATTGCAATTTTCTCTGTTGCTCTGCCTTCCTTCTTATAGAATTACATCTCTATGAAGGACGATTCTTCCCGTTGAAGAAGATTACCATTGGCGCCCTTTTTGCGTTGGTAGGCTTTCAAGACAAAGAAAAGCAGTTTGTTCAGCGGTTAATCAACCGCTTTCACGATCACTTTCGGCTATCTTAGTGCAATAGTCAAATTTAGTTATATAATTTCTTTTCTTTCCTTGATCATTGAGTTTTTCTTTTTTGTGAAGAGGATAAATTTTTACTCGTTGTGGGTTTTGTATCATCTGATTTATTTCAGTGAGTTATAAGTCCAGAAGATCTTAAAGTGAAGAGCTTGAATTGGAGTTTTGTTGTTGAACCCAATACTCTGTTTTAAGCATTACAGAAAAGTCTTTGTATGCTTCAGCAGTTAAGTGGCTGGCTGTAGTGTGACTGTAGAATCCTCTGTTCTGTATGCTGCTTAATTAACGGTAGCAGAGCAACTCGCTGTTTAATGACTGTTATTGTCGTCTGCCGTAAGTAAAGTATGCTTGATTTGTCTAATCCTGCAAAACTTAATTTTAACTTATTAGTTCAATATAAATTATAATTTTTAATTTATTATTATCATCAAAATTAACTTGAGAGTTCCAACATAATGATTCTGCTTCATTATATCTGAGGCAAGCTTTGCTACTACTGCGATAATTATGGATGCGACTATACGTAGCAAGTATTGCGAGTCGAGTAGTTGCACGAGTATCGTCCCGACAACAGCTGGTGCTATTACTCCGATGACGGTTGCGTAACTTCTCTGTTGATTCCTCCACGATATATACGGAAAGGGTGACAAGTATTGCTAGTACTACGAGGAATCCCACAGGTTTGACTAACAATAAAATGTGCCCTAAGCCAAGCAGCTCCACAAGAACTCCGGTGATGATAAGTGCAGCGAGCAGTGCCGTTACCGTTACTCGTTTACTTCTCTTGTGAATTTGCATCACGATAATCCCGATGATGACGATGTGAGTTGCTACTCCTGCGATGACTGCAATCATTTTGAGTTGCCGTAGCATGTATTCTGGACCGAGTAACTTCCAGATCACTCCGATGCCAAAGATTGCCGCTAAAAAAACCATAATGAGTGCCGTTCTGGTAATGATTACCGATTTCCGTAGATTGTAGCGCGAGTTAAGTTCCCGCATGATAACTCCGACGACGACGATGACTGCTGCTATTACTATGGCAAATGGTGTCATTTTGTCTACCCATACGAAGTATGGATGCTTCATGATCATTCCGGCAAGTGCTAGTATTGTTGTAAACGCCAATTCTACCGCATACAGTAAGAAACTGGATTGAGGGGCTGTTTGGTTCTTCGTTTCAAAAGCTGCTTATTAGCTTTTCTCAACTTTTCTCTATTTTACATTTTTCAATATATATTTTATAAGTATATAAAAAATTTATTTAAAAATTTAGAAAGTGTAAAAAAATTTTACGAAGTGAGATCTTTTTATTGCATATTTTTATTATTTTTTTGAAGTAAAAAAAATATAGCTCGTTTTCTAAAAAGAATAAAAATATCTTTTATTTCACAAAAGCTCTATTTCATAAGCAATCCCAAACGCCCTCTGAAGCTGTTGGATGAACTTTCTCGCGACATCCATGACTACTTAGACAGATCAGAAACAGGATTGAACGCAACGCCTACCTGAATTTCAAGACATAAAGTACGTCTGAGCGCCGGCGATGTGTAAAGATATATGCATCTTTTCGACCAGTAGGAAGAACTTCGAGTTGGTCTCTTCTTCAACAACAAAACAGAGTAAACAAATAAAAGAAGGGACAACGATTGGGTGGTGGGTGAACACTAACATGAATTGCGAGTCCCCTACACATGTGAAGTGTTGAAAGTTGAAACTCTTCCAAAGAAAACCAGGTTTTTTAAGGACACACAAGAATACCATTGGTAAGATGTTGAAATTTGATTTCGTACCTACTTGGTATTATGGAGATGTGCGGGAGTCATTATGAAAAATATTATTTAAAGAAAATTTTTTATATAAATAATAATAATAATAATTTATTATATAATTTTTTTAATTTAAAAATTGTATAAATTATTATAAAAAATTTATTAAAAAGTATAAAATATAAAATAGTTTTTGAAACATAACTATAAGCGATCCAAACGTGCCTATTATAGCTTTTAAGATAGATTCCATACAACTTCAATTTTCCAACTTTCTTGGGAAAACAATTACACAAATATTTGGTGGTGTTTCTAATTATAACTTCTAACTATTAAAATGTAGAAGTTCCTAATTTGTGATTTTAGATTTTGATAAGCTACGTATAACAAGATTTTGGTGGTGTTACGCTGTCCGTTTTATTACATTTTTTCACTTCTATTTTTTATTTCATATTTTTTAATTCTTTATAAATTTTATAAAATTTATTTAAAATTTTAAAAAATATAAAATAATTATACGTTATAAATTTTATTATTATTATTTTTAATATTTTTTAAAATGAAAAATATAGAGCTTTTTAAAAAAAATAAAAATACTTATATTTTTTTAAAAATATTTCATAAACGATTTTAAACAACCGCGTAGGCCGTTCTTATATGTGGTTGAAAGTTGGAAATTAATTAGTTCAATGTATTATTAGAAAATCTAAGCAAGTTGTAGTTAAGAAATGAATGAGCATGTGGATGATGAGAAAGTCAATGAACCCTGGTCTTTTTTTAAGTACCATAAACAAGTCTGTTTGGTTCTAGCTTTTTTTCAACAAAATTTTTCAATTCTCTATTTCACATTTTTTAATATATATTTTTTAAGTATATAAAAAATTTATTTAAAAATTTAGAAAGTGTAGAAAAATTCTACGAAATGAGATCTTTTTATTGCATATTTTTATTATTTTTTTGAGGTAAAAAAATAGGACTCATTTTTTAAAATGAACAAAAATACTTTTCATTTTACAAAAATTCTATTTCATAAGCCATCCCAATGGCGCATCATGGACGGCATGTTAAGGTTCAATTTGGTCCAACCTAACCCATTCATACTATATGTTGAAGTTGAAGATCTTTACTCTAAACTGTTCATCATTGAACTAGATTTAGGGCTCATTCGATTGCAGTGAGATGGGTTTAAAACTAATTTCTTTAAAAGTAAATTTTTTGAGAAGTAGTGTGTTAAAAGTTTGTGTTTAGTTGTATTCTAAGTGAGTATTTGCTAAATCGTCGACCCAAAAATTGATCGATTTATTTCGAAATTCTGTCTCAAATTAGTACCCAATTGTTATTTTTTAATCCAACCTAGCCGTTTCGATCCGATTCTAACTTCACTGACTGATACAAGTCATTAATCTCGAAGGAATGTCCGGTAAAGAAATCCAAACGCCAAGGTATGAAATTCAGCAATTCCGGATATTTTTAAAATATCACAAAAATGTATTGAAGGAAAGAGAAAGAGCAACAAAATCGACATTTGGTCCATGATGCTTCATAGTATACATCCAAATTTGATATGGCTTTGAGAGCAACTTGGGTAACCAAGCCAGTTCAAAACTTGCATTCTTATGCCTAGGGCATTCAGTTTAATGTGCACCTTCATGACTAGCAAATCATTGCAGGCGCCTTTTAGAGCATATCAATGTTGGATCCCGGATGCCGAAAATTTGCACGACTCAGTAAGGCATGCTAATGGTAATGCCGCTAATACTTCGACGCCGGCGGTTTGAGTAACAGTAATAATGCGTACGGAGAGTTGTCATGGCTCAGGATCGGGGTGCCGGTCATTCCCTAGGGTCGGGTCTTACGTTGCGCTTCAAGCTGCATCACTATAATATTTAAGATGACGACGACGATCGGTACTAGCACCGTGATAAAAGCCGCCATTTTGACAAGCCATAAAATGTGTCGTGACCCAAGTAGTTTCACAATCAATCCGGCGCCGATGATACCTGCTATAGATCCCATCGTCGCCGGTCTGATTTCTCGCAAATTGTATCGGGAATCAAGTTGCATCATGGTCTTTACCGCAATCAGGATCAGTGCAGCTAGTAGTGTGAGGATTGCCGTCATTTTAATCAGCCATAACAAGCATTTTAAGTCAAGTTGCGGCATGAGCACATCGACGACGGCGAGTGCTACAGCTGCGTTGGTTGCAGGTTTGAGTTCCTGTAAATCGAACGGCGACTCCATTATAACCATTAGGAGGGCAACTTCGAGCGGAATTAATACCACAACCACAACCATTTCTGCCAATTTGATTATCCGTAAAATGTAATGCAGGCCAAGTAGTTTCACGACAACTCCGATGGTGATGATTCCTGCAAGTACGACGACGATGGCCGGACTAATTTGCCGTAATTTGTGTTGTGAGTCAAGCTGCATCAAGAACTTCACGATGATGACGACGACTATTGCTAGCGTTGCAAGGATTGCTGCCGTTCTGAATAGCCGAAACATGAATTGTTTGTCAAGATTCATTACCATCACACCAACGGCGGCAAGTGCTACTACAACGTTGATTATTGGTCCGGTTTCCGGCAGCTTGTATTGCGACTGAAATTGCTTCATGATCATTCCAACGGCGATGACAAGTGCTGCTATTACTGCAACGACTACCGCAATTTCGAGTACCCCTAAAAACTTGTGCAGAATCATTACCCCGAGCCCAGCTAGTACCTGGTGCGCGTAACCTGCCATGGAAAAAGCTAAACGTTCTCGGAGATTCCTGATGAACATTTTGTTAAGATTCATGGCTTCTTGTTTGAGAGAGAGATCCATGGCTTTGATCCGATGGTAGTTTCTGTGTTTCTTCGATGTAGATCTATTTGTTGCTAGTGCTCTGCTCTGTTCTGTTCTTCAAGACTTGCATATTTTGATTGGAAGATAAAAACAAGAAAAAGTATTTAGGTATTAATATTTTGAATATTTTGTCAACTCTAATTTAAGTGAAAATAACTTAGCAGAGAAGCAAGTTGTAGTTAAGAACGGGAAGTTACCAAGTCTTTTTCTAATCTAATTTAATAAAAGCGTCATTAATTAAGAACACTCTAGAAGAGTCCATCGTGTGGAAATCGAAACGTAATTAATGAGTTACCAAAGTTACCAAGTTTCCAAGCTGACGCCGTGCATGAGCTACTTGATGATGTTATTGATCTTTAATAAATTAATTAGTGAGTGATTTACATTTACGTAATAGAAACGTAGTAATAATAATACCATGTACAAGAAAAACGTAGTAAAGAACGAAGTATAAATCAACGAAATAATCAAATAAATAAAATTTGACGTGGTTTAGTGTTTATTTACCAAGTTCACTAACTAAAGCTGTAATCTTTTTAACCTTTATACTTAACTTTATTCTATAAAAAAATACTTCTAACTCACTCTCAGTTATTACATAATACAAAATATTACTTCCAGCTACAGATATAAAAATGAACCGAACTAAGCGAGCTGATCGTGGCCCGATAAGACGGTCCGGAGTTGTGACTTGATCGATTCGTGAACAATAGCAGGATCGTTTCAATTTGGTCAAGCAGGCAGTATTCGGCCAAGTTGTTTAGCCTGACATACAACCCTCCCGGCAAATCAACGATATAGTTTGACTATTGATCAAAAGTCAACTTTAGACTATTGACTTGATCAAAAAATAAATATTGATCGATCAATCTTGAATGATCAATACAATAAAATTATTTTTAAAAAAATAATTAATAATTAAAATCAAATTAAAATCTGATTAACGGATCGAAAGTGGTCAATAAAAACGAATCAGGACGGTCCAACTCGGTTGTCTTATTTAATCCGATTTGGGCAGGTCGACCTCATCTACTTGTATTTACATCTCCACTTCTAGCTCGCTTATCTTTACAAAAAAAAAAATAATAATAATATTCATTTTAAAAATTACTATTTATAATAATTTATTCACTTATTTTTCAAAAGTCAACTTTAGACTATTAATTTAGTCAAAAAATAAATATTGACTAGTCAATCTTGAATGATCAATAAAATAAAATTATTTATAAAAAAATATTAATTAATAATTAAAATTCAAATTAAAATCAGATCAATGGGATCGAATGAGGTTGACAAAAACGGATCGAGATAATCCAATCTGATTGTCTTATTTAATCCGATTTGGTCAAATTGACCCGATCAGTTTGTATTTACATCTCTATTTTAGCTCACTTATTTTTACAAAAAATACAAAAAGAAAATTCACTTTTAAAATTACTATTTATAATAATTTATTATTTAATAATTCACTTTAACTCATTTCTTACAAAAAGAATACATTCTAAATTATTAGTGTTTCTTCTTTTTTCTGTAATGTGATTGAGATCTTAAGAAATTACACAAGTCTAACTTATTTTTCGGTAAAGAATTAAGAACAGATCTATTTTGTATACGAGTTATATAGTCGATAATGAATGAAAATATCTTAGTATAGTTGATATTTAAATTTCTTTTTTTCCATAAGAATGTGTTTATTTATTTGAAAAAAATTTAAAAAAAGTGAATAAAATGTAAATTACTAGAAAGTGAATTTGTGATACAAATTTATAAAAATAAGTATAAAAGTTATCAAAAAATAAATTGCTTATAAAAAAAGTTTAATTTCAGATCAGTTACAGTAAAATAAACATAAGTTAACAAAAATAACTTACGATCTAACATATTATGACAGCTAATTTCTTATTTTAAATATTTTTTTCGAAAACTTGAAAGATATAATAAATTATACATTATAGAATAATTGTACTTATAAGATTTTTTTTTAAAATGCCATAAAAAAATTCTTTAAAAGCTTATTTTCTTTCAAAAAACATTTATTTTTGAGCTATTCCAAACATGATTTTCTTGTTACTACCAAGTTCCGCCTTTTTTTAAAGCTTTTTAAAGATAAATTAGGGCCATGTTTGGATAATCTTTTCTTCCTAATTTTTTATTTTATATTTTTTAATAAAAATTTTAAAATATTTTACAAAATTTTAAAAAAAAATTTAATAGTACAAAAAAATTTTATGTCATAAAATTTTTTTATTAGTTATTTTTATTATTTTTTAAAATAAAAAAATAAAACTTATTTTTAAAATATTTTTTTAAAAATTTTTTTTTTTTCAATAAGCACTCCCAAATATTTCTACTCCTATACAAGAAATTGGTGCCAGTATTTGGTAAGGAGAATTAATGCCAATGGAAGTTAGTAAACAAATTAAGGATGTCAAATTTCATGATTAGAGTGAGATGAACCGTAAAACTTCAGAAATAATCCGCAATACTTATTTAATATTTGTTAGTGTCAGTCAAAATGTCTTGCCTTTATGTTGAAACTTAATGATTTTATGTGACTGCTTTAAACATATTAGTGGAAATTTGAGAAGGCATACTGAAGGTTTGGAAGTGCTTAAAACAAAACAAAGATTTAATAGAATTTATAAATAAAATTTTTTTGACTTAAAAAATAAAAATATATAAATAAAAATTTCACAACATATAATACGTCTGTATTTAAAAAAAATTAAAAAATTTTAAAATACTGTAGAAAGTTTAGTAAAAACAAGAAAATCTTTTTTGAAAAAAATATAGTACTATAATAAGTACTGCCAAACACTTCCCTGTTAAGATAGGCTGATCTTAGGTGATAATATTCATCTTTACTAACAAATTAAACCATTTGGCAATTGAGAAGTTAGAAAAGTTGATAATTTGGTAAGCATGCTGTACTTATCCTGAGAAGTCAAAACATCTTTATTTATTGTCACGCTATGGTTATTTTAAGTTTTCTTTCCATTCAAATTATCTTGATAAAATACCTTTTATCTAGATAAAAATATTTTATACATAAGCCAAATATAGAGTATGATAAAATACTCTAAATGAAGAATAGTTGGCATAATTCTAGAATAAGTTATAAAATATTCTAAAAAGGTGGATAGTTTTGTAATGGATATTATGTAAAAAATTTTCGAATCATATATTCTCCACCGTCCAATCAAAACAATTTTCACCGTCCGTTGAGTAGATGGAGAAGTTATAAATAAGAAGGATGAGCTCTCATTTGGGGCATCAAAAAACTCAATCAAGAGTTGCACCAAGCAAAGTAATACAAAACTTTCTTCAAGTGTTTCTTACTGTCCCTCTAGTCCATACAAGTTTCTTTAGCTATCTTTGATAGCTCTTTTAGGTAAAAGCTGACTTAGCCACAAAAGAGTGTGTCCAAGTGCCGCACGAGATAAGATAAAATTCTAGATCCGTGACAAGTGGGATCAGAGACAGGTTCTGCCAAATACAAATGGCAAGCGGAAGCGATGTTACTATCCATGAGGAAAGAGAGACTGAAAGGAGAGCTCCCGAGAGCAGTCGCCAACGCAAAGAGAAGTCTAGGGATGTAATGGCGGGCGTGAAAGCAAGGCTCGCTAGGGTGGAGCTTGCGATCGCTGATAAGGTGGACCAGTTCGAGAAGTTGGGCCAAAGCATCGAGAAGGGATAAGAAGAGCTTCGTGAGGAGATGTAAGGTGCCTTGAACGTGGTGGCCGAATCATCGTCTCGCCAAGATAAGGCCCTTAAAGACTCTCTCTTGGGTGATGTGGATGCTCTTAGTAGGGAAGTTGCGACTCTTAGGGAAGAGGTCGTAAGGTTGGCCAATGAGTTGAGGGATGTTCGAGAAAACTGGGCACTTTGCAAGATGACGGTTACACAAGGAAGAGTTTCTGCCGTACCCTCAACTTTAACTCCTTCGAAGATAGATGTTTCAAAACCCAAGGCGTATAAGGGTGCACGGAACGTGAAGGAGATTGACAACTTCTTTTAGAGCTTAGAGTAACTCTTTAGGAGCACTGACATCATGGAGGATGCTGGTAAGATCGATCATACCACTCTTTACCTTGAGGATACCGCAATGGTATGGTGAAGGAGGAGGCATGCCGAGATCGAGAAGGGGACCTCACCATTGCCACCTGGGAAGAGTTCAAGAGGGAACTCAAACGGCAATTCTATCCGGTGAATGCCAAGGATAAGGCAAGGGCAAAACTTCGGCGCTTGACCCATCGTTGCAGCATAAAGGACTATGTTAAAGAATTTTCGGAGTTGATCTTAGAGATCCCTGATTTTTCTGAAAGGGAGGCCCTTTTTGCTTTCATGAACGGATTGCAAACATGGGCAAGATTGGAGATTCAGCGTAGATGACCTCAAGACCTCAACTCTGCCATTGCCATAGCCGAGCCCCTTATAGAGTTCTAGTGGCCTAAAAAGCATAAGCCTCAAGAGAATTTCAAGGACAGTGGTGATGGAAATAGCTACAAAGTCAAGGAAATAACACTTGACCCACCGAAGACCAAGAGAGGCTCCCATAGAGGCCAAGGAAGTAATGGTAACAATCGAAGGAATGGTAAAAATCCACTAAAATGCTTTCTTTGTGATGGACCATATATAGCTAGAGAGTGCCCAAAACGGAACAAGCTTTCAGCCTTAATGGAAACAATAGATGGGCCACCAAAGCAACTTGAAGAAGTAAAGGTGGGTTATTTACAACTCCTCCATTCCGTCAAAGCCAACGATGATGTGTCGCGGCGTGAAGTGAAGGGGCGACCGTACGTGATGGTCAAGATTAATAGGCAAGAGGTACGCGCCTTGGTGGACACAAGGGCTACCCACAACTTCCTCGAGGAGAAGGAAGCTAAAAGACTTGGAATCAAGTACAAAATGGGACGAGGATGGCTTAAAACAGTCAACTCCGAACCCAAATCAATTTTAGGAGTTACTCGTGAAGTAAAGACATGCATAAGTGAATGGTCTGGCCTTGTGGACTTCTCCGTTGTAAACATGAATGATTTTTCGATAGTGCTTGGGATGGAGTTCCTGGATCGTGTGAAGGTCATGCATATCCCCTTTTCCAATTCCATGTGAATTTTGGATGAAGGGCATATGTGTATGGTACTTTTGTCGCGTGAAGCGAATATCCAGATCAAGACTATTTCTGTCATGCAACTTTGGAATGAGCCTACCTGTCGGGACCAGCTGCCAAAAAAAAAAAACAAAAGGCTCAAACATAAGAAGCCACCCTACGAGGAGGAACAAGGAGTTTCGCTACAGCTCTGCATAACCGTGATGAGGACATCGCGAAATAGGTGGGGGAGAATATCACGGTATGGCTATTTTAGCTTTTCTCCCAATTCAAATTACCTTGATAAAATATTCTTTACCTAGATAAAAATATATTGTACATAAGCCAAATCTAGAGTATGATAGAATATTCTAGATGAAAAATAGTTGGTATAATTTTAGAGTAGGTTAGGGAATACTCTATAAAGGTGGAGAGTTTTGTAATAAATATTATATAAGAACTTTCAGGATCATGTATTCTCCACCGTCCGTTGAGGAGGTGGAGAAGCTATAAATAGGGGGGATGACTGGATGAGCTCTCATTTGGGGCATCAAGAAATTTAATCAAGTGTTATACCAAGTAAAGTAATATAAAGCTTTATTCCCAAAAAGCTCTCTTCAAGTGTTTTTTACTTTTCCTCTAATCCATACAAGTTTTCTTAGTTATCTTTGATAGTTCTTTTAAGTAAAAACTGACTTAGCCATAAAAAGGTTTGTCTAAGTGCCGCACGAGCCAAGATAAAATTCTAGGCACGTGACATTATCCTAGGGTTAAATAATAAAAATTATACATACAAAATAGTATGATGTATAATTGATTTATATTTTTTAAATTATAAAAAAATTATAAATACTGTAAAAGATTATTAAAAAATATGTGAGAATTTTGAAAAATAAAAAATAATGCCATACCAAAAGACTCGGAAAGTAAAATAGAAAACTGATTTGTTTTTTGAAAAGCTTCTTGATTTCAATTTCTCAAAAACTAATGTTGATTTACCTGGGTTTGTTCGTTTGGTCTTGAAAGCACAATGTACATCCAAAATTACAGCATAATAAGGGTGTGTTCTTTTCACCAAAAAATTCACTTTTCTGTATTTTTAACAATTCATTTTTAAACACAAAATAACATTAAAAAATATATAAATTCACTTCCAACTCACTTTTAATTATAAAAAAATATAAAAACTAAACTCACTTTCAATAATACTATTTCTAACAACCACTTCTAAAAATTCACTTACAAAAAACTTCCTTCTAAAATCAAAAAATGCACTCTAAGTGTTTGAAAAATAGCTTCACACAAGTTACTAAACTTGCCGTTGTTTCGGTTCACGGATGCTTGTAAGGGGTAATTTACTAAAATACTAGATGTCATTATTATGAAGAAAACAATAATTAAAGGATAACGAATAGCCATCACTACCAATTGTAAATAACCACCAAACTATATAGGGTATGTTATTTTAGATCGAAAGTAAGTTATTCAAAAGTAAATTAATAAAAAGAAAGTTACTATAGATAATATTGTTAAAAATTAATTTATTTGTATATTTTTGTAAAAATATATGAGTTAGAAGTAACTTTTGTGTAGCTAAAAATATATTGAAAGTGATTTTTTAGCGAAAGAAAAGTGAGTTGCAAGAGTAAACTGTTAGTGTGAATTTCTGAACTTACTAAAAATGACAACAAAACTTGAAGGCCAACTTCCACAAGAAACAATACCAGGCACGTCCTACAATTTTCTTTGCAACTTCACAAGAATCACCCATAAAGAAATTCATCTACACGATAAAAGATTACTTCGTTAATTGAAGCTAACTTTTTAGTTGCGTTTGTTAAGGGCCGTATTTTCCCCCATGATATTGAGCTTCCTTCCATCTTTTAGAAGAGTCTTGACTTGTTCAAGCAATTTGGTTGATGCTATGTTCATCCGCAAGCAATTGAAAGAGAGAACTCTGAGCTGGAGGTAATGGTCGATGGCTTCGGTAGCTTCGTTTTGGATCTTGTCAACACTCTGAAGCCAGTCATCGACTTCTTTAGGACAAGCTTCTCCTCTGAGAATAATTTCTTCAATCTTTTCTGCAACATTAGCCTTCAAGCACCGCAAAAGCTCTGAAGAATCTTTGAGAGCAACTATTTTAGATTTGGGACGCAGGAGGTACAGTAACGCAAGCGCCTCAGACGGCGACAGAAAAACGTAATGTCGTGGCAAGTTGAATTGACTCACGATCAATGAGGTAGCTACTCCCTTCAGCATTCCAAAAGCCAACCAATTAGTGAAAAGAAACTTGATCAGAATCATGATCATTTCCATGAGCTCCGTAGTCTCCCTCAAAAGTGGAGGAGTGCTTCTGCCGGGAGTTACTGGATACCTGACTCTTTTTTTAGCAAAAGACTGAATGAATGCTTCAATGAGAAGCAAGTTGCAAGCTAGGAGAACCGCTACGAGAACCGCAAATTGCAAGTTGAACGGATTCATGATCATTGAGGTAAGTAGTTGCCTCGGCATTGCAAAAGCCCTCCGAGCGAGAGAAGATTCGACCAGAATCACGATCACTTCCATGAGCTACGTAGTCTCCCTCAAAAGGGAAGGAGTGCTTCTGCTGCTGCTGTTCAAGGGAGTTATTGGATCCTTGCCTTGAACGAGCGACTGAATGGATGCCTTAATGAGAGACAGAAGGTACGGCAATCCAACCACTACGAGTCCCAGAAAGAATGTCAACAGAATATGGGAATGGATCATTATCACTATGGTAACTATTGCCGTCATCAGCTTTCCAGAAGCTAACAGAGCGAGACGGAATTTGATCAGAATCACGATCATTTCCATGAGCTCCATAAGGGGAGAAGAGCTGCTGCTGCTGCTGTTCACGGGAGTTATTGGATCCTTGACTCTCTTTTGAGCGAGTAACTCAATGAATTCCTTAATGGGACGCAGAAGATGCGGTAATCCAATCGCTACGAGCCCCACAAACAACTGAAACAGAAAAGCGTAATGTTGCAAGTTGAAATTATTCATGATCATTGAGGTACCTAGTGCCATCAGCATTCCAGAAGCCAACCAAGCGAGACGAAATTTGGTCAGAATCACGATCATTTCCATGAGTTCCATGAGGGGATGAGAGCTTCTGCTGCTATTCACGGTAGTTATTGGATCCTTGACTCTCTTTTGATTGAGTGACTCAATAAATGCCTTAATGGAACGCAGAAGGTACAGTATTCCAACAGCTGCGAGAACCCTAAATAATTGCGACAGCAAAACGTAATGTTTCAAGTTGAATTGATTCATGATGATTGAGGTAGCTACTCCCATCAGCCACGAAGAAGGCAACCAAGCGAGATGAAATTTGATCAGAATCACGATCATTTCCATGAGCTCCATAAGGGGAGAAGAGCTGCTGCTGCTGCTGCTGTTCACGGGAGTTATTGGATCCTTGACTCTCTTTTGAGCGACTGACTCAATGAATTCCTTAATAGGTTGCTCTATATATAAAGGTCAGAAAGGAATGCCTCAATGTTTGCATTGCATTCACTTGTCTTACTTATACTCTGTAAACAAAGTAAATAAATAATTTTGCGCACATCAAAAGTTGTCTATCAGAAAATGACCAAGTTAGCTCTCTGGGTTGGTCGTTAGCTGGCTAAAGTCTTTTGTTAAGATCTCTAATATTTTGTTCCCTATCTTATCTATTTGCATGTGGGAATTTAATTAATTCGATGTATTAGAAAATCAGAGTTAGTTGAATGAAGTGGTGCATTTGGCGATGTGTTTTCAATAACTTTTTTCTAATTTTTTATTTCATATTTTTAAATAAATTATTTATAATATTTTATAAAATTTATTTTAAAATTTAGAAAATATAAAAAAATTTTAAATAGTAAAATTTGAATATTATTTTTTAAAATAAAAAAATAAAAATTATTTATCAAGATAGAATAAAGCTATCTCTCGTACCCTTTTCGCACACTCTCATTTATTTTTGACTAAAAGGATCTCCAAATATAATATTATTGATTAGATATAAAAAATTATGAATTTTAAATATGCTAAAAAAATTTCAGCTAAATCAAATTTTGATTTGACCTGCATTCGATCATTTGATAAAAATAATATAAATAGTAAAATTGAAAAAATATATATATATATTTTAATTATTTTGATTAAGAAGCTATTTAGGAGTTCTTATAAAATAAATTTTTTTAAATAGAGAATAATTTTATCTTATTTCGATAAATAAGTTCTACTATTTTTTGTAATTTCTAAAATTTTAAATAAATTTTATAAATGATTATAAAAAATTTATTAAAAAATATGAAATAAAAACTTAATAAAAATTATTTTTTAGAATGGAATACGGAACAGCTTCTAAGAGTTTAGATGGAGGTATATAAAATCTGAAGTAATTTCTTATGCTATCCATTTTCAATTCGGAGTTGAAATCTTTTATTATCATAGAAGGTCTGAAGTCTGAACAAGTGAAACTTATTATATATATGTTAAAGAAGCAAGTTGTAATTAAGAAAGTGAAGTACATATATAAAAATCTCTTAATGTAAATTAGGAATAGAAACCTACGAAGTCTTTTTCTAATCTAAGTTTAATAATTGCGCAATTAAATGTAAAATAAGTTCGTATATTAGGACTATAAAATTTGCAAAGTCTTTCTCTAACATGAAAACCTCTTTTTTGTAATCTGAATTAATAAAGACTTTTTCTAATATATCTAAAGGTCGTTTGGATTGCTTAAAATAAACTATTTTTAGTACAAAATAAGTTTCCTCCTTATTTTAATTTTTTTTTAAAGTACCGTATAAACTTTTTTTGAAAAATAAAAAGCTAAGAACGAGATGAAAATAAGTCTTTATAATTAATGTCGAACAGGCCTTTAAAGTCTTTAATGTACAACCCTTTTTAGTACAGGTGTATTTGGAAACGTTTATTACAAAAAATATTTTTATTATATTTTAAAAATAAATTTTATATTTTTAATTAAAAAAATATGAATAATAAGTAATAATAAAATTTTACAATATAAAATTTTTATATATTTTTTAAAATTTTTAATAAATTTTATAAAATATGATATAAAATATAATTAAAATATATGAAAATAAAATGAAGACTTAAAATGAAATGAAACGCAACCCAACACCAAACACACCTAAATGCCCGATTAGAAAAGTCCATCAACTCGTCAAGTGTTCGATCCATGAGCTACTTGAGGTTGTCACTCACAAATACAATAAAATATTTGACTTGCAAATTGTTATCTTGCAATAAGGAAAAGGACCTTACAATTAAAATATGTTATGACAACCGGATCCTAAACTGAAACTAGTTTGCCGTTGCCATTCATGGTAAGGAATTAAGGATGCCAAGTTTGTACGAGTATGGCTTGTTTCAGTTTCAACCGAACTCTTTTTTCATCAGTAGTATAACTCTCATTATTTTAGTTTGCTTCAAAATGAAGGGAGCTCATCTCTCAACCCACTTTTTATTTTTACAAAATTCATTTTTGCGGAATTTACTTCCGTGAAACTGAACACGCCTTTAGAGTGCGATGAACCGTAAACCTTGAGAAATCATCCACAATACTTATTCATTAATGTTTGCCTTGATGATTTTATGTGACTGTTTTAAACATATTAATTCAAATCTAAGAAGTCATATGATCTGTTATGGCAGGCAGATATTTGGATGATGATGATTCCTCTTTACTGACAAGTTAAACCATATGGCGTTTGAGAAGGCAGAAAATGTAGGTACTTGGGTACGCATAATGAACTTATACTGAGAAACCAAGATTAGTTTGCTGCAATATATGGCAATTGAACGAACTCCTATAATTTCTGTTAGGCTTCCAAATTAGGTCAAGTCCAGATTAATAGTGGAGGGTTCAGAAATGCCGTCCAAATAAAAATCGGACTCCAAATGGGGTCAACTCAGAATGCTCGAGTTAAAACGGGATAACTAAGTATATGAGCCAACGTCTCGTCTTAAACCGAACCAAATTGGACAATGAGTTAGTAGGCTTAACAACTGATACTTCTTAATAGTCATACATTGGCTTACAGTTGAAAAGAACATGCGCTTATATGTTGAAGATGTTAATCTCTATTTGGTTGGCAAATCATTTTAGTATAGGAATCTTATCCTATTATTTCTGTTGTTGATCATGGAATATAAATGTCTACATGAGAAGATGCATAAGCAGATGAAGTAGTTGTCTAATCCCTAAGCAGGCAGAGAAAATTGTTGCCTTGCAGACTTCATTAGAAACTCAGAAAAACTTGCCATTTACTGTATTTTCACAGAGCGTGTATATCAGCGTAAAAAGCTTTCAATTGTATATTGATAGGTTAAACGTTTTAACTGTTATATATCTGAGTATATGATTATTGTTTCAATTGAAATTATAATATTGTCGAATGATATCTTGTTTTTTTTCTTTTTAATGCAAACTCTTTTTTAGCAGGTTTAACATTTTAATTGCAGAGTTGAAATTGAAGTAATATATTATTGAGTATAAAAATGAGTTAGATTAGTCCAATATGGATAAAAAAATTTAAAAAAAAGATATATTAGAGAGTTCCTAGACTCATCAGGTTAAGCTTTTGGTCTATATTGAGCTTTCTAATATATGGGTCGGATTGGTTGGCTCCTCTAGTGTTGTATTTTTTTCAACAAATTAATATATAACTCAATTTCAATTGAATATGACCTAAAATCCTGAAAAACACAGAATGCGAACTAAAATCCTGAAAATTCAAAGCAGAGAACATGAGAAAACACATTGAATTGCATTGCATTGCATTGCAACTGCATGAATCCATTATTTTCAACTTAATTAGTCCCTCCAAGAACACCCTTGAGCTTCTTGATCTGTGCCTCATCCAAGAACGATATCTTCTCCAGCAGCTCCGTAGGAAGATTATTTGCAAACAACGCGAAATCCAATATCTGCAGCCCTGGCTCAGGGCTGCTGAACGTTACAATCGCCACTGCAGTGAAACCGCCGGCATTCACTTGCCAGTGCAGTAACCCCTTGGGGAACACCATTGCATCCCCCTTCTTCAGAGTTGTACGGAAAACTGTGTTTGCTGAATCAATGAATCCTGCATTTATGAACCCTTGAGTTACTATCAGTATCTCTGTTGCGGCTGGGTGAGTGTGTAAAGGGACAACGCCACCGGCTGCTATGTCTAAGCGGCCGGCGGAGATCCCTAACCCATTAATGCCTGGAAATTGTTGTACAAACGCAGGTGTCACAGCTGCTTTGATGAGATTGCTTGTATTGCCTGCCTTGCCTAAGCCTGTGAAGACGAAGTCTCCAGTTACAGGCATCTTCTTGCAAGTGTAGCCTGAGGGAGTTGTGGGGCCCGTCAAGTCGGCGACGCAGTAATCGGCGGCATTGGTGAATGAAGAAGAGGAGAGGAGGAAGAAGCAGAAGAACAAGTAGGGAACCATGGCTAGCTAGCTAGTGCTACTACTGCAGTGTTATCCAATTGTGATCTATATGCTAGTTTGATAACTGATAGCTCTCTCCTTTGGGGTTTATATAGAGAAAGGAAGGATTCCATTTTGGTGAATTTGATACTGGTATATGCCATGCAATTTTTGTTAATGTTGGGATTTTTTTTCTTTTTTTTGTGTGATAAATGTCATGCATCATTCTTATATATAATTGAAATAGATATCTAGGTTGATATATAGTTTATATGGATATGTATAAATGATATTTCAAGGAATGAGTGAAAAATCAATTTTATCTTAGTTTAAGCGACCATTACATGACAAATTCAAGCTTTTATATGCTTTACAAAGACTTTCAAAAAATCAAGTTTAAACTTTTTTAATCTAAAAAATTTATTCATATAAAATTTTTACGATATACAATTTATCTGTATTTTTTTAATTAAAAATATATTGTAGAAAATTTATTCAAAAATTTAGAAACTTTTTAGAATGAAAAACTGCAAAACATATAATCTCAAACACCCCCACTTGTCAAATTTTAATGCATTTCTTTTTCGTGAGTATTAGTTACACCCAAATGGAAAAAGAAAGAAACTTTAAAGGCTTCAATACATAAATCAGAAACATATAGATATGTTTGTAATGAAAATTCTTGGTAAGATATCAACATCTGGTCCAACATAGTTAACTGGAAGGAAAATAACAGACCAAAAAGGACGCCAAATGACAGCTAAAAAACTCTTGTCTAAATCTTCTTGTTCATATTTTGGTATTTGAGGTTATTTTATGTAGCACTACCACATGACTTTTTGTGGATGATACCTGTTTTGCTTAGTGTTTCTCAAAAACAGTTTTTTAATTTTTAATTTTACATTTTTAAATATTTTTTTAAAAATATTTAGAAAATTTATGTAAAATTTAGAAAGTATATAAAATTTACATAATAAAATGTTTTTAACGTTAATTTTTATTATTTTTTCATATCAAAAAATTAAAACTTATTTTTTAAAAAAATAAAAATAATTTTAATTTAAAAAACTCTTTATTTCAAAAGCACTCTGCTCCTTCCATGATATGACGAGGAACATTTTAAGGACAACACTTCGGGCCAATTCATTGTATTCTTTTCACCCTTATAATTCACTTAATTTCTACTAAAAAGTAATTTCAATCTACTCCTAATTATACAAAAGAGCATAATAAATCACTTCTAATTTATTTCTTTTTATAAAAGAACACAAAAAATTAAACCTACTTTTAATAATTTTATTTATAGTAACTCATTTTCGACTAACTCGCTTCAACCTAAAAGATCACACCTTCTCTATTGCCCAATTTCACTTTTTCCTGTTCTACCTTCAATTATGGCATATATCAGCTCGCCGAATTTATTCTCTAATCAAAATTTTATTATTAAACTCATTTTCAAATACAATCAAATCTAAAATTTAACTCATTTCTCAAATAGCTCATATCTCAAAAACTCGCTTCACCACAGCCAAATGAGAATTTACTATTATTGAAAGAACTATACATACCATCTCAGGTACTAGTGTAAAATTAGGTAGTGTTTGACAGTATTTTGTAAATAAAATTATTTTAAAATAAAATATATTTTTTAAATTTTAAAAAATAAGTTTTATTTTTTTATCTAAAAAATAATAAAAATAAATAATAAAAAATTGTATAATGTAAATTTTTTTTATATTTTGTAAATTTTAGATAAATCTTTTAAATATTTATAAAAAACATATTAAAAAATATAAATTAAAAAATTAAAAAGTTGTTTCTAAAATGTTTCGCCAAACGCTCCCTATTTAGTTTTATTGTAACTTAACTTGAAGTCTTATTTTCAACAATACTCACCTTATTGTATACTGTTGTCATCTTTGAGTCAATATAACGTGCTTTTATGTAAATAATATTTTCGATAGCGCCAATAACAAATAAATCATTTTAAAAAATCTTCGGCTATCTATTGAATGCAGTTTTAAGAAAGACTATAGTTCAATATACTTGAATTCCCTGTATATGTATGTATTTGTGTGATGTATTGTTTATAGAACAAATTAATTCTAGCAAAAGAAAAAGGAAGGTAAGGGTAGAGATGCTTGTGACAAGATTTAACTGAAATACCAAGAGTGATTTTGGTTTTCTCATTGAAGCAACAAAATTAAACAGAGTGAATGATTGCAATTATACAAACTAGAGAAAAGTTGAAGATCTAAAAAAGAATTTGTTGTGAGCAATACATGCCAGAAAATAAGACCACATTCTGTTTGTGGTCCTGTACTATTATCATACATTTACTCATCCATAGAAATAGTTCACTTAAAATTGGTACAACATATAGAGAAAGCTTCTTACTGCAGTAGTATGAGTTTGGCATTCAAAAAAATTGATGAAATCTTTCAATTTTAGAAAAAGAATGGATAGCAATCTTCACTGTATGAGCTATTCATTGTACTCCCACGTATGGCGCTATCGGAAGTATTTGCTTTACAAAATAATGGGTACAGTAGAGCATATCAGTATCTGTATACATAAATAAAAGTTATGTTAGTTTACTATAAAAGCAAACTAGTAACCACGTCAATCTGAGGGAAACAAGAATTTGCATGGTCTTCTTCCATCACCAATCCGGAGATGATGTACTCGGCTCACATTACACATCAGCATAGCCTTCGTTTAAATCCTCGTAGAAAATGTCCTCATAGAATCAATGTTTTGGTCACTTTGAATCAATGCTGCTGCTTCAGAAGAGTGAACTTTTGGGGACAAAACTTGTCTACACATCAGCCCTTAGCAAGTAGAAAGAATAACCTGTGAGCAAGTGGAACTATCTCCATTCTCGTCTCTCACAAATACAGCCTGGTAGAGGGTTTGCATAGAAACTCTCTTCCAACTTTGGGAATTCTCCAGGTTCTCTCAGATATGGCGCTCCATTTCGGTCCATGTGTAGTTTCTTCACTTTAGATCTGAACTTCTTCCAAGAAATTCTTCCTTCATCATACTCATCAACAAGCTTTACGAAGTTTGATCTGCAATGATGCATTCATACACTAATAAAGGAAAGGCCAAACATCAACATAACAACACTAACATCATTTCAACCAAATGAGTTCATAATTTAGTTGAACCTCAAGAAAATAACTGTAATCGGCGCAATCAGAATATCTGGATGCATATCAGAGAGTGAACTCTTACTAAAGAAAAATAAACAATAAAAAAATAAAGAAATAAAGAAAGTAAAGGTAGTAGTACTAGATGAGCATAAAGTTCTCCAGATCCTAGGATTTGAGATACCACAATTGCAACCATTGAGCAATCTAGATTGCTATGAGATTTATGTAAACTTTTACTTTCTCTTCTAAGCCAAAAAAGCAGTTGAGTGACAACTTTAGCTAAAGTTGATCTTCAAGCTCAACTAGCATCTCGAGTCCATCTTGGGTTCACAGCTTTTGGAGTAGGTGCAACATTATGAGGTTTCACCAATCAAAATATGGCAATGCAGAAAATGCAACATTCTAAGAAGTTTCAAGCCCAAAGGCAATTACAATTACATATATCTCATTGTAAACGCTTTAACTCATATGAAGCTTGCTCATACCTGTCAGGGTCGATTGTTTTCTTGAAGCCCTCAAAGCGCCTATGACCCTGTACTGCTTTGGCCATATTCCCGTCATAAGTGTAAAGGAAAGCATCACTTTGAAGAGCAACAACATAATCCAATCCAGCAAGCATGTTCTGGTGATTCCTAAATGGTTGAAGTTCCTCCTCAGTCGAAAGGGTAGAATGAGAATATATGTTAGGGAACTCATCTGTGAGATGCTGCATGCTTCCATTCCCAAAGGCTTCGCCTGCCACCAAGTAAATTCTTGTACTTGATGGAAATCCCAATGCTTTAAGTAGAAGGGAAGTTTCTCTTGGCGTAAGAGGACAACCACCAAGCAAACGTCTTTCAGTTCCATTTATTTCCTTCTCTTTCCAATGTGCAACTTCATTACGCATTTGGCGAAGCTCCTCATCTTCTTCAGCAGTCAAACTGTGACTGCAGCCTGTGAATGCAAGCATATCCTTCTCATACCTGAAAGAGGTAGATTATAATGAACTGCAGTCAGAGATAAGTGCCCCATATTTTACATAACAAAAGGAAGAAAGGAAACATCAGTATAATGCAACTCATAATGCAGAAAGAAAAGATGCACCTGATAGAAATATTGACAGGTTGAGGCATAAAATGAGGTTTGTAATGACTAGGGTGTATTTATCTTTTTAATGAAGAAGTACCTCCACGTAACTAGTCGAACTTAGTAATTAAGGCACTATGTCTTCATTGAGAGACTGATATGCCTATTCATGACATAAAAATAACAATAAAAATTAAAAAAAAGAACCTGAAATTTTGTAGTTTGCACTAAGTCATGTTATATATTAGGCAGCAACGCATGCAAAGGGAACCTCTAGATGCATTATTGTGATGTCCCATTAATGCCTAGTCCTTGGTATAATGCATGGAGAGGCCATCTCATGCATATCTGTCAGCTTCTAATGTTGTACAATAGAGAATGAACTTATGATTCTAAATGCTCCCTCGTATTAGTATGAACCTTCATTACCAGAATAATAGTTCTCTAGAGGAACTGACATGGAAAATGCTGCAATCTCTACTTCATGGCATCAATAGAGGTGATAGTAAATCAACATATATCGGCTAAGATGACAATCAAACAGCTTTGGCATGAATAAAAGACAAATTACAACAAGTATAGCAACATTTATAACTCTGAATCTAAAGGTTTTAGAGTTTGAAAAGTTGCTATTATGGGCACCTAACTGATGTCAGAGAACAATGACTTCAAAACATACTTGTAGCCAGCCTACATAGTGGGTGGACTTAGTTGTGCTTCTCAATAACATTTGGAAAGACAGTTTTAAACACACCATAACTAATCCCAGACAGGGTCTTTAATCTCAAGAAGCAGATTGAAGGAAGTAAAACATCAGCCTTCCTAGAATCAATTACCTTACGAACCACGGACATCTGAGTTGAAACTAATAGTGGACTGGGCTTACCTAAGATGAAGGGCGAGATAAGGAGCTCCACCTTCACGCATCCTTGACACCAAGACAGCACCAAGTTTTTCTATAGAAGACGAATACTTAAGTGCCCTATAGTTAACACGGCACCTGAGTTTCTGAATTGAACTAGGAAGGCCATTATTAGCTAGTCTTGAGTCAGTATGGGTGAAGTATAATACTTTATGTTGCTTCAGAAGTGGAAGCACTTCAGTCTTATAGTAATTGACCTGAAGCAGAGAAAAAGAACTAATAAAAAAGTTGCACTCTAAACAAAGACAAGTCTGTTTTAAAATACCTTTGACCAAGAGACTAGTGTCTTATTAAATGGTTCAAGTTCAGCATATGCATCCGGCAATTTCTCAACTATATGAACGTCATCCTTGAGTGTCTCAATGAAGTGTCTCCAGTCAAAAAGATCCTTAAAGCCGCTATAGGAAAATAATTGAAACTGTTACTTTTAATTCTATATTTTGCGAAAATATATGCATATAAAATGAGTATAAATGCTTAAACAAGCATGCTAACCACAAACCTATCATCTGCCCAGTATGAGGTATGGTCAAGTGAAGGAAGGACGAGTGTTGCTTTCAATATTTTAGCAACCGCAACCATGTCACAGATCTGCATATTAGAATGTGTTTTGTTAGAATACTATGGTATAAATATAAACAAAAGCTGGTTTATCAGTATATCAAGGCGGACCCCAAATCTCATTTGATTAAGACCACCATTTGCATTGATCAGAATGAAGCCATTTGTACTGGTATCCATCTCTGCGTGAAAAACATAAAACAATCATAAGCAACAGGGAAACTAAGAGTTCAAATAAAAATACAAATATGCACTACTTACTTTTGATGTTACTTGAATATATGCAATGCCTGTGATTTTGACTGTTTGGCTTAGCCCATATGCCTGAATGCTGCAAGAAGAAACACTTGATGAGATATCAAGTAACATAACAAATTAGAAGTATCATTGATCTAGTGGAATGGATTGATTGCCTTATATGTTCCGCTTTGGCTTCCATCTTCACCTGATACTGTTTTCAAAGTCCGTTCATTATCACTTCCTTTCATGTATCTATAATGCTCGGTGGTGTAGATTTGATGTTCAAAAGTGCTAGAGAAATCCTGATGAACAAAGGTAAAGTTAGAAAAAACATCTTCAGCACCCATATATTAACCTAAAGGAGCTTTAACTAATACAGTGGCAATGAAACACGTATCAAACATAAGAAATTCAATATAATAATAATTTGAGAAAAAACGATTTCCATGAATATAGTCACAAGCTCCTTAGTCCACTAGTAGAGTGGCATTGGTCAACATTATTGCTGTTTGTGCAATTACATTATTAAGGGCGTGTTTACACTACCACTCAAACTCCACTTTTTTCAAGCTCACTTTTAATATAAATAAACAAAAAATTTAAAATAACTTTTTTCTATCAATCTTTTTTTTTAAAATTTATTAACTTACTATTAAGACAATTAATATAATTTTTATTAACTACTTTTAATTTTAACTTTAATTTTTTAAACTCACTTCTACAAATGTGAGTTTATCTCAAGGTAAACACACCTTAAGTTTTTTTGTCACTTACAACTCACATAGGGTTCCCTCAAGATAATCAACAAACAACTCCATACTGAAGTGAGGTTCCTACCATCATGCACCCAAGTTATGAGCCAACCATAAGTAAGCTCAGCAGATTCTTGTTCCTTCCTAAGCTTTATTAGCAGAAACATAAAACTATTCAAACATAGCAACTATAAATATGCTGTTTCAAAAACTAACAGAAACTTATTGATTGGCAAACTTCAATAGTAGAGGTCACTCAAGGTTTTAAATATAAGTTGTTGCTGTCTAATATATTCTTGGATCATATCATATCATCCTATTATCAAATAGAACCATTGTACTTAAAAACAAATCCTGATCAGGTTGACATCAAATACTATCTCCTGGGGTCATAACCATTTCTTTAGTCGGCTACAGCTAATAGTGAGAATCACTCCATATTCTAAAATTACCACACCATATTTTACTCTTGTTGTGCCAAAGACTCGAAAACCTTACATAAGCTACTAGTACTTAAAATAACTCTATCTACAATTACTATTCCATTCAAGTGCTTGGTGGCGGTACCCTTAGTTAACTAGCAATGTGGTACATTACAATAACCGAATAACAAACTCAAATTCTACAATTTCGAATTATAGCAAATATAAAGGATTCAAGCTTCGAAACAATCACAATTACCGAATCCAACTGTTTTTTCCTACACCAATCAAGTATTGAACCAAACTAACATAACCAATTCCGTTGGTGGAAGAAAAACCTGCTCTTACCTCGGAATCCTGGTTCCATGGCTGCGGTTCCACAGTAATGAAAAAGAATCTTGTGGCAGCCACAAACACACATACACTGCAGAACACAGCGAACAGCAGGTTCCCAAAAACTCTCCTCTGCCTTTCATTCCTCAACAACAACTCCGCGATACCATTCTCATCCACTTTCTTCAGCAGCAGTCCTGATCCAACTACAGGCCGCATCCTTAGATTCTTCTTATTATGATCCCCACCACCACCGCCGCCGGCGCCGCTACCGGCTGCAGAAGAGAAAAAGTCCCCTCCTCCGGTGGCGGTAGAAGAGGAAGCATCTTGAGGCGCAGTAGGAGAACCGCCCCGGGGACTGTTACTGTTGATCTGCAGCTCGATATCTGGCCGCTTGAACGAAGCTGCACGGCGAGTCACTCCGGCGTAGCTGCTACGTGGACTGTTGAGGTGGGACCCACCACCACCTCCGGTTCCTCCTCCGCCGTTGCCGATACTGGCGTCAGCGCCAGTGGTGGTGTTGAAACCCATGATATTGAGAACAAAGAGAAAGAGATTTTTAATGGGGTTGTGTTGTTCGAATGAAACCAAAGCGAGAAGAACGAGAGGTTTCAATTCAATCTATGAAATGAATAGAATTAAAAGAATGATAAAACAGAAAAAGGAAATTCAAAGTAGTGTAATCAAGAAGTTCTTCAATGAATAAAAAAACTTTTAATACAATCGCAATTTCCAGAACTGAAATCGAGAACTAGCAAAATTTCAATTCAACATCTCAAAATGAAATCAAGAAGTTTCACCAATGATTTGAAGAAGTTTCCAAATTGAATCTCAAACTGAAATCGACAAGTTTCTGGAAATGATTGAAGTAGCATTCAAATCAATTATCGGAGCATTCAATCCAATCATTGAAGCTTTCAATTGAACTAAAAATTTCTTAAACTGAAATCCAGCACTAGAGAAATCGCCATTGATGAACTAGAGAGAGGTTACTTAATGATTGGAATGGGAGTTCTGGTTTTCGGACAGAAATCGGTCAGTGACGACACAGAGAGAGAAGATCGCTATGTTGTCGGACAGAAATCAGAGAGAGACATCTATGATCTACATATAGTGAGCGAACGATGTAGTTAATCAATTAATTATTAAACTTTAAATATAATTAATATTTTAAAAACATTGTGTTAATGGGCCTCTATAACCTGGTTTGACAATATTTTCATGTATTGCAACCATTGATTGTAATAGTCCCTGTAGATGTTTACTACCGTCTGATCGTGATCCTATGGCTAATTATCTATTCGTCCGCGCAATCGCTACAGGCTGTTTTGTTTGTTCGTAAATAATCTTAAACTTCAACTTTATAGAAATAAATTTGTCAATATAAACATGAAAAGTTATTAAAAGATTTTTTTGTTAAAGAAAGTTATTTGTGAAACTATTTTGGAAAAATAAATACAATTTAGCTTTTAATGGTGTTTTAGGGCTATTATTAATTTAGCAGAGTTTTTGAGTTAAAATATATTCTTTTTATTTTTTAAAAAATATTTAATTTATTGTTAGTTGCACAAAAATGTATGTCCAGCTTACTTTAGTATTAAAAAAAATAAAAATGAAATTTATGCTTTAAAATAATATTTATATAAATTATTTTTCAATATCATTTAACTCAAAAAAGATACATTTAGGTAATATTTAGTAGTCCTTTTCAATTGTTTAATTCTATTTTTCATTTTATATTTGTCAACTTTTTATAATATTTTTATAAAATATTTTTAAAATTTTATAAAATTACAAATAAATATCATAAATTTTATTATTATTTAATTTATAAAGTTCATTTCATAAAAAATTTTAAATATCTTTTATTCATAAGTTTTTTTCAAAAATATTTTCAAATATTCCACTACACAATGAGTTTTAATTTGTAATGCAATATGCTTGCATTGATCAGTTGGCACTGGAACATTGAGCTTAAATCACAATTAACATAATGTTTGCAATATAGGCCCACCACAAAATGTTCTCGCAAAAATTGACTTAATTTCTAATCAATAAAGAGAATCTGAAAACTGGCTCTAGGTGTCAGCAATCACCAAAGCAGAAGTCAGAGCATACCAGAATTGACTCTTTTTAATTACCTTTTTATCCTTTAATGACTCAGTCGGCGTTGTGTCGGTGTAGGGATAATTATGTCATTTCTGGTTTACGCGGCGAGTTGACACACTTTTAGGTATCATTTTATTTTCATTTTTGGACTTTTTCTGTATTGATGCACGAAAGTGATAGTACCACCAATCAAGCAATACTTTAATCAACAACCAGAAAGAAAAAAGAAACTTCAATTTCTGTTCACTAATTTTTTTAATGATTTTTTTATTTTTAAATATAAAATTTAACATCTAATTATGTAAGCTTCTGAATCTTTGAAAATTATATACTGAAGTTTAAACTTTATCAAATAAAATTATTAAACTATAAAAGATCAAGAAATATTTGAAAGTGTTTACTGAAAAAAGCTTTTAAAAAAAGAAAAATATTTTAAAAATATTTTTAAAAAAAGCTTTATTTGTTTTACTTTAAAAAATAATAAAAATAACTAATAAAAAAATTTTATGACGTAAACTTTTTTATACTATTAAAATTTTTAAATAATCTTATAAAAATTTTAAAAACTTTATTAGAAACGTAAAATAAAAAGTTGGGTGAGAAAAGTTTCAAACACGGTTGAAGAAAAGGTCCGACTCCTCCGTATTCAGGATTGTCTGAAAATATTTATAAAATAATTTTTTTAAATAAAAAATATTTTTATTTATTTTGATAAATAAATTTTATTATTTTGATCTAAAATAATAATAATAAATTAATTAAAATGTAAAATTTTTTTATGTTTTTAATATTTTGAATAAATATCTAAACTATTATAAAAAAATTTATTAAAAATATAAAATAAAAAATTAATAATAAACATTATTATAGAATAAATTGCCAACACTCCTAAATAATCTCACGCAAAAAGACTACAGTACTGTTTGCAGTTACTTGAATTTTTTTAAAACTAATAATTTTATTTTTTAAAATGATGTTGTTGTTCGACGCTTTCCTATAAGGGCTAACTGAAGTTTAGTTTAAAGAATATAAAATTATATATAAAAAATTTTAGTACATGCATTCATCTGTATTTATAACTTTTTTAATTTTTAAAAAACTGTAAAAGAATTTTAAAAATAAAAAATAAAAATAAAAATAAAAAGCACTCAAATCGCAACGCCAAACATCACCTGCTTCCAAGTTTTTGAAAAGGAGCCTATTTTTAATATTATAAATTCAACATAATGTTTGACTAAATTTTATTTATTAGTAGTAACGAAGAACATTGAATATTTTCAACATTATCATATACATGATCGACTAGTCCTAAGTCAATATCATGTGATACATGTGGATTTGTTCTTCATGTTCATTACTTTAATAAGGTAGCTTATTTTGCTAGATAGATATTTAGAAGTGCTTATTGAAAAAAAAATTTTTTAAAAAAAAGAATATTTTGAAATTTTTTTAAAAATGAGTCTTATTTTTTTATTTTAAAAATTAATAAAAAAATTTATGACGTAAATTTTTTCTGTATTTTAAAATTTTTAAAAAAAGTATGTAAAATATTTTAAAATCTTAATATAAAATAAAAAATTAAGAAAGAAAAACTCTCTCAAATATGACCGAAATTTGTATATGCATTTATCTAAGACCAGAGAATGAGAGCATTACATTTAGAGAGCGGTTGTGAGTGCGGAGTTTTTTTGAAATAAAAAATATTTTTAATTTTTTTAAAAATAAATTTTTTTATCTTAAAGAAAAATAAAAATATGCAATAAGATCTCATAACGTAAAATTTTTCTATACTATCTAAATTTTTAAATATAATTTTTAGATACTTATAAAATATGAATTGAAAAATATAAAATTAAAAATTAAAAAATTATTTTTGTGATAAGCTAAGCCAAATGCACTCCTAGTTTTATGTACGAATGTTACAACTTGAAATTTGCTTGTGTTCATGGCAGCAGATGCTTGATAGGTTTTAGGTGATTTGCTCACAAGAAAATTTTCTACCATAAGTAATTAAATTTATTTACCAACAATTTTATACCATAACTTCTTTTGCTATTCATTTGTATCTGAGCAACTCTGATCGTTGCAAAAATTCTAATATCATCGTGTGCTTCTAGTTCTGTTCATATTTTGAAACTGTGATGATATGTTTTGTATGGTTGATAATTTTAGTCTCAGGGTCTTGTTAACAAAGAAACCTGTGGGCTACATTTGCGAAAGGTTAACTTTTGAGGACATTGTTGCAAAATTTCCTTCACGCGAAAATCTAAAAAACCTAATCCCTCTCTTCTGCGTATTCTTCTTCGATTGATCGCGCATTCGCGCGGGAAGAAAATTTTCTAGGGAATTTGTGTTTCTCTTCTCGAAATCTTCGAAATCTTTTAAAATTTCAATCACATTCGACGATTTTTCTTAATATTGAATCTTGTGATCGATGCCAGTGTTTCGATCACGTTCGTCGACGCCCAAAACACCGGCGAGTGCCACGACAGCGCTCGGTTTGGTGTTTGATGGAAGTGGCAGTCGTCGCCGGAGCGTTCGTCTCGCAGAATCCACTTCGATTGCTGACGTGGCACTACGAGAACCGTCGGTAGGTTCTTCTTCATCTACCGGTAAGAAGGTGAAAGGTTTGGGAATCGATCTCAATTTAACATATTTCAATCAAGAAGTTGTTGGAAACGAAACGATTGAATTTAATTTTGATTTTATTGATCGGTTAGAGAGTGTTAAGGTTGTTGAACTGAAAGGTTCTGGTTCAAATTTGGGGATTGATTTGAACACTGAAATAGTGATTTTGGATTCCGAGGATTCAGAGATCGATGAAAGGCGAAAAAATGAGCATTTTTGTGATAAAGATGCAAACATTGGTGATGAACATGCATACTTTGGTCAGTTGCAAGAAAAGAGGAGTGGGAGGAAGCGGCGGAGTAGCACGGGACTTTCCAGTGTTGCTTCTCAAGAAAAGATGGAAACTGGGTACATGAGCCTCCGGTCAGGATTGAAAATTACTCGAAGAAGTTTGGATTTGGTTGATGATGACCCAGTGCATGTGGGAAAGAGTGTAGGCGTGGAGATGTTGGATAGTAGCATGGTTGTTGGTACGCAAGGTAGTCGAGTTTGCGTGGAAGTAGACGGTGGTGGCAAGAGAAGATTCACTGTTGAGGAGAAAGGGAAGGGTAAGCTAGTTGTACAGGAAAGGAATGTCAAGGAAGTAGAGATGGAGCAAGTTGAGGGTTTTGAATTAGTTGAAAATAGGAAGATTGCAGTAGGAATCCACATAACTGAAGGGGAGAACGAACAAGTGCCTGTTACATCGAAGAGAAAACTAAGTAGTGATGAGAAAGGGAAATGCGAAGTGGTTATTGAAGAGGAGGATGATGATAATTTAGAGGAGTTTGCTAGTGACATGGAGGAGCTTCTTACTGCAGTTGGGGGAGAGTTACACAATGGGGACGAACATCTGAACCCAGAAATGAGTGGAAGAGCAAACAATCTGAACGGATCCCATCAGCCTATGTCACGCAGGGATGCGGACAAGAACAGAGCTATTAAAGCAGCACCTAGGTTTGCATATTTCAAGACTGCATCAGAGGACATGGAGGAAGGAAGTGATGATGATAATGATGATTTAAAGGATGGTAGTGAAGAAGGGGATTGGCCTGGTCCTTTTTCTACTGCTTTGAAGATCATTGAGGAACGTGAGCGAAAGCTGATGGCCCCGAAATTGAATGCTGCCTCTAATAAAGTTGAAGCATGTGGAGTAAAGATCCGGTGGAAGCCCTCAGGGGTTCAGAAGCAAAAGCCTTACAGGACGGCTCCTTCCCTGAAAGATTTATGCTTGAAAGTTCTTGCTGAGAATGCTGATGAGATTGAATCTCTTGATGGAGTTCCAGATCCGATGAGGCATGCTCTTGTTTCACTAATTTGCAAGTCCAGGAAGATGAATTCTCATATGCTAGGTCTTCTGCTTACTGGATCCCCCTCAGAGGTTCTGTTGAATGATTGCTCATGGGCATCTGAACAGCAAATGGAGGATGTTCTTGCTAAATGTAACATTGACAACTTAAAGGTGTGGCATGCTCTCTCTCTCTCTCTCTCTCTCTACATTCCTGTTTTAGCTCATAGTGGAGTTGGCTAGTCATCTTTCATAGCCTGAACTCAAGCCTTAGTAATTCATAGTTCTCTTGCTGAAGCTAACTTAGCCTCTACATTTTAGGGGTTTGCACACTAGCTATTGTGAAGGCTTTAACCTTGATATTAGCATAGGCAGTTTGATTTAGTACTTATAAGCTCTTTATGATTAAGAAATCATCAAATGTGAACTGAAGTGCCTACTTTCCATTTCTCTTTCTTTGTTATCCAATCAGATTTTACAGCTTGACCTATCTGGTCGATGCCTACCTGACTATGTATTACGTGCAACCTTGGCTCGGGCTGTGAACTGTTTGCCATCACTCACTGTGTTATCATTGCGTGGAGCATACCGTCTTTCAGATGACGGCTTGAATGCACTTGCTTCAGCTGCACCTTCTTTAAGATCTATAAATTTGTGCCAGTGTTCCATTATCACCTCACATGGAATTACAAATCTGACTAATCGATTGAATTCTGTATTGAGAGAACTCTACCTTGATGATTGCCAAGATGTGGATGCTTTGACCATTCTTCCAGGGTTGAAAAAGTTAAATAATCTAGAAGTGTTGTCAATGGCTCGTATTGGATCTGTCTGCAACAAATTTATCCGCCTGTTAATTCCTTCATGCGGACAGAACATAAGGGAGCTTGGTTTTGCTGGGTGCCGGTATGTTTTTGATCTATTGATTGGGATGATATCCAGTTACTCATCAAAGAAAATTTCCCTATTGTTTCTCTATTTCATGATGATATCTTTACAAGTGTTAGGTTGATTGATTCTCCTGCAATTGTGGTGATTCCTCTCAATCCCTCTCAATCTTCAGATTTGTTGGAATGCAGGAAACTAAGTGGTGCTTCACTGAAAATTATAGGAGAATACTGCTCTAAGCTAGATGCTATAGATCTTCATGACTTGCAAAGGATAAATGATGCTTCAATGGGCTACCTTGCTAATGGTTGCAGATCCATCAAAAAACTTAAACTCGGTGGCACTTTGTTCTGGTCTGGTCCCCCTTCTACTTTCTCTCTGAGTTTTGGTATACTTTTACTTTTCTAGGATTACTAAGATTGCATGCTTCAATTTCTTACTTCTGATTATATATGTTTCTGTGTGGAATGCGACCATCATCTTACAATAAAGTGCAAGCTTCTGAATGTTTTGGAAATTTTGGATATGGATACTTGTTTTATTCTTTAGTATGTTGCAGTTTGTTCTTCTTCAACTTCATAGTAATAGCCATATATCCTTTTTTTTTTTAATTTTGAGAAGGAAATATGTGGTGCTTTTCATTATATAATCAATGATGATGTCACTAACGCTCTTCAGTTTCTTAGTAAATCTATGAAATTGACAAAATTGAGAATAAGTGTTGCTTTTAATCTTCTTGCAAAATTCTCAGCGATGAAGCAATTGCTGCTTTCTTGGAAGCATCTGGAGGGTCACTTGCTGAGCTATCATTGAACAGTATGCAAAAGGTACTCTTCTCACGTAATGCATTTCATGTGGTTAAGTTACCAAATTTCTTTTAGTGATATGTGAGTACATTTGTAAGGTAGACAAGCTTTTGGCATGATATTCTCTGTTCACTTCATACTTAGCTATGGGATAGAAAGTCTGTTAGTCCTTGAGATTCCTGTACGGTTTCCACATATTACTTGGTTTGATCTATAAGCAAAATCCATGAAGTAATATTCATCTGCTTGTGGAGATTATTCAAGGATGAATTCTTTTTTTCCTTTGTTCTCACGTGTTTATTAGAATTTAGGAGGCTTTCCTTTAATAATTTGTCTCATGGAAGATATAGAACTGGTACAGCTGTAGCTTGAAAAAGAGGAGAACTATTCGAACGAACTTGTTTGAAGGTGTAAGGGTAGATATAGACATCCTCTTGCTGAAAGGCTACCTTATATCCAAGTTGTTATTAATAAAAAATATTACATAAACATCTCTTTGAATGTATGCAGAACCTATATATATGAATATCTGGACCAAATTAGGTCATGATTTAGTTGACTTAGATTAGTAGACTCATAAAATTGAAACAAGGGTGCATTGGAACAAACTTATTGTTAGCTTCTATTCCCTTGTTTCTAGTAACCTCTGTATTTAGGTTTGCCTTTGAGGCAGTATAATCCATATGCTGCCGTCTTTTTTCACTTTTCAGTCCTTTGCTTCTAAGGTGAAAGCTATCTGCAGTGTTTTCATTGATCATCCCTGTACAACTATGTTGGTCGATTTTGTGGAATATTAACCAACAGAAAATTACATATGCAGGTTGCGCAGCAAACAGCAATAGCAATATCTCGTCGCTGTTCCTCGACCTTACGGAATCTGGATCTTTCATTTTGCCGCAAGATGAACGATGAGGCTTTAGGACTGATAGTGGATAGCTGCTCGAATCTACAACTCCTCAAAATTTTCGGCTGTACCCAGGTTAAACACTAAGAATCTTTGCTTCGATTTTTTCAAGTCTTGTTAGTATATATCTCCCTAGTTCGAGTTTAGTGTGCCTTCAAAATTAATATTCTAAGCTTTGAAACGTTACTCAGACACTCTATATAAGAAACTTTGATAAATACTGCAGATTACAGACGTCTTTATTAACGGGCACACAAATGCTCTTGTTAAGATCATCGGGTTAAAAGGTTCGATATTGGAGAAGATGGATGCACCCGCCTTCTCGTAAGAGCTTCCCTGAAGAACTCCATTGTTTTATCCCATGAGCTATTTACAGGTTCCTGTAACATTTTCGCAAATGCTTTTTTGTAATTAAAGCATGAAAAATATTATATTTTGTTATGTATATGTGTATATAACCTAAGCTGGCTAAATATTAATTCTGATATTATGATGAAAGACTATTTTCATCCTATTCTATTTTATTTGCAATTTTTTAATATAAGTACATTTATATAGGTTTTTTATAACACTTAATAATGAGAGCTTTAAACAAAAAAAAAAAAATTTAATTTTAAGAGAGTTTTAAATAAAAAAATCTAATTTAGAAAAATATTTAATATAATTAAAATATTAAATATATATTGATTTACGTCAATATATCTTTTTATTAAGCAAAACAAGTTAAGATATGCCTAGTTTGATTCTACGACCAAAAACACAGCTGAAGAAATTGAACAAGGATGAAGAACAGCATTAACCAAAACAATGAAATTCTGATGCAAAAATATTAGATTTCAGCACAAAATACTCAATACCGAAATCTCCAAACCATCAGAAGAACCATGGAAACAACGTAAAGCACTTGAAATTCAACCCAAAAAAAAAAAAACTTGCACCAGAAAACACCAACAACACATAATAGTAATTAATAGAAAAGAAAAAGAACAGAGAGTAAAAAGTTTGATTAATAGAAAAAAGTTAGATTTTGGGACAAATACAATCATGAACAAGAACTGTACAGCAAACAAGCACAAGTATCCTCTGTTCTTTTGGGGAATCAGCCAGTTTCTTAACTCATCACTAAAAGATGAGCCTTTAAAGGCCAAAAAAAAGAATGCAGGCTCTACAAAATGAACTTTAAAATTTTGGCCAATGATACTAACATTGAATAGAAATTTAATTTCTTCATCAACATGAAAACAAGGTTTTAAATCCCATCTAAGGAGAAAGTTCTTGGGTGCATATTATACATCTGAGCATGACTCATATATCAAGATGTCATCTTTTGATGCAAAAGTTTATCAAAACCAAGGAATAAAGATTCTGCAAAAACTGAGCCAGGAATCATGGCTTCCATGCTTTCTTCTAGATACGAGTTCATTTAACAATTCTGAAATTTATGCAACAAAGAATCAAGCACTTACCCTTAAAACGAAAATTTTGAAGTTTTTAGCTAAAACAAAAGAAAGAGATCTAATGGAAGCAGCTTTTTCTTTTTTTTTGGTCTACTCTTCTTCTCCCTTTCTTTGCTTGTTGTAGATAAAATCGAATCCAATACAAGAAGCTCACCTGAAAAAGTAGTATAAATGAATAGCTTATGATAACCAATCGACAAAGGCACCATTGAGGAAAAGCTTGAGCTCCTCATTCTCAACATGGCTCATGACTTGGTTCCACCATTCTTGCCTCCCTTTGATTTTAAGAGATTTGTGTCGGGTGATCATTTCAGGCCCAAAGAGAAGCTTTTGCAAATTCGGACAGCCACTGACATGCACATTCTGCAGGGAAGGGAAAGAATATTCACCATTGCAAAATTTTTCTGCATTAGGAAGATAGTTCAATTCCAATGTCTTCAAGCAAGGGAATGGATTTTCTACAATAACTCCTTGGCCCTTTTCATCAATAACTTGTTTCAGAGCTCGCAAACCGCATAGATAAACTGACTCGAGTCTTTGAAGTTGCATAACCCAAGTGATGTTATTCAACTCGTGGCAGTGCAAAATATACAAACTGCGGAGCATAGGCAGCGCTTGTCTAGGTTGCACTTGCTTCCAGATAACTTCCCTCACATTTTCAATGGCAGCTATGTGTAGAGTTTCTAATGCTGGAAGACTCCATCCTTCTTTATTAATGGCTAAATCATTTGGATCTGCCAAATTATAGATCCTCAAATCTCGAAGTTTTCTACCCAAATTTGATATGCCAAGGAGATTTACTGTCTCAACAAGGACGCCATCTCCCACAAGATCACGCGCATATTGTTGGCGTGAGTCAACAATATATTATTGTAGATATCTTTCCTTAGAATTATATTTTATTCTAGATATATTTTTTAGAAATATATTTAGATATCTTTCTTTATTTAAAACTCTTCTTATTTAAATTTATAAGGAGACTATATATATGTACTTATATTGAATGATAAGAATAAGATTGAAAGAGTTTTTTTATCTTGGTATCAGAGCAAAACCCTAGATCTGCTCGCCGCCGTCGTGGAGAAAACGACTGCGACGGTCAGATTCCGACATCCGTTTTAATCGTGGAGGTACGATTATAACGGTTAGAAATTCCGACCAAAAACAAATCCGATAATTTAATCGGATTAGATCTACTGAAAAAAAAAAAAAAAAAAAATTTCTCCGCTGCCACCGCCGCCGACGCGTCTGGAGCTCCTGCCGCCGCTGCCGCCAACCCGATCGACCCGAACGATTGCCGCCGCCTGCCGCTCGACCGCCGCCGCCGTCAGCCCGCTTCGCTCTTCTTGGGACGATCGCCACCGCTGCTCGACAAAGCCGCTTTCGCCTGCCGGCCGATCGCCGCCGTCCGCTTCACCGACCGTGCAGACCCGATCGAGCCTGACCCGACCTACCCGGCTCGACCCGACCCGGTCTGACCCGGACCGACAGAAAAAAAAAAAAAAAAAAAGAAAATTTAAGTGCTCTGTCTCCAGTTGCCTCAATGACTACTCCCGTTTTCAACATACGAGGTGATTCATCCTCCACTATAAGTGTTAAGTTAAATGGCTCAAATTATTCTCTTTGGTCTCAAATCGTTGAGATGTATATTGCCGGAAAGAACAAGATGGGATATTTAACTGGAGAAATAGCACGACCTCAGGAGACTGATCCCACTTATACCCGATGGAGAACTGACAATGCTATCGTCAAAGGATGGTTGATCAACTCTATGGAACCAGCTGTGATGGAGCTTTTTATTCGGCTTCCCACTGCTAGAGATGTTTGGACTGCTGTGTCCAAAACTTATTATGATAATTCTGACATATCTCAGATCTATGAATTAACATGCAGGGCATTCAAATTGAAGCAAAGTGGAAGGCCAGTTACGGCCTACTATGCAGAATTGCAGAGCATATGGCAAGAATTGGATTTTCGTAATCCAATTAGAATGTGTTATGCTAATGATATATTAGCTCGACAACAGGAGATTGAGAGGGAACGTGTGTATATTTTTTTGGCTGGGCTTGATGATACACTTGATAAAGCCCGTAGTGATCTACTACGAACTGATATCTTTCCTGGATTAGAAGCATCTTTTAACTACATTCGTCGTGAGGAGCAACGACGAGTAGTTATGATGGGGTCTAATGATACTGGAGTTATTGTTGCTGTAGCTTCCAAAAGTCTTAGATCCCAAGTGAAGCAAAAAGCACAAGAAGGACAGTGTACTCATTGTGGTAAAGCTGGGCATATTCGGAATTCATGCTTTCAGTTAGTTGGTTATCCTGACTGGTGGGAGGAACTGAAGAAGAAGAAGAAACAAGACAAAAAGATCTCTGGTGTAGCGTCTGGAGTTGCAGGCCTCACTTTAGCTAATCCTTCATCCTCTATATCATCGACTGCTCCTTCACCAGTTCTATCTCTGGTGTCGCAGGTTAATTCAGATTCTCCAATTTCAGGTAACCAAAGCTTTGCCTTTACTGTTTTAGATTCACAACGGGATACAGGATGGATTTTAGATTCTGGAGCTATGGATCATATGACATTCGATCCGAAAAATTTTCATATCGTAAGTGCTCCAGTTAGAAATAATGTGACATATGCCAATGGAGAGAGTTATCCAGTGGTAGGTTCTGGTACTGTGGCATTATCATCATCTCTATCTCTACAGAATTGTCTACTTGTTCCATCTCTCTCACACAATCTTTTATCTATTGGACAAGTTACTGAACAGTTGAACTGCATTGTTCTTATGTATCCTTATTTTTGCTTACTTCAGGATATCCAGACACATGAGATAATTGGGCGTGGTACTAAGAGAGGGGGGTTATATTATCTGGATGATGTTAGTTCAGGCAGAGTTTACAGTGCTCGTGGATCTGAAACTGACAAGAAGAATAAAGTCTGGCTTTGGCATCACCGTTTAGGTCATGTTTCTTTTGGTTATTTAAAACATTTACTACCGTCTTTATTTTCCGGTCTCAAAGAGTCTGAATTTCAGTGTGAAGCATGTATCATTGCTAAGAGTCATCGAGTGTCGTATTTTCCTGTTAGTAATAAAAGAGCAAATCCTTTTGAGTTAATCCATTCGGATGTTTGGGGACCCTCTCTAGTTATGACTTTTACTGGCATTAGGTGGTTTGTGACATTTGTAGATGATTGCACAGACATGACATAGTTATATGCTTTGAAGAATAAGAGTAATGTTATTGATATATTTGTGCGGTTTCATAAGATGGTGCAGACACAATTTTCTCTTCCTATTTGAGTTTTTCGCTCCGATAATGGTAGGGAGTATGTTAATACTTCTTTGAGTTCTTATTTTCATCAGCATGGTATTATTCATGAGACTTCTTGTCCACAAACACCACAACAAAATAGAGTTGCTGAAAGAAAAAATCGACACATATTAGAAACTGCCCGTGCTTTACTATTTGGAGCTCATGTTTCAAAACATTATTGGGTAGATGCAGTCCAGTCTGCGGTTTATGTGATTAATCGCATGCCATCTAGAGTTCTAAATTTTCGGACACCACTTGAGGTTTTATCTACATTTGTTACTATACCTTCTGTTCTCTCACTTCTACCTCGGATTTTTGGATCTGTTGCATTAGTACATTTACAGAAAACTCAAAGAAATAAATTGGATCCATGTGCCTCAAGGTGCGTGTTTCTTGGCTATGGTCATCACCATAAAGGTTATCGGTGCTACCATCCTTCTACACGCCGTACCTTTATGACTATGGATGTGACATTTTTAGAGTCGGAAATGTATTTTGTCAGATCGACTTCACATTCAGATCTTCAGGGGGAGATAGAAGCTACGGAAGATCTAAATTGGCTCAGCACACATACTGAGGAAGGTCAGAGACAATATGGGGATCATGACTCAAGTCTGGAGGAGTTTAGAACTACTGAACTTGAACAAAAAGAAACGGAAGAGATAGACAGAGTTGAAGCTGTAGAAGAAACCCCTCTCTCGCATCCTGCAGTACCCGCTCAAACTCCTGAGGATATCCCTGAGGTAAGTACCGAGACTCAGAATATCATTATAGATAAATCTAATATTGTCTGCAGGAATTATCAGTTACCACATAGAGAAAATCGTGGAAAACCTCCTGAGAGATATTCACCAGAAGGAAAATTTTTCAGATATCCTATTGCTAATCATGTGTCTTCTCACAGGCTGTCCCCATCATATGTTGCTTTCATTAATCAGGTGGCAGCTGTGACACTTCCTTCTAACACTAGAGAAGCCTTATCCGATCCTAAATGGACTGAGACTATGAATGAAGAGATGGATGCTCTTCAGAAGAATATAACTTGGGAGATAGTACAATTACCCAAAGAAAAAAAAGCAGTTGGCTGTAAATGGGTGTACACCATCAAACACAAAGCAGATGGAACGATCGAGAGATATAAGGCAAGATTAGTGGCCAAGGGGTACTCACAAACTTATGGAGTGGATTATCACGAGACTTTCGCCCCAGTTGCAAAGATTAATACTATCAAAGTATTGCTATCTCTCGCAGCAAATCTTGATTGGCCCTTGCAGCAATTTGATGTAAAGAATGCATTTCTTCATGGTGAGTTAGAAGAAGAAGTGTATATGGAGCTTCCGCCTGGCTATGAGGTATCGGGAAAAACTGAATATATCTGCAGGCTAAAAAGGGCCCTATATGGTTTGAAGCAGTCTCCAAGAGCATGGTTTGGTAGATTTAGTCAAGCCTTGAGCAGATATGGTTATCGACAGAGTAATGCTGATCATACATTATTCTTGAAGAACCAGAATGATAAAGTAACTGCTTTGATAATCTATGTTGATGATATGATTGTTACAGGTAATGATCATGAAGAAATTCAAAAATTGAAGACATATCTAGCCTCTGAATTCGAGATGAAAGAATTTGGAGAGTTGAAATATTTTTTGGGCATTGAAGTGGCCAGATCTAAGCAAGGTATTTTTCTATCACAAAGAAAATATGTCCTTGACCTATTATCTGAGATAGGGATGTCAGATTGCAAACCTACCGACACACCTATCGTTGAGAATCATAACTTAGCAGAGCTTCTTAATCAAATACCAGCAGCTAAGGAAAAATATCAACGATTGGTGGGCAGGTTGATTTATTTATCACATACTCATACGATATAAAGATATCTTTGTAAGCGTTGTCGCCCGTTTATGCATTCTCCAAGTGTCGATCATATGGAAGTTGTGAATGAATTTTGAGATATCCAAGTCGGCACTGGTAGGGGATTACTATTCAGAAAGAATAATCATCTGAATATAAATGGTTATACTGATGCAGACTGGGCAGGAGATAAGACGGATAGACGCTCTACATCCGGCTATTTTACATTTATTGGAGGTAATCTAGTCACATGGAGGAGTAAGAAATAAAAGGTAGTTGCTCGATCTTCTGCTGAAGCTGAATATAGAGGTATGGCACATGGAATTTGTGAACTTTTATGATTTCGAATATTATTGACAGAGCTTGGTTTTCCTCAAAAGAGTTCTATGAAGTTATTTTGTGATAATAAGGCCGCAATAAATATTGCTCATAATCCAGTACAACATGATCTCACCAAACATGTTGAGGTGGATCGACACTTCATCAAAGAAAAACTAGATTCAAAGTTAATTGAGTTACCTTTTGTGACTTCAGAGGCACAGTTAGCAGATATATTGACAAAGGGAGTTTCAAGCAAAATCTTTTATAACTCACTAAGTAAGTTGGGCATTGATGATATTTTTGCACCAACTTGAGGGGGAGTGTTGGCGTGAGTCAACAATATATTATTGTAGATATCTTTTCTTAAAATTATATTTTATTCTAGATATATTTCTTAGAAATATATTTAGATATCTTTCTTAGAAATATATTTAGATATCTTTCTTAGAAATATATTTAGATATCTTTCTTTATTTAAAATTCTCCTTATTTAGATTTATAAGGAGACTATATATATGTACTTATATTGAATGATAAGAATAAGATTGAAAGAGTTTTTTCATCTCATATAGGGACCTGATGAAAACTCGAGGGAAGGTTGATAATTGAATGAGAGCTTCAAAGGATCTCAGAGTTATACCCAGAGATTGTAAGCCTGCGCTTAAGTGCACGAACTTTGCAATACTCGCGCTCTCCTCCTTGGTGGTGTAGCTTCCTACTTCCCAGTCCTTGAAACTACTCCCGTATAGATCGAGCACCAGTAGTCTTGACATGTTTGATATCAATCCGTAAGGTATTTCTTTAAGACAATTAGTATTTCTAAGAAGCAAAAATTTGAGTTGCTTCAAGTTTACTAATGTGTACGGCAGCTCAGATATTACAGTGCCATTCACATTCAAATAAGTGAGGTTTTGGAGAGATCCAATCTCATCAGGAATAATTTTTAGACCAGAAGAAGATAAATCCAGATATTTCAAGGAGACCATCTGTTGAAAGAAACTTCCATCTAACTTCAAAGGTGAACCTTCAATTCCCTGCATAGTGAAGCTTTCTAGCAATTTAGAACAGTTTGGTAGATTTGGCTGGTTATGTAACGAGCACCTCATCAGAGATATCCGTTGAGCCTCTTGCCAGTCGAAAGTGTGTTCTAATTCTTCAAGTCTAACTTTTGTTTTCACGATCCATTTGTTTCTTTTGCGTCCCTCTTCATTGGCAATCCACAGTGCCATGTCTCGGATAACATCATGCATCTTCACCTATCAAAGATAAATATAGATAAAACAAGGAGTAGGATATTGCTTGCATTTAGCATATATCTATATTTGGGTTTAGAATTTGGATTTTGTAAGCGTTCAAACAATTAAGCTCGATTCTCTAACAAAAATCATAAATGAAATTGAAAAGGTTCCCTATTGAATCAAATTGAAACTAGATCTTGGGAGTTAATTACCTTTGTTTCATCATCAGGAATACGTTCCAACAAAGCTGCTGCCTCCAATCTTCCGATTAAAAGATAACCTGTACGATAAGCATAATCTATGCTTATACTTAAGCTGTCATCTAAAAATTCAAGACCCATCCATGTCTCTATGAGCTCACGTCGTTCTATTTCATAGTCGTCCGGCCATAACGCACAAGATAAGAAACATTGTTTTTCTATATCATCCTGCAAACAGTCATAACTAATCTTGAGTTTTTGAAACATCTTACGATAGATATGTTCACCTGGTATATGATGATAAAGGGATTCTTTTATCAAGTTGAGAATCTCTCGCCATTCCTCGACTGTTTTCTTTGTAGCAATTGCACGCCCGATGGTAACCAATGCAAGTGGCAAGCCGTTGCATTCTCTGATGATAGCTTCTGCAAAAGGTTGAAGTTTTTGATTTGAAATGAGCTCCTCGGGAACTTTGTCTTTGAACAATAGCCATGCGTCTTCTTTGTTCAAAGCTTCAACCTTGATTTTTCTTTTTGCTCCCATCTCGGCACATACATCCTCTGACCTTGTTGTGAGTATAACCTTACCCTTACGTTGTTTGTTGAACTGGTACAACGGTATGCCAATCTCCTCAAGATCATAAGATTCCCACAGATCGTCTAGCAACAATAAAAAGTTCTTCTTTTCTAAATAATTGTACATAATTGTGGCTAGAGCCTCCATAGCATCGTCTTTATTGAAATGTAGTCCTAGTGCCTTTGCCGTTCTCTTCTGAAGGTTATCAAGCTTACAATCTTTTGAAACCACAATCAATACGACACGATCAAATTTGCAGCTACCACTAAGAAAGCCACCGGGTTGCAAGTCGTTGTTAATTCTCTTAAGAAGCGTTGTCTTGCCCGCTCCACCCATGCCAGAAATTCCCAAGATACTTTCTTGTTCGTTGGCCAAGAAAATGCCAACGTCCTTAAGATAGGAGTCCAAGCCAAACTGTCTGAAGTTGATAGGTTGTGCTTGAACAATTTTTACGGGCGGCTTTTTCCCCATGATATTGAGCTTCCCTCCATCTTCAAGAAGAGTCTTGACTTGTTCAAGCAATTTGGTTGATGCTATGTCCATCCGCACGCAATTGAAAGAGAAAGTTTTGAGCTGGAGATAATGGTGGATAACTTCGGTAGCTTCCCCTTGAATCTTATGAACCCTCTGAAGCCAGTCATCGACTTCAATAGGCCAAGCTTCTCCTCTGAGCTCAATTTCTTCAATCTTCTCAGCAACATTATCCTTCATGTGCTTCAACGACTCGGAGGCATATTTAAGAGCATCTATTTTAGATTTGAGACACAGAAGGTAAGGTAATGCAACCGCAACAGTTATTGCTACCACTGCGAGGGCCACACAGAATGGCCATGGAATAGCGTAATTCTGCAACTTGAGTTGATTCACTATGGTTGGGCCAAATGTAATCAGTACTCCAGCTGCCCATTGAGCCAAATGGAACTCTAGATGATTGATGATCTTTCGTATGAGATCTTTGAACATCCTCATGGGAGGAGTGCTGCTGCTGCTTTCAATAGGAGTTGTTGTTCTTGGATGAAATTGGAATGAAGTTTTGCTGTGAATATAAACAGTTAGATGATTGATGCTTTGATGCCAACAACTTGGTTCCACCACTATGAAGAATTTGTTCTTGGATGAAAATAGAGTGAAGTTTTGCTGTGGTATATAACAGTGAAAAGATTGATGTCTTTGATGCCAGCAACTTGCTGTCCTCCACTTCGAAGAATTTGTTCTCTAACTTTAATATTTGTCTTTTACGTCTCCCATATAGATATAATAATCCTGCCGTCAACAAAACCTGGGAGCAAGGAAGGAGTAAAACAACTTCGCATAAAGATAATATGGTTTTATTAACAGGGTATGTGATGAACTATCATTAAAGTAGCATATTTACAAAGTTGCAATATCATAAACTCAAAATCATACGATGCGAAGTTAACTCAGAAAGCAAGTTGAATAGCGTGACGTTGTGATACACTAAGAAGTTGAAAAGTCGATGAAACTTGAAAGAAAATACTTCAAATAAATAGAAAAACTGAAAAACATAATCTGTTCCTTGATGGTTTTTCCTCCCCTCGGCATACATGTGTATATAGGTTATGCCATTCTTCTGTAGGCGGCTAACACTTCTACATTATTGAAATGACTCTCTAAAACTGAAAAACCTACATAATTTGGTAACTAAAAACTCAACCTTTCTAATTTGGCTAAGTGCCCTTGAGCCGGTACCTGGTAACCACCTCAAGGTGACTTATTGTTTGTAGGCCAAATCCAGATTCCTTGTTATGTTCTAGCTGCAGCATAAGATTACTTGACTCCTCCCAAGTTGATGCAGAGGCATTGAGGTGAAAGATGGTAAGTGGATTGCATTTGCTGAAGTTATGCGGATTGGGTTCCATTTTGGTGCACCGGGGTCATCCCAGGCGCCTAGCGCCAATGCCCGGATGGATCACTTCTGGGTGCTGGCATCCATAGTGCCTAGGCACTTACCAACATCTGCAGCCCAAGCAAGTGTTGTGCCCTGAGCTTGTGTATCAGCATGACCGTCGTGGCCGGTGAGGACTTGTCGCAGCAATCGTATCATTTCCCTCCAATAAAATACCGGCCTCGTTCTCAAGGCTAGGAATGCTCGGCTGTGAGTCGGCAAAGAGGATGGGTCTAAAGGAAGAGTAAACCGGAAGAGGTGAGCCTATCAAAACAACATCGAAAATGCGAGATATTAGTGGCCGAGTGAATGCTCGTATTTGCATGACTGTTCCGTTCAATAAAGGCAGCTGTAATGGCCCAAGTCTTTGTTCAAAACTAATTTTGACAATGAAAATTTTCTTTCATTGGACCGCCTCATATAAGCTAGCAATAGCCAAATTCCAAGCCACCTTTTTTAGAGCGTTTGGAAGTGATTTTAAAAATTAATTTTTCAAAATAAAAAATATATTTTCAGTTTTGATAAACAAATTTTATTTTTTTAATTTCAAAATAATAATAATAATAAATTAAGCTTTTATCTCATTTAGAGTAAAATCTGCTATATAGATTTATTTTTTTTATTCAGTTCGGTTATAAACTAACTAGATCCAGTGAAAGATTCAATTTCTTTAAAATTTTCACCACCATCCTAAGCCAAGTCAATTTGATCTTTACCAATTTTCTCCTAGTGTTCAAATAAGATTACATCACTCTTATACTAGCACCATATTACAACTTATACTATTAACCATGTTGAAGAAATGGAACCACTTGCTATCAGCGACAAAATTTTGTTGCAACCCAGTAAAAGTTCAAACAGCAAGAGTAAGAATTATACCTTAACTGAGGTTGCCGGCACGGGTATATAACCATAAACATTTCTTGAAATTCACTATTTGAAACCTTTTGTACAGAGTTAAAATAACATACTACATTCTCATCTGATAGTGCAACAAAACCAGTAACAATGAACAGGACGCGTCCTTTAGTGATCATAGCTTGATATATTCAATGAGTCAAAATGGCTTCCACTCTGTCAATCGATGCGTGCAGACGCCCGTAACTCATATTGAACAATTTTTCTCCAGTACCTAAAGCACTGTGATTGCAAGATACTATCTCAGCACCAATTGAAACTTTCTATGGGTAGGGAACCATTCACTGAGTAGAAGTCTAAGCAACAATAAGCACGAAAGACTATAACCCTCAGAAGTATGAGTCAGTTGTGGTGTTTAAAATAGTATATTTCTGTGAAATTGATAGCTTAGTCCTTCTAAAAGAGTGTTAAAGGAAGAGAAAAAGATTAGAAAGAGTAATACAATGTAATACCTTTTGCTCCAAACCAAAGGAAAATCCATAAAACTGGATCATCATTAAAAGATATAGGATATTTTCAAGGGAGTGAATTACTATAAAACTTTCTTTAGGTTTTCTTACAATTAATAATATTAAATATATTAACATTCCAAGTACTAAATTAATTACCTAGTGCCAGCTAGACTTTTAAATGCCAACGTCACAACCTATCAAAATTGTGTGGATGAAGTAAGCATCAATGCATAAAGAGCTTACCCACGGATTTCGGGAAGAACATATTCAGCCTTCCAGCCAATTCTGAAGTCGAACCCGGGGAACAAACCAATAGATGTCTTGTTCCTTATCTGGGAAAAGCCATCTCCACCCAAGCATGAAGAGAGCCTCCACTTCCACCCGATTGCATTGTAGTGAAAATTATGTCCTATACCAACCTACACGCTTTGCAAAAGACAACATCATTGAACAGAACATATAGACAATTTGCAACAATGATTACATGAACAAAAATGGTCATTGTAAGAAGGACCTTTTGTATAATACAAACAAAGAATACCTTACATCTTGGCATGCACCTATTACACCAAACACAAAGAACAGATTCCAATTTAGCCAAAGTGCTCTTATTTGTGTATAATGTTGGTTCTCATAAAGTTTTCCTCATTCATTTGGAAAATTATGATACTTAGCTCAATGGTGGTTTTGCAACTAATAGATTGAGTTCTGATCGAATGTCTTTTGCAATTTCTTTACCTTAATTTCTGAAAGTGGAGTAGTTCATATTTGATAGAAAGGAGTCCAATTAATGAGTCTAGTTGATTTAGGAGTTAGAGTTTTGATATCAAGCCATGATTTCTAAAGAGTTCTATTTATATAAGAATTCTGTGGAAGCTAATTCTTTACCAACAAAGGGAATCTAATTGTAGTAGGAAAGCAGCACAGTTTGTAGTTGTCTATTAATTTAATATCGAGTCTTTGTTAAGAAAAGGAAGGTGCAGTCTCTTTAACAAGTCGAGATAAACTTCAATTGGAGGTGAGACTCTCGCTGATGAGTTGAAGATAAATAGGGCCTATAATTCTATCATACTGCAGCTTGATTGTTTTTATCTTTGTTTGAAGTTTAGATGGATCACGGGATTTAGAAGGTTAAGAGAATGTTCCCTCTACTGGGGGTATTTGCTCTCTAACAATAAATAATTGCTCAAACCATTATAATGCATTCTTACCTCTGTTCTTTTGTTCTTCTCTCCAAAGCAACACGCCTTTTTAGATTAGGCCTAAGCATATGGACTATTGGACACTTTCATATGCCATAGCTTGGCTGCAATGAGTTTCTAGTATTTAGCTACATGGATACACTATTAAAATATCTCTTGATGTATTCATGTAGAAGTCTAAAACTCTTTCCAAAAGTTTTGAAGCTAGTTTCCTTTGTCCCAGAAAATGAACTCAGTGATTACTCTTTCTTAAACCTCTTGAACAGAAAGATCTTTTGAAGGGGTTCAAAACTAAACAAGAAGATCGACAGTGTGTAGGTAGATGAAACAACACAACGCCAACTGTTTCGCTAAGAATAGCATCTATCATAGACAATGACATTAGCTATAGTACTACTCTTGGTCTATAACTGATGATGTTTATGGTATGCCAAAGTCGTACTGTATTAGATGGAGCTAACCAATACTAATTCAATAAACTGCCATTATTTGGTATGATTTTCCACAGAAAAAGCTTCTTACCAAATTGTTTCAATTCCTTACCTATTTCTCATCTACAATCCTAAAAGAGCATAAATGGAAGAAAATTTCACTTCTATACCTTTTACGAGCCTTTGCACCTTAACACATATGGGTAGTCATAATTTATGGCCTTTAGCACCAAGTGTATCACTTGATCTGAGCACAAGCTTGGTGGTTGTATTGTACTCAATTCATCTTCCCAGCACTTAGACATCTAACTTTTGCTTCTTCATTTGCTCCAATTTGGTTGCCCCATGAGTATCTATTTGATTCAGTTTTCATAGATAATGATGTGCACAAGCAAATCTTATACAGAGTATCCTCTACGCCTCGAAAAAGCTAGCAAGCACGTTCTTGACATTAAGGCAACGCTTTTAGAGTCACAGACAACCTAACTACACTCTATGGAATCAATCACAAGTGAATCTATAGAAGTTCTGAAAACAGTAATAAAAAATTAGACTTCGAGTGACTGAACCGCATCTCCATCTTCTCGCAGTTTGAGCTTATGTGAAAGGCAAAGGTCTAACGAGCAGTTTACCTAGTTTTTAGCTAAAATCTACAAGGAAGCTAGAAAAATATACCGGCAGGAATTTTCCCTACTCATTCGTATTTTTGTAAGTATAATCAACTCAAGAAGCATTCACAATTAGCCCCTTATAGTTACTGAATGACTTAACAACTTGTTGCTCTACAACATTGGCATGTAAACCAGTTACTAGTAAACCAGTTCTTGAGAATCCAACCACTCAAACAAGCCAGCAAACGAAGTTGATGAATCAGTTCTGCAGCATATGTGCATTTTAAATTCCGAGAAAGCCGATAAATCGAACCTGAAGATTGAGGTACTTGGTAATAGGTATTTTCTTGGAGAGCACCCGAATTTCCTTCTGAATTGGCTCGCACACAAACTTCCAACGCCGCTCAGGGCTCATTGGCTTCAACACCAACTTTGCTCGATAATCATTGGTTTCAAGATTATAAAACTAAAAAAAAAACAGAAAATAAAGCATAAGCATATGGCTCCAAGAAATGGTTAAGTAATCAACAATGATAAATAATAAAAATATTAAAACAGTTCTCTAGGAGCAATTATTAAACACAAACTCATAAAAAGTTTAAACTTTAAGTACTAGTTGAACTCGAGAATTTAAGCAAACTACTCAAATAGCCTACAAAACATTTACTCTTAAGAAAAAAAGTTGAAAAGCATCGAAGGAATAGATAAAAGACCACATAACAAGAACACATAAAACCGAAACCAGTGAACAATTGGAAAATCTAGAGAATGGACTGCGAGATCGGTTTACATTTAAGTAAAGGAACCATAAGACAAAATCCAAAAACGAATAAGATTCAAACTTTATGTATAATCTAAGCTCACAAAAAACTAACATGAGAGCCAAAAAATTCAAAAAGCATATAACAGATAACACAGAGAAATAGCCACCAAGATTCAACCTTTACGAACAAACTATTGTGAGCTCACAATAGCATCAAACCAAGAAAAAAACATCAACAAACTGAAATTTACAACTCAGTATTTGAGTGCAAAAACTTGTTTAAACTAAACTAAACCATAAAACACAGGGAAATAGCCACAAAGATACAAAATTCATGAAAAAATTAATATACAACAGTAACAAACCAAGAAAGTTTTCAAGGAAATTGAAAATTGATACCTCCAGGTTGATCCCAACACGAATTCCTTCGACTTCTTTGCGGAACTTGACGAACAACTCGGATGGAACTAAGTTGATGTTGAACAGATCTTCAAGAGATGGTTCTTCTCCATCTCCGTCGATTGGACTAGCTACGAGATTGCTCCTCGACGCCATTGAATTTCAATTTCAATGAGTTTCACGATCGACTTCAAATTTCTTGTATTGAAAACTTCGGAATAAACCAGAAAGAAAGAACAAGTGTACGCAATAAATGGGCCACCACTGTTAGTCGGACCCAATCTATAGCCTAGGCTCAATACAAATGGCCAGTTTCTTTCTTTGGTTTTGTTCTTTTTGACCTTTTGGTAAATGCTAAATAAATAAGATGTATAAACTATGTTATGGTAAAATTTTAAAGAAACACAACAAACTTGTTATTAAGGGCGTGTTTACCAACACCCCTAAACTCCACTTCCTTTAAACTCAAATTTCACATAAATACTTATAAAAATTAAAATAAATTTTTTTATCAATAAATTTTTTTTAAAAATTCAAATTTAAAACTTACTAAAAATATATAATTAATATAAAATTTTATTTTTTATTAAATATTTTTTATTTTTTATTTTATTTTTTAAATTTATTTCTTAAAAACTTCACTTCTCTCAAAACTCCACTTCCACACCCTAGGTAAACACGCCCTAAGTGAACTTTATGCCACATATAAATACAATATCATATAATTATCAAATAATTGATTTTTGAATCAGGTGTTAAATTTTTATTAACTGACTTCTAATTAATTTATAATCGAACGGAACAAAAAATGATTTATATTAGCTGACCGGATAAAAAAAATTTTGTTGTTGTTATTATTGTTGAACTTCTAGTTAAACAGATTCTTAAATTTTTCTATAAGAAATTGTATAGCTTTTATAGAGTAAAGAAACAGCAATACCCAAACCAGTTTCAAAATTACATGTGAATTTAAACAACAATGGAAGACTCAAAAAACAACAAATTTCATATCAAATGTAAGGTTTACTTTAGTTACAAACACTTATACATTACGACAATTAGTTGCATTGCGAGCGAAACAGAAAGACGATTGAGAAATTGAAATTCTTGCGAGCTTCCTATGCCCAGAGCAATGTCAGTACGAAGAAGAGAAGAGCAGCTACGCCAAAGCATAAACTAGCAATTGCTGCAAATGCCTGCGAAGAATGTCAAGATGCGCCGTTCTACTGTCTACAAGATCGCAGAATTATAGAAACTTGATGCGTTTTTATTACCTTCCCTTCAGATTCGAAGCTGAACTTCTTCGTGAACCATGTCAATCCTCTGGCAACAAAGGGAGCTAATGCGAGAGCACTGCATTAAACATAACACAGACGGACACTTCTAATTAATGTGCAAATCAAGATGTAAGAACAACATGATATGCTATTATTTGTACAAGGCTGAGGTTTGAGATTCCTGTACATCAAAGGTAGTACTTCGATTCTTACCCTCCAGCTCGTAAGATCTTTGTAACTTGGCTACCAGCCCACACCATCGCCATCACTTTGAGAAACCTGCAGATGAATTAAGTTATTTTGCATAACGGCAGAATCTTCATTAAGTAACCAAATCTGAAACATGAACATTTAACCTCTCCACAGCAGCACTGTAACCCATTTTTCCAGGAGCAGGCGCAAAATAAAACCTGAGAGCAAGTATCTTAAAGTTCATGATGACATCAAGGGAAATAAAGCAATGCAAAAGAACTGTTATTTCTAGAGGTGATCAGGAAATTTGCTAATTAAACTATGTCGATTATGTCTAGTCAGAGAAGTGAAAGTTAACAAGCAAACTCTACCTTTCAGGAAACAAAAGGAAGGACCGCAACACAAAAGAATTAAACTATACCATAACCTGTGCAGGCTCCATTGGTGCAATTATGCTATGTTAATCCGTTTTGATCAGAAATATAAAATTGCACGTCCTTAAAGTTTCCAGCAACAATGACTTCTTTCCAGAGAAAATGAGACAAGCCAATTTAATTGTGAATGTGTTTGTATAGCATCAATTGTCAGTATCTTATTTAAAGCAGAAGTGCTTAGTTTTGGAATAGGAAAGCTCTGTTATGGACAGGGTAGGGTAACTAGACAACCTTTATTCAGCTTTTTAACAGCTTATAATTCTCAAGGGTTAAATCACAAATTAATTGTAACAATCAGAGAAATGATACATACCAAACCAAAAGGAAAGTTATGAGGTAGTAGACTGTGTTTAGCAATCCATAGGATAATACTCCAGCAACACCATACGTCCTTAACTTCTGAAGAAGCCTGCGAGAGACATTTCATGATAGGTAAGTCAAACCAAATATTTACTACGGGCAGATAACGAATGTGCACTACATTTGAAAATCATTTCAAACAGGTAGGGCAGACATTTCAACAAGAATACTTTAACATTTGCATAAAAGACTACAAGATGAGACAAATATGCCAAAATATGCAGAAAGGTAATCTACTAGGCCACTAATTTCAGACTCACTAAAAATGATTTCCTCCACAATTTTCTTATCAAGTTGACCAAAATATATGCCATCATTAGCCATGGCCAATATAGAAATATGATACAGCTTCGAAGCTTCCCATATTTCAGAATAAGTGAAAATTGGTTAGATCTAAGCAAGCTACTATATATGACTCCAGAAGGAACCTCTTGTAGCAATGTCTTGCAAAGGAAAAGCAATTACATCTACCAATATCAACATTAGCATATCATCACGTAACTTATCACTATCCATGACAAGCCTTACTACCCTTGCCCAGAATATGTTGGATGTTTGGTTAAGAAAGCCTTACTACCTTTCCCCCAAATGTAGGATGTTTTAGTTAAGAAAGCCTTACTACCATTCCCTCAAATGTAAGATGTTTATGTTTTAACTACTTATGATTTCCTATACCATGAACCTGGAATATGAATATGATTTCGTTGAAGCAAATTACGTACTAGATATTGAGATAGTCAGTAGGAAACATTCATCTACTATATATTTCTCCCTAATAGTGATTCGTTCTAACTTACAACTCCAATAAAAATTCTAGCAAACTATAACCTAGAACTGATATATACTGGTGGCAGAGGGAAAGTACTCTTTGGAGGAAAAGATGCTACCGCTACTGGTTTTACTTCTATCGCCCCCTTCTCTACCTTCAAAAACTGAAGAACTGTTAAACATACTAAACAGATCAACAGAACTGGTGATAGCAATATTATAAGAAATTCAGAAGCAACTTTGTTTAAAAGTAAAAAGAAAAAAAAAGATTGGTCCATTACCAATCTTTTCGTTGGAGCTCTCCCCAACATTCCCAAAGTCACTTGCCTGCAACAAAGAGACAAGACTAATGTTATGATCCAAGCAAACTCCCAGTTTATATTATCCATCAATCATTCCCCTAAGCCTTCTAAAAACCAAATTCTTTGGAGGGTTCAGCTCAAATGAGTACATTATCCTAGATATTAGGCATCCCTTTTGAAAACAATTACAAAAATAGAGAGCAATGCAAGCCCACATTCAAGTTCAGAAATTATGAAAATCCAATCTCTACAGAATAGAAGCTCTAGAAATATTCAATTTTTACACAAATGAAACCCAAATAGAAGCTCTAAATCAAAAAATCATTTCAGAATTCATCCAAAAACCAAAAACGTGTACTAAGACAAGCCTACAACAGCTCTCAGAAATGAGAAAGATTCATTTATAACACAATCAAACATTACAGACACTCTGAAAGTATAAAACCCACTTCAGAATTAATCTAAAAACATGAGAAAAAAAATCATAAAACAAATCCAGATCACCCACAAATAAGAAAGATTCAATTTTGATACAATCAAACACTACAAAAATTCTGAAAAGCGAAAACCCATTCCATAATTCATCTACAAAACTTGAAAAAAAAAGATCGTAAAACAAATCCACAATCACTCTCACAACTGAGAAAGATTCAGTTCTATACAATCCTAAAGCAAGCCTGCAATGGCCCCTCAGAAAAGAGACAGATTCAAATCTAACTAATCAAACACTAAACAAGCTTGGAACTCGAAAAACCCATTATAGAATTCATCGACAACCAAACTTCCAAAAGAACAAGCCTACAACATCTCTAAGAAACAGGAAAGATTCAATTTTTACACAAACAAAGACTACAGAAACCCTGAAAATCGAGAACCTATTTCAGAATTCATCTTAAAAAAAAATTCCAAAAACGAAAAAATTCTACAAACCTTGAAGCAGAGACATGTAACCCTTTCTACTGCGACTCCTCTACTCAATCTCCAATAACAAGCATTGAAATTGAATGACGATTTATTTGAAGAAGAGCATCGACGGTGTTGCTGCACTTAGATTAAGAAGCAGAGAATCAAATTCAGAGCCAAAAAAAATCAAAGAAAGCAATGAACAAATTTTTTTTTTAATCATACGGTGGCCGGTAATGAGGTGATGATGCTGTTCAACGGCGACGCTAACATTTTCCTGGGCGGCGGGGGTGATAATGTCTTCCCCTTACATTCAATTTCTATGCAGTTTTTTTTTTTTTCAATTATAACGTATGATTACCGGCAGCCAACAACTCAACATAATATATTGGATAAAAAAGACAAACTATGGTTAATATTCTGCTTAGTATATACAACTATAATATTTTTGGATATTTCTAAATGTTTTCAGAAAATATTTTCTAAAATATTAACCAATATTAAATTAAATTAAAAATAATATAAAATAAAAAAATAATAAAACTTATTATATTATTGTCAAAATTTTTTAATAAATTTATAAAATATTATAAAAATTTATAACAAATATAAAATAAAAAATAAAATTTTTTATTTTGAGAAATGCCTCGCCAAACGCGCTATGTATTAATAGTATTGTATTATAAAGAGGTGCGTTTGACTTAGTTTATCACGAAATTAATTTTTTAATATATATTTTATAAATATTTAAAAAATTTATTTAAAAATTAAAAATTCTTGTTATAAGAGCAAAAGGCCCGGGCATAGCAGGATGAACCAATGTGAATGAGTGTAAGCTTCGTTGCCCGAACACGATTGGTGCTGACTTGATTTGATTTTGTCAAATTCAATTTCTGTGTAATTTTTTATTTCATCGGATTTTCAATTTTTTTTGTTACTGATTACAATCAGAGAAGGTTTCTTCTCTTCTCGAACCACCGCCGTCACCATCACTGCCACCGTTCTCCGATCAGTGGTCAAACTTAGTAGCGTTCTGTTATCTTTGTTCAATTGTTCTCTGTGTTTTCTTTGAATTACATGCTAGAAACTTCCATCCAATTGCCTTGATTATGATTGATTACAAATATAGACTCGAAATAATTCCGCTCTAAGTGTTTGATTGATTTCGATGGAATACACAGAGAGAAGAGGGAGAGAGAACTGAAGGATATTTGCTTCAGATTCTTCATCGCATGATGGAGGGGATCATAAGACTCTTCGTCAGATCACACGAAACTGTAAGTTTTCTTTTCTCTCGATTGTCTCCATTTGTATATCAGACATTTCATTATAACATAAATTTTTTATATCACACGAAACTGTAAGTTTTCTTAAAAATTGGAGCAGCGATTGGTTATGAGGAGATATATGAGAAGAAGAAAGGTTGACTTTTGAAATTGCTGTATGTATTGGATTGAAATTGCTGTATATGGACTTTCTGAGTTTGTCATAGATGTATGTGCTTTGATATGTGAAAGGTTTGTGAATGGAATTCATTAAAAAATTTCTGTTGTTATCTATATGAAATAAGGTATAATGTAGTGAGGGTGTTAAAGAAATTACAAACATGCTGCTTGGTTTTACTTTAAGGGCGTGTTTACCAACACCCCTAAACTCCACTTCCTTTAAACTCAAGTTTCACATAAATACTTATAAAAATTAAAATAAATTTTTTTATCAATAAAATTTTTTTAAAAATTCAAATTTAAAACTTACTAAAAATATATAATTAATATAAAATTTTATTTTTTATTAAATATTTTTTATTTTTTATTTTATTTTTTAAATTTATTTCCTAAAAACTCCACTTCCCCCAAAACTCCACTTCCACCCCCTAGGTAAACACGCCCTAAATGTTTTTGCAAAAGCAGCTTATGAAACTTGATTTGGACTTTCAAATATTGTATAGTCATTTTTATATTTTACATGGAAAGAAGAAGGTTTTTCATCCATTAGTTGAAAATTTGATCTCTGAGAGTCCTTGTATTATATCCGCATGCTAGAAAAGGGTGTGTTGCACATTATTGCTATGAGACATGATAGTTTTAGCTAATGGCATAAGTCAGATTATGCTTGCAAAAAATTGGGTTAAAAATTCTAATATATATTTTTTTGTACGGTCAAGTTGGTTACTGATAAGATTTCTATGGTTAGTGTTCTCTGCTATTGTATTAAGTTCTAGGCGTTACTGTTAAGTGTTATCTATATGGTGCATTTGAATAGTTCCTTTTGTGGTTTTAATGTAGTTGGTAAGTTATTTGAATGTTTATGGTTAGCATGTTTATGAAAAATGAGTTTCCTTCTGGAGTTTGTGTCTTTTTGTTCAATACATAATTTAAACTATAGTGTTGTAGAGAGAAGTGCATACATGCTCTTATTTTCTTTGTTATATTCATGCATGCTTCTGTTTCTGTTCTAATTATCTGAATTTTAGTTTTTGCAGCTTCCTGAATGCCATGGTCCACTCTCAAATCATCAACCTAAAAAAGCCTTTCTGCCAGAAACAGTTGCTTAAGTCATACATTCACCTACTAGTAAAGCTTCGTTATTTTTGTGGAATTTGTAACTATTACAATATACTTTTTGTTGTATCTATCTGATCATGAATAACGATGAGATTTGCCATTGGATTGTTATTTTCAAATGTTCAGAACCAAGATTCTACTCTTTCTCTTCATCAAAAGCAGATGAAGTTGCTTCAAAGAAATCTCCAGATGACCTGGAAGATAAGTGTTGCTATTATGAACTTCTAAACTTTTAGCTTTTTTCATTAGAAGTGTTGCTTGCAGCTACTTATGTGTTTTCAAATCTTTTAGTACAAAATGTTATTTGTAATTACTATGGAATCAAGTGTTGATATTACATAATCAACCATCACAATCTTTAAAGAATTAGTTTGCAAAATGCCTCCTTAAGTTTATCGTTCTGTAGTATCAACCATGAGAATCTTGCATAGTATGAGATGGTGATTTAATTAACAGGTCATCCTATTGGCTTTTTTTGTTACAAGCAGTAGCATGTTCTTTGAAGTAGTTGCTACTCATAGAGCTGACTGCACACCAATTTCAGATAGTAATTAATTTTTTTTGGTTTACGTTTCTTATTACAATTGCATGTGAACCAAAAGCAAAGAACATGAAAATTTTAATTAATGAATAAAGAAAGATCTGCTTTGCTTAACCAAAAAAATTAAAAAGATATTATAGTATTTTTATAAAAATTATCTTATTTACTTCTCAATTACCAAATAAAAATAATATATATTTTTTATTAATTTTATTAATATATCTACATAAAATGAGATAAATTATTACTTTTATTTTTATCTCCACTCGAATAATTTATTTTTATTTAATTTTATTTATTATTTTATATTCAAACAGACACTTAGTAAATGATGCATTTATGCTACAGTGTTAGAAGAGAACTTGAAATATATGATATAAAAAATATGAGGGAAGTTATCTGGAAGCAAGTGCAACCAGGACAAGGGCTGCCTATGATCCGCAACTTGATTATAAACAGTTGCAAGGACTTGTATGACATCACATGGGTTATGCAACTTCGAACACTCCAGTATCTACGGCTAGATTATTTGCCGGCTCTGAAGAAGCAAGCTATTGATGAAAAGGGTGGAGGAGTAGTTGTTGTAGAAAATCCATTCCCTTGCTTGAAGACGTTGTTTTTGTACAATCTTCCTAACATGGAAAAATTTTGCAGTGGTGAATATTCTTTCCCTTCTCTTCGGAGAGTTGATGTTTATGGTTGTCCGAAGCTGCAGACCCTCCCTTTTGGGGCTGAAATGATCACCCAAAACAAATCTCTTAAGCATATCTTCTGGGAGAAAAAATGGTGGAGCGAAGTCATGAGCCGTGTTGAGAATGAGGAGCTCAAGCTTTTTCTAAATGGTGCCTTTGAAGAAACATGGTGGTAATCATGAGCTACTCATTTCTTTATTGAGTTCTAAATAATTTGTCCATCCGATAAAAGAAAAAATTTGCTGATATGAATATGTTAACTTAACTAAAACTTATTCTATCAAGCGTGTAACTAGCATTATTATTATAAAACCTTTGATAAAAAAAATATTATTGTTATCATAGTTGTAAGAACCGGACTGAATATCGAACCGAAAAACTGTCCGGGTCACGGTTCTCGGATTGAACCATCGAATCAACCGATCGAACCGTCAGATCAATAATATTAAAATCTTTTTAACTAATAATAATAATTATAGTAAAAAATTTACTGCTAATGACACTACCAATAATAATAGCTATAGCAATCATAACAAAAAATTGAAGTATTTTTATTATGTCATTACTATCAACAACAAAAGCAATAATAATCACTGCAAAAATTAAAGTATTTCCACCATAATTGCCACCACCAATAATAATAATAACAACTAAAATTTATAAATAGAAATTTTTAAATAAATTAGGAGATTAGAAAAAAATAAAACTATAAAATAGATAAATCATAGAAGAAATATAATTAACTTTTGAGGTACACATATTTGAGTTTAAATATTTTACAATATAAACAATTTAAAAATCACTAATAATTGATATTCACAAATAAAAAATAATCAATTATATTTTTTGTATTATTATATCCAAATGCTAAATCTAAACTACATATTATTTTTCAACATAGAACTATTAATAATTATTTTTGTATTAAATATATCATCAATTTAAAATTTTTAAATAATTTTTTAAAAATTTTTTCAATCCGGTTTGATCCGGACAAGCGGGTCGATCGGACTGAAGCGGCTCAGAACAGGTCAATTCGGATCGAAATAGGTCGATTGTATAAATGGTGTTTTTGCAAATCCGGACCGGTTTACAGTTCGGGTCAATCCGGACAGATCGGTCCGGGTTTGACAACTATAATTGTTATGAATTAATTTGAACCTAAATTTTGTTAAGTGAAATTAAAAATTTAAAATGAAAACAATAATCAACGCAATTTTTTGTAATTTTCTTTAGAGAAAGAAACAAGAGAATATTGAACGTGCTTTCAAAAAAAATTTTAGAAAATTAATTTTTTATCTAAATATATAATAGTAAATAATAATAATAATATTTTATGATATAATTAAAATTTTTTAAATAAGTTTTATATAATATTATAACATAAGGCAAATTTCATTGCTGTAGCCTACTATAGTTCGTTTAGAATTGCTTCAAATAAAATTTTTAATAATTTTAATTTACTTTTTTTAAAATAATTTATTTTTATATAAAAATATATTTACATTATTTATAATGTATAATTTATTATATATTTTTAATTCTTATAGATTTTTTAAATGTTATAAAAAATTTGTTGAGAAGTGAAAATATAAATAAAACAGAGTACTTTAAAATGCAATGCCAAATATTATGTAATATATACATATATAGGTCTAAACCAATTAAACATACAATTTTTTTGTTTACAAGGAAAAAAAGTGTTAAGACTTTTGTAATTTCTTAACATGACATAATATAAAATAGAAAAATCAGTAACTGTTCGATTGTGAATTAACTAAGTAAGACCGAATGAAGGGCCCTTTTTTTCTTCATTTCAAAAATTCCATTCATTTTATATTTTTAATAATTTTTTAATAATATTTTATATTTTTTATTTTAAAATTTCAAAAATATAAAAATTATACGTTGTAAAATTTTATTATTTTTTATTTTTATTAATTTTTTGAGATAAAAAAACTCGTGTTTCAAATTAAAATAAAAAATATCCTTAATTATCAAAAAATTTTATGATATAAATATTTCCAAACGCTAGTCTAAATCAAATTTTATTTATTCGATTATTTTGTTTTCCATTATTAGTAGTATTTTTGAAAGTGCTTAATACAAAAAAATTTCTTAAAAAATTTTTATTTGAAGGGTTTAAGAAAATGCTCTTGACTTTTTCTCTACCAAACAAAAAAAGAAAAAAAAAACCTCTCCACTACCTCAAGACGGAACAGAGAGTCAAGGATCCAATAACTCCCATGAGGATGATCATGGAGTTCATCGGAATGATCAAGGATCATATCAAATTCCGTCTCGCTTCAATGGCAGCTGCAGGACTAATTGTATTCGCCCCCAGCGCTAGCCTGTTTTTTGTTGAATTAACAGTAAGTAAATTAATATTATATTGAATAAAAATAAGATAACACAATTTGATGGCTTAAAATTTTGGATTTAATTTAATTTTCTGATGTATAGATTAGACTTTCAACTGTTTTAGATTAATTTATTCGGTATTATATTTTTTCAACACTTTCTGCATCCCAAATAAAACTAGATGCTCTTAAAGATGCCTCTAAGCACTTGGGGCACATGAAGGCTAATGTTGCTGCCATGATTCATGAGATTGAGCTCAGACGAGAAGCTTGGCCTGTCGAAGTCGATGAGATGGTTCACAATATCCAAAAGAAGCTACCAAAGCCATTGACCAATATCCGCAACTCAAAGCTTTCTCTTCATAGCATCAACCAAATTGCTTGCGCAAGTCAAGACTCTTCTTGGAGATGGAAGGAAGCTCAACGTTGTGGGGAAAAAACAACCTGTAAAGATTGTTCAAGCACAAACCTGTCAACTTTAGACAGTTTGGCTTAGAATTCTAGTCCGGAAAAAAATGTATTATAAATGTAAAACAAATTCTATCTGGACGAAAACATATAGCTTCAACATTAACAACAATGCAAGAATATTCTTTTACCTTTTTACACAGGTTGTACGAGCATTTTGAACGATATTTATGTGCTCTAAACTACATAAAACAATGATAACGAAATTTTATCCCATAAAGTAAGAACTCAATAGACTCCAGCCTAACTGGACGGAACAAATTCAAAAACAGATCGATCTCCTTAGCAAACTAAATCAAAAGCATTTACAACTTTCAAAAACCAAACCAACAGCATGAGATACGAGATGAATTTGTGTACCTCCTCGCCGGGATCAAGGATCAGTTCAATCAAAGTTCTCTTTCAGACTTTCTTCTTGTCTCTTTGAGAATGAAATATTCCCGAACTCGCAAGCAGAAGCTTCTATGCTTTGGTTTCGGAAAAGCAAAATCGAAACATCAGACCAACTCCCACAATGGGCTCAGAGTAAATAAATGCAATTGATATTATGTTCTTGAGCAATAGAAGTCAAGGTCTTCATTTTAGTCTCAACATCAAGCGCTCTTGCCGAAAATTTCTCAACGACCTAGTATGAATGCAAAGGGGTGAGACAGAAAGAATATACCTTCAATCAAATCATGAGAAAAGCATTAAGTAGAATCAATTCTGTCAACAATCACATGCCCAACCTTACCCGATGGCTAACTCCACAGTCTAGCTGTAATTCAAGAGCTGAACTGACAAATTCCGTTCCATATTTAGATGTAAAACTTTTGCGGACATCCATGAGCTCTGGAATGTCGGTACATCTTGCGGAGGCAAAGATCACACTAGCTATTGCCTCCTTCAAATCAATTGGACAGCTCCTACAGAAACAAGACCACCCAAACAAACAGTTTCAGAAAAAATGTCTCCTACAAATATAAAAGTTGAATGAGAAAAAGGGACTTAATATATGCAACTAGAATTCTTGCAGAAAACTTGTGCTACTGTTATTGATTCAATTGCCATCAGAAATCTTGTAGATAACATGCGATCCATTATAGTGATCCCAGAAACAGCATGCTTTGTATTAAGCAGCTTACATGTTGAACTTAGCCACTCTTATACATTCTACCTATTAATTTTGGACATCAGGACATGTACCTCTCCCCAATAAGCAACACATAGTGACTGTATGAAGGTTATTCTGCTAAGTCATCCATTAAAGATACTGATGTTTTAATCTGGCTCTAGTGTAACTTGGATCGACAAGCTATGGCATGAGAATCGTAAAAGTATTGTACGAGAAGTAAATAGCAGTGCAGAAATTAACACTCAATGAGCTGATATGCGGGTAACATGCAAATAAACATTCACAGATAGCATGAAACAGATTGTTACGACGAAGATAACATGGTTGACATACTTTGTGGATTCAATAATAGGCATTCGTGCCGCAATAAGCTCACAGTATATCTCTATGAGGTCGTAAGGTACCATGGTTGTCTCCTCTCTGATCACATCTTCAACCTGAAAAGTGAAACCAAAGAAGAGTCAATTATAAGCCACCTAGGGTGGTTGTTTTTGCATATACTGCTCCACATGTTTAGGTAGTGATTATTTTTCAGAAATGCATCATTACAAAACACATAATCCTCTCTGATACTAGACATTTATCAATCAGGTTTTAAAAGCAGTTGTCCAGATTAACAAGATTTGGAGCACCGTGACCTTATAACTTGATTTCTTCCAGCTCTGATAGCAATCGTCTCAGTTACCACAACTGATTTTTTGTTTATTGTACCTATCACTATAATATCCAATCATCGCCCAGAAGTTCCAAGAATGTATCGTGAAATTACATAATCCTTTAAACTTGACAATCAGATAAAATGATTCAATACCCAGTTGCACCTGATCAAATGTCAATAGTGGCGGCCAATTCAAACAAAAACAATAATTTTAAACCAAACTAACCCGGATCCGAGCAGTCTGTTCCTGTCCAGATTCAAGCAGCATCGCAACCTCTCCCCTCAGCTGCTTTACTCCGACCTCCCGTTTGTGCTTCAGAAGCTTTATTCTCGCTATTGCCAGTCTCAAAGCTGTCTTACTGAAATCATACAAAAAATATATATGTTATAGAGAAAAATTCTATGAATATATCTACCAGCAGCAGCACAAAATACTCTAGGTCAAAAACAAGGGCAAAAAAAAAAAGAATTAATAAAACGTAACTGGAAAACAGATAGAGAAGGAGTTACCATTTTGTAGCTTTGAATCCTTTAGAAAGCATATCTGCTGCCAAACTCTTCGATTTTGCTTTGATCTAATTCTTATTGGAGAATAACTGAATTATAAGTAATAACTTCCCTCGTCAAAAAATAACAAAGGAAAAAGAGAATCGAAGGACAAAATTCAACAACTAGTTGGGGATATTTTGCCTCTGTAATTTCTAAGGTTTGCAAGACTCTTGGAATTAAAAAAATAAACAAAGGACTCTTCAGCTGGACTTTCTTGTTTGTTCACCATCGAAGACCAAAATTAAACAAATTCAAATTTGAGAAAGTTTCCTCGCATTCGTTCGTTTCATTGCCTCCGTCACGATTACTTCCTCATGGGGCGAGGCGAAGGAAGGCGACCTAACAATAGCGAGGAAGAGATCGATTCTTGTTTTTCTGAACTGCAAGAAGGAAACTAGATTCATCGAAGTTCCAACTAATCAGAAGGGGTATACAGAAGAATAAGCAAACAGTTAAACAAGAATGTACAACGTCATGAAATGATGAAATTCAAAATCCAACATTAGGCAAAATAAAATTGCTACATTGTAACGCATGGTAGGACCTTGAGGTTGTGAGGCAGAATCCATAATTTGGAACCAAAGCACTGGCAAAAGGTAAACACATACATATTGCACCGTGCACTTACAGTTTTCATTTGAGAACATAAATAGTAGAACTTACCTAGACTCATGAAATTAGAACAACGATTTGCATCAAAAGATGTTCAGGAAAGACGGACCACTTCAACATGAAGTTATGTATATAACATGCCCGTACAACTAGAGCCGACTTTACCTGTTGTTGGATAACGTAGAGTTCGGTACAACAAGTTACTAATGATCATGAATAGATGTGAGATAGTGCATCAAGAGGATTAAAAGCAAACAGTCTCGAAACAAAGTCATGCATAGGTCGAGGCGTACAAAATTTCACAATCTCTTGGTATAACTCTAAATTGTGTTGAGCTGGTTGATTGTTTGAGCCTTTGATGAGATGCGATAACGAAAGTCAGCCAAACCTGCCAAACTGCTCCGAATTGCTAGAAAGTTTCTCTATGCGAGGAAGTTATGGTCCACTACAATTGAAATTAGACGGAGGTTTCTTTCAACAAATGATCTCTTTGAAATACCTGAATTTATCTTTTTCTGGAATAGAAAATTTTCCTGAGGAAATCGGATCTCTTCGAAACCTCACTTATTTGAATATGAGTAACACTAGGATAGCTGAGCTCCCGGCCACATTAAGAAACTTGAAGCAGCTCAAGTTTTTGCTTCTTAGACATACCTTTTCTCTTAAGGAAATACCTTATGGATTGATATCAAGCATGTCAAAACTGCTGGTGCTGGATCTGTACGGGAGTGATTTCAAGGATTGGGAAGTAGGAAGCTATACCACTGAGGAGGATGAGAAAATTAAGGAGAAGAAGGACAGAGCGAGTATTGAAGAGTTGGGACACTTAAACGCAGGGTTACAATCTCTGGGTATAACTCTGAGATCCTTTGAAGCTCTCGTCCAATTATCAACCTTCCCTCGTGTTTCCATCAGATCCCTTTGCCTGTGTGGTCTTGCGGGAGAGGGCATTTTTATTGATGCAGTAAATCTCCTTGGCAGACCAAACTTCGGTAGAAAACTTCAGGAATTGAATATCTATAATTCAGTAGGTCCAGATGTTTTAGCTATTACTGAAGGAGGATGGAGCCTTCCGGCATTAGAAACTCTATACATATCTTTCAGAAAAAATATGGGGGAAGTTATCTGGAAGCAAGTGGAACCAGGACAAGCGCTGCCTATGATCCGCCGCTTGATTATTGACAATTGCTACGACTTGTATGACATCACATGGGTTATGCAACTTCGAACACTCCAGCATCTATATCTATCTGAATTGCCGGCTCTGAAGAAACAAGCTATTGATGAAAAGGGTGGAGGACTAGTTGCTGTAGAAAATCCATTCCCTTGCTTGAAGGAGTTGAATTTGATCGGTCTTCCTAACATGGAAAAATTTTGCAACGGTAAATATTCTTTCCCTTCTCTTCGGGAAGTTTGGGTTATTGATTGTCCGGAGCTGCAGACTCTCCCTTTTGGGCCTGAAATGATCACCCGAAAAAAATCTCTTAAAATCAAAGGGAAGACAAAATGGTGGAGCGAAGTCATGAGCCGTGTTGAGAATGAGGAGCTCAAGCTTTTTCTAAATGGTGCCTTTGAAGGTCGATAGTTATCATGACCTACTTTACTCATTTCTTTATTGAGTTTCTACTTTTTTTCAATTGAGATTGTTGTAAGTACGTTTTGGTTTCGATTTATGTAATGTAAATGTTTTGTCCACTACATTATGCTTTCTGTATATGAAATACATAAACTTTTACTTATCGCACAGCTCTCATTTTTGTATTGACAATTTTTTTCCTAAATATTTAAAAGATTTTGCATTTAATCAACTACGTGAAATTTTTTTCTATTTTATTCGATTATAAATTAAATTTAGCAAAATAATATCAATCACTAGCAAACAAATTTTTTTAAACAATAAATTTTTTTTTTTTTTGAAAGATTTAAGAAAGCCAACTTGCACGAGCAAGCAATACAAGCACGTGTTATTGTTTTCTTTCTAACTTCACATAATTTTTTTGAAGAACTTCAATAATTTGTCCATGCGATAAAAGAATAGATTTGCTGATATGAATATGTTTATTTAACTAAATTTTATTCTACTAAGCGTGTAACTAGCATTAGTATTAAAGAAACTTTGATAAAATTATATTGTTATGAATTAATTTGAACCTAAATTTTTGTTAAGCTAAATTAAAATTTTAGAATGAAAACTATAATCATTGCAATTCTTTGTAATTTTCTTTAGAGAAAAAAAAGAAAATATTAGAATTGCTTTTAAACAAGAATTTTTCTAAAAAATATTTATTTTATTTTATTTATTTCAAAAATAAATTTTATTTTTATCAACAAATAATATATAATATTATAAAATTTTATTTAAAAAATATAAGAATAAAAAGTAGATAAAAATATTTAGCCAAAATATAAGAGTGGATCGTTACTCAAAATTAATTTTATAATTATAATTTTATATTTTTAATATACTTTTTATAAAATATTTAGAATATTTGATTAAAATTTTAAATATAAAAAATTTTACATAGTAAATTTTTATTATTATTTACTTTTAATATTTTTAGATAGATAAACAAATAAATTTTATTTATTAAAAATAAAAATAATTTTTATCTTAAAAAAATTAATTTTAAAAATGCTTTCAAGTATCTTCCTAATTTGTTGAACTATTAAAATATAGGAGTGCGTTTGGTTGAATATTTTTTAATATATATTTTTAATTTTATATTATATATTTTTTAATACATATTTTATAAATATATAGAAAATTTATTTAAAAATTTAGAAAATGTAAAAAAAATTTACTTAATAAAATATTTTTATTTCATATTTTAATTATTTTTTAAAAATAAAAAAATAAAACTTATTTTTAAAAAAAATAAAAGTATATTTTTATTTCAAAAAATTTTTATTTTATAAATAATTCAAACGCTACGCAGTCGTTACTCTCTCTCCAAGGCGCAATTTGTACACAAAATGGATCAACACAATTAAATCATTTTGCCATCAATTTTACGATTATTTGAATTCGGTCATACATTATTTTCTCATTTTTGCCATCAACTTTGCCAAGAAAATAATTTTTTTATATAGTATAATTATTTTTCGTGACGGAGACAGTGATTATGACATAAGACAAATTCATTGCTGTTGTCTAAATAAAAATTTTTAATAATTTATTTTTAATATTTTAAAATTTATTTATATAAAAACTGTGTTTACAAATTTTATGATGTACAATTATTATATTTTTTAATTTTTATAGATTTTTAAATGTTATAAAAATTTGTTGATAAGTGAAAATATAAAATAAACAGAGAAGTACTTTAAAATGCAATACCAAAGATTCATGTAATATATATATATATATATATGTCTAAATCGATTAAACATATAATCTAGTTCTTTACTGTGAAAAAAAAAAATGTTAGACTTTTGTAATTTCTTAACATGACATAATAATAATAATAATATTATAATACTGAATGAAGTCCGTTATTTCAAAATTTCAAAACGTCAGTTATTCCAAACATAGCCAAAAGTAGCTGATAGACAAAAATTCTTATACTTGTGCGTCAATAAATTTAACTCCGTAATCAAAGGGTTGTGTAGAAAAAGTCTTTTATTAGAGGTGTAGTTTTTCAAAATAAAAAATATTTTTATTTTATTTTAAAAAATAATTTTTTATATATAATAATAGTTTTTATAACATAATTTTTTTATTTTAAATAAAATTTATACAATATTATAAAAAATTTATTAAAATAGAGTTAAAAGTATCTTATAAGTAACACCTTTGCATTAGGAATTGCACATTATTAGATTAGAAAAAGATTTTGCAAGTTTGTATTCCTAATTTACAAACTTATTTTACATTTAAAAATTGCAACTTTTCTATCCCTAAGTTACATTTGATTGCTCCTCTATTATTTAGATTAGAAAAAGACTTTATTAAAAAAAGATTTGGGCAAGTTTGTATTCCTAATTCCTACCTATATTGACATTTTTATGTAATTGTTATGTTTTCATCTGTTTAGATCTTCTATGCGTTAGACAAATTCAACACCAAATTACTTTAGCTCTTAATTCTTTTTCTTGGTTAGCTTTAATTATTAGATTATACAATCAGAAACTGAAGACTCATAAGTAATGAAGATTGGATGATTAAATTTCTCTACCAAACAAAAAAAAAAAGCCTCTCCACTACCTCAAGACAGAACAAAGGATCCAATAACTCCCATGAGGATGATCATGGAGTTCATCGGAATGATCAAGGATCAGATCAAATTCCGTCTCGCTTCAGTGGCAGCTGCAGGACTGACTGCATTCGCCTCCGGCGCTAGCAATAATAGTTCCGATTGCGCTATCCTGCTTTTTGTTGAATTAAGAATGAATAATTAATCTCATATTAAATAAAACTAAAATAAAAAAAATTAACGTACTAGAAAGTTCCACAATTCAATGGCTTAAAATTTTGGATTAAATTAAATTTTCTAGTGTATGGATTAAACTCTTCACCTGTTTTATTTTGGAATTATTTCAGTATTGTATTTTTCCAACACTTTCTGCATCCCAAGTCAAAACTAGATGCTCTTAAATAGGCCTCTAAGCACTTGGGGCACATGAAGGCTAATGCTGCTGCCAAGATTCATCAGATTGAGGTCAGGCGAGAAGCTTGGCCTGTCGAAGTCGATGACTGGTTCCAGATGGTTGACAATATCCAAAACGAAGCTACCAAAGCCATTGACCAATATCAACCAAATTGCTTGCACAAGTCAAGACTCTTCTTGGAGATGGAAGGAAGCTCAACGTCGTGGGGGAAAAAACGACCTGTAAAAATTGTTCAAGCACAACCTGTCAACTTTAGACAGTTTGGCTTAGAATTCTAGTCCGGAAAAAATGTATTATAAATGTAAAACAAATTCTATCTGGACGAAAACATATAGCTTCAACATTAACAACAACGCAAGAGTATTCTTTTACCTTCTTACACAGGTTGTATGAGCATTTTGAACGATATTTATGTGCACTAAACTACATCAAACAATGATAACGAAATTTTATCCCATAAAGTAAGAACTCAATAGACTCCAGCCTAACTGGACTAGAATAAATCGCCAACAATGAACGGAACAAATTTCAAAAACAGATCGATCTCCTTAGCAAACTAAATCAGAAGCATTTACAACTTTCGAAAACCAAACCAACAGCATGAGATACGAGATCAATTGCATACCTCCTGGCCAAGATCAAGGATCAGTTTTGGATCGAAGTTCTCTCTCAGACTTTCTTGTTGTCTCTTTGAGAATGAAATATTCTCGCACCGGCAAGCAGAAGCTTCTATGCTTTGGTTTCGGAAAAGCAAAACCGAAACATCAGACCAACTCCCACAATGGGCTCAGAGTAAATAAATGGAATTGATATTATGTTCTTGAGCAATAGAAGTCAAGGTCTTCATTTTAGTCTCAACATCAAGCGCTCTTGCCGAAAATTTCTCAAGGACCTAGTATGAATGCAAAGGGGTGAGACAGAAAGAATATACCTTCAATCAAATCATGAGAAAAGCATTAAGTAGAATCATTTCTGTCAACAATCACTTGCCCGACCTTACCAGATGGCTAACTCCACAGTCTAGCTGTAATTCAAGAGCTGAACTGACAAATTCCGTTCCATATTTAGATGTAAAACTTTTGCGGACATCCATGAGCTCTGGAATGTCGGTACATCTTGCGGAGGCAAAGATCACACTAGCTATTGCCTCCTTCAAATCAATTGGACAGCTCCTACAGAAACAAAACCACCCAAACAAACAGTTTGAGAAAAAATGTCTCCTACAAATATAAAAGTTGAATGAGAAAAAGGGACTTAATATATGCAACTAGAATTCTTGCAGAAAACTTGTGCTACTGTTATTGATTCAATTGCCATCAGAAATCTTGTAGATAACATGCGATCCATTATAGTGATCCCAGAAACAGCATGCTTTGTATTAAGCAGCTTACATGTTGAACTTAGCCACTCTTATACATTCTACCTAATAATTTTGGACATCAGGACATGTATCTCTCCCCAATACGCAACACATACTGACTGTATGAAAAGTTATTCTGCTAAGTCATCCATTAAAGATACTGATGTTTCAATCTGGCTCTAGTGTAACCTGGATCGACAAGCTAGGCATGAGAATCATAAAAGTATCGTACGAGAAGTAAATAGCAGTGCAGAAATGAACACTCAATGAGCTGATATGAGTGTAATATTTAAAAAATACATTCAAAGATAGCATGAAACAGATTGTTACAACAAAGATAACATGGTTGACATACTTTGTGAATTCAATAATAGGCATTCGTGCCACAATAAGCTCACAGTATATCTCTATGAGGTCGTAAGGTACCATGGTTGTCTCCTCTCTGATCACATCTTCAACCTGAAAAGTGAAACCAAAGAAAGAGTCAATTATAAGCCAGGTAGGGTGGGTCTTTTTGCATATACTGCTCCACATGTTTAGGTAGTGACTATTTTTCAGAAATGAGTCATTACAAAACACATAATCATCTCTGATATTACACATTTATTAATCAGGTTTTAAAAGCAGTTGTCCAGATTAAGAAGATTTGGAGCACCGTGACCTTATAACTTGATTTCTTCCAGCTCTGATAGCCATCGTCTCAGTTACCACAACTGATTTTTTGTTTGTTGTACCTATCACTATAATATCCAATCATCGCCCAGAAATTCCAAGAATTATCGTGAAATTACATAATCCTTTAAACTTGCCAATCAGATAAAATGATTCAATACCCAGTTGCACCTGATCAAATGCCAATAGTAGCAACCTATTCACACAAAAACAATATTCTTAAACCAAACTAACCCGGATCCGAGCAGTCTGTTCCTGTCCAGATTCAAGCAGCATCGCAACCTCTCGCCTCAGCTGCTTTACTCCGACCTCCCGTTTTTGCTTCAGAAGCTTTATTCTCGCTATTGCCAGTCTCAAAGCTGTCTTACTGAAATCATACGAACAAATATATATATTATAGAGAAAAATTCTATCAATCTATCTACCAGCAGCAGCACAAAATACTCTAGGTCAAAAACAAGGGCAAAAACAAAAATAAAATAAAAAAGAATTAATAAAACGTAACTGGAAAACAGATAGAGAAGGAGTTACCATTTTGTAGCTTTGAATCCTTTAGAAAGCATATCTGCTGCCAAACTCTTCGATTTCGCTTTGATCTAATTCTTGTTGGAGAATAACTGAATTATAAGTAATAACTTCCTCCTCCAAAAATAACAAAGGAGAAAGAGAATCAAAGGACAAAATTCAAAAACTAGTTGGGGATATTTTGCCTCTCTGTAATTTTACTCGAATTTCAAAGGTTTGCGAGACTCTTGGAATTAAAAAAATAAACAAAGGACTCTTCGGCTGGACTTTCTTGTTTGTTCACCAACGAAGACCAAAATTAAACAAATTCAAATTTGAGAAAGTTTCCTCGCATTCGTTCGTTTCATTGCCTCCGCGACGATTACTTCCTCATGGGGCGAGCGAAGGAAGGCGACCTAACAATAGCGAGGAAGAGATCGATTCTTATTTTTCTGAACTGCAAGAAGGAAACTAGATTCGTCGAGGTTCCAACTAATCAGAAGGGGTATACAGAAGAATAAGCAAACACTTGAACAAGAATGTACAACGTCATGAAATGATGAAATTCAAAGTCCAACATGAGGCAAAATAAAATTGCTAGATTGTAACGCATGGTAGGACCTTGTGGTTGTGAGCCAGAATTCATAATTTGGAACCAAATCACTGGCAAAAGGTAAACACTATACATATTGCACCGTGCACTTACAGTTTTCATTTGAGAACATAAATAGTAGAACTTACCTAGACTCATGAAATTAGAACAACGATTTGCATCAAAGATGTTCAGGAAAGATGGACCACTTCAACATGAAGTTATGTATATAACATGCCCGTACAACTAGAGCCGACTTTACCTGTTGTTGGATAACGTAGAGTTCGTTACAACAAGTTACTAATGATCATGAATAGATGTGAGACAGTGCATCAAGAGGATTAAAAGCAAACAGTCTCCAAACAAAGTCATGCATAGGTCGAGGCATACAAATTTGTACAATCTCTTGGTACAACTCTAAATTGTGTTGAGCTGGTTGATTATTTGAGCCTCAGTTAGATTGGGTTGGAGTAGTTTGGGTCTAGGTGGTCAATAGCTAGAGAAACGCAAAACCAACTCTGTCTGGACCTACTGCTGAGACTACAGAATGGACCACCTCCAAGAGGAATGACACCAGCTCTGGAGAGAGTTTTGAACTTGCCCAATGTTTTATGATATCTCGTCAAATTATCTAGTGATTCCCAAGTCGACAAAAGAAACATAAATCATGCACACAACACATTTTAAACGAAATGACAAAGAGGATCTCATACCTTTAAAGACCACTACTTTCTATCCAAACTCAAAACTTCACAGAGGCCTTTCAACAAAGATTTAGTGAGCAGTTGAAATGAGGTCCTAATCTCGAAATGTGGCACGACATAGAGATCTCATAAAACTGAAGATCACAAAATTCACAGAGGCCTTTTATCAAACACTTGGTAAGCAACTTGAACACCTATGAAATTCCAAACTGACACAGCATAATACCTTCAAAGAAGCTTTTGGAACTCTACTTCTCTGATCAAATCAACAAGATTTCAACAAATTCGAGAAAGCCATAATAAAAAACAGACATTCTAACTTTTACACCAAAAAATAAATTCTTTTCAAAAAATATATATAACAAATTCAACCATAAACAAAATTATCAAATCAAAAGATTCAAATCTAATTGCCACACAAAATATGGAGACAACAATAAAAGAAAACTATACCTTTGTATTTTCTTCTCAGCTCTCCTGACGCTGAGATCTCCAAGTTTTGTGATATTTATCGATTGAAACTGAAGGTTTTTCGTTTTAATTCACTGGGCCAGGCTTCAGCAAGCCCGCTACAACCTTCACTAGAAAACCTTCGGACGCGCCAAGACATCAACTAAAGCTTATGCAGTGCAAAAAATGTTGTGTAAATTCTATAAAAAGTTCATGTTTTTTTTTGTCATGTTCATGTGGCTATGCAAGTAAAATTATCAGAGTTGAGAATCTTTCTGATTAGAAAAAGAATTCATCGTTCATTTGTTTACTTATTTATTCAATTGAGAACAGCTGTGCAAGGAAGGGACACCGTTGATCTCTGTGTCTGTCTCTCTTTTTTAGAAGATTGTCGTTGATCTAGATATCAAGACTATTTATTAATTTTTTCTTTACAATCGAAGAAAAACGAAAAAGAAAAGACTATACATTAATTTATCATTCTTTCTTTGGAAAATGTTAAATGAATAATTTCTTCAACAAAACTAGCTCCTTCTTCTGTTCTAGTTATTGATTGATTTGTTAGCGTTCGTTCATTTCTTAACTTTTAGATCATGAATAGCAGCAACAGCAGTACTACCCTTATGAGGTTGATTATGGAGTTCATCGGAATGATAATCAATCAGATCAAATTCCGTCTCGCTTCATGGGCAGCTGGAGTATTGATTGCAGTCGCCCCGACCATAGTGAATCAACTCAACTCAACTACGTTCCGTCTCGCTTCGTCGGCTGCCGGAGGGCTGATAGCGCTAGTTACTCCAATGATCAAGAATCAACTCAACTTGCATCGTTACGCTTTTCCGTGGCTATCCTGTGTGGCATTCCCAACGCTGGCAATAATAGTTGCCGTTGCATTACCGTACCTTCTGCTTCCCAAATCTAAAGTAGAAGCTCTCAGAGATGCCTCTGAGCTCTTGCGGCGCATGACGGTTAATGTTGCAGAGAGGGTTCAAGAAGTTGCGCTCAGAGGAGAAGCATGGCCTATCGACGTCGATGACTGGCTTCAGAAGGTTCATAAGATTCAAGGGGAAGCTACCGAAGCCATCGACCATTATCTCAAGCTGAGAGCTTTCTCTTTCAATTGCATGCAGATGAACATTGCATCAACCAAATTGCTTGCGCAAGTCGAGAATCTTCTTGAAGATGGAGGGAAGCTCAATATCATGGAGAGAAAACGGCCCATAAAAATTTTACAAGCGCAACCGCTCAAATTTAGACATATTGGCTTGAAATCCTATCTTCAGAAGATCGGCGACTTTCTTGCCGACGATCAAGAGAGCATCCTTGGCATTTCTGGCATTGGTGGAGCGGGCAAGACAATGCTTCTTCACAAAATCAACAAGGAGCTCCAAACCGGTGGCTTGCTTAGCGGTCACTGCAAACTCGACCGTGTCGTTTGCGTTGTTGTTTCAAAACATTGTAAACTTGATAGCCTACAGAAGAGAATGGCACAGGCACTAGGACTTCCTTATTTCAATGAAGACGATGCCGTGGAGGATCTAGCTACAACAATCTACAATTACTTAGAAAAGAAGAACTTTCTAGTGTTGCTAGATGACCTTTGGGAATCTTATGATCTCGAGAAGATCGGCATACCGGCGTACCAGTTCAATAAGCAACAGATAGGTAAAGTTATACTCACAACAAGGTCGGACGATGTATGTGCTAAGATGGGAGCAAAAAGAAGGATCGAGGTTGGAGCTTTGAACGAAGCAGACGCATGGCTATTGCTCAAAGACAATGTTCCCGGGGAGCTCATTTCAAATGAAAAACTTGGACCTGTTGCAGAAGCTATCGTCAGAGAATTTAGCGACTTGCCACTTGCATTGGTTATGATGGGACGCGCGATGGCTACAGGGAAAACATTGAAGGAAGGCCAGGAGACTCTGAACTTGATAAAAGAATCTCTTTATCATCATATACCAGGTGAAGGCATCCATGATAAAATATTTCGGAAACTCAAGATTAGCTTTGACTATTTGCAGGATGATATAGAAAAACAATGTTTCTTATCTTGTGCGTTGTGGCCTGAAGACTATGAAATGGAAAGACGTGAGCTTATAGAGACTTGGATGGGTCTTTGATTTTTAGATAACAGCTTAAGTATAAGCATCGACTATGCTTACATTACAGGTTATCGTTTAGTTGAGAGATTGGAGGCAGCTGCTTTCATGGAACGTATTCCTGATGACAAAACAAAGGTGATCAATCCTCAAATTTAGTTTCGGTTCAATAGGGAAGGTTTGCTTTTTCGTTTTTGTTTTTCATAGAACTCAAGCTTAATTGTTCACTCACTTACAAACTCTCAAATTCTAAAGCCAAGCAAGCAACATGCTCTTTCAACTTATATGTATATTTGTCGTTTGCTAGGTGAAGATGTATGATATTATCCGAGACATGGCATTATGGATTGCCAATGAAGAGGGACGCAAAACAAACAAATGGATTGTGAAGACAGAAGTTAGACCGGAAGAATTAGGAAACACTGCCTTTGGATGGCAAGAGGCTCAACGCATATCCCTAATGAGATGTGGCTTCAGCAGCCAGCCAAACCTGCCAAACTGTTCCGAATTGTTAGAAAGTGTCACTATACGAGAAACTAGGTGTCCACCATTGTCCATTCAACGCTTGAAATTAGACGGAAATTTCTTTCAACAGATGATCCTCTTAAAGTATTTGGATTTATCTTTTTCTAAAATAGAAAATCTGCCTGAGGAAATCGGATCTCTTCAAAACATCACTTATTTGAATATGTCCTCCACTTACATATGTGAGCTACCGGACACATCAAGAAACTTGAAGCAGCTCAAGTTTTTGCTTCTTAGAAATACCTATTATCTTAAAGAAATACCTTATGGATTGATATCAAGCATGTCAAAGCTACTAGTGCTCGATCTATACTGTAGTAAATTCAAAGATTGGAAAGCAGGAAGATATGCCACGGAGCAGGAGGAAATTAAGAAGAAGGAAGGAGCAAGTATTGAAGAATTGGGGCACCTAAGCCCAGGCTTACAATCTCTAGGTATAACTCTGAGATCATTTGAAGGGCTCGTCCAATTATCAGCCTTCCCTCGTGCTTTCTTCAGGTCCCTTTGCGTGTGTGATCTTGTGGGCGAGGGCATCCTCAAGCAGACGGTAAATTTTCTTGGTAAACCAAACTTTGGTAGAAAACTTAAAGAGTTGAGCATCACCTACTCTACGGGTCCAGATGTTTTAACCATTACTGAAGAAGGATGGAGTCTTCCGGCATTAGAAACTCTATACATACATGGCATTAAAAAAGTGAGGGAAGTTATCTGGAAGCAGGTGCATCCTGGACAAGCGTTGCCTATGATTCGCAAGCTGGAGATTTTGCACTGCTACAGCTTGCATAACATTACATGGATTATACAACTTCGAAGCCTCGAATGTCTATGTTTATATGATTTGCCGGCTCTGAAGCAACCTATTGATGAAAATGTCCAAGGAGTTATTAGTGTAAAAGATCCATTCCCTTGCTTGAGAACATTGGAGCAGAGTCTTCCTATCATAGAAAGATTTTGCAACGGTGAATACTCTTTCCCTTCCTTGCAGGATGTGCATGTCAATGACTGTCCAAATCTGCAGAGGCTCCCTTTCATAAAATCAAACGGGAGCAAAAATGGTGGAACCAAGTAATGAGCCTTGTTGAGAATAAGGAGCTCAAGCTTTTCTTAAATAATTGTATAGCCATGTTTGGTATAGCTTATTTTTCTGACTTTTGAGATCTTAAAACTCAAAAAGTTATACACAATATTATAATATTTTATTTAATTTTAAAGAAAATTTAAACTGAGAAATTATCTTTGAAAAAATTAATTACTTTTTCGTTTGAGAGTGTTGTACGTGTTTTTATTTGGAATAACGTTTTCTAATATTATTGTAACTTCACGAGAATTATCTTTGATGAACTACTTCAAATTTTACTTACGTATCTTAATTATTATTTCAAATTTTATTTTTATTTAAATTTATTTTTTTTCAAAATTTATTTTTATAATAGTTTATTTTTCCTAAAATTTGAATTTTAGATAATTAGAACACGTCCGTCCTAAGTCATCCACCCCATAATAGATAAAAGAATTATCTACGAAGAACTTAGTTAATTTTTAACTAAATCTTATTCTATCAAGCGTCATAACTAGCCACGTCCATAAAATTTTATATTGTCAACTAATTTGAAACTAAATTATACTTGTTAAGAAAGTTTTGTAATTATTTTAGAAATAGAAACAAGAATTGGGATTTTTTTCTCAAGTGAAAGTGATTTGTGAATACTATGAAAATCTAATATCTCTTTATCCCTCCAACCCACTTTGGAAACGAGAACACATTTTTGTTTGTTTCTTTTACTTCTCTTATAAATCAATTGAAGAAACAAAACAGAAAAAAAACAAATGTTTCTTCCTCTATCTCTCTAAAAAGTTTCAATCTTTCTTGAAAGAAAAGGGAAAAGAAAAGAAAGATTGAAACTTTTCCTTTGTTTTGTTATTTGGGTTCGATTTTATCAACAAACAACAAAAAGGGGAAGAAGAATAGATAGGAAAAATAAAGAAAAAAGAAGTCTTTTAAAAGCTTGTGTTTAGATCTCTTTCTTTTTGCTCTTCTGCTTCAATTTCAAAGAGAGACTCATCCATATATCATTCACAGTCATGCTTTCATCTCACGAGGTACGTTTCCCCAAAATCTAACCTTTTCTCTATTAATCAAACTTTCACACTGTTCTTTTTCTTTTTTATTTATTATGGTTTTGTGTTGGTGTTTTTATGGTGAATGATCTTTTGGTTGAATTTCAAGTGTTTTATGTTGTTTTTAAGGTTCTTCTGATGGTTTTGAGATTTCCGCATGGAGTATTTTGTGCTGAAATTAAATGTTTTTGCATCAAAATTTGATCGTTTTGGTTATGCTGTTCTTCATCCTTGTTCAATTTCTTCAGCTGTTTTTTGGTTGTGGGATCAAATTGGGCATATGTTAATCTGTTGAGGAATTGAAAGTTTGCAGTAAGCTTTTCTGGTTCTGTTGAATTTAACTTTTTCATTTCTTAGAATGTGTGAGTTGCTTAGAAAGTTTCAATTTTTGTAAATTTTTTGGAATGATTGATTTTTGAAGTGTTTGGAAATTAAAGGTGAACCTTCTTACAGATCTTTCTTCTCCCACCTTTCTCAAAGTCATAATCCTTCTGACTGAAATTTTCCCCCTGAAATTTTGATCTTCCTATTTTGAGGAATTTTCCTGCAACCTTTCTGTGTCCTTTTTGCAAACTGTTCCAATTCTGTCCTCATCCACTCTACTGCTCCTTACCAGAATCTAAAACTTGTGTAAAAAATAAAAAATAAAAACACACACACACCTTTCCTCTTTTTCATTATTCAACTCCTTTTTCTTGAAAAAAGAAATTGTTAACCTTTTTTAGCTAAAAACTTCAAGAAATTGTTTTGATGGTAACTGCTTGATTCTTGTTCTAGTTCTTTGTTGCATAAATTTCAGAATTGTTAAATGAACTCTTATCTGAAAAGAAAGCATGGAAGCCATGATTCCTGGCTCAGTTTTTTGTCTCTCATGCCTGCAGAATCTTTCTTCCTTGGTTTTGATAAACTTTTGCATCAAAAGATGACACCTTGATTAGTTTTTAATTAGAATGCTCAGATGCATAATGGGCATCCAAGAACTGTCTCCTTTGATGGGATTTAAAAGTCCTTGTTTTCATGTTCATGAGGAATTTAAATTTCTATTCAATGTTAGTATCATGGGGCAAAATTTTAAAGTTCACTTTATAGAGCCTGCATTCTTGTTTGGCCTTTAAGGCTCTTCTTTTAGTGATGAGTTAAGAAACTGGCACATTCCCGAAAGAACACCAGGAACACTTGTGCTTGTTTGCTGTACAGTTCTTGTTCATGGTTGTACTTGTTTTTGTTTTTTCAATAGTTTTCAGCTATACGACTTCAATGCTTTGTAATGTCCACAGAGTTACCATTTTCTTCTCATTGCAGATGTTTTGTTGAATTCTGAGAAAATTCAAATGTGAGCTTTGGTTATGCTCCGGTAGAGTGAAATATAGGGAATAAACATTATACCATTTCTCATTCTGTTTCCCTTTTGTTTTCTTGTTTCTCCCTCAGAAGGTGTAGCTTTGATTTGGATACGGAAGGAGTAGATTATTAGATGGAGGGGGACGCATTCTCAAGCCTAGGAAATGGTACTCAGGTCGACAACAAGGTCCTCCAGACCTTTCAGAAAAGCTTTATGCAGGTTCAAACTATCTTGGATCAAAATCGGGTTCTGATCAATGAAATTAACCAGAACCACGAATCGAAGGTACCCGACAACTTGAGCCGCAATGTTGGTCTTATTCGTGAGCTCAACAACAACATCCGCCGTGTGGTTGACCTTTATGCGGACTTATCCACCTCATTCACAAAATCTATGGAGGCCTCGTCAGAGGGCGACTCAGCAGGTACTCTCGTGTCCGATGGCAAGGCTGGACAGAAAAGAATTAGGTCAGGGTGAAGCCATTAGAGGTGAATTCTTTCACGTCGATGAAACAGAGAGGCAGCAGTGATACGTTTGTTTGATAACCTTCTAATATGTTGAAGAGACTAGCAAGGAGCTACAGAGGTAATAATAGGCGGTCTTTGTCTTGCATTTGTAACGCTTCTGTAACTGTGTCCCTTTTATTAACTTCATGTAGTACGTTCCACTGGAGCCTCATCTGCGTTAATCTTCTACCAAGATAGTGCATAATTCTTTATATCGATCTTGATTCATAGATAGCATCTTAGAATTCATCACCTTGGCTAAAATTTTATTTTCTATCAACATGCAGAACGAGTCAAAAGATTGTTTTACTTTCAAATTTCTTTCGCAACCTTGATGAAATTTGAGTTTGCATTTCTATAGTTTTCTTTTATTGTCCATTTCAAGTTTCCACAAATGTTTTCACATTTGACACTTTGTTCTATTCAAGGACTTTTGAAACACGGCAAAAGTAACTAGGTATCATTCATTTATTGACAGCATTTGTTTGTGCTTTTATTGATGATAACCTGAAAGTTCTTGTTGCTTTGCAACCACAACCATACCTCCAAATAATTGAGTTTTTTTCTTTCTTTGTTACGCATGATCCTATAGTTCAGGTATATTTTGAGCAAACCAAAAAATGCTACAATTTATAAGGATTTAGAGAAATTGGATCGTTCGCTGGATCTGGTTTATAATAGAACGGAATGAAAAAAACAGATTCATGCAGTCAAACTCACTCAAGTGGGGATAAATATTTTGTTTGTTGTTGTTGTTACCGCAGGATCATGATGGTTACTAGTTCCACTATTTTCTTTTTCTTGAAGTTCAATTTCTGTGCAGCCATTTATTTTAATCGTCAATAGTTAGAATTTGCATGATCTTTTCAGTGAAGTTATTATCTAGTGACAGAATAGAACTTTGTTTGAGTTCTCATGATGCAGTCTTTATGACATCGAGAAAGTTTGTATACTACTTCTTTGTGATTCCAATTACAAGTGAAGTTTCAGATACAAAGTGAAAGAGTTGTTCTTCAAATGCAATAGCAAAAAAAGTTGGAACTTTTGTTGTTGCTGTCGTTGTTGTTGTTCTTGTGTTGCAATGGCTGCAAGAAAGAAAGAATATAGAGGTATGTGAAGATGCCAGTAGCATCAGAGAAAGCAGGCAACTTTAGGTAGGATTTTTAGTTTGTTGTTGTTTGTTTTCTAGTTTTCTGAGCACTTCTTCAATCATGCAAAACAACCAACAAAGGCTAGTAGCAGATTCTTGAGATTGAAAAGATCATATGCACTTGTTTGTCCCTATCTTCTTGTTCCCAATCTTGAGATTAAAAAGTAAGATAAAAATGAAAGTGAAAGTGAAGATAAAGATAAAGATGATTGAAAAATAGTTATTTGATCTTGTAATATTTGAATATATTAGTAAGATTAAAGACTTAACGTTGTTTAGATAGAATATAAAAATGAGCAAGTAATGAATATAAATTTATGATAAAAAACTCAATAACTATTTTTTAGTTATATTAATATAATAAAAAATTTATTAATATAATTTTAAATTAATTTTAGATATAACTTAACACAATTAATTAATTATATAATATAAAAAGTATGTAGTGAATATATAAATTAAAAATTCTTATAATAAAATACAAAACGTGCTAATTTTTTAAAATTTTAAAAACCTTTTAGAGTTACGAAAAAAATGAGAAGAAGAGTAGTAGATTGAAAAAAAATTGAAGTTCAATTTTAATCTCCGTTACACTATGAGTGTCGTTATTTTGCGCTAAACTCATTTTTTTTGAAAATAAATTTAAAAGATTAGATTAAAAATTAAAAATATTTAATTAAAATAAACTTTTATATATATTTTAGAAATAAATTTTGGATAGAAAAATTAAAAAAATAAAATTTAAGAAGTTGATAAACACGTCTTATATGGGAGCGTGAGATTTTAATCTCTAAACAGTATGTTACAAGATTAAATGATTTATTTTATTTAAACTTAATGAAGATTTTGCCAAACGGTGAGTTTGAAATTGAACTTTTTTTTTAAATAAAAAATATTTTTATTTTTTTTTGAAAAATAAATTTTATTTTTTTTATTTCTAAAAAATAATAAAAATATATAATAAAAATTTTTTATTACGTAAAATTTTTCTACAAAATCTAAATTTTTAAATATTTATAATATTAAAAAATATAAAATTGAAAAAATTAAAAAATTATTTTTTGAAACGTGACGCCAAACGCATCCCGTTTCTCTCAATACAAACAATAAGTTCGGAACGGTTTAGTAAAGTTTTTTATTAGTATAATTTTTAATTTTTTAATAAACTTTGTATAGTATTGGTAAAAGTTTAGAAAATTTATAAAAAATTCAGTTGAATAGTACGTCATAAATTTTTAATAAAAAGTTAAACTTATTTTTAAAATAATTAGAATATACATTATTTTATAAAGAAATTTATAGTAAGGAAGTCTAAATGATCGGGACATGTATGTCAGGCTAGTTTTGCATGCATTAATTTGGCATCTATCAATGATTTTGGTTGTTGTTTTCAGATCCCTAAGACTTCAGCATCCGCAGACTAGGGTTGTATCTAAAGATAAACTCATTTTTAAAAAAATAATTAAATAATTAAATAAAAAATTAGAAATATTTAAATAAAATAAATTTTTAAATAGATTTTGTATTATAAAAATTTTTAAAATAAATTTGAAAATTTTTTTGAAATAAATTTGAAATTAAAAAAATATATTTTAAAATTTTTATTTATTTATTAAAAATAAGTATGAAGAAAGTGAAATTTAAAGGTTAGGTAAACAAACCCTTATTGGAGATGATTTTAGTCTATCTAGTTTTAGACTTTTAGGGATCTATAGGATCGAATTTATGAAGTGAAAATATTTAATTTTTTAAATGAGATAATTTAAAAATAAATAATAATAATAATAATATTTCACAATGTATAATATTTTTAGTATTTCAAAATTTTAAATATATTTTGTAAAATATTTTCAAAAATTATTTTAAATATAAAATAAAAGTTAAAAATAAAAAAAAGATGATAAGCACTGCTAATTGTTTAGGGAGTGTTTCGGAGTGCTTATGAAATGAAAATTTTCTGAAATAGAAAGTATTTTTATTTTTTTTGAAAAATAAGTTTTATTTTTTTACTTCAAAAAAAATAATAAAAATGTGCAATAAAGAGATCTTACTCCGTAGAATTTTTTTACACTTTCTAAATTTTTAAATAAATTATTTATATATTTATAAAATATGTATTGAAAAATGTGAAATGAAAAAAATTGATAAGCAGCTTTTTATAAGCTGCGCCAAACGCACCCTAATTAAACTACTATTTATTTATGAGTTCTCGAGCGAGCTTAAGTGTATGTTTAATTCGATATTAATTTATTTTTTGACAGCGAGTTTATAAAATATAAATTTAGAATTAAATAAGTTTAGTAAAATATAAATTTTTATATTTATTTTATATTAAAAGTAATTTAAAAGAGAAATTTTTGTTTTAAAATTTTGAATTTTGAAAATAAATTTTTGTGGGAAAATTTAGTTTAATTTTTATGTTTGTTTTAGGACATGTTTGGCTAAGTTTAAAATTTAGAGCTTTCATTCAAAAGCTGCTGTTTATGTGCTTTTGCTGAAAGAAGCGGCTTGTGCTTTCTTACCGAAAAAGCTGCTTTTTATTGAATTCTGTTTGAATAAATTTTACTGTTTAAAGCTTTTTATAAAAGAAAATTTAAAATATATTTGGCTAAGCTTGTACTTATAAATGAATATAATATACAATAACTAAAATACCCTTAAATATATAATATATTATTAAATTTACGAATCTATTATCTAATAAATGATATATTATTAATTTATGAATCTATTTACGAATATATTATTAAATTTAATAACTATGTCTTTAAGTATATAATAAATAATATATTATTAAAATTTTAAGTTTATTTTCATATATTATCTAATTTTTTGAATTAATTTTATAATATATTTTAAGAATATTTTTGTTTAATATTTTAATAATAATATTTATAAATATATTAATAAATATATTATTATTATTAAAAATTTTGTAATAATATATTTAAATACTTGTAAATATATAATATATTAATATTTAATATAATACATTTTAATAGTTATCTCCAAACCAAAGAAAAATATTGGTGTAAAATAATAGTAAAAATTAACAAGGAAAGAGAATCACTTACTTGTTTTTCTTGTTACTTCACAAAGTGAAATTCACAAAAAAAAAAAAAACATTTCAACAGATTCATGGTTGATATCACATATATAAGAAAGAAAAATGCTTTACAGAAATTCTCTTTTAACCTTTAAAATTTCACTAAACAGGAACCTAGTTAAAAAAACAATTCCAAATATTTTAGCTAACCAAAGAAGCATCTTTTCAACACAGATAGCAATTATCAACAACCAAATATTTTAGCTAAATGAGCTTGCAAACAATTTTAGCCAACTGTTTTTGCTAACTGACCTTTCAAACAATCTATTGAAAAAATGTATTACTAACTGTTTTAGCTAACTCATACACCACTGCTTAAAAGATGTTAAAATTTTTTTTTAAATATTACAAGCTGCTATCAATAAGTAGAAGCAAATGACAGCAGGGAACAACAGAGGAACACCACTCTGCTTGCAGTAACAAGCTAGAACAAAAGAACACCACTCTGCTTGCAGTAACAAGCTAGAACAAAAGAACACCACTCTGCTTCCAGGACAGAGGAACACCAAAACCTTCAACCTCAGGACCTGCATACCAGTAAGATATTTATTTTAAAACCGAAAACCTTCAAGATATTATGTGATTGTTTAAACATGTAATTGCTAAGCCTAGGATAACACATGGAAGTTCCTACCTCATAGTAGCAAAATACTGGAAACTAAAAGAAGTACATAAAGCAAGCAAATTACCAGATACAAGCATACTTTCCTTGCTGCAGAATTGATATTGAAGTGAATGTTCAATATATTCTACAATGGCTCTGATTAAAAACTTCAAAGCATAGATGAAGTTCCAGACAAGACAACAAGTTTTTCCTTAAGATAATCCTCAAGAACAGAAAGCTAGATCACAAACCTTGCATGCACCATAATATTATCACAAACACAGACATGTATGGAAGTAACAAGTATATATTTGCTTATTTGTTTCAATTGTTCACCTAGAAACCTACTGCAAAATCAAAAAAATCAGTGTAAATTACATTCCAGTAAGGAAAAGGACCACAAATTCTATTCCATCTTTTGTTTCCTATAATGTGCATATTGATCTAATCTTGTGGTTTATCGAATTAAAATCAATAGCCTAACTTGATATCACTAGCTTTCTGAGTTTGAACAATAGCTCCCATTCTCTAAGTGTCCATTGATGGGTAGTATCTATGCTCTGCTGGCATTAGCAGAGGGACGCGGAAGGCAAATGCATTTGATTTTAAACCTGGGGGTTGAGGGTGCTGGATGCCTTGCTACTGCAGAGAGTCAGAGACACAAGAGCTCTGGAAAGCATTCCTGCATGGGCAACAAGCCTTTGTCTTGCAGCTTTAGTGCAATCATAAAGCACATATTTGAGCAGTTAGAAAAATAAAGGATATGCTGAACAGAGAGCTAAGTACCTAAACAGAGAGCAATTCATCAAATGCAAAATGAAGAATGGGTAGTTGCTAAGTTCCGAGACCTGAAGTCAATTAAATCGAAACCCAAATGAACAAAGCATTACTACGAAAAAATCTGAAATGAGTCGGAACTTAACAACAAAAAATACTGCATAAATTCTGAGACCAAACGCCAATCAAACGAGACTGAAATGTGTAAAACATATTCAAATCAAAGCCCAAACAAGCTTATCAAGAACTGCAGCAAACTCAATCCATGGCAGTCTCTCTGCAATCCTCTCTCCAATAGAGGTTTCGGAGTTAAAGACAAAACAAGCTTGAAAGGTATTGTTCCCGATGAATTCCTTTCTTCTTGGTACACAACAGACCAGTGTCAAACGCTGGACCCTGCAGCCGCCACGGCATTCTACATTCCGTTTTACTCGGGCCTTGCCGTAGTAAAACATCTTTGGTCGTTAACTAGTTCGCCTGAGGACCGCGTCGTGGCTGTACAGACATGCTGAGTTGGATAAAGCAGCAAGAGCCATGAAAGATGACAGATAATGGCCGCTGGCATTTTATAACACTTGGTCGGATTACTTGGGACTTTCGGCGACCGTCTGCTGAAGGTTGGGCCTCTAGTTCTCAAACCATGGAAGCAGAAGAGAAAGTTCACCCGCTGCGTGAACCGCTCAATTGCGCGGGGAGAAAAAAATTGCGGCGGGGAGAAGGAGAGCAGAGCAGAATCGCGGCGGGAGGATGAGAGCAGAGCGGAGAGAGCGAGAGAGGGATGCGGGAGCGAATGGCGCAGCATAGAGAAATGAGTGAGGTAGGGGAAATATATTGAAGTGTAATTTTGTGAACTTACTGGAGAGCGAATTGTCTTTTCACGTTTCTAAGAAAAGAAGCTCCGTGCTGCTTTTTGGAGAAGCATAATGTGTGATGCTTTTATTTTTGAACGAGATAAGCTGCTTATTTTCTGCAAAAATCGATGACGGCCAAACATATTTTTCACTGTTAAGTGCTTTTTTTAAAACAAAAGCACTAAATAAACAAAATCAAACATGTCCTTAATTTAAAATAACTTAGAAAGTTGAAAGCGAGTAAAAAAAAAATTAAATTGTAAAATGCTTCTATTTAAAAAAAAATTCAATTGTAAAAAAATTATGCAATGATTTTCTTTAAAAAATTAAAAATAAAAATTGAATGAGTTATAATTTTTTTAAGAATAAATAAATTAAATATATATATTTAAAAGTATTGATAAAATAATATATTTAAAAACTTTTTTTTTTTCTAAAACCTTTTCTAATAAGCAGTCTCAAATGTTCACGAGTGATGGTTTGGGTATCTTCTATAAATTTAAATAATACCTTTTACAAATTTTTTACAAAATCTTTTTAAAATTAAACACTTCCTAACGATCTATTGTTTATTTACTCCAGCTGCCTTCATAGACTTGGATAATTATTAATATATTAAACAAACTCATGCACTTGTCATGTTCATAACTTCTCTAATTAACTAATTAATTAATCAATTTACATAAGCAGACCGGATTCTTCCTGACAACCCTTTAGCGGGTTCCGGATCGTTGGATGCTCGAACTCCGACCCGTTATAAAACTTAGAAAGTAGAGAAACATTGAACGGTGTGCTATACTGGTTTTGAAAGTTCACTAGGGTTTTGAATTTGGTAGTCCAAAAGAAAATAAAAACAATTTCACTCTTGATTCGAAGCTATGAGTCGTTCAGGACAACCACCGGATCTCAAGAAGTAAGTAAAATTGTTCAATCTTTTAATTTTTTTTGGAATTTTTTTATGATTTTCTCGTGATTATTTTGATCTTGGTTTCAGGTACATGGACAAGAACCTACAAAGTAAGGATTTATCCTTTTCTCCACTTAATTTCTGGAATTTCTGTTGTTAATGATTTGAACTTTGCTTTTATTTGCTTGCTTTGTTTCATTAGAACAGTAATCCAAGTTGAAATATTAGAAATTGTCTATTACAAATTTTGTGGTGATAATTTATTATCTAGTAGAAGCATTAACCATGATCAGAGTTTGGGAGTAGGAAATTTTCGTTTAATTTATTCACAGTATAATTCGATTTTTATTTTATTTATTATTTTATGTTATTTTGTTTTATTTTTTGAACTTTTCTGGTAATGGTTTTATGAAAGCATGCAGAGATTGGTTTTGCACAAACTCCAATTTTTTGGTTCTAGGAAATCGGGAGATCTAGGACTGAATAAGTTTGAGAGCTTCCGGTGTAGTTGTAGAAGTGCTGTACTAGTTAGATTAGGTTTATCACAATTGAAGTTGGTTAGATTAGTTTACATTATGTCTGTCATAGGCTTGTGTATACAACTTTGTTCTTGCATAATATTATTGATAAAAGATATTATTATTTCACTGGTAATGTGATACGGATCATGCATAACTAACCTTGACACCCGCACCAGCAGCCATGGTCACCAAGGCAAGAGCCGCATTCCTCTAAGGCGCAACTCTAGGTATTTTCCAAACAGCTAGATCCTACAGCACCACATCTACTCGTGATCCACAATTGTCTTGACTGCACCCACCAGTGAGTGGTTGAGCTGCATCTCATAATTCTATGTTCTTAACGCTGACTGTTAGAGATTTTGCTGCTTTTGAATAGGAGCTACGTCTCCTCTTAATGCTATGTGTGTGTGCTTCAGATGAGGAGGGGAGAAGGATGAATCAAAACTTTCTACCTTACTTTTCTCTATTTTTTCTTATTGTTTGCTCTAGTTTCTGCAATAGAAGGTCGGAACCACTCATCATAAGGTTGTTGCAGAAAAACATAGCAAACAATAAGGAAGAGCAAAGGAAAATAAGTTTGAAAATTTGATTCATTTTCCTTTCCTACTCGTCTGAAGCATATACGCATATAGCTTTGAGGGAAAAATGCAGCTCTTACCTGCAAGCAGCAAAATCTCGTACAATCATCATTGAGAACATAGACATTAATAACATGCAGCTCAACCACTCGGTGGTGTCTCTAGTCAGAGACAATTGTGGATCACGAGTAGATGTGATGCTGTAGAGAGGACCTAGCTGTTTAGAAAATACCTGGGGTTGCGCCTTGGAGAAATGCTGGCTTTTGCCTTAGTGACCATGGGCGCTGGTGTGGGTTGTCAGTACTTGTTACCTTAGGTTGTGATGAGCTTCTATGAAGGTTTTGTATATTGACCTCGTGAATAATCATTTCTTGTTTTGGTCCAGTCAAAATTTTGGAGCTTAATTACATCTCATAACAATATGTTATCTACAGATTGAAGTTGCTTGATTAATCAAGTGTTTGGGTTATGGCTGTCTAGATCAAAATTAAGTTCTTCGAAGCCTTTGCTTCCATTGCTTTGGTCATTCACTGCTCCAGCAGTTGTAATAATAACCTGCATATTGCAATGGCTGGAGCTCTTGCTTTTTGTCTTTCCTTCTTCATTTTGTAATATCCTAATCCTATGAAGTTCCATGGTTTCATGCCAGTTAGTGTTCAACATTCTCAAGTACCTTTTTGAAGATCTGCTTTTTTCTTTCCATGTATCTCATCAGACCTGGTTTGTCAAATTCTGTCTACTAAACCACCAAGCTTTACCATGGAAACATACAAATAAAGAAATTGCATTGAAAGTCGTAGCTTGATCTTTCTTCTATTCCATCTAACTGATAGCTAACATGGTTGAGTACAATTGCTTCGCACATTTGGTTTACAGTTATTCTTCGTATGGAATCCTTTACCTCTGTTAACTGTAGTATATTTACTCCTCATTTGACTGTTTATTCTGTTAGCTTGCTTTTTTCAATATTGAAATGCTTTTAAGAGCTCCATTGCTGGTTTATAGGTAATTAAGTAGAAATGGGTGTGGATATTCAAACTTTCCTTGAGAAACTTGCTTATTTGCTATCTTTCTTCACTTTACAATTTGCAGTAAAGCTGAATGCGAACAGGGTTGTTGTTGGAACCCTCCGTGGTTTTGATCAGTTCATGAACCTTGTGATTGACAACACAGTGGAGGTCAATGGCAATGAAAAGACTGACATAGGGATGGTGGTACGTAGTTTTACTGCATCACTCCGGCTGCTTTCAATTTCAGTAGTCAGTAAATTGCACATTTCCTTTTAGGATATGTTTCAATTGCACGAAACTCATTTTCTCCTGCCAGATTTTAAGTTCAAACTCATTTCCTGTGTTTTAGTTTACTCTGAACTCATTGAACTCACCTCTAATCCACTTCTTAGCAAATTAAGTCTCATCGAACTCAGTTTCATGAAACTTATTTCCTACCAATTAAACCACACCCTTAATGAAGAAATACTCAGATGAATCACTGGTTTGATTTGCTTGCTAATTTCAGGTTATCAGAGGAAACAGCGTTGTGATGATTGAAGCCCTTGAGCCAGTTGCAAGAACACAGTAGTTTGACAACCATGTTTATTTCTAAACATTTTCTGCCCAGAAATGGTGTTGTACTGTATCCACTGTTAATTAACTGCCGAGTCATATAACTGGTTTTGAACTAAAATCATGTAGTATCCTTGTTTTTATGTTGCATCTTGCTTGTATAACCGTGATCCAACTTTATTCTACTACCCCTTAAGTTTCCCTTGTTTGGCTTTTCATCTAAACCCTGACAGTGAGAAATGAAGTCTGATAGAAGTAGAGTATAGAATGATAACTGAAATATATTAGGTAGAATTGGAAGTCAATTTTTTAAGTGGAGGTGAAAGTGGATTGAAGAATGGTAATTGGAATATAAGAAGTGGCTCAAATTGAAACATTGCAGTTAGGCATGTACTCTTGCGACAGGTTAGTAACTTATTAATTTATAATTGCATTTAGTTTGCAACGTTTACATGTGGAGATTCACTATATAGTTTGCCCAAAAACTTTTGCTGTTATGGTGTCCTTGCACACAGTTATGGTTTTTTAGTTTCTTGTGAACAACTCTTTCCTTGTGCAGCATGTACGCTATGTTAGACTTTCAAAGACATCATTTGATGTGGAATGCCTTTTGTTGTTGAATCTTGGCATGCTACAAGTAACTACTAAGTGAAATATCAAAGAGTAAATAGATTGAAATTGTCCGAATGCCCGTCATTACTGAATACAAGTAATTACTAAGGGCGTGTTTTAGACAAACTTTATTTTTTTTTTTCAAATTTTGAGTTCCGAACAGTTCATATATTTTAATTATATAAAAAACATAAAACTCTACTTTCACATATAAAATTTTAATTTTAATTTTTTTATTTGTATATTTTTTAATATAGTTATATTTTTTAATTGTTAATATATTTTAAAAAATATTAAAATATAAATACTGAATTATATTTTAATTTTTTTTAAGAAATTTTATTTTTATGAAAATTAATTACGTACATTTAAAACACGTCCTAAGTGAAAGTTGGAAGAGTTAACGGTTGAAATTGTCGAAATTCCATTGTATATTTCCAATTCAGCTAAAATTCACTCAGAACGTGCTGCTGGCTCAAGGTACTGATATTTACTGGCTTTCGATTTCAGGGCGTTCTTGGAATCAAAGTAAGAATCATGCTGGAATGGGATCCAAAGGGAGCAAACGGTCCAAAGACACCCCTACCTGATGTCGTTACAATTTTCCCAGCAAAAGATGAAGAAGAGTACACCAAGGCACCAACGGTGGCAGCATTAACAGAACTCGATGTTCCCATTGTTATCCCACCCTAAAGTTATCTATTTCTGAACGTTATTAGGATTCTTTGGCAGCTAGTTGATGTCTCCCCCTTTTTCTTTCGTAGTATACTATTTAATGTTTGGGAGCGCTTTTAAAAAAAAAATTTTTTGAAACTAAAAATATTTAATAATTTTTTAAAAAATAAGGTCTTTTTTCTTACTATAAAATAAATAATAAAAATAAGTAATAATAATAATTATGACATAAAATTTTTTTATACTATATATATTATTATAAAAATTTTATTGTAAAAACAAAATGAAAAATTAGAGTGAATAATATATAAAGCAATTTCAAACAGCACTCAGTCTTTAGAGAACGTTTAGTTTAGTTTATCAATTACTTTTCATTTAAAAAAAGTACTTATATTTTTTAATAAATTTTCTACAGTATTTAGAGAAAAAATTTTTAAATACAAAAGATTGTATGCTATAAAATTTTTTTATGTATAATTTTTATTTATATATTAAAAAATTATGTTTATTTCTAAACAAATTTAAAAATACTTTTTATTTGAATTTTTTTTCTTGTTATATATATTTCCAAGCGTTCTCTAAAGATGTTTTAGAAGTTATATAAGGGATTGTTTGGTATTTTATTTCGCTCCATTTTATTTTATTTTATTCACATTTTTAATAAATTATCTATAATATTTTGAAAATTTTACTTAAAAGTACAAAAAAAATTTGAAATTATGAAATCTTATTATTACTTATTTTTATTAAGTTTTAATCAAATAGAGTTTCTTTTTTAAAATAAAATAAAAATATTTTTTGTTTTAAAAAATTACTATTTTATAAACATTTTTAAACAGCTCCTAAATTTCACCAGAAATTTGCCATTATAATTATTTTGGTCATACTGTCCTGATGTAATTAAGTTTTTTTCCCTGAACTTATTTCCATTATCATCATGAATTAGATTTTGAGATTTTCCTAAGTGTTATTGGATCCTTTATATATATACCTCCTGCAGCTTTTACATATTAGTTATAAATTCTCAAAAAATAAATCCAATGTTAACCTGAATCATTTCATGATCAAATTTTTTACATACTAAGAAAATAAAAGCATTATTAATAAACAGCTTTTGTGAATTTGTGATAAATTAATTTTGATACCTAAAGTAATAATACCTCTATTGCCTTATTAATATTTCCAAAATATATCAATTGTATGACAAAAAATAAAATAAGAATAATATATAACCTTGGGCCGTAACTGGGCCTCCATATATGACCCCCACCGGACCGCTCTTCAGAAATAGGGAAAGGGTTTTTCATTTCATTCTCTAGTTCTCTTTCTTCTCAACACTCTTCTCTCTCTCTGTCTGTGTGCTAGGGTTTAAGCCCCCAAGCAGAAAAACTGCTTAAAAATCAACAATTCGATTCAAAAATTTCTCTCCAATGGGTTTCTGGGGTACTGATTCTGATTAATGCTTCACTTTCTCCAATTTTTTGCCTTTTTCTTTTGTTAACTTTTAATGATTTTGATTTTGATTTTGATTTTTGATTCTCTAGGTGTGGAAGTGAAGCCTGGGAAAGCTTATACTCATATCTATGATCAGTCTAGTGGACGTCTTCGTCTCTCCCAGGTATGTTATCTACCTAACCAAACTCAGTCGAGTTTTTTCTTTTTTTGTTTTTGGGGAATGTTTCATTTGTGATTCAAATCTTGTTATGTATTAGTCGATCTTGTATAATAGATTACTAGGATTTTTATGAAACTTTTTGAGAATTCTTAATTCTGATTGAAATGTTGCTCTGCATAATCTAGCTATGGGGAGGTATGCTTCATTTCTGATTTAAGTTTTTATGGTGGTCGGTTTTGGTTTTTTTTTTTGGTTTGATCGGGGAGTTGAAATTGTATGTCTACTGTTTTATGGTGATTTTATTTAGTTTCTGTATGGCTTTGGTTTGATTACATCTGAATATTTAGGATTTATCAGCTTGGTAATTAACTGTGATTGATCTGGTTATTTACTATATATGTGAGTCTAATCTGGTTACGTTTTAACTTTGCTATTGTAATAATGTTGTGGAGTTGATGTGTGCTAAAATGACGGGGGTGTTTCAGGCTACATTGGGAATTGGGAAGTCGACTGGGAAGAGTTTATTGCAATGCAATGTTGGTGACAAGGCTCCTGTTCTGCTATGTAGCTTGATCCCTGAAAGGAACGAGACATGCAACTTAGACCTTGAGTTTGAGGAAAGGAATAGCGTAGTGTTCTCGGTTATTGGGCAAAGGAGCATTCACCTTGCTGGATACTTTAAAGGGTCATTTGGACATGGATTCGGAGGCGATGATGACTCGTATCTTTTCATATCATGATAGTAGAATATTTATTGCATACAGTGCCCTGCTTTTCTTCATTTCATGAATGATTTTTGTAGAGCTTAGTTAACAGAGCAGATGATGCCTAGATAAATTTTGATTTGATTTGATTTAAGTCTTTCTATAAACAGTAATAGACTGCTTTCCTGATTTATGATTTTAGTACTAATTGGTGTCTCCGTGAATCTATTACACAGCTTGAATGAACGCTTCAGAAGCTATAATTTGTAAGAGTTATATTTTTGGGTGATATGATGGCCTTTAGTTACATTTTTTTGAGGAAGGGCTAGCATCTACTTGTTTTCGACTTCTTTTCTCAAAGAGTATTGAGTTCTCTTGTTCTGTTATGATTTTCCTTTAGAGCTAAACTACGGTGTTTGCTGGTGTTGACTCTAACAAAAATTCGTCAACTGTTTTAATTATTGAGTTAGATATTTTAATGTTAGTAAAAACTTCTAGGCTAAATTATTAAATCAAAATATTATTTCTGTTAAATCTCTTTCTATATTTCAGTTATTGGCCCTGCTCACTACGGTTGTTGTTGTTATTGTTATGATGCTGAAGCAGTTATGTTTATTACGTCTTGTGAGGAAACATTCTTTGACACTTTGATAAGCGATTCTTATGGCGTGGATATAGCTAATACCGAGAGTGATGATTCCGAAAGCTATGGTGGCGAAGAAGATGAATATGAGTCTGACTTCATTGATGATGGCGACATTGAAATGTTCTCATCTTCATCTCCTCGTAAGAGTAATGGTAATCCCTCCTTGAAACTGATTTATAACTGGTTCAGACTACTACATAATGAACTACTTAGAATTCAGTGCAGGAATGTGTTTATTGGTGTTATGCTCATAGATGATGTATCGCACCAAAAGAGTTTCCTGCTACAATGAACTGGGAAAATATACAGTTGAGTTGTACTCAATTTTGTTGATTGGAAACTCAACAATCATTTTCCCGATATCTGATGTAGTTCTTTTATCGTTGTTCAATAGCTGATCATGGTTTCTAATTCTCATACATTGCTGGTTGGTTAATCAATATAATGTTGAGGATTTACGATTCAAGAAATCGTGGCATCTTTTATTGTTTCCCAGACTATTTTAATGTTTGTATGTTTCTAAGAAAATTGAGCTGTTGTTTTAGGGACCATTCAGTGCTGATTGGTTGTTTTCAACAATTGGTTTAGATAGATGTAATACTCATGATTCCTCAATACTTGTTTGTTTTTTATGTTTTATTTGTAAATTTACCTGTTTGTTTGGTGATATCTTTACCTGTTGGCCTTCTTGTCTATCAACTTTTTATTGTCCAGCTGATTGGTGCTCGTTCACATTTGATAAACGGATTGATGCTAGTAGTGTGATTCTTTTGCTGGTAATATTTATTACTTTGGTGCTTGATTCTTCTTGATACATTCTGCACCTCAATCTTGCAGTTGTGATTGAGGAAATTCTTGATGATGATAAGCCATCGAATGGTAACCATAATGTTAAGCACAGCAAAAAAAATTATCAAGTAAGTGATTCTGATGATGATGCTCCTAAGCGGCAGCTTGTTAGGCGGAGGAATGGAGCAGTTATCGATAGTGAAGATGAGGATGGGTTCCCAATTTTCTCTTCCAAAATGAACAAAACTGTCAACAATGCTGATAAAAGTGCAAAGTCTCAAGCAAATTTGCTTGAGGATAAGGAAAGGAAGGTTGATGTTATTAGTTCAGATGCTGAACCTGACAGGTGATTACTGGATGAATAGTCAAAGCCAATATGTCTTCATTTCTGTTCCTTCTAATCTGTCTTAGCTTTTGGCAGGGTAGAGATTGCTACTGATTCGACTGAGAAGTCAAAGAAGAAAAAGAAAGGGAAGTCAAAGAACAAAAAGCAAGAGACTGCAACCCAGAGAACCAATGATAAAGAAGTAAGTGGTGATGAGAATCAAGGTTTGGAGAATAACCTTACTTCTGCCGCTCTAGAGGATCAGGAAGTCACTGTCAATGAAGAAGCAGCCACTACTGAAAGTATTGGAAAGTTGAAGAAGAGAATGAAGGTTAAGAAGGAAAAATCATCTCACAATTTGGTCCTTTTCCCAGAAGAAAAGGCTGAAGGAGAACAGCTTGGCCAAGATGGATCAACAAATGAACATTCAAAGAATGAGGATGCTGTGGATCAGGATACTTCTGTTGAACCAAATAAGTTGCTGAATGAGAAGTGAGGATATTACTCCTTAATTTTCAGTTAGCAAGTTGTCCCAAGAATTGTCTTATAGTCAATTAACTTAACTTGCATTTGGCTGTCTCAATTAGCAGGGAGGTCAGCGCTCATGAAAGTAGTGGGAAGTCAAAGAAGAAAAGCAAGAAGAGAAAGACTGAGGAGGTAGATGCCATCAACAAAAATGAGGAGAACGGAAAGATAAATGAGGACGCAGTTATCCCAAAGCAATCAAACAATCAGTAGGATACTACCCATGAAATAAGTAATTGCGCCTTATGAGCAGCTTTCATCTTTATAACTCCTATTTGATTGCTTGCTTTTTGTAGGGTTTCAGCTGAATCTCCAGCTGCCAATGAGAAGGGAAGCAAGAAAAAGAAGAAAAGCAAGAACCAAGAAAACGATTCCACTGCTAAACAGCAGCTTCTGACTGGTGAGCAGGATGATGATTTGAAGTCCATGCAGAAAAGGGTATTTGCAAATGGACTTACTGTGGAGCAGCTCTCAATTGGGAAACCAGATGGCAAGAGAGCTTCTCGTGGGAATAAGGTATAACCAAACTGTTCAGATTGCCACATTTACTTCTTGCAAGTATTCCATTTCTCTATCCTTTTTGCTTCACATCTACATGAAAGCAACTTGAATTTCATTATTTTGGTTATGCAGATCCTACTTAGTTTTCTCCTTTTCAGCCACATTATATTTTGCTTGATACTACAACATTCTTCTGATGTTGCATTTAAATAGGTTTTAGTCAGCTATATTGGCAAGTTAAAGAACGGAAAGATTTTTGACTCAACTGTTGGCAAGAAGCCTTTCCAGTTTCGTCTTGGTAAATTTTATTACATGTGCGATTGTATGTACTCCTATGTTGAACCAGGTAGACGTTTGACTAAGTTCTCTCAATTAATTTACAGGCATAGGTGAAGTTATCAAGGGGTGGGATGTTGGTGTGGAAGGCAAGTCTAAAGTCTTCTCAAGGACGTGCTAAGATATGCTCATCGTTATTCAAGAGTCTTAGTTATTGTCGTTTGTTTGCAGGTATGCGGATTGGTGACAAAAGAAGGCTCACGGTTCCACCTTCTATGGGGTTAGTGCTCTATTTCCCATGTGATTAATTACTCTTTCTGTGATTTCTTGAAGTTACAAGTCTGATACCTGTTTCTTATTATTGTTATTATTTTTTTTTTCTTCACATAGATACGGATCAAAGGCGGCTGGCCCAATACCACCAAACTCTTGTCTCATCTTCGAAGTTGAGTTGGTTGATGTCAAATGAACGTCAAACATCACTGTCTGCAGTATAGATGACAGCAAAAGTTTTTTTCTGTATTAAGCAGCTTGTCTCCCAATTTTGTTAGTGTAAACAAACCCTAGAAGCATGGTAGTGCTATAATTCTGATCATATGTCCAAATTTTGGTCTGCCTAGTTCCAGGTTGTTGTAGTTCCAAATCTGAAAATTTGAACTTGGTTTCAGTGGCATGCTATTATGGATTATAAAACCTACATAGTTTTGCTCTATCAAGATTTGGTATTAGCTTTTTGGCCCTTGGTCTTGTGCTTCTGTCTTTTCTTTTTTCTAACCTCTGATTTGGTTGCTTGATTTGAGGTAGAATTTTAAATCCGCATACTATTACTTCTGGTAGAGAATATTTTCAAGTATTTCTACAGTCTCTATTTACTTGTCAGAAAGTAATTCGATATTAGTTTATGTAAAGTAAATTTTTAGGATGCAAGTTATTGACAAGTGATTTTTACGAGAACAAATTTATGGAAGTAAACATAAAATGTTATTCCTATTCATTTTTTGGTAGAAAAATGAGTTACGGGTAAAAAAACATGCTACTCCATTGATTTAGTGGGATACTAAAATTACATAGTGGGTTGTTTAAGTGGGATAACGGATGGTGATCAAGATTATGTTGGGGATAGAGGTAACAATCTTTGGTTTTAAATTAATGTGTTACTAGGAAGATTTGCCGTAGACATATTTATTGCCACAACAAAAGAGTGCACAACCCTTTAAGGAGCACTAGAAAGCAGCTTTGGGATTATTTAGGAGTTGTTCGGGTTGCGTTTTTAAAAAATAATTTTACGTTTTCAAATAAATTTTTTATAATTTTTATAGTATTTAAAATTTATAAAAATATCAACAATTAGACATAATAAAATTTTATTATTATTTATTTTTATTATTTTAATAAAAAATAAAACTTATTTTTAAAAATTAGATTAAAATATTTTTTATTTTCTATAAAAAAAATATTTTTAAAAAATACCTCTAAACAACTCTAGTATAATAATAGTCTCCTAACTTTTTGAATAATAATCACATAATCCTCGCACCAAGAAGCTTCAACCAAAAGTTGGTGCCTCTAAAAAGTTTCAAGGCTTTGTGGGGTTGAAAAGCTTCAAAAGGAAATGATCTTTTTCCAAGTAAAAGTTTTTTTTATTTAAAAATATTCTTATAAAAGGTGACCCAAGCTATCGCGCATGCTAGCAATTAATAACTTTTTCTGAAAGTCATAAATGTTTCAAAAGCCTGCACATCGAGAGCTCGTTCGGTTGCACTAAAGTGAGTCATTAAAAAATAAATTATAAATTAAAATTGTATGAAAAATATGTTAAAATTTAATATTTGATTTTTATTTTAAAAATAAATTTGAAAGTATTTATTGTATTTGCAAATGAGTTGGTCAGTGAATTTTAATCTAAAACAAATAATATTTTTTTGACTTCAAAATAATCAAAATAGTAATAAAAAAATTTTATTACGTAAAATTTTTTTATATTTTTTAATTTTTAAATAAACTTTTTAAATATTTATAAAAAATATATTAAAATTTAAAAAATTAAAAATTAAAAAATTATTTTTATAGAAAGCAATACCAAACGAATCTGAAACACACCTCCTAAACTAAACCCGTTATCATTATTATTATTATTTGATGAACTATAGTGCACTCTTTGTGTACATCCATTTAACAAACCTTTTTTTCTCAAAATTCATGAAAATAGTCTACATGGATAAAACTTTGACCACTAACTATTATAATTTTCAAGCACTATTTCAAAAGTCCATTAAACTAAAAAGGTCAAGTAATGAACGTGGGGTGGTGAAATTCTTATTATCTAAAAACCTTGCTCAAAATTATTATGTCTCCAACAACTTGGCATCCATAAAAAAAAAAAAATTGTTGCATGATGCATTTGGCATAATTCACATTAGTGCTATTTTAAATGTACACGCAATTTGTTTCGCACGCGGTCGCACACATGAACGCATAAATAAGTATTCATAATAATTCTCTTAAAACTTTTCAACTAGTGTCAAAACCTAAAAACAAATCTAAAGTGACTCAAAATAATACTATATGTTGAAAATACGGGAATATGCTCGTCAAATAATTAAGCATAGCAAAATATTTTAACATCTACTAGAATGTTACGATCTAAGTTGAAATTTTAAATTTGAATAAGACGCACACGAAATGTCAAAGATTAACGTGAGAAAAAATACGAAAAATTTCAAGGGCGGTGATCATATACAACAAAAAAAGAAAGAAAAATCAATTGCGGTAAAATTATAATATTAATTTACAAACTAGCATTTTTTAGGCAAACACTTTTACAAGTGCTTTTTTTTACCCTAAGGATGCCGATCCATTTGCATATCTAATTGTCAGCCAACTAAAGCTACTCTTTAGCTAGGAATAACAATATGGATTTATGTATCGATTTCAGATCGACCTATATAATAATAAGGTAAAAAATGTTCAACGTTAATCGTATCTATTTATTTATATGGATCAAAATTGTCAATTCTAATCCAATATATTTATAATCAGATCAAATTTGGATCGACCCATTTAATAATTAAATTATTAATAAAATTATAAATATTAATTTTTAATTATATATATATATATATATATTATTAATTATATTTAAAAAAGTTATTAATTTTGACAAAATTATAAATTACATAAAAATTAGTTAAAATTAAGATAAATTGAAAAAAAATATATATATATATATACAAATTAAATTCAAATTTTTTGCTATTATTTTTTAATTATTAAGTAATATATACTATATAAATAGTTATACGGATTAAATGGATCAATTTCGGGTCAATTTCGAACCCGATCCGAACTCGTTTAAATTTTTTGGATCATTTTCGGGTCAATCCGAACCTGCGTAAGATTTGATCCGAACTTAATCTTTTCAGATCGGTTTCGAATCAGATTTTCGGGTCGGATCAAAATTTGCCACCCCTATCTTTAGCATTGGCTCGCACATAAACTGTGGTGTGGCTAAATATTTTTACAGTCCATTACCGGCATAGACGTCTTGAAGTAAAAATCGACTACTACCAACTGATTATGAACTGCTTACTCTAAACCTTTGGCTTTATATTCAACACGCTAACTTCTTTCAAGGTGTGGAACAAGAGAATCTTTAAGTTATACCTGAAAAAAACCAGACGTGTAGCTTATGGTGCTCTTTCTTTGGTAGTACGTAGTTTGAGAGGATAATAACTTAGAAGATGACATAGGGGGTGAGCTTTGATGAACTTGCCATGTTGCATAAAAAAGGTAAACTGAAAATTTAAAATTTTGATATACATCCAAATTTAAACCTACCACTGCTAACATTAAATTGAGTCAACAAAAAAACACTTGTTTGGTAGGTATTTCAATGTCCGCATGCTCATCAATGCAAAATATTTTATCCTTGACGGAATTTGTATAAATACTCTATTATTGTTTCCGTTCGATTTTAACTATTTTGGACCACGAACGATATCCAAAATTTAAACATTTGTGTCATGTAAAACACCATTTGATAATATGAGAATAAATGAATTAACAAAGACGAATTCATCTATATATGAATAAAATCAAATTATGGGACGAAATAATTATACTATGTCTCATGAGTAGAGATAAATTTAGACCGAGCTAAATAGATCACTAAGTCTGGCTCATGAATACTGATGAGACTGATTGGTCAAGTTCTATTGATTAGGTTATGTTGGATCTTAATTTCTGACTCGATGAGTTTGTAGTGCCATGCCAACTTAGTAATTTTTTAAAAAAAATTTACAATCATAAATATTTTGTTTTGTACTTCATTTTCAAATTTAAAACAAAGGTACTGTGCCATTTATTTTTGGACTAAACTAAAATAATTTTGACCTAACAAACTTATCAGGTTCGATCGAGCTTGGCATGTCTGATACGTCCATATTTACACCTCCCTTGAGTTACATCAACACTATAACTTTATATTTATTTTTATTTTAGTAATTACTAGTAATATATATATATATATATATATATATATATATATATTAAAAAACTTTGGTGTAGCACTGTCCATCATGCACATTGGTCATACGTACAATATATTATAGTGGGCATGTTGTTGTTGTTGTTGGGTAATATTTTTGTTTAGTGGATATTTTGCACGCGTGCGCACAAGGCACTCTTGCTCGTGCGGTCCCAGCAACGGCGTTGTTATGTTATCCAACTTTAAAACTTTTTACATAAATTAATAATAAAATAAATAATAACTAAATAATTAGTTATTTCGTCTTATTATTACATTCTATGCTATTTCTATGTATTTTTACGGAGTAGCTTAAAATAAAAATATTTTTTAAATTTAAAATTATATAATATATATATTATATAAATTTTCAATTAATTATATTTTTCAAATTTTAATCTGTTTTTAATATTAAATTAGAGCTTGAGAAGCACTCTCTAATATGATTTTTTAATAGATAGATTTGAAGAAAGTTCAGTTATAAAATATTTATATTGTTCAGAAAAATAATTTCTTTTTTTAAAAAATATTTTTACATAATTGTTTATGATAACTTTTACATATTTAAAATTTTATCTTTACTACTTATTTATTTATTTATGAAAAACTCATTTTTGCTTAATAAATCTTATACAAAATGCCGGACAGATGTGGGTTATAATGCGCGTGTTTATTTACTATTATAAAAATGTAATGTAACAAAAATTACTGAGTTGCTATTTTTCATCATTTTTTCTTATCAGAAAACACGTGTACTATTAAAAAATATTAATTTTTTCAATTCATATTTTTAATAAATTTTATTTAAAAATTAAAAATATAAAAAATTCACGTAATAAAAGTTTATTATTACTAATTTTTGTTATTTTTTAAAATAAAAATAATAAAACTCGTTTAGTAAAATAAATAAAATATTTTTAGTCTTTAAAAAATATTTTCTAAAAATAATTTAAACTTTACATTATTGGACGGGTAATTGGATATCCGATTATGACCCGTTATGGTTGTTGGGCTGGCCCACCATCAGTGTTGGTGCCGCACACCAACAAAAAACAAAATTAAAAACGAAAACAAAACTTTCTTTTTTTACTTATATATACAAATTCAAGAACTCAATGAAGGAATCAAACAGAACTCTTGTTCTTCTACTTGTTCTTCCTGTTTCAATCTTGTTCTTGAATTTTATTTTGGTTTTTTTTAAATAGACAGATAAAATGGGTGAAGTTGCAGATATTGTGTATGATGAAATGAATGAGAGAGTAATGGACGAAGAGAAGGAGAATGAGAACGGGATTAACTGGTTTGAAGAAGAAATTGATGAAGACCTCAAGTGGTCTTTTGCTCTCAAAAGGTTCCCTATTTTCCTTCTTTCGCTTTCTATATGTTGCATGCTTGTGAAAGAAAGATTGAGTTTTTGCTTCCGAAATGCTTGAAACTATGCGTTGTTATAGTAATTGATGAATTGTTGTTAAAACGCATAGAAAGTTTCATCGTTGGTATTGTTTGTTTGATACTTGGAGTACATTAGTTGATATATTTTCTTTCATTGAGATTTTTTATGTAGGTTCTTCAATGTGTTTGTTTTAATGTCTGTGTCTGTGGTTGTGTTTTTAGTGTTCTACACAGGGGGACAAGCAAGTACCAAGACATTGCTCTTCTTGATACCAAGAGGTTTGGAAAGGTACGGCGCATTTTCTCGATTAAATCTTTTGCCATTTCTTCTACTTTCTCGAGTGTTAGGGTCATTTGCAGGTTTTTTGTCGAAGATTATAACAATTTCGTGTATGTTTTTGGTATGCATGGTGCATGCAGGTGTTGTTGATTGATGGGAAGATGCAGAGCGCCGAGATGGACGAGTTCATCTACCATGAATGCTTGATTCATCCTGCACTTCTTTGTCATCCAAAGCAAGTTTTTCTCGTTCTTCTCTTTTTTCATGCAAGAGTAGCTATAGAAGGAATGCAATAGGTGCTTCATTCATACGTTGATCAAAGAGAAAATCCATAGCATCCTTTTGTGAATCTTAAGCTTATGTAAAGAAAACTTTCAGTAACTTTTGCAACTCTAATCCCTTGCAATACTTTGCGGATGGCAGTCCAAGGACAGTATTCATTATGGGAGGTGGTGAAGGGTCAGCTGCGAGAGAAGTTCTTAGGCATAAAACCATAGACAAGGTGGTCATGTGCGATATTGATCAGGTAAAATTTTGTCAGAGTTGCTGGCAATATGTTGGTTTTGAGGGGTTAAAGCTGTATTTGTTCTTTATTTTCAGGAGGTAGTTGAATTTTGTCGCATGTATTTGACTGTGAACCAGAACGCATTCGAAAGTGATAAGCTCTGTCTGGTCATCAATGACGCCAAGTGAGTTTCATAGGATCATTTCGTTTCTTCTGAGAACTCATGGAGTTACTAAAAGTTATGCGAGTAATATTCCTACATAAAAAATTAACACTGAAAATTTCACTGCAACGCTTTTCATGTCTAATGCCTTTACCAGAAATCTATCTTGAATCCGTTTATGTGTGTACCTGTAAGCTTCATGCATTTGTGATTATATCATCAAGGTTTTGATTCAAGATGGATCTTCTTTACAGGGCAGAATTAAAGAAAAGGGAAGAGAAGTACGATATTATAGTTGGCGATTTAGCTGATCCAGTCGAAGGAGGTCCTTGCTACCAGCTATACACCAAATCGTTCTACGAGCAAGTTATAAAGCCTAAGCTTCATCACCAGGGCATCTTTGTTACTCAAGTAAGTCTCATCTTACGAAAACCATCCATCCTTGTGAAGTTTTGAGTCTTCTGATAAGCTGCTGAAATTTCAAAGGCTGGACCAGCTGGTGTTCTTACTCATAAGGAAGTTTTCTCATCAGTGTTTAACACTCTCAAGCATGTCTTCAAGTGTATGTCTTTCATACCTTCGCCTTTCCTTCACCTTCCCAATTTGGCTATCATTACATTACGCGAAACTTGTTACATGTTTGCATGAACTGATATATATGCAGATGTGCTCGCATACACAGCTCATGTGCCATCTTTTGCGGATTCATGGGGTTGGGTTATGGTAATGCCTAAACTTCAGATACTTTCTACCTGCTGTATATACACATATCAAACAACAACAGCAAATTAAGTCTTTATCACACTTGAGTTTGATCGGCTATATGAATTCGTTTTCTTTATTCCGTTCGATTATAAATCAGATATAGTGAAAGGTTATGAAAATTTGATTTTGGAATCTGCTGGTAACAGGCATCTGATCACCCTTTTGCCCTTAATGCTCAACAACTTGATCAAAGGATCAGTGAGAGGATTGATGGTGAACTTCAGTACCTAACTGGTCCTTCTCTTGTCTCATCAACTACCATGAACAAAAGCATCTACCAATCGTAAGTTTCATACCATTTCAATGCATTGCTGAAAATAGAATCGGTAATGCGATATAATAACAACAAACTAAACATTTATCCCACTTGCGTAAAGTCGGCTACATGAATTCATTTTCTCTATTCTGTTCAATTTTAAGCCGCATCTAACAAAATGTTCAATTCTTCTAAATTCTTCTCCACAAGTTAATTTTGATCTAATTCTTTTTTCCCTAAAGTGTTTAAAATAAATCATATTATTTTTATGCACAACAGTATTTTTAGATCTGTGATATTCATGAATCATGGTGGTTGACTTGATGTTGTTGCAGGCTGTTGAATGAAACTCATGTGTACACAGAGAATGATGCAAGATTTCTCCATGGCCATGGAAGGGCATGCTGTGCTAATTAAAATCCTGAAGAAGAAGAAGAAGAAAGAAAAAACAATATAATAACGAATATAGTGAAAAACAAGAAGCAAAATACTGAAAATTTGTTACTTTGAAATGCTGTCTGCAGCAAAATTTCTTGTTTTAAAACTGAAATGTAAAACATCTATCTACCGCTATAGTAGTTGCAGATTATGAACTAAAGTTCTATGAAATTTTTATTTCTTCATTCTGCAATATTGTCTTATCTTTTTTTTTTTGGGTTTTTTGGTGACTTTCTTGTTTCTTGTTGTTAATTCTAAAAATTTGAAATTATATTGCATGTTCAAATTGCAATGAAATGTCTAAAGCGTATCCTTCTATTTACAACAAATGAAAAAAAATGTTTGACGCAATGAAAAAAGTTCCATAAAAGTTAATTGAAAGTTGTTTAACTTTCAATCTATCTGAAGAGGGCAGATAGAAATATAACTTATCCATCAACATTACAATATAGATATTTTTTCTTCATAATTCACTTTCTTCTATAAAAAATTTACTTTCAACTTACCTACAATTTTACAAAAAAATAACAAAAAATTATATTTAGTTTACTTTTGATTACAAAAAAATATAAAATAAATACATTTTTAACAATATATTTGTTAACTATGATAAATTAATTTTTAGTATGTCAGTTAACGCAAGCACTATTCTATAGGCATATATATATCAATATTTATATTCATTTTTTTTTCAAAAATTTTACTTTAAACTTACTTTCAAATCAAAATAAACACAAAAATTAAATATAATTTTTCGCCACCTAAAACTAAGTTCACTGAAAAAAAAAAACACGCACTATTTGTTGCGTTCTATACAACAGCGATGACTGATAATCACTTGCACTGACAAACTGGCACGTAGGCCGTCCATGTTAGTAGCATTACTCTGTAGGAGCAACATATCTATTCTCCACTGAAACAAATCTATGTCTGCGGTACGTTTTATCTATCATGTTCCAGCGGCTCCTCTTGAAAAGCACCATCATATCTATCCACCGGTGACCTATATCCGTGGCGTAGCGTACTTATCATAGTCCAACTGTGCGTTATATTCTAACCATAGAACAACCGCCACGTTACATGGACCATGTTAGCTACGTCTCTATGCAGGATCACCATTATTCAAAGTGAGTGTGAGTGGATATCTGTGGAATATTTTATCTAATCATGCTCTAGCATTGCTCTCTTCATATAACAGAACTAATAAAAAACAGCCACGTAGGTCAATTACGTTAATTTACTCTCTGCGCGAACCTTTCTTAAACATTTCCGGCATGTATAAATTACTCAACCCGTGAGAGCTGTCCTATTTTCCCACCATTTCTTCCAACATTTCTCTCTCGATCGATCTCGAATTCGTTCTGCAGCTTTTGATCTTAGCCGTTGATTTCATTGAAAGCGCCCCTAGATCCGTGGACTTCAGATCAACGGGGTTCTTCTCTTTCTCATTGTAGTGCTTCGTGATTTGTGTTGCTGCTGGCGATAGTGAAATCGAGCCGGCTGCAAAAAAGAACAAGAAGAAGCTTAGCGGTTCGTGCTCTACTGGCATAGGTAGTAGAGAATTGTTAACTTGAAATTGTTTCGTCTCTCTGATTGAATTATGAGTCGGTTGATATCTTTGGAATTGCTTTTTGAAGGCAACAAGGGGGATTGAATTGTTCGTGTTTGAAATTCTGTGTGATTCGCCTTGCTATTTCGATTTGAAGCAGGTTATAAATTCGATGTAGAGTATCTGGAATTCGAACTTTCGTGTCTGAAATTTCGTTTCTCTCTCTCCCTGCTAATTGGATTTTGAAGCAGTTGTTGATTTAGGGTTCGTCCTGATATATCAATTTTGAGTGGTTGAGTTTCGAAATCGTGTTTGAAATTCTCTCACCTGCTATTCGGATTTTGAAGTAGTTGCTGACTTATGATTGGTGCTGATATATTCCATTTTGAGTCCATTAATATTTGTTTTCAACGGGATTGAATTGGTGTTTCTGAAATTTTCGTCTCATTTGCCTGCGTGATAGATTCAATTTTATAAGCCTTGAGCCTGTTGCACCTTCAATCACATGATTGAAAGTTTCTTGGATTTGGAAGTAGGTATGCTTTAAGGTTCTTGCTGGAGATAAAAGTTTGTCTCCATTTTGTCTCCATTTTGCAGTTCATAAAAAAATTGGAGGCATTGATTTGGCAGGTTTCATTGATCGATGGCATCTAGATTGTTGACACCGAATGGGATTGCGGCAGTGCTTGGTGGTGACCTAGACTTGAAACCAGTAATGCAAATCACTGATTTGCGGCCAATCACTGGGCATCAGCAGGAGCGTTACCGCTTGATGATATCTGATGGTTCTGCTTCACACACAGCTCTGCTTGCTGCACAGCTCAATGGACTCATTAAGACTGGCAGGGTGAGGATTGGCTCCATAGTGCAGCTCCTTGAGTACATCTGTAGTGATGTGCAGGGCAAAAGGTCAGTTGACTCGTTGTTGGAAGTATACAGTATTGTCTTATGTCCTCTATGATTTCAGATTGTTCTCTGTGCATTATTCTCTATGCTATCTTTTATATTAAGCATAGCTATTAAACATAAGACTTGAGGACATAGTAACTTTTTTGGCCGACATTTGGTTGTAATTGACCTCATATTGCACATTATGCTTACTGAATATTATTTGGCTCGTTGTTCTGATTTGTAATGAGTAGCTTCTACACCAGTAGAGCAGTATGTTTTATAATGGTTAGCAGTAGGTTTATTTTCATGTCTAATTAGCTTGACTTAAACAAGTTTAGGATTTGAGTTGAGCTAACTTCATGCATACTTGAAGTGCTAGTTTATCCTAACTTGCATCAGCACTAGATGGATTTTACACTATTAATGAGGAAAGCTTTTATTGCTGAGAATTTTCTTAGCAGTTTGCTATTTTCTTTAGCTTTTTAACTTAAGCACTGGATCGGACTGTAAGTAGCTACCTTCCACCAAAGCCCCATTAGGTGTGCTCGACTTTTGCATAAGCTTTGCACCTCCATTTCAGAATCTCATTCACACATTTACAATCAGTTATATATCTCCCTTAGGGACAAACTTTGTATGAAACGTATAAGTGGAAGACATTGTGAATTACTGAAAAACAGTGGTGCTGGGTAAAAGATAGGCTTGCTTTTAGTACATTCTGATGGTTGGTATTGTGAGCGAAGTTGTTCATATTGTGTGCTTATTAGGGTTTATACTGAAAGGGTGAGTGGTATATGGACAGCCCATTACTTTTTTGGAGCTTTCCTGCCACCAGTTTATTGACCTCGGTTCAAGCATGCTGGAAGGCCTTCTGGAGAGAAGTTCCTAATGCTTCTCAATGCTCCTTTTAGTTTCTTTATCTCATTTGTGAAACACTGTTTTGTTTGTTGGATGAGAAACACAACCATAGCTTATGAAACCAACATTTGATTTTGCATCCCAATGTAAATTTGACAACTGGATAATATCACAGTTGCTCCGAGTTATGCACTTCTTATGTGTTGTTCTCATTTTCTGTTTTGTTAGTTGGACGGGAAATATCCAGTTTGTGATGTAGCTATTTGCTTCTCACGTGCATTTCTTGTTCCGTTAGTGTAGAGGAAGTTCATGTCCTCCTCTATATGATGTTGATTGTGTTTAGGGGGCGTTTGGTAGTGCTTATAAAATGGAGCTTTTCTGAAATGCAGGGTATTTTTGTCTTTTTTGAAAAACGAGCTCTATTTTTTTACTTCCAAAAATATAATAAAAATATGCAACAAAAAGATCTCACTTCGTAGAATTTTTTTACACTATCAAAATTTTTAAATAAAATTTCTAAATACTTATAAAATATGTATTGAAAAACGTGAAATGGAGAAAAGTTGAAAAGCTGCTTATGATAAGCAGTGCCAAACGCGCTCTTAGTTTGATTATGATGCAGGCTCATAGTTGTGCTAAACATGGAAGTCATTCTTGAGGAGTGTGAGGTTGCTGGAAATATGAGTTCATCTACAGGAGGGTCTGCAACTCACAACCCAGCCCCTTATAGCAACGGAGGCAACCCAACTATCAGACCATCTGCATCTATGCAGCCTCCAAGATTCTATTCAAATTCTGTGAATGCAAACTCCAGCAATAAACCTCTGTCATATCAGCCAATTGTCCAACCATCTTATAAGCCTCCTCCTAGTTACAAGAGCCATGGTGCAATAATGAAGAACGAGGCCCCTCCTAGGATAATCCCCATTTCAGCCTTGAACCCGTATCAGGGGCGGTGGGCCATCAAAGCAAGAGTAACAGCTAAAGGGGATCTGCGACGATACAACAATGCCAGAGGAGATGGCAAAGTTTTCTCCTTTGATCTTCTTGATTCAGATGGTGGTGAGATTAGATGCACCTGCTTCAATGCTGTTGTTGATCGCTTCTATGATGTCATTGAAGTTGGGAAAGTTTACTTAATATCAAAGGGAAGCTTAAAGCCTGCACAGAAGAACTTCAACCACCTCAATAACGAGTGGGAAGTTTTCCTGGAAACATCATCATTTGTCGAGCCTTGTCCTGAAGAAGACAATTCTATACCAGACCAGCAGTTCAACTTTAGATCAATCAGTGAAATCGAGAGCATGGAGAACAACTCTATTGTAGATATTATTGGAATCGTCACATTTATCAACCCTTCAACTACTATACTGAGGAAGAACGGCATGGAGACTCAGAGGAGAATACTAAACTTGAAGGATGTTTCTGGCCGAAGTGTAGAGCTAACTCTATGGGGTGAGTTCTGCAACAAAGAAGGTCGGCAACTGGAGGAGATCATCAGTACTGGTTTTTTCCCTGTTGTTGCAGTGAAGGCGGGAAAAGTGAATGACTTCAGTGGGAAGTCGGTTGGGACGATCTCCTCAACCCAACTCTTCATAAATCCTGATTCACCTGAAGCTCAGAGACTGAGAAATTGGTTCGATGGAGGGGGAAAGGACGTTGCTTCTCAATCCATCTCCAAAGACGTCATGCCTGGTCTTCCCTGGAATGAAATCAGGAAGTCAGTGATACAGATCAAAGATGAGGGACTTGGAAGAGGAGATAAACCAGATTGGGTTACAGTAAAAGCATCGTTAACCTTCATCAAGACTGATAGTTTCTGTTACTCTGCATGCCCATTGATGGTTGGCGATAGGCAGTGCAACAAGAAGGTAACGAAGCAGGACAATGGGAAATGGTTCTGTGACCGATGTGATAAGGAGCTTGATGAGTGTGACTACAGGTACCTGCTTCAGGCACAGGTTCAAGACCACACCGGACTTACATGGGTCACTGCTTTCCAAGAATCAGGTGAAGAAATCCTTGGTTGCTCTGCCAAAGAACTATACATGCTGAAGTATGAGGACAGCGATGAGACCAGATTCACTGAAATCATGAAGCGTCGTCTGTTCGGGCAATTCATGTTGAGGCTTAAAATCAAGGAAGAACATTATGGAGAAGAGCAACGGGTTAAAATCACCGTGGTGAAGGCAGAGAAAGTGAATCCGTCTGCTGAGAGCAGATATTTGCTGGATCTCATCTCTAAGCTCTCACCTCCAGATGAGAGATATTACGTCAGATGAGCTGCATAATTAGTGTTGTCTCACTGAAGATTTATTCATCTTGTGAGTATCTACATTAAGATAAATATTGAAATTGTAGCATTCAGGATTATTTTGTAGATATTACATGTAGCACAGCAGGTTAATGGTAATTGTTTTAGTTAAGTATAAAAGCTGCACTCTGAGCTCGTGAGCTTCATATCTTGAAGAATTTGTATTCTTTTCATTATAATCAAAGGACTAGTGTTTTCTTAGTTTTACAGCAAATGATACAAATATGCGAAGATTATCGACTTAAGAAACAAGAGCATGACGGTAGGAATTGTACATAGCGAACACTGGAAGATATAAACTCCTGTTGACCGTCTTGAACTTTTGTTTTTCTTTCAGCTTCTCTTGACAGGATCAAAGTTTGCAACACCGACAACGGCACCAACAATCACTCCGAGAACAACTCCTCCCGCAGCGATGCTCAGCAAAAAGTTCTTCAGTGATGGAGAGACGCCTGGTGTAGCAGCCTCCGCGACATCAGGTATTATGAAAGCAGCTGCAAGAGCTGCTGCAGTGAGTCCTGCAACAACTTGTTCCTTCCCAGATTCCTCGGAAGATGCCCGGACTATGAGGCGTGTTTTCAAACTAGCAGATCGGATTTTGGGAGTCTGACTTATAGGGTTGAAAACAAATGTTTTCTTGAGTCCTGATGAAGGCGTTGCCACCATGGTGATTGCTGTTGCAGAAGCTGCAGAAGCCATGTTCTCGTCTGTTGGGATGAAACTTTTGATCAGCACCTGCAACTTATGCGAGAGTTGTTTGTGAGAAAATTGAAGGAATGAAGAGTAAATGTTGAAGAAAAAGAAGGGGGAAAATTGGATAGGTAAGGAGAAGATTGTGTTTGGATGGATAGTAGATGCCATATTGCCATGTCATGTAATGAAATCTTGATGTGGATGATCCTAGTTCTAGTGTTTCTAGATAGGCTTATCTCTTTCTTTTCTATTCTACAAGGTTTCTGTCAAATTTTGGGTTTTTTCTTTCTTTTTTGAGATAGGAATATGGTTGTCAAAATTGGTGCCTTTAGTGTATAAGTGGTTCTAGTTTGGTCTTAGATCTCTTAATTTGGTTCTAAAATTTAATGAGATCCAGAAATTTGGTCTAAAAGGATGTCTAAAAACATTTATGAAATAATTTTTTTAAATAATTTAATATTTTTTCACCTATCATAAAAAAATAATATATTTTTATATTTTATAATTATAAATAAAAATAATATATGTTTATTTTCAAAATGAAATAAAAATTAAAATAAAAAGTAGTTGTAAAACAAATCCAAACTTTTCCGACCCAATATCAAACAACTAAAATTTCGATATCCATTCCTAATCAGGAAAAGTGCCAAACGAATGAGCCTTCTACCTAATTAACATAACCTTATATTATGAAAATGAATCATCCGCTAAAAATTATTGCACAAATCATCAAGCACAAGAACAAGATCATGAACTCTTTTTCTCCCAAACAAGAAAGAAAACATGAATTGCAAAGATAAAGTCCGTTCATAGTAATCACTTTAGGTCAGGCACAATTCCACCAACTTCATCTTCACTGAACAGATTCTTTCAAAACTTTCGACCAGTTTTTAGTAAAGATCAAGATTTTCGACCAGTGATCAAACTTGTCAGCGAAGGATCGACATGGCTCAGCTGCACTTCTTGCGGGAGCATGTGGTATCGAATAGATAACTCTTCGAAAATCTTCTTCAGTTCAAGAACCAGCTCTGATCGCCGGATGTTCTTCTCCTTGAAGTTCTGGAAGTTCATGGTGTGTTGAACATTTAACTGCATGTTCATCTTGTTTAATTCGACTATGTCTTTCACTACGATGTTGTGATCTGGACGCCAATGCGTAGGCTTGTTATCAATGTACCTAAAAATAATGCAACAACCGTTTAGTGATGGGCTTTTCTCAAAAGCTGGAAGCAAAAAGTTCAACAGTGAAGCTATAATCTAAACAGATAGGCGACTAACTTCTTTACTCGAGCCTTGAATGCTCCAATGCTGTCGATTGAAGTTGATACATCAACACAGAATTCTACCGAGTCCCGCATGTCAGGGCTTCTATAATAGTTACTGATCGGTTTCATTGCTAACACAGAGTTTGGATAGTAGATCTTTTCATTGTCAAACTTTAGGAAAATAGTCGTCAATATGTTCATCTCTTCAACAACCATCTGCATGATCATGACCGAAACAATTCATCTACATAGCCAACAGATCGACGAAGTAGTCTGTAAAGCAATGATGGATATAGATAATTCACCTGTACTCCATCAACAACACAGCGGTCACCAACATCAAAAGGGTGCATTATGAACACAAAAATGATTGCTTCAAAAGCAGTCTTGCATGTGTTTCCGAACATAAAGCCCACTAGTAGGAGCTGAGATGACATAACCACAAGTACTTTCGTTGTTGCCAAACCCATTAAGAGTAGCGTGACGACTATGATCACTATACTAACAATAACTGTTGCAAGCTGATGCAATTGTCTGACAGCAGTTTTGGTATCATTTAAGGAATGCGCAAGTGACTTCCGATCAAGGTAAGCTTTCACCTGCAGCTCAAATACATGAAGGTACCCATTAATGAATCAACGGAACTTAAAAAATGAAGATGATAAACCAAACAAAAAGCGTACGCCGGGTTTGAAAATACTTCCCAGGAAGCTTATGCCTGGAAACATTTCAAGCAAGGTAATATGCATTTGATAGAAAGGTTGAGTATATATAAGAAATTTACCACCCAATTCTTCAAAGCAGACTTTTTAATCTTTCTAGTCTCAGTAGCTCCTTCAAAGAGGGGAAGCATCGATTCAAGTTCCTCCTTTGTCAAAAACCTCATGAGATCATCCTCGTCGATATACCTACTTAACATAGACACATTATTACAAGCAGGCAAACAAGAAACTTCACAAATATAGGAGTGATCTTGTAATTTACTTATGACCAGGTTTGGCAATATTCTTGAAGATCCGATAAGCAGCAGCTTTCGCTTCCCACTCATTTGTAATCTCCTTGCTTCCTTCATCAAAGCTCTCGTCGATGGCATTCGAAAGTGTCGAAAGCCCTGAACTCCTTATCACATTGACCAAACCCTTCATCGTCCAAGCAGAAACCTTCTCCTGCCGCATCTTGTGAAGCTTCCCGACATCAATCACACTGATCTCTTCACCTCCCTTCTCCTTCCCTTTCCCCATGTTTCTAAAACTAAGCTGTCCCGTGCTAGGGGCGGCGCCCACCTTCTCTGCCAATTCCATTACCGGAGGGCCAGAAAGCACTTGCAACACATACTGGTGAAATATGGACTCTTGGATTCTATCAAAGTACGCATTCATGTGGAATGAAGCTGCAAGTATTTTGACTAGAAGGGTTTTCACCAACCAAATGACAGATCCAACTAGTAGTGAAATCAGGGCTCGGGTGACAAAGTTGAGTACCTTTTCGGTTGTGTGGGGTCTTTGAACTCCATTATTGAACACAAGCAGCCAAGTAAGCAGTACCAAGCCTACCCAAATGCAAACTCGGAAGCTGTTCTTCAACCCGTAAACAAAGTACAAAACTTTCTTCTTCAAAAGAAAGTTCCTTTCCATGAGAAAAACCACAATTGTGGTAAACCATCGAGTCAGCAGGTGACCGCAACAGATTGCAATCACCATGAGACACCATCTCCAAATCTCTAAACTCCAAATACGGAAGTTCTGCAACTGGTGGGCAGTAAAGCTTGCAACCAAGCACGCGATTGCCAAAACTAAAACAGTTACTTCAATCGAGAGCCTAATCCTACACTTGCGGTACCGCTCCATGGTCTTTTCATGGAGTTGCGCTTTCCTGTTAACCTCTTCTTCTTCCTCTTCTTCTTCATCATATGCTAGTGGAGTCTTAGGTGTCCCAAGTGCTTTGGCATTTGGTGAGCCACTGTACGGCGAACCCGGACGACTATGAACTGTCGCCTTATGGCCATCATCGGTCGAATTGGTACCTACAGGAAGGGCTTGCTCCACAAATCTCGACTTGGGTTTGGCGAATGCGGTGCTTGCAATCGACCGTCTACGGACAAGGGACTCTGCTTGTGGTGGTTTTGGAGGTTTCTTGGGGCTGTAGCTGGATTTGATCTCAGGGGAAGGTGGTACTGTGGTTTTCAGGTTAGAATCTCTTGCCGAATCTTCCAAAGATTCAACTTTTGGACTTTTGGTGGATGATGCATCTTGTCCAGCAGCTTCTGCTGGGATCACCACCACCACCTCTCCTCCTTTTTTGTCATGAAGTTCTTTGATCGGTTCCATTCAAGAACCTGCTTTTCACCAAAATTAACTTCAAAATCTGAAGATTATCGGTACAAATTTGCAAAAGTGAAGCTTCTTGCAACAAAACTCTTCACTAGAAACATTAAAAAGCCCAAAATGTTCGAAACACAGAGTTCATACAGCTGTTTAGAAAAAATGCTTCTTGCAGTAAAAATCTTGACATTTGAACACACAGAAGAAAGAAAATCCCTATCAAATTCAGTAACCTAAAAATTTAACAAGCTTGTAAAACTGAAAGTTTCAATGTTCACAACTAAAAAACACGGAAAGAAAACCTAGATCAGCAAAAAGATAAAACCCCAATGTTCTCAAGCTGGTAACAAAGAAGTACTTTGCAACAAAAACACAAAAACAGAAAAAGAAGCTTCAATGTTAAACTCTCATCAACCTTCTTAAGCAGAAGTCTATGAATCTTTCAAAAGAAAATTCTTGTAATTATAACATAACTACAACTTTTACCATTAACAAACAGAGAAATTAACTAGACAATGCTGAATCAAGAAAACCCTACCTAATCTACCTCAGATACCTTCAACAAAACAAACCTAATTGAGAGAACTATAGCAAGAGTCATTACCTTAAAATGCTTCCAGAATCTTGTGCGAATCCTTGAAAATCAGCTATTCTTCAGTTTTAAACTATATAATGGGAACTCTCTAGTTTCTTGAATTATTAAAGCATGTCTTCTTGAATTTCTTTTGTTTTTTTTTTCTTTTCTAGGAAACAGCAGCTGTAAAGAACATGAATATTTTAATCATTTCTACTACTTAATTAGAGTACAACGAAATAACAGTGTCAGTCATGAAGAGTAAAGACTGCAACAGTGACTGGTCAGCACTTTAATAGCAGTTGTTAAAGTGTTTCAATAATTAAATTATAATTATTATAGAAACATGTATGAATTTCTTTAAGATTTTGAAGTTTTCAAACAGTGCTAACTAACTAACATGAAGCAAAAACTTAGTAGGACCACATTTACCGAACGTTAAGAAATTCTTTATAAAATTAGAAGTTTTTAAACTAAAAATATATTGTAAATGTTTTTTGAAAAATGAATCTAATTTTATTTAAATATTGATACCCAATTGAGTCTGGCCCATTATCAGTATTGTTGGCCTGGGCCAAGTTTAGCCCGTGAAATGAAAAGTCTCACTACTTTTTCATTTCTACTGAGAGCTCTCTGTTAGTTTATTTTCCTTTCTTTTCGTTCATAAATTTTTACCGATTTCTCTCTGATCTTAACTGTCACGAAAGAACTTCTGTTTGAGTTCAATTTCAGAAATCAAAATCAATCGAATCGCCTGCTCGCTCTTGAATTTGGGTTCGGTTTCATTGTAGCGGTAATTTTTTTTTTATTTTGAGCTTGATTTGTTTGCTTTTAGGTTGAAATAAAAGAATCTGTTTCAGATAGATGTAAAATGATCGATTTTTTTCTGCTATATTTCTGGTATCCCATGCCAGTAATAAGTTAGATTTGGAGAAAGTTACCTTTCAAAAAAATTGGTATTTTTTTTCGAAGTTTGAAATTGAAAATTTGTTTTAGTTAGATTTTGAAATGATTAGCTAATTTTTGTTCCCTGTTGGAATTTATGGGAAAATAGTGGTAATATTCATAGGAATCTAGTTCATGATGCAATGGTACCATTAGAATTGCCCTTGTGTAGGTTTTCAATATGGATGAAATTTGGTTTTTCATCTTTTATTGATAGAATGCTATAAAATTTCTTATTGTTATGTAGGTTTGAAACGTAAGCAGAAAAATTATCGATAGCTAATATTAGTGACGATTGCAAATTATTTGCTTACGATTGCAATTTGCTCTACCACACTGAAGGCTAAACAAATGAAAGTAGATTAAAGCATGTATAGTAGCATTAGAATTCGTACCTTTTGGTTTTAGCTATGAGGAATGTCATATTTCACATTTTTAGCGATAGGATGCATTGAAACGTTTTGTTAGTGATGTAGATTTTGGAAAAGGTACGTGGACAAATGATTGACTGGTGAATATAAATGGATACTGACTTATTTGTTTATGTTTTTGATATGTGTTGCTTGAACTTCAATATCATACACTAAACCAATTTAAGTGAATTAGTGGCATGTAAGGTTCAAAGTGCTTATGCTGATTTTGAGCTTAGAGCTCCACTTTATCATGAGTTCTTAGGGAAATATGCTATTCCTTCTTGTTGTTTTTTGAAAACCATGCATGGCTTATTTGGTTGATTTCCTTGGTATTGTTAATATCTTTGTAGAGTGAACAGAACCAACAACTCTTGCTATAGTTTTGTCACATGCCATATTTTTTGTCACTTATGTTTTCTGTGAAATGAGGAAGGCAACATTTCCGATATGATTTAAGAAACCATGTTGTTTGGATGAGGAAGTTGTTCCAGGAGGACTGCATTGAGATTTTTTGATTAGCACAGATTGGCTTATTGAAGACCATTGGCAAAGAATATATCTGTTTAGTCTTGGTACCAAAATGCTACTGTTTCACATTCTAATATTAAAAGTGAATGAGAAGTCGTCCTGGAGCTGCTAATATCTTCCGTGTCTAGTGAAGCCTTTTGTTTTGTCTCGCAGAGTGGTGTATTGTCCCTAATAGCAGCGTATGTTGATTTGTTATGATCACTGGGTCAATGATGATGTGTATGTGTGTACTTAGGGTCCTTTAAACCTATCATTCATTTGGTTTATGAGAAGCATTGCATCTATGCTTCTTTCTCCCTTATGTTGTCCAATTCCAAAGTAGGACTGTTTTTGTTGTATCTCCAAATCGTTTATTTATTTTTTGCTCATGAAAACAAATTAGTTCTTCTGTCAGGTTTATGGATGTGGACAATGACTTCTGTGATCAAACTAGCGTCTCAATTTTCAACAATGATGAAAGTCAACATAATACAATTATACTGGAAAGTTTATCAAATGTCAAAGTTGATGAAAAGCAGATCGAAGAAGCCCACAAGCTGCATGTGAATGATGAGTTGAAAAGTAAGTTGCAGGTTTCTGAGAGCAGCTCGAGTTTCAATCTTGATAGAACTAGCACCTCAGTTGTATTTGAAAGTATATGTCTTGTCAGAGTTGATGAAAAGCAGACTGTAGAAGATCCTATGCAGCATACAACCAATTCAGAAAAAAGTGAATCACAGGTTTCCGAGAGCAGCTCAAGTTTGAAAGCGGATGGCTCTAGCTTCTCACATTTTGATGATGACAAAATTCAATCTAAGACAATTATACCAGAAAGTATGCTGCGTGTCAAGGTTGATGAAATGCAGATTGAAGAAGCTCCCAGGCAAAATGCAGTCAATGAGAAAAGTGAGACACAGGTTTCTGAGAGCACCTCAAGTTTACATCCTGAAAGAACTAGCACCTCAGTTGTGTCTGAAAGTATAAGTTTTGTCAAAGTTGATGAAATGCAGATTGAAGAAACTCCTATCCAGCAGGCAGCCAATGAGACAAAAAGAGAGTCACATGTATCTGAGAGCAGCTCAAGTTTAAATGCTGATAGAAGTAACCCGTCATATTTTGACACTGATAAAGTTCAATGTATAAATACAGTTGTGCCAGAAAGTATGGGTTCTGTCAAAGTTGATAAAATGCAGACTGAAGTAGTTCCTATGTATGATACAGCCTGTGCAGAAAAAAGTAAATCGCATTTTTCCGAAAGCAACTCAAGTTTAAAGAATGATCGAAGTAGCCCTTCACTTTCCCCTACTGACAAAATCCAATGCGATTCAGTTGCATCAGAAAGCATACCTCAGGTCAAAGTCAATGAAATGCAGAGTGGAGAAGTTTGTAAGCAATATGCAAATGGTGAAGCCAAAAGTGAATCACAGGTTTCTGACAGCGCATCAAGTCTAAATACTGAACGAACTAGCCATCCACATTTGTATGATGACAAAATCCAATGTGATTCAGTTGTACCAGCAAGTACGCCTCATGCCAAAGTCGATGAAATGCAGAGTAAAGAAGTTTGTAAGCAACATGCAAATGATGACAAAAGTGTATGTGTTCTTTCTACTAGCAGCCAAAGTTTGAAGACTAATCAAACTAGTCATTTACATTTGGATGATGGTAAAATTCATTGTGATTCAGTTATGTCAGAAAATATAACTCTTGCTGGAGTCGACGAAAGGTATATTGATGAAATTCCTAACCAACATGCAAATGACGATGCCAACAGTGAATCACTGGTTTCTGAGAGCAGCTCAGTTTCGAAGACTCATCAACTTAGCCCTCCACATTTGGAAGATGCCAATAACCAAGGCTCAGCTATATCAAAAAGTATACAAAAACTTGCCAGAGTCGATGAAAGGCATAGTGAAGATCCTAGGCAACATGCAAATCATGAAGCCAAAAGTGAATCACAGGTTTCTGTTAGTAGCTTAAGCTCAAAGACTGATCACATTAACCCTCCACTTTTGGATGATAACAGAATCCAATGTGATTCAAATTCATCAGAAAGTATACCTCATTCCAATGTTGATGAACTGCAGAGTGAAGAAGTTCCTAAGCAGCAAGCAATTGATGAAGCTGAAAATGGATCACAGGTTCTTGAGGGCAGGTCACGTTCAAAGCCTAACTTTTCAATCTTGAAAGGAGAAATCTGCTTGGATAATTTTTCAATTGCAGAGCTCCAAGAAGCATTCTGGGCCGCATTTGGACGTCAGACTATTGTTAAGGATAAGTTGTGGCTGAAGCGACGAATTGCTATGGGACTGACAAATTCCTGCGTCATTCCAGATGGGATTTTTATAATCAAAGACAAGAAATTTATTCAGGCAAATGTCAATGAAGAAACATCTGCAAAGGAGCGTGCATTTGATTCTGAAGTAAGATCTATATCTTCTGATCAACCTTCTGCTTTTGTAGGTGATAATCATGGAGATTTGAAGAGGAGGATGTCTGACCTAGATGAAACCCTAGATATGCCATTCTCAATGAGACTTCAGAAAGTAGTAACCTTTAAAGATAATGACCCTCATGTGGAAAGCACCTCATCTAAAAGGTTGAGGAAACCTACTAGAAGATATATTGAAGAACTCTCTGAAATTGAAGAAACTAGAGAGAGCAGTGAAAAACCACTCTTTGTTAATACTCGTGGACATAGCTCTTTCTTTTCAAAAGATTTCACAACCAAAGACAACGGACATTTTCAGAATCATTATCATGAAGAAGCATCTTGCATGGAGCACAAATGCCATTATGAAGGTAATGCTCTGCCTGCAGGTGAAGATGGCGAGTTTCACATGGAAAGCATATCATCTAAAAGATCAAGGAAGCCCACTAAACGGTATATTGAGGAACTTTCTGAAATTGGAAGTGGAGAGAGCATAACAAACCCATCATCTGTTAAAAGCTGCACATATGGCTGCCTTTCCATGAAAGATTCTGGAAAGCCTGCTGAGGACAATAGCTGCTGTCATGCAGATTTAACAATCAGACAAAAGCCTGTTGCAGGCTTCAACATGCAGATACCTCGTGTTTGCAGATTAAGAAGAGGACACCGCAGGAGAGATTTGGCATCTGTTTCGGTAAATTATTTGCATTCTGAGTTTTTGCAGAAACTGATAAAGCTATATTGTATTGTACTCAGCAGTGGCTTTGCATTGTAAATCTTTTAAAAGTATTACTGCCTTCTTCCTCTTATTTCTTTACGTTATTTGTTTGCTGAGTTATCAAGTTTCCTTTTTTTCTTTATATTAGCAACAGTAGACCCCACTTCGTACTATGAGGCGTAGTTATTCTTGATTTGTTCATTTATTTTGACAATAGTAATATTGAGATGGTGATGTATTGAAACATAAGCCTTCCGTTGTCTAGTAGTTGTTGCTCCTACTTCTGGACTAATCATGCCCAAATTTTGTGAGGATATAAAGCGCAATATATGTTTCAGCTTTTTTGAAAGGAGCTCTTCCTACAAAGTAGAGAAACCTTATGATAGTTGACAGCATAATCAAGTCACTGCTTCTGAAATTGGGGGCTCTTGGTTTTGATAGTTTGTCACATTAAGCAATCTAATAATCAGCTGGTGGCTGGGATTTGAGCACTGGGGATTCGATTGAGGGAGCATTTTAATCTTCATCTGTATGGACGAAATATCATAGGAGAACTTGAGTTAAAAATCAGGAAGTCTAACACCACTCTTAGTGCAGTGTAGGTCGTGTACTTCGATGAAAGCTAAGGATCATATATTATGGAATTATTGTGAGGTTTGAAGGCTGGCTTTCGAAAATCTTATTCTGATTACCAAGAAGACACTATTTTTCCTTATTATGACATTCTAGGCAGACACTCCTTTTTCTAAGAATATCACTGCGTAATTCTTGCACCAACTATAAATAAGTGCTTGTCTACAGACCCAGGTCTGCCTCTACAAACAGCAAATGTGTTGTTTCAGGTCTACTACATTTCTGTTGATATTGTGGTAAGGTGGAGGAGGCTTCTTGCCTTCAAAATCCTCCCATCTGGGCATACATTAAACTACCTTTCTCCTTTTTATGCAGAAATAGTGTTGTTTACTTCATTGTCTTTGGGTTTCCTGCCAATTAACGGTGACATCTTTGCATGTTTTAATGATTCATTTTATATTTTGTATCAAAATATCTGGCATATATTGATGTTTGGGAGGGATTGTTTGCTCTAGAAACTTTTTCATGTGGATGCTCCAAGCCAGAATGATCTACATGACAGTGAGAAGGTTCAAGATCTCTCCATGCATAGCCCAGATGATAACATTGTTAATGTCCCAGTGCAAGAATATTATCCTGATGATATGGATCAGTTTGTAGATGATTCAGTCAACAATTCTAGGAATTTGGCAGAACTAAAGAGTATTAACAAACCAAAGCAACCTCGAGTTTGGACTCTAGATGAGATCATGAAGCTAGTCAAGGGAGTTGCTGCTTATGGGGCTGGAAGATGGTCAGAAATCAAAAGGTTGGTTTTTGCATCTTCTTACCGCACTCCAGTTGATCTAAAGGTAAAACCCTTCTCTGATAAATTCGTTTATTAATAATGTATTATTAGATACTCAGACCAATATTACAAGATCTCTGAGGCTCCATTCATTTAATCTTGAAACGGAAAGTAATCTTTGGTAGAATCAACGGGTTAGTTGATGCAGATTTGATATCATTTCAGGATAAGTGGCGGAACTTGCTGAGAGCTAGCTCTAAACTTGGACCCACAGATCATACGGTTAGCATCTTATGCTTGATCTTTTGATCATCTCAAACTTTAATAGCATTCAATTTCTTTTATTATGATGCTCAAGTTGGTTAGTGAAACTCAAACATCAGCGGCAACTAATTGCCTAGGTCATGCATTTATATGATTGTCATTGAATCTTTTTTAAAACTGTTTCCTTTCAGCCCAGAAACTTGGGTAAATCTTCGTCAATACAAATACCAATGGATGTTCTATTACGCGTGAAGGAATTAGCAGAAATTCATTCACAGGCAGCAAAAGGATGCGGACAAATCGAGCTTTCTGCTACCAGTAAAGCTGTAGAGGAAAAGGGCGATGGCCTTGTTATGACAGACCACCTATAGATAATGTACAGGATTCAGTTGGTGGAGTTTGTAAATGAGCCTATAATTAGAGCTGGTATGCCGAGAATCAACATGTTCATAAAACAATGGCATCTTATCTATAATATATTTCTCATCTTGACGTTGTTCTGAGCTCATTGTGTAAAGCAGTAGCTCTTCTGTAAGTAAACTGGCCACGGCATGACCTGCGTTTTCATGCAACTTGTTAAATTTGTACAGGATTGTAATTGTAGGGATTTACTTGTAGTTTCTTAATTTGAGAGATCGAACTTTTAGGGAAATTTGTTAACGTAGTATATGCTCTTTTCTTGCTGTTTGGTTTCAGGTGAAGGGTTCTGTTTGTATTAATCTATGCAGCAAGCTTGAGCTTTTGTGGAAGTTTACCTTTACTACTGCAGAGTCTAGTATACTAGTTTCAACGTACTAGTATAGTGGTAGTAATAAGTGTAATATACAAGCTTTATACATGCTTTATACTAGTAGTATAAGCTGTAGTATAAATTTTTTATACTAACTTGTGTGTAAAGTGTAGTATAAATGCTTTGTACATGCTTTATACTAGTAGTATAAGCTGTAGATAAATGTTTTATACTAATTTATTGCACAAAGTGTAGTATAAATGCTTTGTACATGCTTTATACTAGTAATATAAGCTGTAGTATTAATGTTTTATACTAACTTCACTGGTTGTGTTTATACTAGTAGTATAAGCTGTAGTATAAATTTTTCTATACTAGCTTTATACTAGTAGTGCAAAGTGTAGGATAAAATGCTTTATACCAGCTTTTATTCTTGTAGTGTAAAATGTAGTAATGCATGCTTTATACTAGTAGTATAAACTTCAGTACAAAAGTTTTACATAGTAGTATAAAGAGTAGTATAAATTTTGTATTAGTAATACAATGTATAGTACAAAAAGCTTTTATACTAGTAGTAGGGCAGAGGGCTTTGAATACCTTTGTAGTATAACGTGGAGTATAAACGCTTTTTATTGCTGCTTTATACTTGTAGTATAAAATTAAAAAATATTTTTATGATGGGAAGGGATAAAGGCACTCTAATTCTTATGCACACTCCACCGCACTCCACAGTCGTTTGTGACCGTAGAGATTTTCAAATTCAATCTCTACCGTTGGATATAAAGAACTACGAGTCGCTAACATACTGACAAAATTTCATTCCGATCGGACTATGAATAGACCTTCATCCGGTCACTTGATCAAGATAACTAAAAAAAGATATATATATATTTTGTTATACTTTTACTATTTGTATTATCATTATCAAGTGATTGGATGAAGGTCTATTTATAGTCCGATCGGAATGAAATTTTGTCAGTATGCTAGCGACTCGTAGTTCTTCATATCCAACGGTAAAGATTGGATTTGGAGGTCTCCACGGCCACAAACGGCCGTAGAGTGCGGTGGAGTGTGCATAAGGATTGGAGTGCCCCTATCTCTTTCCTTTTATGATAGATGTATAAAACTTCTTCATATAAATTTATACTATAAGTACTCTTGCTGTATTAAACTTGTATATGCAAATATTTACTACCCTTAATACTGGTAGTATATGCAACAATTACGGAAGGATTTAGATAAGCTATTGGTGGAATACTAAGAACTGTGTTTTAAATGCACGGGAGTAAGTTCCACGAAAGTGAGAAGTGAAAATTAGAGTTCTTTAAAATTTGGTTACAAGTGAGTTTAATTTTGTTTGTTTTAATTTTATTTAAAAGTATATTGAAAATGAAAAGTAAAAGTGGCGTGTTTTAAACGCCCGTAACTCTATTTTCTTCCGCCAGATTTTGAGTTCCGAATAGTTCATATGTTTCAATTACAAAAAAAGTTCACTCCACTTTCACATGCAAAATTTTAGTTCTAATTTTTTTATTTGCACACTCCTAATACAAATATATCTTTTAATTTTTAACACACTTTAAAAAACTATTAAAATACAAACACTGAACTCCACTTTCACTTTATTTTTCAAAAAACTTTACTTTTTACTTTTCACTTTCATGAAATTCAATTACAAATATTTAAAACACACCCTAAAATGATAAATTTCTGAAAAGTAATAAATTTTCCGGAGAAGTGAAATTTTGTGTATTTAAAGCATGGCCTAAATATTTAGAAGACAGTACATAAGCTTTAGACACAATCTTTTCACATTAAGTTCCAATGCATATCCATAACTCGTTTCGTCTTGGTACAATGATACAAGGATTCTAACAAAGACGTTATACTATATGTTCGTAGTTCACAGTAACAACAACAACTCTTCAATATACAAATTCATTCCAATGAGACAACTTCCATTCTTTTCTTTTTTTTGCGCTTCTTTTTCCCTTATATTAAAGTTGTTCAAAGTTAAGGAACAGAAAGGTTCTGGAAGAGCTCTGGAAGATGCGCATTAGTAAGTTTAGTCCTCTTGCTGATTTCACGGCTACGCTTCTTCGGCTTTGGTTTTGAAGGAACACCGTGCACTTGAGCCATGGCACGTCTCTTGGCTGTATTAGTGGCAGGCTTCATGCCGTTCTTCTGAAGCTCCTTTTCAATATCAACCATGTCACGTGGAAGCTCAATTCCTCGAAAGAGTTGCTTCAGGTCATCGTCCACCTTCATCATTACCTTTGGATCATTAGGATAGACGATGTCCTCCTGAGAATCCATGTTAGACAGCAGCCAGACTTGCCCTGCTGCTTTAAGAGACTGAACAGAGACATGGACCATTATTAAACATAAAAATTTGAAGAACGCCACAGGCATTTAATCCGCACTGTCATCAAGTAAACGAATTGATAAGCACTCTATCAAGAGATTAAAATAAAAAGTAGAAACACCTGTAAATCCTCCATCACTGAAGGGTAGGCATCTTTAACATCAATCACAGCAAGGCCCTCAGGAAATTTCCTTATCAAACCAAGCAACTGATCTTTGCCCCTCAAATCATGCTTAGACTGTGACAAGGCAATGTATCAATGATCGCAAGATACAACTAAATAACATGATCATAAAACTTCAGCTTGTTGTCTCCTAAATTGTTACTGAGATGTCAATAAATGACAAATCTAATCATAAAAGTTGACATCTTGCCTACTGCTGGGTGAAATAAGCTGACTTAAAGATGATGCCAATAAACCAACGAGGTCTCATTCAGTTCATCATCTTCACAAACAAGAGAACAAACATATGGACTGCAAGGGCAAGCAATGCTCGGCTATTAGAGAACCTATGCAGCATGATAACTTTCAGCGCTATGTTCGCAGTTACAAGATACATAGTAACAATGAAGAAGCCACAAGATGATAACAGAAGTTGATGGACAAGAAGCTAAATAGAGCAAAGAGAATTTTCAAGACTAGGTATCCACAAAAAAACAAACAAGCAGTTTTGCGAAATCACGAGTACTAAGCCTATTCAACAGGTCAGGCTTATCAGAAAATCAGAAATACTTAAGTTCGACAAACTAGAATCAAGCAATAAATTCCATATATTCCATGCAGGATTTCTTTAAATTTCCAACAGTGATTGCCTTATCAATATCAATTTGCTAAACCAGCAAAGATAAGAATTAGTAACCACGGTCAGTTATTGTAAACATGGTAACATTAGATAGAAGTAAGGAAAATGATTGTTGTGACTCCCATCAATTAATCAAGTGAAGCTCAACTGCCCGTTTCCCCAAGTTCCCTGTAGCAGGAAACTCCTTTGGCAAGAAATGCATTGTTTATGAGCTAACACCAATACACACAATCCTGCCTTGTAATAGCACAGTTTGTTATACAGAACAAATAAATTACGTTATATATATTACATGAAGCAGTGAAAACAACAAACAATAATCCTTCCCCTCTAAGGATAACTCCAAAACAATTTTGGGCATGCAATAGTTTTGGTCTCAATAGAGTACTCAGCAGACACTTTCAGGATTCTACATTGAACAATCCATGATCCTTCTTTGAGATAAGCAGAAAACATTGTATGACCACAATCACAAACAAAATATTCTTGCAGAGTCTCTTAGCTCGGCAGCCATACCGCATTTTATACCACAGCAAAAAAAAAATGCAAAGAAAGATTGTTACCTTGTAAGAGAAGCGTCTTCCATCATATGATACCTTGTGATTGTTCTTCAAACTATCAAAGACAGCTTTGTTGCCAAGTATATCAACATAGCAGGCTTCATTAATTTCTTCAGGTGTCAGTGCCTGCCTTGTCTGCAGGAATCAGAGCAGCATATATCAGCACACACCATATTGCCAGCTATTTCATCTTGGGTTGCCAATGAACAAGACGAAATAAAGTCTCAATCTCTAGCACAAAAAATGACTTGTATAGTTAGACAAAGTTGTTGGCAAGAAAAATAAGATAACTCAACACTAGCTCCACCAGGTTTAAAACTACTCCTGACAGTGCCAGTTTAAAACTTGCTAGAAATCAGAACACCACCAAAGTAACAATGCAGAGAAAGTTGTGTATCATTAGCATCAGATCAGTAGCAATGCATAGAACATAGATACTTTCAAGTTTCAACACAGAGATATGGTTGCACCTTCTTTTTGCAGATGAATATGCACAAAACTAAAAGAATTTAGATCCATGCCTCTAGTAAGAGGTCAATCACACGTTTAATCTGAGCGCCAACAGGAGATTTGCGAATGGCATTTATGTGCTGAAGCCTTTCAGTATCGTTGGAAAATTTCACAGCTGCAGTAGGCTTTGGATGTGCCGATGAAGTACTTATTGGTGTTGCCTTGTGGGATTGAGAGGACTTCTTTGGTGCAGCTCGGTTTGCAATACTAGTAAGAGTAGATTGGCACTTCTCTTGCTGCTGCTTAAATCTATTAAGGCTTTCTTGCAAGGACATCTGAAAAATTTCTTCAAATAAGTAAAAATGATTGGAAACTAGGCAAACACTAAAATATGCGTGAAAAAGAGCATCTTAAATTGGCTTTATTGTTCTTATTGTTGTAGTGAACACGAACTACTGCGCACACACAAACACACACAACAAAAAGAAACAAAAAAATAGATATTAAATGCCAGCCATTGTAAGTTACTAATGCATATTTGGACAGAGCGGTAGTTCTCACATAACAGAGGAATCAAATGGTATCATGACAGAAAATAGATAGAACTACCGACACTGTATTGGCATGACAAACATTACTGCATTTTTCTACATACATGAGAAGCAATATTCCAATGATAATACATTTACGAATTAAGTAAATGCACAAAGCTCTTTTCAGTGGTGAATTCATCCAATGTAATTCCCCTACAGCTAATACTCTTACACCGATTATACAGCACAAGATTAAAATCTTTGAAGGAAGCAAAGCAACTATGGTCCACAGCATTTAAAACAACTTGCTAAGAAACAGCAATGGCAACTGAATCTTACTTATCACAACTGCAACTAGGTAAACAATACTGCAACTGAAGCTTTTCACAACAGTGTCAAATAAGTAGGTTCATGGCAATGAAGTTGCATCAAAATCACAACTTACTAATTAACAGCAACAGCATCTGCATCTTACTATAATTCATTTGTCACAAATGCAACTAGGTAAACAATTACTGCAAATGAAACTTTGCACAACAGCGTCAAATTAATAGGTTCATGACAATGAAATTGCATCAACAAATCATAACTTGTTAATTACACAAACCACATCTGAAGCTTATTATAACTCATTTTGCAACAACAGAATATAAAACAGGTTATATACACCGCAGAATTGCAAGCAGCTAATCAACAATTATTTAGAAAAGAAAAAGCTTAGAGACAGTAGCAACATTCATTAGCCTTTTTTTTAATTATTTTTTGCAAAAATCAGAAGACCCTAATCTTTGCAAATTAAAATAAAAAAATAAAAAAAAAATCTTTGCACAATAACAACAAACAGTATTAAATCCGTAGGTTCGTCGCACAGCAACACACACTTGAATTACTCGAAAAGAAATCAATTAAGAAAAAAAAATTCTAACCTGTCGATTTAAATAAGAAGGTCCAATCTTTAACCAAATCAAAATCTAAACACATAATTGACAAATCAAAAGAAAGCCTTAACCTTGAATTAGATTTAATGAAACCAAGATAAGATCGATCTTTCGACTTCCTTTAAACTCTAATCCAAGATTGCCGCCGGCGACGAGTTCTTCAGAGAAAGAGACAGCGAGTATGGGAGATGAAAAGAATTCCAGTTTCCAAAATTTTCTCAATGAACTAAAATATAAAAACCAAGTTTTGGCTTTCGCAAAATAAGGTGCTTGAACATTTCTCTAGCAGTTAGTAACTATTCCTTACTTATAGATTCGCTACATCAAAGGTAGCTTATAATAGGTTTAGTAGTGTTAGGTCCTTATTATAATTATTTTAGCATTTCTAGATCCCTTTCTTTCTGTTCGTTCGCTAAAAAACAGAACTGTGCTCCAGAACTTAAATCCCAAAGGTAATAAGTTGGCAGATTTCTCTCCAAGATTTTTTATTTCTGTCCAACATTTGAAGTTGGCAGCTGGAAGTTGATATTTTTTGGGGTGTAAAGAATGGTAGTGTAAGATTATATTTGTGACAAAAGTTTTTTTTACTCTTTTCAGCAAAAGTTCGTTTCTTCCGATGCTGATTTTTAGTTGAATTGTGTCTAGACGTTGATTTTGTTGTAGTAATTTTAGAGAAAAATGTGTTGATTTTATTTAGTTTTTGAGCTTTCTCTCCAAGATTTGATTTTCTGTCCAAGATTTGAATTTTTTAAGTTGTAAAGTTGTAGTCTTTATAGTGTAAAGAATGGTAGCAATAGATTTGTTAGGAAAGCTTGCTTTTTTTTTTTGTTCAGCACAAAGTTTGTTTCATTTGCTGCTGTTTTTAGTTGAATTTATTCTCTGGATGTTGATTTGTTGCAGTAGTTCTGGAGAAAAATGTGTTGGATTTATTTAGTTTTTGAGCATGTGCAGTTCAAGAGTGCTCTTTGCCAATTAGCGGTGACTGATGATAAGGAAGAAAACATTGTCCGTGCCCACAGATACATTGAGGATACCGCCGCCGAGGGCGCAAAACATGTAGGTTTGCCAGTATTGTCAAAATTTTACCATTCTGTTTGATGGTTTTGTTTTTTCTTTCATTGAGAGAAAAAGAGGAAAGTTATGTGAATCTAAATTAGGTCTTACAATGTGTCATTTAAATTAAATCGGTAAGATGTGAGTTTCGTGAAACTGGGTTTGGTGGTACTGAATTCGGTAAGAAATGGATACGAGATGAGTTCAGTGAGTTCGAACTCAAAATCTGGCGAGAGAAAGTGAGTTCCGTGCAATTAAAACACACCCTTAAAGTCTACAGCTTTCCTCTAGAAAGTTCTAGAATTGGTGAATCACTAACAAAAGAAGCTTAGTTCAGTTTCTATAGGAAATTATGCTTTCTGAAACTTGATGCACTTTATGTCTGAAAGTTTAGCTGGTAGTCTTAGAATGTTGAAATTTGTTTATATCATTAAGATGTGACTAGCAGTGTGTTATTTGTTGTGGTTCTCTTTGCACAAATCTCATTTTTGTTTATCATAAAATGTGGAATTGCCCCTATTCATCTGAGAACTTCCCCAAATATCCTGAGGATAGTGACAACCATGATCAATCTTCTTCGATCTCGATGCTGTCCGAGGTTGCTGCTCTATCAATAATGGGTGGATCAATACCAGAAAGGATATCTGGATGCTTGTATAACACCTGTTTTGTTTCTGGTGCGAATGTGGTGCAGGTGGCTAAGCATAGTAAGGTAAGAGAGGATCTTCCATTAAAATACAACATGCATTGTTCTTCTGATCTGATTGTTTGACTTTGGACGAAACCATTTTTACCTCTTAACTAATTTTATTGGTACTGAAAAATTGTCAAGACTGGTAATCTTAAGGATTGGCATGCCAAAATGCGCCTAAACACTGAAGTCTTCTGATTTCCTCAACTTTTAAAGTTATTTTCATGATTTTGCTACTATCTGTTTATGCTCTTTTTTTTTCCTTTTCTTTTTGTTGTCATTGTTGTTCTATAAGATACACTTTTTGGATGATCTTGATTTCATTAAATCAAACCCATTCAGATGTCGGGTATATTGGACTTGGAATTTGTATGATATTCGTTTTCCCGGAGCTTGCAATGTTATATAAGTCAAGAGGTACTCTTTTTTTTTCTCCACCAATGGACATTGTCAGTATACTGAGTAATGTTGTCTATAGTTTACTTGTAAGAGTTCTTTTGAGGGATGATAAACATTGATTAATTAAAAGTTGGGTGATAGGAGATGAGTGCATAAGTTCACCAGTATCTGACTAATGATAGGCTATGATGAACTATTGTGTGTCTGATATTACGGAGCTGGGTTAGGAACCCAATTTAATAACTTCTTGTAACGGTTTTGTAGTTGAAATATTTGCTTTGTGTCACCTATTTCTGGCTCAGAAATTGTGTGAAAGATAAAAAGCGAATGTATCGTTTGTTCTTTTCCCCTAAAAATATACTTTAGTCTTTCCGGGATGGTGTTACCTCGATGCTGTCTATTTGCAGGCACTCATATGATATGTTCTGGAGCCTTTAACTTAAGTACTGGCCGAATCCTATGGGATCTATAGTTAGCTTGCAAGGTAGTGGAAGACCCTTGTTCTTTAAAAAGCAATGTTTTTTATTGGATCGTTTTGTGGTCAGACAAATATTTGTTTCCCATATATGAGTTGAATGCATATCTAACCAGCAGCTTGGAGTAGGTCATCGTGTTGTATCTACATCATAGCCAGTGGCTTCAATACTGCTCTGGAATTTGTTCCATGCTGATTACTATGCAGTATACTGAACATCTATCAACTGTTGGTTACTTTAGGTTAAATCAAATGCATAATTAGGGAAATCGATGATAATATTCAAGATTATTTCTCCTACCGATGTGACTTTCTGGCATGTGCTTGTTTTGCTAAATCTCCCGTTTGCTTCTTGCTTTATTGTGCAGGGCAGCTAACAATCCCATAGTGTTTCCGTTGCTGTTTTCATACGAATAAGGGACTTCTGGCCCGTTCCTTTAAAATGCTCTTCTGTTATGAAGGACAGTTGTTCGTTGCAATGTGTCCACCACCTCGAGATTCAGAATGGGACTAAACAATCTGGGTTACTCTTTGTTAATCGTACCTCTAAGTACTAGTAGAGATTTTGACAGCTTTGAAGATGCCAGAATGAATAAATACCTCCTTAGTAAATAAAATTCTTTTAACAGTAGTTTGGGGAAATTTTTGCGACATCAGGACCTGAAGAGGCAACGGTAATTGTGGAGATTGGTTATTCAATTATTCAAGCAAGTAGGTCTGTGTCTCTATGTGTTACTCAAAACACTAGCGGAGTTGTATAGATTTTAACATTTTAGAATTCTTCACAGGAAGAGCTTTCCTCTTGAGCAACAACGGCAGGAAGACATTTACAAGCTGGTTGAGATACTTAGAGGAGAATGACAATCATCAACGGTATGTTGTCGATCTTGATTTTGGCATTTCCTGCATGTTCCTACCAAGTTCTATAGGTTACCTTGAGATATTTTTGCAGCTTGAGTACCTCTTTGGTAGATCTGGTTTATAATCGAACGGAATGGAGAAAACGGATTCATGTGGTCAACCCCACAAGTTGGATAAAGACTTAGTTTTCTTTGTTTGTAGTACCTCTTTAATAAATTATACCTATATCTATGCAGAAAACTAAAACTGTTAAAACTTCTTTCCACGGCACCTTTAGCTTGCTTCATGAACTTCTGATTGTTCGAGAAAAAACAACCAGTATGCAATACCGCAAAGAAGATTCATTACTGTAACTGATGCTGAAGTTTTTCTTCTTGCAGAAGTGGTGCATACGAGAAGATTTAAAATGGTACCGCACAACTAATCAAGCAGACAAAGTTCCAGTAACGGCAAACCACGAACTGAACTGCGATGTCAACAAGTTAAATTTGTTTCCATGTACCTGACGCCACCGTTGTTAATGTACCTGAGCTGGAACTTTGAGCTCAAAGCAAAACAACAACAACTTAACGGGCGGGATAACAGACCACTTAATGTTCTCCTCTTCCACTGTCTCAATGGTCACTGCCACCAACTGCCAATCTTCTTATTCAACTACCACTACTACTACTGAAGCAGTTAACCGTCAGCTCCATCCCGATGTCTGTAACAGCAAGCTCGATGAAGCTCTTCGTTTCGTTAAGCTTTGTGCTGGCAGTGGTATTCAGCCTGACCAGATTCCGTTCACGAGCCTTATACGAGGGTTAATGCAAATTGAGAAAAACACGATCGGTTTCACCAATTCTTTAGATTGTTGAAAAGTTATGTTCACCCGATGTCATTACTTATAGTGTGATACGTAGTGGTTATTGTAAAGAAGGAGATACCAATGCGGCTCTGCAGCTTCTTGCTAGAGTGACGGTTTTGCTGGATGCGTTTTTGTACAATACTATTGTTCAGAACTTGGGTGAGGAAAAAGCACTGGATCTGCTCGACGAAATGCTGATATAGGTGATTATTAGTGGTATGTATAGGTCTAAGAAGGATCCATGATGCAATAAGGTATTTGAACGCGATGCCGTCTAATGGGTGTAACCTGAATGTTATATCGCATAATATTATTCTTAGGAGCATGTGTAGCACTGGGCAGTGGATGGATGCGGACAAGTTGTTGGATGATATGTTGAAGAAAGGTTGTTCCTAAAATGTTGTTACATTCAATATACACTGATTAATTTCTTGTGCGAAAGGCTATGTTGGATCGAGCATTGGATCTGTTGGAGAAGATGCCTGAGCACGGCCTATGCAGGGAGAAAGTTAATGAATGTGGCAATTGAATACTTAGATGTGATGGTAGCTAGAGGTTGCTACCTGGACATTGTTACATTAGACACTTTGCTGACTGCCAAAGAAGGGAATGCGAGAAAAGGAACTCGAGCTTTTGGATGAGATGAAAGAGTAGAAGGGTTGCAGCCTGATCTTATCATTTATTGCTTGCTTGTGTCTGGGCCAAAATTTAGGATGCTATAAAAGTGTTCCATGAGTTACAGGAACTTCGTCTCCAACTAGGACTAAATTTTAGGATGTGGCTCTTGTGGACTTGTGCAAAGATCAGAAAACAGATCGTGCAATTGTTATGGCCAGATGGTGCCTGGGTGGATCTGTGCCCACAGAGTCGACAAACACTATTCTGATCGAGGGTTTTGCTCATGAAGGAACATCCAATGAGGCGTTAGGGCTACTCGCAGAGTTGTGTCCAAGAAACATTGGAAGGATAAATTCCACGCAGAATGTGATTGCAAAACTGTAAGGTCTACTTGGTTTCCTCGTTGTCTTCCGTAACTTTACTTTTTTCCGTCAGATTTTGAGTTCCGAACAGTTCATATATTTTAATTACACAAAAAATTCAGAATTCTACTTCTACGTGCAAAATTTCAGTTTCAATTTTTTTTATTTGTATATTTCCCAATACAACTATATTTTTTTAATTTTTAACACACTTTTAAAACTTATTGAAATACAAATACTGAATTCCACTTTCACTTTATTTTTTAAAAAATTTTAATTTCTACTTTTACTTTCACGAACTCAGTTACAGACATTTAAAACACGTCCTAACTCTAGAGGACTGCAACTAGTGAGTTGTCATTGCCAAAAATTAGAAGCAAGAACTTAGCTTATTAGTATGGCTTAAAAAATTTTCTCGCGAACATGAGATGGGAATGTCCTTAAGTGAGGCAATGGGATTTAACAAGCTTACAAGTTTGCCAGAACTCCAACCATGTCAAAAAACTGACATCCTATTTCTTCTTGCCCAAGTTGATCTCCCACTTTTCACTCAGCTCTTACGTTCTGCTTGCAAATCAGTAGACATTACATTATGAACATTGAATGATGCTTCCTAAAGTTTGCACCATTATACGACAGCAAAGATGCAGTCAGAGCTTTGCGTTCATTTCAAGTTCCTATAAGATGTCAACCCTTCTGCTGAGGTAGATACAGTTCATTCTCTATTTTACCAATATAAGGTTTATAGTAGATGTATTATAGTTTGCGCTGAGACCACTCTTGGTTGAAACCTTACTGGATTGAATTATTGCAGAGTTGCTTCACTGAGAGGTTCCAACTTTAAAAGCTCATCAATACATTCAGGTTCAAGGCAATCGGCATCATTTCGTCATCAGTCTCCATCAACGTACGAAGTAGGCATGGGCTGGAATTGAACATCAGGTACATTAGTAAAAAATAATCAATAATAAAATCTTAAAACGTAATTTTTTTTAATTTTAAATAATATTTATATAATATTATAAAAATTTTAAAAAATTAGAATAAAAATAAATAGAAAAGTAAAATCAAATACGTTTTTATTTTTGCACATATCTTCACGCACAAATCGTCCACTCTGATACCATATGAACAGCAAATATGTGATATAATTCACTCGAAAATAGTAGTGCAATAGAGTAGCGTGCCGACACACTTATTAATCCCACAGGTTTTAGCTCAAGTATTCAATATAAGATTATTCTCATGATATGTTCGTAGGTGAAGTTACACATTTACTATTTCTGAATCCAATTCAGGATGTAGAACTTGGTACATGGGCTTTGAGCACCAGGGAGAAAGATTGATGTTAACTTATAGAAGCAAAAGACTTGCATAATGGAAGGGTGGTCATGTGTGTGTCTGGTAGATAGGCATCAAAGTGAATTGTGGCATATGTCCTACATGAAACACATTATAATGGGTGAGAATATGTAGTGTTTCTTTATGAAGAATTTTCTGTAGTGCAGCAGTTGATGTCGACTTGCAATAATAATCATAACTTGAAATGATAAGGGTATGTGTTTGGAACATAATTGTAAAAATCAGACCGGACATTGAATCAGAAAACTGTTCGAATCAAAAGTTGACCCGTTAGGTCAATGAGTTGAACCGTTATGTCAAAAATACTAAAGATTGACGGTAGTGCGAACGCTTATTATTTAAAAGAAAAAATAATAAATTTTTTCTTTATTAGAAGGCATAAAAGAAAAAATAAACTAACAAAAAATATTTAAAATAATAAATTTCAAAAGATTCTTTGTTTTAAAATAATTTTGTTATTTTTCTTATAAATTTAACAAAATTAGTAATATAAAATTAAAAAATACTAATAATAAATATTTATAAATAAAATATAACAAACTTTTTTTTTGCATTATCACATCCAAATATAAAATCTAAACTATATATTATATTTTAATATAAAATTACTAATAATTATTTTTGCATCAATATATCACAAATTTAAATTTTTTAAAATTTAATTTAATCCGGTTTGATCCGAACGGACGGGTCGACCGAGTCGAAGCGGGTCAGAACGGATCGAAGCAGGTCAGAACAGGTCGATTGTATAAACGGTTTTATTATAAACCCAGATCAGTTTACGTTCCGAGTTGACGATTTCTGAGTCGACTGGACGAGCCGGTCCGGATTTTATAACTATGATTTGGAAGTGATTTTCACTTTTTTTTACTCCAATCTTTTATTTTTTATTTTCAACTAAGAACTCATTTGATTGCGGTGAAGTAAATTCATATAATGTGACTGAATATACTTGAAACTTTAATAACTAGTTTTTTTAGTGAAAAATTTTGAAACTAATGATTGGCTGATATTTCTAAACTACCCCCCCCTCCCCCCCCCCCCTACCTATGTATGCTCAAACTAGTTTATATAATAAACTGAACCATATCACTTCAATATTGATATTATTAACTTGTTCTTTAAGTGATTGGTTAATATATGTAAACTGCTTTAGATTTATCCATTAAATGAAAAATTAATTTATTTAAATCAAAAGTCAAACTACTTTTTTTTCTGAAATATAATTTCATTATTATAATAATAAGATTCTTTTCTATAAACTTTTAGTCAAATGATTTGTTGATATAGTAACAAAATAAAAAATTTTGAATTTCAACTACATGCATTATAGTCATTAAAATTAATTTTTACTAAAAAATAAAAACTACTCATCTATAACTATGTGTCAAGCTAAACATTTATTTTTATTACAACAATACATTTTTTTCAAAAAAGTTAGAGGATCTTCTCGAACGTTTAAAATAAAAAGCTCTTCTGAAAACGTATTTATTTTAAAACTTTTCAAAAAACTAATTTCTAAATAATAAATTATAAAATTATAAAATATAATCTATTTTTTATTTTCAAAATTTTTTAAATTATTATATAAGATAAAAATTTAGAAAGCGGTGATAAGTAGTGTCGAATATGCGTTAATCTTCTAGACGACACTCTTACAAACCACTAAGCTAGAGTGCGTTTGGGAGAGCATTTAAAATATTATTTTTTAATTTTTTAATTTTATATTTTATAATATATATTTTATAAATATATAAAAATTTATTTAAAAATTTAAAAAGTGTAAAAAAAATTTACAAAATGTGCTTTTTTTATTATATTTTTTTATTATTTTTTTAAAAATAAAAAAATAAAACTTATTTCTTAAAAAAAATAAAAATATTTTTTATTTTAAAAAATTTTATTTCATAAACATTCTCGAACGACTCCTACGTCTATATCAAAACTTGGCGTAAAAAATTTATAGCAAATCAAGCATGATACAAATTGATAGTAGCTAGTTGGTGATGGAGATAATTGACATCCAATCCAAGTGGTCGAAAAAGCAATGAAAATGGTGTTAAGGAATCACTTCTAGAGAAGCACCTTCATGCCACTATAGTCAAAGAAAAATTTTAGGGACTTATAAAAGTGCTTATAAAATAAAAATATTTTAAAATAAAAAATATTTTTAATTTTTTTAAAAATAAATTATATTTTTTATTTTAAAAAAATAATAATAATATATATATATAATTTTAGTATGTAGAATTTTTTATAATTTAAATATTTATAAAAATATATTTAAAAATTAAAAATTAAAAAATTATTTTTTTGATAAGCTAAATCAAACATAATTTAGTTTTAGGATCATTAGCTTTTAGACTAACTTTTTGATATTCTTTCTAAGTTGAAGAAACCACATCAACTCATGCTTATCAAGAAATCTTTTGGAAGATTTTAGGTCTTATCTATTATTACATTTGACTTGTTTTTATTTTATAACAATGTGGGACCTACCCAAAATAATCTTCTTCATGTTTGTAGAACGTAAATAATTTTTCTTTTCTTTTCTTTTCTTAAGCACAATAAAAAGGTATGTTTTTATGCTTGAAAATAATAATTTGAAAGAAATTTAGTTATTAAAAAATGTATTTATTAAAAAGAAATATATAAACTTATCTGAGATTAATTTTTTTAGAAGTAACTTTCTAACAAAGATTTAAACAAATTTACTTTTATTTGCCTAAATTAATTTAGAAATGAATTTTTAATACATGAAATAATTTATTAAAATATTATTTATTAAAATAAATTTATAAAATTAAATATAAAATTTCGTTCATAACTGATCTCTGTCAGAAGTGATATTTTAATGAAAAAGCTACTTTCAAATTAATAGAAAACGCTTAAAAATACTTATAATAAAAAAGATATTTTAAATTTTTTTTAATAAGTTTAATTTTTTTATCTCAAAAAAATTTATACATATAAAAGTTTTAAAATAACAATTTTTATGTATTTTTTTATTTTTTTATAAAGTACCGCAAAAATTAAAAAATTAGATATTCTTTTTTGAAATATTAAATACTCAATAAGTGTTGCCAGACGATATCATAAACATGTTAATGAATTTATTTATTAATGAATTTTCATTCTATTAATTTATTAATAATAGTAAAAACCACGTGTAAAATATCATTTCCTGCCTTTTTTTTATTTATTAATGAATTTTTATAGAAAGCCTATGAAAACTTCAAACTTTTTTTTAGCATCAGTCTTAGAAAAAAAAAGAAAAAAAAAGTAAGTAATAATTAGTATTATTAAAATATTAGTTTAAAGCGAAGAATAGGGTAGTCGCTCTATGCGGCTAAGGATGATTTAATAATGTAATCACTAAGTACAAACACTACGAGTACGTTAAATATTTTTTTAAAAAAATTTAACTTAGATCACTAACCAATATAGAAAATTTCAAAAATATTTGTTGTTCTTGGAAAAAGAATAATTAATCCCTGTAGATATGGTGGCTTATTATTTTCTAAAATGGTTCCAAGTAATTGGCTCCAATTATTTTATTAATCGATAATTGTTATGCACGTTTGAATTTAAATAAACACACTCGTACGGAGTAGCTCGAATATAAAAAAAAAAAATTTTAAGTGCAGGCGTGATTATCTCGTAATGATTCGCTTTAATGTATAAAGAAATAGAATAATATTTTATTTTATTCAAAATTACTTTTTCATAAAAGTTTCGGCCAATATAGTCAAACCCGATTCGAATCGGTCATATGAAATCAAAAGATGACGATCCGATCGTCTTTTCAGACAGAATCACTTGCTTACCAAGATACTGGTAGCAACGGTCAAGAGTTTTTAGTAGTTCTCGATACCAGAGAAAGAGAAATCATCATCGTCGTCATCATCCTCATTCATCGACTTCAACAGCAATATCATCAAAGAACTGAAGCGCGATGGAAAGTTTGTTCTTCCGTTTGATAGACGAGGGCTTTGATTCTTCATCGTCTACGGTGGCAAGTTGCTTTTTGTTGTTTGTTACCAACTAAGGAAGAAGAAGTTGGTTGACGGTTGCTTTTACTAACTAGAGATTTTTTTGCGATTGATTTTTCTTTTATGCGGATTACGATTGGGATTCTAAGAGAGCGTTAGGAAAAGCTAATGACTCTAGAGTTACGGCCCGAGCATTGAGAGCAGTAACGGCAACAGCATCTCTCCTTTTATCTGCTTTATATAATTGTTGTTTATGGTTGATGTTATCGTTTGCTCCAGAAATGTTTGTACGGCTGAATCTCTTATACTCCACTAGATTTTCTCCAGTGAACTCCTCGCCTCCGCCATTTGACATAGTGGGTCGATTCGGTAACCCTCCGAATTGGTAAGGTGATGACTCGACAATTTGTTTGAATCGATATTCGGATATTCGAATTTGATCTGATTATACACGTAATTCAACATTTTTCCAACATATAGAAAGAAAGATGATTCGTATTTTTTATGTATTTTACACTTTTGTGGAGATCTAATCCTCTTCTCCTCTCATCTCATACTTAAAAAGAAGTAGGAAAGAAAGAAGGCATTATTATGCAATGAGATTGCGAGATATGCAAAAGAAAATTCCAAAATATAGATTTTTTATTTGAATAAGTGAGATTTTTTCTGATCTTGATCTTGCTAGGCTTCGGATTCTTTATAGATACTCAAAATTAGTGCTCTATTTTTAGGTTTCATCGTAAACCTAATAATTTATTTTATAAAAATTAAGTTTTAGGAATATAACTTCAGATTTTTTTTTACAAATAAATAAGTCCGATTCTGCAAACGACAAAACTCTTTTTTCAATAATAGCAATAAAATTTTAAACCTTCAATTTAATTAGTAATCTTGTTTAATTTTTAGCTTGATTCATTCTGCAGTACTCGTTCATGAATGCATTTATAGCTTTAAAACATTTTCATAAAAATCTTTTCAAGTTTTATTTTTACTTACATGATCGAAGATGATTCTCGTGAATGCAGTTAAGTATAATGTGAAAAATTGAAGTTGTTATGTAAGGCTTCTAACTTAAGTTTTGAGAAATTAAAACCCAATTTTTTACTTATTGCTTCTAATTTATAATATTTTTTTAAATTAGAAAAGCTTCTGACTTTTAGCTTTTTATTGCGTGTTTCAGTTCTCTCAAAACTCAACCTTTTTTTCAAAAAATTTAATTTTGGATTCACTTAAATGAAAATTTTTAAAACCTATTTGTAGATACTATCAAATAAAACATTTTAACTGACTTTTGCAACAACTCATTTTCTATAAATTTATTTGATTGTTACCAAACGAGTTGCCCCGTTTGACATTCGTTATCAAAAAAATAATTTTTTAATTTTTAATTTTATATTTTTTAATACATATTTTATAAATATATAAAAATTTATTTAAAAAATATAAAAAAATTTTACTTAATAAAATTTTTTATTATATATTTTATTATTTTTTAAAAATAAAAAAAAAAAATTCGTTTGTAAAAAACAAAAATATTTTACTTTGGAGCGCCTCCTAAAATTTGCTTAGGTAACATTTGGGAGTGTTTTATTTTTAATTTTTTAAAGTAAGTTTTTATATATATATAAAATAAAAAAATTTATTACGTAAAATTTTTTATATTTTTAAAATTTTAAATAAATTTTATAAATATTTTTAAAAATATATTAAAAATATAACTGAAAATTTAAAAACTAATTTTAAAATAAAATACCAAACACGCCGTAATCAAATTTTGAAATTTTTTCTCACATGGTTTCATCACTTCTTCAGAAGTGATCTCCAAACTATTTGTTTTTACCAAGCAATTATTTTCAAGTGTTAAAAACCTACTTTTCAATAATTTATTTTTCAAAACTTTTACCTTCGGATCAATTTAGTACGGGCAAAACACGTGTGGGCCATTTCGATGAATACAAATATGCCACGTCAGCTCACATGCCAACTCAGCAACCACTCTTCTTTTTTTCCTCTCTCCTTTTCCATTCATTCTTTCTCCTCTTTATTATTCGTTCTTCTTGCTTTCCTCAGTTCCTTCTTCCAACATTTCTCAAAACTCACCTCAACATTTCTCATTATTTGATTTGACTACAAACCACAGAGCGGTTTCTACAAAAAATGGATCACCGGCATTGCGCCGATTCCCGGCACAACGTTCGCAGCAACAACAACCACCAGCAGCACCGTCAACCTTCCTTCTCTTCTTCACTCCTCGACGCAATCTACCGTTCCATCGACGACAACGACTCTGATATTTCTTCCGGCAGCCGTAAATCTCACCGAAACCCTCCAGATCCTTCACTCTTATCCTACAACAAGGAAGGTTCTGGTCACCGGATAGGTGAATCTAATCGGTTCTTTCTCAGCTCTACGGTAACAGCACCGAAAGACCGTATCAATGTTTATTATTATAGTTCATCGTCGACGTCTTCGAATAATACTCCGCGAGTGAACGGACCTGCACCGAGTTCGAGCTCCTCGGACAGTTCAAGCTTCTGGTCGTCTTCCTCTGATGCTGAATCTGTTCGAGTTCGTGAAGAGAAGAACAGTAAGAAAATTGGTTCGTTGAAGAATCGATTTAGACCGCCGGTATCTCCTGGTTCGAAACTCGCAGGGTTTCTGAACTCAATCTTCACCGTCGGTGCAACAAAGAAACATAAAATCTACCGTGAGGATTCACCGGTTTCGGTCTGCTCGACGCCGTCGAGCTGTTCAAGGTCTTGTCTTAGTAAAACAAATCGATCTACCGGAGAAAAAAGATCGGTTCGGTTCGGTCCGGTGAGTGTATTGGAACGAACCGGTTCCACCGGTGCAATTAACTCGATTCGGTTTAGTCAACCGGTGGAGAAGAAGAAGGATGGGTTGAAGAGGGTTGAAGATTTGCTGATGAGCATGGATGATGACGTGGCAAGTGACCTTGATGATGACGTGGCAAGCGATGCCAGCTCGGATTTATTCGAGCTTGAAAATTTGGAGTACGCCGACGAGCTCCCGGTTTACGAGACGACAAGCCTCGGAACGAATATCGCGATCGCTAAAGGGTTAATTCGGTAATTTTATATAAAAATGTTTTCGTGTTTCCTTTTTCTTTTTTTTGGGGATTTCAGTAGAGAATATTTTTTCTCTTGTTTTTGTGTAACTATGTACGACTTCAATGTAATTGTTCTCTATTTTATTTTTTCAAATAAATAATAGCAACTTTTTGTTTTTTTTTGGGTGTGAAAATATTTGGCTGAAGTTAAATTGCGACTTTTAATTTACTGGTTATTTAGAAATTTTAAAAATAGAGTATGAAGTTTACTTCTTTTATATATGTACTTTAAATTCATGGAAAAATCTTATCATCACATTTTCTTCAGAAGTTATAATTTCAAATATAACTAGAAAATATACACTTTTAATTTTAAAATAAATAACTTATAAATTATTTAAAATTTATTTTTAATAAAATAAAAATTATGAATAAAGTAAAACACGCACTTATTCATAAACAATTCATTGTCATGTCAATCTTATGAATCTTTCTGATAGAACTAGTTTTGATATTCTACGCAATGTTTTTGATATTCAAAACAAAGAATATTTTAGAATTTTTATAATATTTTATAAGTTTTTTAAATTTCAAAATACAAAAGTTTTATATAAAATTTTATTATTACTTATTTCTTTAATTATAGAATAAAGTTTATTTTTCAAAAAATTTCTAAAAAATTTTTATTTTAAGAAAATTTATTTCATAAACACTTACAAACATCTCTTAGTTCAACAACTACCAATTATTATTTGAAAAACCTAATTTTAAATTTCAACACAGACATACTACAAATGGCTAAACACTTGCAAATTCATCACCAAAAAGTCTACACTTTAATTTAAAAAAAACAAATATTATACATAATCATTCATTCAAAGATTTAAATTAATCTTATAATTATGGTTGAAAAAGAGCACTAATGGTCAAACCCTAACCCTAATAAAGTCATGCCATAATCTTTCTTTTTTTTGTACTAAATAATTTTTATCTAGTGCTTTACTAGTAAAGGCATGTTATAATAATACATAATCTTCAAGGTTTTTAAAATTTTTTTAAGATAAATTAGTGGAATCCTACATGCTTAATCTATCCTTATCATTGTATATGATTCCACTTTACCAACCGTGCGGGTACGATAATTATATTAATCAATTCCATAAGATCTTAATCAGAAAGAACTAAAAGAATTTAAGAGTAGTGCAACTAAGAATCTTTTCATGTGCTTGAGATAATTAAATTATTAAAATTGTTTCAGTGGTGCTTTTTAATTCATCAAGTAATCACGTATGTGATTAAATGTCTTTTTTAATTGAATTTTGTAAATATAGAGTTCGATAAAAAATAAAATTCAATAAAATTAGATAACGATGTGATAACTAAAATATGTAAAAATAAAATTTAGAGTAAAATTTTGAAAAAAATAAATTTTAATATAAAAATAAAATTAGAATTCGAAATATCAGTTAAAATATATGAACTGATTCGACCTAAAATCTATAAAAAAAAATTATAGTGACAATAAAATTGGCCTACGAATTTCTTTCGAGAATAAAATAGTATTTTTTATAACATACCTAGATTGGATTCTTTCACTCTCAATCATAACCGTTGATCAAGTTGAATATAATTTATAGAAAAATTGAACTAATTAAAGTGATAATCACTAAATGAGATCATTTTCAACCCCTGTTCATTCTGATCGTTAGATCGAGCCTAATCAATAAAATTTCAAAAATAAGTTGTATAGTTTAAATTATTTATAAAAATTTCAAAAAAAATTTTTTTTGACAGAAATAAATATTGCCCAATTATATATTCAAAATTATATACAACATTTCAAATTTATGATTATATGTTGAATACTTAATTATAATTAATTAAAAATTTGATAGACAAAACAATGGCCCATATAACCAACATATCATATGGGGGAATCAATCAATTGAATGCTAAAACCCCACTAAACGGCTGTTTGGGAATTGAAGTTTTTCTAAAATAAAATATATGTTTATTTTAAAAAATAAAATTTATTTTTTATTTTTTAAAAAAATTAGTAATAATAAATAATATTTTATTAACAAATATTAAATAAATTCTATAAACAATTTATTATAAAATATGAATAAAATAAAATAAATGGAACGCAACTTTTCGCCAAACCATTTCTAAGGGCATGTTTCAAATATCCATAACTGAATTTCATAAAAGTAAAAAATAAAAAATAGAGTTTCTTGAAAAATAAAATAAAATAGAGTTCAATATTTGTGTTTCAATAATTTCTGAAAGTGTGTTAAAAATTAAAAGATATAATTGTATTGAGAAGTGTGCAAATAAAAAGTTAAAATTAAAGTTTCGCATACAGAAATGAAGTTCTAAATTTTCTGTATAATTAAAATATGAATTATTCAAAAATCAAAATTTGGCAATAAAAAAGTAAAATTATGAATATTTTAAAACACCGTATTTGGAGAGCGTTTTTTTAAATTCTTTAGTTTATATTTTCTAAAAGTTATAATATTTTATAAAATTTATAATTTATAAATTCTTATTATTAACTATAGTTATCATTTCATGTTGGGGTTGGAGTTGTGGACCACATCGATCCAACAAGAGCACACCCCCTTCTTATGTACGGACCCAATCCTCGAACCCAAACCTCCCCACACGGATGCGTCGTCATTCGTAACCCACGTGACGGTGGGATCAAGATTTTTCTTCAGGTCCTCTGACTAAATCCTTTTTTTGATCCAACGTTGTCTGTAATTAAGCTTCATATAAACAAAAAATAAGAAGTAAATTTTTTATAAAAATGATTTAAAAATCACGTTTAGTATTTATGATTTAATAATTTTAAAGTAATTGAAAATGGAAAGATAACATTGTATTATGAAATAGATAAATAAAAAATTAAAAATAAAATTTTGTACGTGAAATTAGAATTTTAAATTTTTATGCAAATAAAATATATGAACAGTTGAAATGTAAAATTTGACGAAAAAAAATAAATGTATGAACTATTTAAAACATATCCTTAGTCCGTATTTATTTTGAATTGATTTTATTTTTTAAAAATAAAATTTAAAATATAATAAAATTAACGTTTTATATCTATTTTATATTAGAATTAAATTTTATAAAAAATTTAAATATAAAGTTTTGATAAAAATAATTTATTTTAAAAAATTTATTTATTTTATATTAAAACAAATTTTAAAAAAATAAATTTAGTGTGCCGGTAAAATAGCCCTTAGCTACTGTTTTGGCACTCTCTTTTATTTCAATTTTATTTTATTTTATAATTTTTAATTAGTTTTTTTAAAATAAAAAAGTTGATTTAATTTTTTTAATCTTCAAAATAAATTATTTTTTACAATAAGTTTTTATTTTAAGTTGAGTTCCTAAAATAAATCTTTTAGTTGTGTAGATGCCTTTATTAAGAATAAATTTCATATAAAACAGTGATGAGGATAATTTTTTAAAATAATTATTTAAAAATAAACTATCATTTTAAGTTTTTTCTTATCTCATTAATTTGATTATTTAAAAAAAAATAAAACAACGACTAAAAAGAAGAGAAAACTTATTTTGGGTAAAGAGAAAGATTTAAAGAGCGTAGAAGAAGACATGAACAGAATGACTTAAAAAACTTTTCTCAATCCCTATAATACTACAATTTTATTCTTCTTTTGCTTTAAATCTCTAGTTCATAATAAAAGCAGGAAAAAAAAAAGTCCATCATCATAATGTTCATCTTGAAACTTTTCTCATTTTGTCCACAATTTAGGAAGCCAGGTTGGAATGTGATCCAATTTTTTTGGGATCCAAAGCAATGTGTGTCCCATGCCATCATACTCAATATTGCCTTCTTCACCTCCAACTATTTTTTACCTGATCCATCTCTTTATGGATCTCTGAAAATTTTTCAGTGATGTTAAAAACTGTGTTTCAGTTTCTTAAAATTGAATTTATGAAAATAAATTTTTACTAAAATAGAGTATTATGAAAAATAAAATTCGATAAAAATAAAATTCGAAATAATAACTAATCATATAAAGAAATTTCATAATAAAATTTTGAAATAAAATTCGTAATGATAACTGAAATACGTTAAATGAGTCAAATTTAAATTTTGAAAAGAGAAAATAAATTTGAAAAAACTGAAACATATCCTAAGTACCTGCATTATTTATTTGGAAGTAAATTTCTTTAAAATATGAGTTATTAAAAAATAAATATAAAAATTTATGAAAAAATAATTTTTTAGCAAGAAATTTACTTTTGGATTACTTACGACGAAGTAAATAAGTCATTTTATTAAAGTAGCTTTATAATAGAACGACTTTTCGCGACCGTTTTTGTAAGGCACTGATTTGGAGATTAAGTGCGTGTTTTCAATGTTCATAATTTTTTTTTTTGGTCAAATTTTAAATTTTGAATAATTTATATGTTTCAATTACACAAAAAATTTAAGAACTCTATTTTTATATGCGGAATTCTAGTTTCAATTTTCTTATTTGTATATTTTTCAATATAATTATATTTTTTAATTTTAAATACATTTTTAAAAATTATTGAAATACAAATACTGAACTCCACTTTTATTTTATTTTTTAAAAAATTCTACTTTTTACTTTTTACTTTTACGAAACTCAATTATGAATATTTAAAAGACGCTCTAAGCAATGTTACCAAACGTGGTCCTGTTAAACTTAAGTTTAGTAACAACAAGCAACACTCAGAATTTGACGATTATATATATGTTTGATAATAGACAACTTATCTACTAAAAACCAATTATTTTCAAAGTGACTAAGACAATTCCTAGGCAAAGGTCTATGAATTTGATAGATGTAAGAGAATGTTAGTCTGAACTTTTGAACTGCTTATCATTTCAAATAAATATTTTATATTTTTTGATAATTTTTTACAGTATTTTATATAATTTATTAAATTTTTTAAAAGTATAAAAAATTATTATATAGTAACAAATTTTAAATATAATTTTTATTATTTTTTAAGTAAAAAAATTAAGCTCATTTTTAAAAAAATCTTTAAATAATTTTTTATTTTAAAAAAATTCTATTTTATAAACACTTTCGAATTTCTTCTGAATATTGTTTTTTAAGGGGACAAGATTGTAGAGAAAATTTTTGTAATTAATGTTGTGTCTGTTGTTAACTAGGGTTAGATAAAGAGTCTGCAATCAAAGAGATTAAGGACGTTATTGAAAGCTCTGAAGGTAGGGAAGGGAAGGAAGTGGTGCACTTAAGGGATGGTTATTTGGTAAAGCTATCACAAAATATAAGTTAGAAATAGAAACAACTTGGAAAAATTAGGGCATGTTTACCATTTATCAACCTATAAACTCACTTTTTTTTTAACTTATGTTTTAATTAAAATAAACTTAAATTTAAAATAATTTTTTTTCCATTACCAAACCCACCAAAATAATGAGTGTTTGTTGTTTTTTCTTAAAAACTACTTTCTGGATGCTTGAAAAGTGTTTACTATTCTTTGAAAAATATTATCTATAATGTATATATTTGATAATTGGTAGATCAAATATAATCCACTCGATCAATTTGGTGATCCGTTAGATAAATCGGTGATTCGATAGTCCTTTCTTTCAAGTTAATGTTCTGGTTGGATCTAACTATATTATTTTTTTAGGTGGATAGATAACAATATCAAATTAGTCGTATTTTAATTGCATAAAAATAAGTATTTTAATTATTTTTTGAAAGTAAATCTCAGTAAAAATAATGTTTAAGCGAAAATAAAGTTCGAAATAGTAATTAAAATATGTAAGGTAAATTTTGAAATTTAATTTTGATGCAAGTAGGTAGAGTTTGATGTGAAAATAGAATTAGAGTTCGGATGATAGTTAAAATACATAGGAACTCAAATTTGGAAAAAGAAATTGAAATTTCTTGCAATTAAAACACTCCCTTATTGTCTCTCCGTTCATGTAATCGGAAGTACAATCTGTAAGCAGGAGAGACACAGCAGACAACAACGCTCTTGCCTACTACCTAATTTCGAAAGCCCAAGCCCAAGCCCAAGCCCATGGCTGGCAACTTAAACATCAAACTTGAAGCTGATTAGTTGAAAGTTCAAATCTTTTGGAATTCTATTCTAAATTCCCGCGTCTGGGGAATTCTATCGAACACCTAGCATGCAGTTCAAGAGAAACACAAGAACGTTTCTTCTACTTCTTCACCGTTTTCACTTTCTCTACCGCTGCAGTAACAATCTCTCTGTTTTCTTTATCAGAAGCTATGTAGATGTGAAGATGAAATGGAAGAAAGATTACTCTTTCGACTCGGTTGATGTTCTTACCAAGTCCCGTGACCTCCGTCCGCTTCTCGCACTCAAAAATATCATCGCTGCTCAACCGGAAGGTTCGATCCCGATATCGGCTGTATCGAAAAGAGATCGAGAGCTTGAGATCTCCGGCCGTGTTGCTTCGTTCATGCGCAGGTTTCCTGCTGTGTTTGAAGAATTCACTGGCCCTCTTTATAATCTTCCTTGGTTCAGACTCACCAGCGAAGCACTCTCTGTTCACAAATATGAAAGATCCGTTTTTGAAGCTAACAAATGTGAAATTGTGGGGAGATTGAGGAGGCTTGTGATGATGTCGAAGGAAAAGATGCTCCCTTTCAGGATAATTCAGGGAATGCTGTGGTTTCTCGGCTTGCCGGAAGATTTCTTGAAGGATCCAGATGAGATTTCATCCAACGGGTTGTTTAAAGTTATTGAATTGGGGGATGGGGAGAAGTTGTTGAACGCTGAGTTCATTCCAGGGGAGAATTTACTGTCTGCTCTTCAGAGGAATTCCATCAAACAGTTGGCAGATGGGTGTTCGAAACCATTGCCGAGTTCAGCTTCCTTTCCACTTTTTCCATCCAAAGGCGTCCGATTGAAGAAAAAGATTGAAGACTGGTTGGTTGAGTTCCAGAATCTCCCCTATGTATCCCCATACGAAGATTTCTCTGGCTTGGATCCAAACAGTGATGTTTCTGAGAAGAGAGTGGCTGGTGTTCTTCATGAACTTCTTAGCTTGTTTGTTGATAATTCTGCTGAGAGGAGGCGGCTTCTTTGCCTCAGGAAGCACTTGGGCTTACTACAGAGAAGTTCCACAAGGTGTTCGAGAGACACCCGCATGTGTTCTACCTATTGCTTAAGCAGAAAACCTGCACTGTGGTGCTCAAAGAAGCTTATTTTGCTGGCAAGTACACTGAGATTCAGAAGCACCCAATGCTCAAAGTTAGAGAGAAGTATGTTAAATTGATGAACAAGTCAGAGCTGATCTTGAGGAGTCGCCGGAGTCGGAAGCCTTTGCCTGTGGTTGAAGACGAGGATTTATGTGCATAGGAGATTGAATTCATTGTGCATGTAAAATATTGGACGGCAGTCTGGGTAGTTCTCTACTGCCGTTTTGCTGATGAAATGTTTTGTAATATGCTGCTCATAGCAGAGGTGATTGTGGATTCAGTGATGCTCAGATCGGCGACGAGTAAGCCATGACTGTCCGATATTGATTTCAGTGGTGTAGTCACTTGAGGTTTGTTTACTTGTAGAAATTGAACCGAAAAGTGAGTTCGTAAAAAATGAGTTTACGAAAACTAAATATAGAAAGTCATTTAGAAGTGACTTGTTTGATAGGTGAAAGTGATTTTTGGGAGTTCTTTTCTGATAAGTAAACAAGCCCTTGATGGCAAGGCATACCCTTCTTTTTTGCTCTACTTGAATTAGAAAGGATATCTTCTTTTCACCTTCACAACTCACTTCTTTTACTAAAATGTTACTTTCAGCTATGCAAAAAATTACTTTCAATCCATTGCTTCCTATAAAAAGTAATTCACTTTCAACAATATTAGTTATACTTAACTCATTACTAAAAACTCAACACCCTAACAGTTTTGAGGATCCTGAATCCGTTGGCAAAGTAAACTAAAAAAATTTCAATCAGTTATTCATGTTCCACATTTTGCCCAGCCATCCATGATCCACCTTTCATGCGGAGGTTAATACCCGTTGAAGGAGATCCAGAGTACAAGAATTTTAGAAGCGACCACAGCAGTTCTTTTTCTCGCAAATGCCTGTGTTGACACAGGCGACTACATTCATGGCCGTGATTGACACAGTCTCCATGCACTCCGAAGACGAAGACTGCATAGCGAAAAGCTGCATCCGTATTCATGGACAGGCGATGCGGAGATGGTTGAAAAGTTCCACGGCTTTGCAGTAATCAAGATAGGGAACAAGGACCAGACACGACGGAATAGGTGTGGCGCCAGCATGTTGGCATACGAGCCCATGATGCCGAGCTCCGGTCACCGGAATAACGTGTTGGGGAGAGAGTGACCATTTGAAGCTGCGAAGGTGCTGCAGCTGGGATGTTGAGCAACTCACCACACAAATAGTGTATTCTTTTGAAGTATAGAAAAGATACGCATAGATATTGATTTACAGATGAACTTTTAAGGGATATTTAAAAGTGCTTATAAAGTAGATTTTTTTAAAACAAAAGGAATAAAAGTTTTTGAAAAATAATTTTTATTTTGTATCTTAAAAATAATAGTTTTTATTTTAAGTTGAGTTCCTAAAATAAATCTTTTAGTTGTGTAGATGCCTTTATTAAGAATAAATTTCATATAAAACAGTGATGAGGATAATTTTTTAAAATAATTATTTAAAAATAAACTATCATTTTAAGTTTTTTCTTATCTCATTAATTTGATTATTTAAAAAAAAATAAAACAACGACTAAAAAGAAGAGAAAACTTATTTTGGGTAAAGAGAAAGATTTAAAGAGCGTAGAAGAAGACATGAACAGAATGACTTAAAAAACTTTTCTCAATCCCTATAATACTACAATTTTATTCTTCTTTTGCTTTAAATCTCTAGTTCATAATAAAAGCAGGAAAAAAAAAAGTCCATCATCATAATGTTCATCTTGAAACTTTTCTCATTTTGTCCACAATTTAGGAAGCCAGGTTGGAATGTGATCCAATTTTTTTGGGATCCAAAGCAATGTGTGTCCCATGCCATCATACTCAATATTGCCTTCTTCACCTCCAACTATTTTTTACCTGATCCATCTCTTTATGGATCTCTGAAAATTTTTCAGTGATGTTAAAAACTGTGTTTCAGTTTCTTAAAATTGAATTTATGAAAATAAATTTTTACTAAAATAGAGTATTATGAAAAATAAAATTCGATAAAAATAAAATTCGAAATAATAACTAATCATATAAAGAAATTTCATAATAAAATTTTGAAATAAAATTAAATATGATAACTGAAATACGTTAAATGAGTCAAATTTAAATTTTGAAAAGAGAAAATAAATTTGAAAAAACTGAAACATATCCTAGGTACCTGCATTATTTATTTGGAAGTAAATTTCTTTAAAATATGAGTTATTAAAAAATAAATATAAAAATTTATGAAAAATAATTTTTTAGCAAGAAATTTACTTTTGGATTACTTACGACGAAGTAAATAAGTCATTTTATTAAAGTAGCTTTATAATAGAACGACTTTTCGCGACCGTTTTGTAAGGCACTGATTTGGAGATTAAGTGCGTGTTTTCAATGTTCATAATTTTTTTTTTTTAGTCAAATTTTAAATTTTGAATAATTTATATGTTTCAATTACACAAAAATTTAAGAACTCTATTTTTATATGCTAATTCTAGTTTTTTGATTTTCTTATTTGTATATTTTTCAATATAATTATATTTTTTAATTTTAAATACATTTTTAAAAATTATTGAAATACAAATACTGAACTCCATTTTTATTTTATTTTTTAAAAAATTCTACTTTTTACTTTTTACTTTTTACTTTTACGAAACTCAATTATGAATATTTAAAAGACGCTCTAAGCAATGTTACCAAACGTGGTCCTGTTAAACTTAAGTTTAGTAACAACAAGCAACACTCAGAATTTGACGATTATATATATGTTTGATAATAGACAACTTATCTACTAAAAACCAATTATTTTCAAAGTGACTAAGACAAATTCCTAGGCAAAGGTCTATGAATTTGATAGATGTAAGAGAATGTTAGTCTGAACTTTTGAACTGCTTATCATTTCAAATAAATATTTTATATTTTTTGATAATTTTTTACAGTATTTTATATAATTTATTAAATTTTTTAAAAGTATAAAAATTATTATATAGTAACAAATTTTAAATATAATTTTTATTATTTTTAAGTAAAAAAATAAGCTCATTTTTAAAAAAATCTTTAAATAATTTTTTATTTTAAAAAAATTCTATTTTATAAACACTTTCGAATTTCTTCTGAATATTGTTTTTTAAGGGGACAAGATTGTAGAGAAAATTTTTGTAATTAATGTTGTGTCTGTTGTTAACTAGGGTTAGATAAAGAGTCTGCAATCAAAGAGATTAAGGACGTTATTGAAAGCTCTGAAGGTAGGGAAGGGAAGGAAGTGGTGCACTTAAGGGATGGTTATTTGGTAAAGCTATCACAAAATATAAGTTAGAAATAGAAACAACTTGGAAAAATTAGGGCATGTTTACCATTTATCAACCTATAAACTCACTTTTTTTTTAACTTATGTTTTAATTAAAATAAACTTAAATTTAAAATAATTTTTTTCCATTACCAAACCCACCAAAATAATGAGTGTTTGTTGTTTTCTTAAAAACTACTTTCTGGATGCTTGAAAAGTGTTTACTATTCTTTGAAAAATATTATCTATAATGTATATATTTGATAATTGGTAGATCAAATATAATCCACTCGATCAATTTGGTGATCCGTTAGATAAATCGGTGATTCGATAGTCCTTTCAGGTTAATGTTCTGGTTGGATCTAACTATATTATTTTTTAGGTGGATAGATAACAATATCAAATTAGTCGTATTTTAATTGCATAAAAATAAGTATTTTAATTATTTTTTGAAAGTAAATCTCGGTAAAAATAATGTTTAGCGAAAATAAAGTTCGAAATAGTAATTAAAATATGTAAGGTAAATTTTGAAATTTAATTTTGATGCAAGTAGGTAGAGTTTGATGTGAAAATAGAATTAGAGTTCGGATGATAGTTAAAATACATAGGAACTCAAATTTGGAAAAAGAAATTGAAATTTCTTGCAATTAAAACACTCCCTTATTGTCTCTCCGTTCATGTAATCGGAAGTACAATCTGTAAGCAGGAGAGACACAGCAGACAACAACGCTCTTGCCTACTACCTAATTTCGAAAGCCCAAGCCCAAGCCCAAGCCCATGGCTGGCAACTTAAACATCAAACTTGAAGCTGATTAGTTGAAAGTTCAAATCTTTTGAATTCTATTCTAAATTCCCGCGTCTGGGGAATTCTATCGAACACCTAGCATGCAGTTCAAGAGAAACACAAGAACGTTTCTTCTACTTCTTCACCGTTTTCACTTTCTCTACCGCTGCAGTAACAATCTCTCTGTTTTCTTTATCAGAAGCTATGTAGATGTGAAGATGAAATGGAAGAAAGATTACTCTTTCGACTCGGTTGATGTTCTTACCAAGTCCCGTGACCTCCGTCCGCTTCTCGCACTCAAAAATATCATCGCTGCTCAACCGGAAGGTTCGATCCCGATATCGGCTGTATCGAAAAGAGATCGAGAGCTTGAGATCTCCGGCCGTGTTGCTTCGTTCATGCGCAGGTTTCCTGCTGTGTTTGAAGAATTCACTGGCCCTCTTTATAATCTTCCTTGGTTCAGACTCACCAGCGAAGCACTCTCTGTTCACAAATATGAAAGATCCGTTTTTGAAGCTAACAAATGTGAAATTGTGGGGAGATTGAGGAGGCTTGTGATGATGTCGAAGGAAAAGATGCTCCCTTTCAGGATAATTCAGGGAATGCTGTGGTTTCTCAGCTTGCCGGAAGATTTCTTGAAGGATCCAGATGAGATTTCATCCAACGGGTTGTTTAAAGTTATTGAATTGGGGATGGGGAGAAGTTGTTGAACGCTGAGTTCATTCCAGGGGAGAATTTACTGTCTGCTCTTCAGAGGAATTCCATCAAACAGTTGGCAGATGGGTGTTCGAAACCATTGCCGAGTTCAGCTTCCTTTCCACTTTTTCCATCCAAAGGCGTCCGATTGAAGAAAAAGATTGAAGACTGGTTGGTTGAGTTCCAGAATCTCCCCTATGTATCCCCATACGAAGATTTCTCTGGCTTGGATCCAAACAGTGATGTTTCTGAGAAGAGAGTGGCTGGTGTTCTTCATGAACTTCTTAGCTTGTTTGTTGATAATTCTGCTGAGAGGAGGCGGCTTCTTTGCCTCAGGAAGCACTTGGGCTTACCACAGAAGTTCCACAAGGTGTTCGAGAGACACCCGCATGTGTTCTACCTATTGCTTAAGCAGAAAACCTGCACTGTGGTGCTCAAAGAAGCTTATTTTGCTGGCAAGTACACTGAGATTCAGAAGCACCCAATGCTCAAAGTTAGAGAGAAGTATGTTAAATTGATGAACAAGTCAGAGCTGATCTTGAGGAGTCGCCGGAGTCGGAAGCCTTTGCCTGTGGTTGAAGACGAGGATTTATGTGCATAGGAGATTGAATTCATTGTGCATGTAAAATATTGGACGGCAGTCTGGGTAGTTCTCTACTGCCGTTTTGCTGATGAAATGTTTTGTAATATGCTGCTCATAGCAGAGGTGATTGTGGATTCAGTGATGCTCAGATCGGCGACGAGTAAGCCATGACTGTCCGATATTGATTTCAGTGGTGTAGTCACTTGAGGTTTGTTTACTTGTAGAAATTGAACCGAAAAGTGAGTTCGTAAAAAATGAGTTTACGAAAACTAAATATAGAAAGTCATTTAGAAGTGACTTGTTTGATAGGTGAAAGTGATTTTTGGGAGTTCTTTTCTGATAAGTAAACAAGCCCTTGATGGCAAGGCATACCCTTCTTTTTTGCTCTACTTGAATTAGAAAGGATATCTTCTTTTCACCTTCACAACTCACTTCTTTTACTAAAATGTTACTTTCAGCTATGCAAAAAATTACTTTCAATCCATTGCTTCCTATAAAAAGTAATTCACTTTCAACAATATTAGTTATACTTAACTCATTACTAAAAACTAACACCCTAACAGTTTTGAGGATCCTGAATCCGTTGGCAAAGTAAACTAAAAAAATTTCAATCAGTTATTCATGTTCCACATTTTGCCCAGCCATCCATGATCCACCTTTCATGCGGAGGTTAATACCCGTTGAAGGAGATCCAGAGTACAAGAATTTTAGAAGCGACCACAGCAGTTCTTTCTCACGCAATGCCTGTGTTGACACAGGCGACTACATTCATGGCCGTGATTGACACAGTCTCCATGCACTCCGAAGACGAAGACTGCATAGCGAAAAGCTGCATCCGTATTCATGGACAGGCGATGCGGAGATGGTTGAAAAGTTCCACGGCTTTGCAGTAATCAAGATAGGGAACAAGGACCAGACACGACGGAATAGGTGTGGCGCCAGCATGTTGGCATACGAGCCCATGATGCCGAGCTCCGGTCACCGGAATAACGTGTTGGGGAGAGAGTGACCATTTGAAGCTGCGAAGGTGCTGCAGCTGGGATGTTGAGCAACTCACCACACAAATAGTGTATTCTTTTGAAGTATAGAAAAGATACGCATAGATATTGATTTACAGATGAACTTTTAAGGGATATTTAAAAGTGCTTATAAAGTAGATTTTTTTAAAACAAAAGGAATAAAAGTTTTTGAAAAATAATTTTTATTTTGTATCTTAAAAATAATAATATAAATTTTTTATATTTTTAAAAAATAAGCAATAATAAAATTGTTAGAATAACGGAGTTGAAAAACATTCCAAAACACCATCTACAAATAATAAGAGAGAAGGCGAACAAATTGAAGTAAAGAAGACAATCACAAAATCAACCAAGATGAACGCCACACAAACGAATCACACAACAATGAGTTAACATCAGTTCAATTGAATTCAAATTCAACAAAAACAACGCCAAAATTTATTCGAAGGAAATCAAAATTTTTTTGCTTGCCTCAGTAAAGTTTTGAGACAGCTTTTTTCAGCTTATGAAAGTATATACAGGCGAATTTACATCCTAGGATAAAAATTGTAACTAATAATATACAAGCTGAATACAGCAGTTGACGTGATGCAGTTAGTAGGACGGGTATTGATTCAGTCAGTGAGATTGAAGTAGAGTGGTTCTGAAAGATATTCAATGGCACTCATGAGGCCACTGGATAAGGAGGGTCCTTTGCTACAAGGAGTTAGTACCTAATAACCTTAGAGGATTCTCGATTGACATGCTTGGCGCAAAAGCTCTTTAAGGGATAGTGCCGCACTGTCCCTGCTCCTCCATGCCGTAGTATACAGTAAGTTTCTCAACATCTGTAAGAAAAGTAACCCATCAGACAAAATATATCATAGAACAAAAAAACTAATGGTTTTCATTCTATTTCCAGAATTGTGTTTGCATGACATTCTTATGTCAGAAGCAAAAACCAAGATCTCTACAAGTGAGTAAGAACATTTAATGTGCATCTATAGCACTCTCTACACGTGACTAAGAGAACACTAATGTGGATCAAGGTTTAGCATTTCCAACTATGAATAGGTAGTATGTTTATTTACTTCAAGGTTACTATGCTGTAGCAAGTTTTCTATATGATTTTGGAACTTTCAAAAGTTAAAAGATAAGAGTGGTTACCAGGAAACCTAGAGCTGTAAATTGATGTTCTCGGACCATTTAAATATATCAGAATAGACCTGATCGCCACCCAAATCTTCCCCAGCTGCTCCAGCTGCTACTCGTATTATGTCTTCAATCAAAGCAAAATTCCCCATAATATCAACATGTGCACCACTTTGGGTTCCCCGACCCTCCAACAAATTAGCTGGAGGTGCATGATCGTACTCTCTTATGTATGTCTTGATACCTGAAGGATTAAATCGAGTTTTCCCTCGCCACCCTCTTGCACACATGAACCCTGAACTTAGAACTGGGACAGTCTCATCCCCATTCGCCAAGTAAACACCCCCCTGCAAACAGCTTCCATCAGATCCACCATTAGCCGAGGTGTCAATCTGAAAGGGTATGTAGCACTCGGCTGAGGGAGAGAGTTTATAAATGTACGCTCTTTCAGTAGGGATTCCCACACCGTACAAAGAATAAATTTCCATATCAGAAGCATTTGGCAATCTGCAAGAAAAGGAAAAATTTAATATCTTTGAATCAAAGTGATGCAACGGTAATAGGAGTTTCGTCGGAAGAACAGTAAGCAAAAATCTGCTTTAAGATACAATCAACCTTGAATTTTAGTATTGCTGTCTAAGAGATTAGGATCTGATATTAAGGAAGAAACAAAAGCATGAGAACCTGAAAATAAGAGCAAAGCAACATCCCAAATGCATAGAAAAATGTGCTAGATATCCACATGCAAAGGCAAGAAATGATATGATACGCGCACATGTGCGCCCGCATGCATTTAAAAGTACTATCACTATATAAGTTTAGCTTGTTTAAAAAAAAAAAATCAATCGCTAGCAGGAATAAATAGCCAATTAGAAATTATAAACATTAATAAGTAATATCTCACGTTGTCTCCAAAGGATTAGACCAATATCTGTAGTGCTGATACTTGGGGTCATCTAAATTATCAGCTATTCCATATGAAAAATGAGCACTTCCACGTTGCATCATCTTAGGAGCAACATAACGAAGAAGATCCAAAATGGAGCCAGCAGTATATACTTTGTAATCAGCTACTGCTTTGAATCCTCCCCAATCCATTTCGTGGTATTCAGTCCAAACATCACGACATGAAGCATTAGAATGAGTAAAGTTACCTTTAACTGCACCCTGTATTTCATGTATCAAACATGATTACAAGTTTACAAAAGTACAATAAAGTGAATTTCTGATGCATAACTAATTAGTAAACACAGGAAAGAAAGTTCAGATGATGGCAGCAAAAGACTATTAACTGCATATAAGCTCGTCTGCAAAGGATATTTACCCTGAAATCTATCCTCTCAATCTTCGACGAATGCAATTCAGATTCATCCTTCCCAAAAGATATTATCCTCCCATAGTTGACTTGGTGTGACTGTGAATCAACAACCTTCTCCATCTGAGAAGATTGTACAAGATCTGAGTCAATATTCTTCTGCTTCTTAGAAGTGCAGCTATAGCCTTCTTCAGGTGACCAATCTATACCACCCCATATTGTATCGCCACCTTTCGGAATCATTGACATGGTTGAGTCCCATGTTCGAGTCATACGCATAAGGTGCCTCAAGGTTTGAAGACCAAGAAAGTCAGAATCCAATACCCCAGGAGCAATGGCCCTACCAAGAGGGCATCAGTCATTAATTTGGTTGGTTACGCTGAAGTAATTGCAGAAAATAATACATTCTCATTTTCTGTATAATATAATATGTATCTCTGTGTCTATACCCTATATGGTCTCACCTCAAAGTTTGAAAATTTCATGAAGTCTTACATGCAGTTCTCACAACTTCAAAATGGGTAGACATACAGATATTCGTATCAGAGGTGCGAAGAGCCGTCTTTGTCTTTTCAAACAATCATGCACACATTGCTCTTACTTGGCTCTTTTATAGAATGACCATACAAATGTCAGTGCAGTGGGGACAGACGTATGCTGGATTGTTAGTTATGCACTTGTGGTTGCATAAAGTCTATCGGTGCAATTGATGCTTACCTCTCATCTAAATGGCAAATCTCATGCAAATGATTATGAATCTATTCATATATTATACAATCAAGAATGAAACTGCTAAATTCATTTCTTGTTCCATGATTCAGACATCCATTTTCCAGACTAATGATATCTGCATATACATGTCATGCAATCAACCACATTTTGCAACTTTAGATATTTAAATTAATACTAGATCCCACAACTACCAGATAAGCAGAATCCAGTGCATATTGCTGAAAGTTATTTCAACATGTAGGTTAGAATGGGAAAAGTAGTGAATGCTAAATAACAACAAATGATCTACCTGGCAACAGCAACATCCTTGGCTTCAGCAGAGAAAAGGCCAGTAACAGCTTTTGGAACACCTAAGAAAGGTCCACCTATATTCATCACTGCTTTTATATGCCTGTGGCACCAGTCTGAACCCCCACCACCACCCATTGGAGCAGGAGCTTCAACCCACTTCATAAAGTGCAGAAAATAAAGTGCTCCCATGGAATGTGGAATTACTACAACTTTTTTTCCACCATTTGTAGCTACCATTAGTTCAATGTTACTTTTAATCCTGCTCAAAGTCTGATCTCTCACCTGCATAAATAAATTAATTCTTGTTTATGAACATAAGTACTTTAATTTCGAAGATCGACATAGAAATATTAAGAGTGAAGTGCAACAGCTTGATGTCCTGTTAAAATTTGAAAGGAAGAGAAATGCAGAAATAGCACTCTTTAGGTAGCAACTAAATGAAAAAGGCTACCTCAGTATTTTGGAAAGATATTCTCCAATCATAAGCAGCCATGTACATTGTTTTCTCTTCATATCCAATGCGTGCCAAATTAGCAATCAATACTGCCCAGACAAAATAACCGGGAGCGAAATAATCAGCTGCCACAAGTCCCGAAACGGGTCTGACCCTGACACCTGAAGGATCCAATCCAGTTTCATTGTCTAATGACATGTGCTCAACCCAGCATAAAGGTCTGAAAATTTCCCAGTAACAAACAGACAGAAATAAACCACCAAGCTTAAGATAAAGGATACCTAACATAGTAAATAGTGCCGCGGATTACAGAAAGTGAATCTATTAAAAACGAACTGCAACTCAACCCCACAGATTATGGACTGCATGCTTCATTTGTAACCAAAACACTCCTATCTTGTCAAAAACCCAGAAATCATTAAGAATCTGCAGCATCTTTGTCATTAATATAATTTCATGTGCTAGTAAACGGCTATTAGGAGAGTCTTTTATCATCTAGATTCCTTCCCAATATTTGTTCCAGACATTATAGAGGTGTAGACAATGAGGTAGGAATTCTTCAAAAATGACCATAAGGAAAAGATTGCAAAGGATTTTACTTAAGTACATTTCCAGTGGCTAGGCATGATCTTTTTTATCTTCTTAAAATCTATCTGTATATTCAAATGGCTATGCAGAAGGTTGGAGCAGTGGAAAAAAAATTCGCAAAGAAACTCGGGAAGACCTCTGGGTGGTAGAATATTAAAATAAAACGCTCCAACAAACTTTTGAGAACTAAGTTTGCTCTAATGCTAACTTTTATGACAGGTAAGTGCATTTTCAAAGTACACTATCTAATCTGTTCACCTAATGAACAGAACCTGGTTCCACCAACTATACCTCTACAAAATCAACTTTCATTCATTAGATAAAATTGCTGTTTCTCTTAAAATGTTGCAAGAGAAGACTATCAGCTCCTAACAAGAGTACAACCCTTGAAATGACGTTGTCTAGACCAGCTCAACTGTGATGCACCAAAAGTGATCCAATTCTGTTTTCAGCTAGGATTGGAATTGCATCAGAACAGAGGGACAAAGTAATCCTTCGTTGTAGAAAAACCTTTTCCACCAAGTCTATCCTCCTCCACCTAACATCAATATGCCCATGATTTGTCATTGTTTGTCAACAATCTACAGATCTTTCCAACAAAATCCTGCAATCATACCAAGCAGTTTTACGTATAGTTTCTCTCTCTACAAAATCCACCGATGCAGTTACTTAAAACTTCTATTCCCTGCAATTACCAGATGTAGGAGGGCATCAACTAAATCCATCTGATAATAATCACTTTCACCACTCAACAGCAAAGAGTTCACGCCACTTGGCATAAGGAAACAGTCACCCAGAGCAAATGGCTTCATCTTACGCAACAAAAACCAAATATTTCTGTCATAAACCCCTTATTAGAACTTCTCGCGCAGATCCACACCCATGGCAATATCTCACAGTTATGTGGGAGTCAAAATGCATGAATTAGTCCGAAAATTTTAAATTTTCAATCACAAACGTCATATAGACTTCCAAAGATTACATACCATTAGCATTCCAGCCACAAAATATGGAAAGTTTAACAAAGCGTTTTCAAATAAAAAAAGAATCGAACGAAACGTTTTGATTACCGTTTATAGAGTTCGCCGAACGTTCCACCCCAAAGCCGTTTACGAAACAAACCATCAGCACACTGGTGCCCTTCCCAGAGTTCCAAACCTCCAGTAACAATCCCTGGAACGAAGACAACGGGGTGCATCGCTCTCAACCCTTCTTTCCTCAACTTAAGCCCCGGGGGATCCGGCAAGGGTCCGGTAATCGCTTCTGTCACGTACTGCGGGATCGACGACGGCATCGTGTTGTACAGAAATAGCAAGATCCACCATAACGAGCATATGCAACCGATAAACCAGCAACAGTTGTCGAAACAACTACATCTGTTGTTGTTTTTGTTGTTGTTTTTCCTGTCGTTCCTTCTGTCTACTCTCTCTCCATCTCCGCCACCAACGACACGCTGGAGAGTAATCTGATCCTGATTGTGTTTGTCTTCAGATGGTTCAGCGCGGCGGCGGCGGAGCAAAACCATTGTCGGCGGTGAAGGAGAAGGAGAGAGAGAGAGCGGCGGGAGAAGAAGATGACTGGTGGCGGTTTTTTTTGTTTATATGTAAGGATGGAGAGAGATGGTAGGGCCCGTGATTAGAGAGCTGGTGACAGGTTGCACAAATAGAGGAGAATCCGCCACCTGGGTGTAAACTAGTGGGGCAAGTTTGCTGTGTGGTGTTATAGTGTACTGATTTTTGTTCTTTGTAATGAGGCAAGGTTACGGAAGTGTTTATGAAATAGAGCGTATTTAACGAGTGTATTAAAATAAAATTTTTAAGAAATAAATTTAAAAATTAAAATTAAAAATTAAAAATATTTAATAAAAAATAAAATTTTATATTAATTATATATTTATAGTAAGTTTTAATTTTGAATTTTTAAAAAAAAATTTATTGATAAAAATTTTATTTTAATTTTTGTATGTATTTAATATTAAAAATGAATTTAAGAGAAGTAGAGTTTGAGGTATTAGTAAACACGTTTAAAAAATATTTTTATTTTTTTAAAAATAAGTTTCTTTTTTTACTTTTAAAAAATAATAATAATATACAATAAAAAAGTTTTACTCTGTAAAATTTTTTTACATTTTTAAATAAATTTTATATACTTATAAAATATATATTAAAAAATATTAAATAAAAAAAAATTAAATAACAGCTTTTGAAAAACTAAACCAAACGCGCTCTGGGTGGACTTAAGAGTCTACTTATTATACTATAAACAAAATGTTTTTTCAAAAATTTTATTTTCAACTCAATTTTAAATTTTTAACAAAATTAAACAAAAATATAAACTTATTTTTAAATTTCACTTTTTACACTCATATTTCAGAACTAATAATTTATCTTTAATATTCACTTTAAATAATAAATAAATTAATAAATAAATAAAACTCATTTTTATCGATTATTTTTTAAGTAATTCATTTTTAAAATTCAATTTTTGGACTCCAATTTCAAGCAAAGAAAACATGCCTTGGTTTGATTGTAATAATTTAGAAAGTAAATGTTTGATAACTGAATTTTTTTATAAATTGGATTGAAAATTCAATATCTACATATCTTCTATTCTTTTAGCTTAAAAAAATTTATAAGTGAATTCGTTTCCATAATAAGATATATATATATAAATTAAAAAGTGAATTCTTTTTCAGAAAAATTAATATTCTAAAAAAGTGATACATTATGAAAGCTTTATATCATATTTGGAAGTACCGTATTTAATTTTTTTATTCCAAATGAGATGTTTTTTAATAATTTTTGTTAAACATTCTATATTTTTTTAATTTAGAAAATATAAAAAATTTTATTATACTTTTTTATGTAAAAAAATAAAATATTTTAAAATATTTTTTGTATAAAAAAGTTTTTTAATAAATGAGATGTTTTTTCCAAATAAGGAAAGTATAATTTTATAAAATTACAAGTGAATCCAAAGGTTCACTAAACGACAAAATAGAAAAACGACAAACATGAGCTATGGTTGGTTTACGTGAGACAAAGTTCATGTTGCGTGTTTGAAACGGAGCAGGAGATTTGAACTCTGCCGGCGGCGGACTGATCGAGAAATTTCTGAGCAAAATAATTGAAAATGTGAAATCTCGTACAAAATCTTAGTTCATTTATTATTTGATTACTACATTCTTGAATTTTTTTTATTTTCTATCTACAAACATATTTTACAGTATTTATTATTAATTATTAAAAATATTTATTGAATTTTATTTTAATAATTTCTATAATTTAAAATTGCTTAATAAGCTGAAAATATAGCTTAATTTATATGTTATATATAATTAAAACACCGTTTGACAATACCTTAATAATTTTTATTTTATATTTTTTTATAATATTCTATAAATTGTTTAAAAATTTTTAAAATATAAAAACTATAAAATATTATATTAATTTTTTTGCACCTAAAAATGTTCCCCAAATTCATTTCTATGTAATTTCAAAATAATGTTTTAAAAAACATTTTATTTAAATACTTCTAAAGATTTCTTAGATAAATTCTGTTAAAAAACAAAACACCTTCCTATTTTATTATTATTTAATTTTATTATAATTATTAGTAAAGATATAATAATCAGCTGATAGTTTTTAGTAGTAGAAAACTGGTGAAGGTAATAACAGTTTAAATCGAGCACCTGAACATTGAAAACAATTTTTTGTAGAAGGAGAAAGAAAGAAAAAGGTGAAGATAGTTTTTGTCTTGTTTATTATTTTTCGTACTTGAAAGTTTTGTGATCTGGATTTCAGAATCTGCTTTTGCTCTTATGTTATAATTAATTATCATTATTTCTTTTGGACAAAAGTAATCTAGAAAGTATTAAAGCTAAAACCTACAAGTGAGAAATTCATTTCAGAATCACTTTTACTGTTTGGTTTAGTTTATTAAAAAATAAATTTTTTCTTTTTCATTTTATATTTTTAATATATATTTTATAAGTTTTAAAAACTTTAATTTAAACTTTAAAAATTATAGAAAATTCTACATAATAAATTTTTTTTATTTAATATTTTTATTTTTTTAAAAAAATAAATAAATAACTAAAATAAAAATATTTTTAATTTAAAAATAATTTATTTTATAAGTACTTCGAATGCAATCTTTATCTCCTACTTTTAAAGCCCATTTTGTTTCACTACATTTCAAAAACCTTTCCTTTCATAATTTTTAATTAAAAAACTTTTTTATTTTATAATTTTAACAAACTTTTTATAATCTATTGTAAAATTTATTTAAATTTTACAATATATAAAAAATTCCATAAATAAAGTTATCATTATTTATTTTAAATTTTCTTAAATAAAAAATAATATTTATTTTTGAAATAAAATAAAAATAATATTCACTTCATAAATCTCTATTTCCACACGCCACCAAAAGTAATCGATCACTTTTGGGAGTGTTTGACGTTTTTCTAAAGTAAATTCTACAAAAGTTTATGCTGTGTTTAATTTGGTATTAAATTTACCTTTTTAAAAGTGAATATATAAATAATGAGTTTAATTTGTTACAAAGTGAGTTTTGTGATCATTTTATATTAAAAATTAGTTTAAAATTAAATTTTTCGTTTGAATTTTGAAATAAAATTTTGGCAGAAAAATTTAGTAAAAATTATTTTAGTTTAAAAGTGAGCTATAATGACAAGGCGCAGAACGATGATGGGCCTTGTGCCCACAAGTGCTTGGGCTGTGGTTTAACGGTAATATATGATTAGATTTTAAAAACGTACTTTTCAACTTTTTCAGTTTACACTTATTAATAAATTTTTAGAAAATAAAATTTATTTAAAATTTTAGAAAATATTAACAATTTTATTAATATTTACTATTATATTTTTTAAGTCAGTAAAGCTTTTTTTAAATAAAATCAAAATATTATTAGTTTCAAAAAAAATATTTCAAAAGACTCTTAAAAAACTTTTTAATTGTAGCAAATGCAGTCAGGGTGGGTTCTATTTAGAATAAATTATAAAAAGTAATACGCTTGTTTATTTTCTATAAATAATTTTAACGTAACTTTTTCAAACAAAAAATCACTTTCAGAGAATAATTTATTGTTTTTTTACAAATTGACAAATTTATTTTTCAAGTATTTATATTTTATAAATTTATGTTAGAAAACTCATTTTTAAACAAACAAAATACGGGATTTGAGAAAGTAAGTTTTAATAGAATAAATTACTGAAAATAATTTATTATAAAAAATATAAAAATCATTCAAAATGACTAGAAGTGATTTACATATTTTTAATATATTAACATTTTTTGTTTTATTTTTAATTAATATCAGATTAATCTATTTATTTTTGAATCCAACAAAAGTACTATAAAATCACTTATTCATTCCATAACTTGTAATGAAAAGGTTTTCTTAATAAGGTTTTGTTATTGATTGCTTCTCATGCCATTAATTATTTTTATTTCTTTTTCTTTGTAGAAGAAAATGTTATATTAACCCTCTCTTAAGTTGTTGCTTATCAAACTCATTATCTATTTCCAATAAATATTTCACTTTCCAGTATATTTTTTATAATATTTTAAAATATTTCACAAAATTTAAATATAAATAAATTATATCTCATAAGTATTTCTTTTTTATAATTTTTATTTTCTAAAAAACTCTAAAATAAAAACTAAATTCAAAATATTTCATAAAAATTAAAAATTTATATTAATTTTGTTAATAGTAAGTTTAATTTAAAAAAATTTATAGAAAAACTGATTTTAAATTATTTATTTATTTTATATAAAAAAAAATTTTAAAAATGGAGTTATTAAGAAATTTTAAATAATTTATGCATGTTTTTGGTAGAGTAATTAAGAAATAGAATTTAAAATAGTAAGTAAGCATGTTGAAACTTATGTGTATTAATTTTTAGCTTCTTAATAAAGATAAGCATATTAGTATAAATATATAAAAGAGCAGTTAAAATATGTAATAACATTTTCTGAATTTTCAAAAAAGGTTAAAACATTAGAGTGAACTTCTGTAAATTAAATTTGTAAAAAATAAGTAGAAACTAAGTTTGTAAGAATATTTATAAAAATAATTATAAAGAATAGCACATGTAAATTTTTGACCTTATAATAAAAAATATTATAATGTTTTAAAAATATTTTAGAGAAAAATTTTATCATGTTTAATTTATATTATTTTCAAAATTTTAAAAATTATAATATTTTAAAAAGTTCATAAAAAATTTTAAATGAAATGAAATGCATTGCTAGCGATGAAAATGAGTTGGGCTAAACGAGTTGACTCGCGGTCGGACAAATGGCCTATCAATATTGATAAAATCATATCGATATGGTCCGATTGATCAGACAGTATTGAGCCGACATCATCTGCCCAACAAATAACCTGTCATCTCAATTACTTATAAATTGACTGATAATATTGAACGATCAATACTAATAATTGATCTGATCAGTATTAGTAGTTGATCAGTCAACATAGAATAAAAAATTTTCTTTAAAGAAATATAATAACAAAGATCATACTGACGTTATAATGATATTATGATGACATCATTATACTCATTGAGTTTTTATTTATTATTAAAAAAATAAAAATAAATAAATAAATAGAATTGAATAAAAAAATATTTGGTTGGATAGATTGATCTGACCCAATTTGCTCATTTGAGTGGCCCGTTTTTGTACGCACCCCTAAACGTCCTCTAGGCTCTATATATCTCAATGCCACATTTCAGCCTAAAAAGTTAGTCAAAGATATAGCAAAAGCCGAAATTAATGAATAAGCTTATAACTTATTATAAGTTGTTGTGGGGACTAAAAATATTAACACCTTCCATGTGAAATACAGAGAAGCAAAAGATTAAACATATTTGAGTTCACTTATAGCTTCTGCATTCAATGCGGCTTAAACACAATCCCTGCAACTTTTCCATGTGAAATAGATTTACATACAGTGCGGTTCCTTTTCTCTTATGTACTTTAAGTATTTTAAAATAGAATATTTTTAAAATAAAAAATATTTTTATTTTTTATCAAAAAAATTAATAAAATTATTAATTATTAAAAGTACATTAAAAAATATAAATTAAAAAATTAAAAAATTAATTTTAAAATAAGTAATGCCAAACGCATTTATTAATAACTTCTCGACAAACTTCAGCAAATTTCCTTTAAACATTGAATATGTTTGTCCAATAATTAAAGTTATATTTTTGAAAACTTATAATATATTAAAGTAGAATTTGTTGTAAAAGTAAAAGTAAAATTTAAATAAGATAAGTAGAGTAATTTTGAAATAGAATTTTTTTTAAATAAATAAAATTTTTATTTTTTTAAAAACAAGCTTTATTTTTTATATTTTTTAAATTTTTAAATAAAATTTCTAAATATTTATAAAATATTAAAATATGAAATAAAAATTAAAAAGTTATTTTTATAAAAAATAATGCAAACGCCGTGCCCAATCAAACTTATAAGTGAAAAAATAAAATTTTATGGTAATTGAAATATCTCTTAATTTAAAATATACAAGAAAGAACGTAACGTTAAATATTATATTCAAATAAAAATATGAGTAGTCAAATTAAAAATGAGTGATTAGTCAATGGTCAAGGTCCCATTCTCCTTGTTTTAAGGAACAAAGAAAACAAAAAAACCAAAACTTTAATGTTTTTAAAATTAATATTTAACTTAAAAGCTGGATAATGATGATTTTAAGCGGCCATTAAAGATGCTTAAGCAAAACCTGATAATCAGCTTTTTTTTAATTATTAACATGCAGATTGATGTGTGACGTAAATATTCTAGCATAACGAAAAAAACAAGAAAAGCTTGTTAATTAATTCAAAACTTTGTTATTTATTTGCTCACAATTTAAAATAAAACTATAATTTAAATTTTTGAATAAATTAAAATAAATTTATAAGCATAAATATAAAAGGTCACAAAAAGTAAATTTTTTTGCAGTAGAAATTACTTTCGAGTTATTTAAAATAAATATTTTAAAATAAATGTTAGAGTTAAATTTAATAAAAAAGAAATTTAATACAAAAGTAAAATTAAAGTTTACAATATTTTAGTAAAACACATAAAATAATACATCAAAATATAGAGAGAGAATAAGTGAAGTTTTTTACTATTACATATATAGTAAAAAAAATTAAAGTAATGAATAATTGGTTAATTGATTAATAATGTAATTAAGAAGGGAATCTGGTCACTGTACCCGGTAATCTTACCGACAATTGAAATTAAATCCCGCGCTCCTTATGGTGATATCACGTTGCTCTTTAATAAAACTTCTACAAAAAGACCACTAATTAACTAGTTTGCATTCAGCAAACCGATTTCACTAATTTTATATAATAGCTAAAAATATGAATATGAATATATTTCGAACAAACAAATCATTTCGAAAGTTTCACTATTACAAATTACCCAAAAGTTTTACAATTTAACAAATTAGAATCCCTATTTTATAAGACATCATCTCTCAACATTACAACCTTATATTGCAAAATATTGATTATAATGACCTATATTGAAAGAATCTCATCTCATTAAAAATACAAAATTACTTTTTTGTAGAAGAATATTTCAATATATATAATTTTCAATCTCTATAAAATCGCTCTCTTAAGTCTCACTCATTCTCTTTAGCTCAGCTCATCAACCTCAACAAGCTCCCCAATCGCTCTCTCTCTCTCTCTCTCTCCATTGATTAATAAACAAACAAAACACATTGCAACCAAATCAAATCGAAATTTTCAGTTCCATACATTTAATTTTTCTCCAAATCAGTTCTCTGAAGTATATGCTGGAAATTTGTTAACTTGATTTGATTCTTGAGCAACTTTGTTGATTTGATTTGATTTGGTTCGATTTAATTTGGGAATGTTGACCTGTATTGCTTGCTCGAAGCTCGGCGGCGGAACAAACGACGCCGGAACACTGCACCACCCAGTAGCTGGTGATGACGATGATGATGACGTCATTGGTGGTGGGGGTGGTGGAGAAACTACTCCGAGTACTCGTCTGGCTATCAAAGCTCTTACTGCTCAGGTTTGTTACTTTGCTCAGTTTGAAAAGTAAAAACGAAAGACTTTTGTTGAAAATGTTTGTTGTTAAAGTTTGAGGGGTTTAGATTTGACTGATGGTATCGCTGTTATTGGGATTTTTCTTTTTCTTGCGAATTTTTTATTATTGAAAATGTTGGTAGTTAGATTTGAGGGTGTTTAGACTTTGAGTGTTTCGTTGCTATGGAAAAAAAAGGTAAAGATTTGGTTTTTATCTGCAGGTTCTTGACTTCAGATTAGAAAACTGTTGGTTAAATTTTAACTAGTTTAAGTGAAATTATTGAAAATGTTGGTAGTTTGAGTTTGAAGGGTTTAGATTTTGAATGATTCCGTTGTTATGGGAAAAAACATGTAAAGATTTGATTTTTACCTGCGAATTCTCAAGTTGAGATTACAATAATGCTATGTTCGTTAAAGTTTTAAGTAATTGAATTATTTTAAATGCTGGTTATTTATTAAATATGTTGGTTAATCTAGTTGGGTTACTTGTTAGAAGGGTTTAGATATTTCGAAAAATTTGCTGCTACAGAAAAGAGTTCACGGTTGGATTTTTATCAGAGCATTGAAGTAATATTTAGAGTTGAGAAAGTGGATCTGAACCATCTTAAACGCTTCAGTTTCCCTGTAAACAACTTCAAGAGTCATGGATTGCAGATTGCAATTAGAGGCAATCTTGTTTGATTTCAAGAGCATAGTGTTCACCTTCTTACTCCATTAAATCATTTCGGAATCTTCTTTAGGTGCTTCTCAAATTTGTTCATTCTGAACTATATTTTTGAACTTCAGCATGCGTAGCAGTTTGGAATTTCTATTGAGATCTTCTTTGAGAGATATGTTCCTTTTATTGTTTTAAAATTACTTTTATTAAAGAATGATAAGGTATATGTAACATTTATTTTTCTTTTTTCTAGACTGGTAATTAAGTGAGTAGCTTTATTGGACATTTTAGTTAGAAAATCCTTTAAATTTTGGGTTGTGTTAATCTAACTTGAATTTCTACTCTTTAATGGTTTGTTTCATTTTTTCTCATGAGGATGGTAATGGTAGTTAATGAGGTTTGAGGAGGAAAATATGAGTTTCTTGTTTGAGAAAGATTTTTGTTAAACTTCTTTAGTTTATAATAAAAGATAGCGTATAACGCTAATTTATTTTTGGGAGTAGAGGCTAGGGCAAGGTTGCTGGTTGTAATATATGAATATTGAAGCTTTAAATAGATGAAAAGCAAAAGTTATTTTTTATCGGTAATAATTATATTTTACTATGGTTCTTTGATTTCCAATAAATAGAAGTAGTAATAACCTAGTAATTGTATATGCTCTCATATGTCCTTAATGTATATGGTAAATTTAGTTGTTCATGACATAATTAATATTTGTTAGTTTTTATTATAATTCCTTTTAGTGTCTTTGAAAAGTTTATGACAAGTGGCATGTTGTGTTGAATTTGGCTTATTTTACTAAAATAATAACAATCTTTGCATATCTTTTTCGTTACAGATTAAGGATATGGCTTTAAAGGCATCAGGTGCTTACCGCCATTGCAAGCCCTGTGCCGGTGCAGCATCAAATGGTCACCACCATCACCGTAGGCACTATACTGACTCTGAAGCTGGATTATCAGGTTCAGACCGGTTCTGCTACTCCTACCGCCGTGCTGCGGCAGCTCTGGGGAGTGGGAGTTCCACGCCAGCGATTGCACGCGGAGGAATGGCAGCAGTATCTAGTGGTGATGCCACGCCAGCAATGTCAGTGAGTGGTCGTACCGAAACAGCCTCATCGGTATTTGTGGTGGATGAAGAAGAGGAGCCACGAGAGTGGGTGGCACAGGTGGAGCCTGGAGTACTCATCACGTTCATCTCTCTCCCTCACGGCGGCAATGACCTCAAACGCATCCGTTTTAGGTAAGGGCGTTTTTTCGATTTGCTGACTTTTCAGACCAATTAGCCTGTCCAACTCAAAACTGTGGCAGTGATGTGCAGACTGTACTATCTTTTGTTGTTTCCCCTTTGTTTATTCCTTTGGCCTTAATGGATAGAAAGATGAGCAATGCTGTTCTCCTGAATTCAGTCCTGAATTAGGTTTCTGATAAGTTGATATTCATGTCAAAATGTAAGCACTCGCTCTTAATCTGTGACTGAATTTAGGGTACCTAGCATGAAAGTGGTATGTTTCCTTGGTAGATGAAAACGATGATCATTCCAATTAGAAAGACAAAACTATGTTTTCTGCCATTATGTTCTGAGTGTATGAGGTAGTGCGCAACACTGATTTTGGTCATGGTATTGGTAATTCTTTTACCATTTATAGTTGGACTGGATTAGACTGGCATGTCAAGTCAAAAATTTTAACTTCTCAATGGTGTATACTTTCTCATGTTGACATTAAAACCAAACGCTATGACAACAATACTTGATGTAGTCGGTATGGATGGTTTGCCCCCAAGCTGAGTAAATCCAACTACTGGGTTTATGGTCAAGCTTTGTATTACTGCTTTAGGATATTTACTATGTTGCATCTAGGTTTTGACAAAAGTTGTGACCTACAGTCGAGTGTGTGACATGCTCTGACCGACGCATAGATGATCTTAATACTCCTCATGCCGATGTTAACTGCACTCATATCTCTTTGTTTAACCAGTAATTCGGATGATGACATTGGTGAGGTAATTGTAAGCATGGTAATACTACAATTAGTAATAATTAGATGCTGGTCAGTCCCATTGGATCATTGCAATAGATAGGCCAGCGGTGTAGATTTGTAGTCTTCTCAACATTTTACTTGTTTGAAGTCCAAGAATGGGTTGTTTATTTATTTATTTTTTTTTGCTAGTGATGCATTTCGCATTAACTGGCTGTAGCTTGAATTAACTACTGCCTGAGGTAATATTAAGCCTGTGATTCCCCTCTTTTCTAGCCGTCAGATGTTCAACAAATGGCAAGCTCAAAGATGGTGGGCTGAAAATTATGACAGGGTCATGGAACTCTACAATGTTCAGCGGTTTAATAGGCAAGCTGTTCCCCTCCCCACACCTCCAAGATCTGAGGATGAGGTGAACTATTTCATGGTTATTTGTCATTCAGAAGTCTGTTGTCCTTTATGTTTTGTATGATTGTTTTTGATTGCCTAACAAATGGCATCATGCGCTAGAATTCAAAGATGGAGTCAGCTGAGGACAGCCCAGTGACACCACCACTAAGCAGGGAGCAGCTTCCTTGCCACTTGCATCGGCGCATGAATGGTGGAAGTATCGGCTATTCATCATCTGACTCTCTGGACTGTCATTGTAGCCACTCACATCACCACCATCATAATGGTAGGCATTATTATGACTCTGGTGTTCTTGCATCAACCCCAAAACTGTCAAGCATTAGTGGTGCCAAGACAGAGACATCATCGATGGATGCATCTGCAAGGACAAGCTCATCACCAGAGGAAGAGGAGATGGATCAATCAGGAGAGCTCTCTGTCAGCAATGCTAGTGAGCAAGAAACTGAGTGGGTAGAGCAAGATGAACCAGGAGTCTATATCACCATCCGTGCTCTCCCTGGTGGTATTAGGGAGCTACGGCGTGTTAGGTTCAGGTGAGCATTGGTTCTTTATTCCAGTGAATTGGTTTCGTTCCCCTTTATTTGATATCCTAATACATGGTATGATTATTTTGGATCTCCTTTTATGGCCTTTTGAGACAGTTTTAGGATCAAGTTATTAACGCTTGTTTGGTTTGAGACCCTTTCTCAATTAAAAGGGTCTTAGTAATCCATAACCTTTGATGCACTAGAAAAGAAATTTTAGCGTGAATACAATACAAATGTGTGTAGAGAAAAGATGACATAGCAAACTCCTCACAAGATGAGATAGGATGTCATGGCTAGAAGTATCGTATTTATGCCAAACTTTTACGTTTAGAAGTCATCGAGGACAAATTTTCTTTAAACTGCTGCAAGTCTATATGATGGTAGTTAGCACTCTTAGCCTCTACTGCCTGATAGGATTCCTGCGTGGAGCTTAGCCAAGTTTTAACTAGTTCGACATACTCAGATTTTGCTAAAGCCTATAAATGCCAGTGATAAGCTTGCACGTCATTTTATTCTTATCTGTCAGTCCACAAGAAGACTGTTGGAAGAGTCTGCTAATGGCTTAAGTATTTGAGTTTTATCTTTGATGAACTAATGGCAAATAAACTTATATCAAGTTCTTTATATGATTTGTTTTGTTAGTCAATTAATCACAAACTATAGTGGGTTTTCTGCATAGCATAATTATATAGGCTTTTCAACAGTTGATTTAAACCTTGACAGTGCTGTTTTATATTTAATTAACGGTCACTACAGTTTACCTTCAGCTTTAAGTATCAAACATCTGATGAGGTGAAAAGTTATAGAATTCTTCTTATAGATGGATTAAACTAGGTAACGCATGTCAAGTCTTAGGAAGTCCTATGTCAGTCATCCAATCTGTTATAGTTCTGTCTTCCAGCTCAGTCTTGTCTACCATTTTAACATTTGCCGGATAAAACTTTTTGCAGCCGAGAAAGATTTGGCGAGACGCATGCAAGGTTATGGTGGGAGGAGAACCATGCCAGGATACACCAGCAATACCTTTAAAAGATACAAACATATGCTCACATACGGAATTTAGTTTTGACATTCAAAACCTTGAAGAAGCTGGCATCTTGGTCGTTCTCTTCCCAGAACCAAGATTGAAGGTGACATTTGACACTAAAACAACCTCCAGAAAACGGGAACAAACCTAAACTTGCTAACCCATCTCATATGCTGCTTTGCTAGTTACTCTTTCGCCGAAACTGTCAGGTGTCACGCAAGCTGGAAAATTGTTGGATGAGCTTTTAAATTGGTTTCCAATTTCTTGTGTATTATTATTATTTTTTTTTTGACTGCTGAATTTGCTCCTGTTTGTGTTTACCTGGGTGTGCTATTTCTATAGGCTCCAAAACTCCTAGAAGGACATTGTATAGAATTGAGTGGTTGCTGGTAGTCTGCTACTTATACAATATGAAAATTTTGAAAGTATTTATAAAATTAAGTTTTTTTAAAAACGAATAATATTTTTATTTTTTTCAAATAATGAGTTTTGTTTTTTTAACTTAAAATTGAAAATAAATAATGACAAATTTATTTTAATTTTAAATAAAATTTGTAAACTATTATAAAAGATATATGTAAGAGTTTTTTTAACCAAAAGATAAGTTTTAAATAAATTTTTATTTTGATAATAACTTTTAATAACTCATATTTTTATTTTACAATTGTTACATCTATGTCAGATCCTTACTCATTGTTTTATCAATGAACTCTAATAAAAAAGACGTAACATACCGTGAAACGTTTTTATTTTTATATAGAGAACGTTTAGAAGGATTTATAACTAAAATTTTTTTAAATAAAAAATATATAAACTTTTTTCTAAAAATTAGCTTAATTTCTTTGAATATGAAAACATTAAATATACATATTTCTGAACAACATATAATATATTATTTAAATAAAATAGAGTTAAGAATGTTCATCGAAAAAGGTCCACATAAAAATTGATGACCAATAAAATCGAAATTATCAAAATTCCAATTTAGGAGAGAGGGACCAAAACCGAACTCTTAATCAATCAAATTTTAATTTCAACTCCATAACATAAACGAGCCAAAAATCTTCCAATTCTTTTCTCAAAACCCTCAACCGCGCCCTTTCTTCTTCTTCCTTTTCGATTCCATTGGATCGCTGCCGCCGCCACGGCCGCCGACAATATCTCCAACTGACTAGGGTTTCCGTAGAAGTTGTTGTTGTAGAAGGGGAGTAATGGTTGCGGAAGTGCAGCAGCAGCAGCAGCAGCAGGGGTTGTTAGGGAAGGGAGGTGATGGAGGAGTGATTTCGGAGAAAGTGAAGAATACGATTCAATCGATAAAGGAGATCGTAGGGAATCACTCAGACGCTGACATCTACGCCGCGCTCAAGGATTCTGATATGGATCCGAACGAAACTGCTCAGAAATTGCTCAACCAAGGTTTTTTGTTACTGTATTAATTGAGCTATTTTATGTCGAACTTGTCAAAATTTTTATTTTAAAATTTCTGTGGTTTAGATAAATTTGAATTGGAACCTAACGTGAAGGCTTAGAAATTGCGGAAGCAAAGGTTTTACGCTTTAGTTAATTCGCTGAGCTATGCCTCTTTGTATTTCATTTGGTTATTTTGTCAAATTTTAGGGTTTAAGATAACTTTGTCACTAGATCATAACGTGAGTACGAGACAGCTAAGAAATTGCTCGACCGATTTTCTTTTAGTTAATTCGCTAATTTCAGCTAATTGCTTCAATCTATTTTTGTTTTTGTTGATTATTTAGTGGTTTATGTGATCGATTTGTAATGGATCCTAATGTGAAAGAGAAATTGCTCACAAGGTTGGTTTTCTTTTTTTGCTTTAGTTTGAGCTAATGTTTGAATCTGTTTTTGTTTTGTGCCAATTTTCTCAGAGTCTTAGGCCTAAAAAATGCTTTCTTTTATTTTACAAAATAGGCAAGGCTGACAAGTTAAGGACATCTTTTAAATACAAGGCTTAAAAAACATGCTGTAAACAATAGTTGTATAATGCAAAGATAAGGAAAGTTAATGCCATAAAGCCGAGGATGTCTTTGGAAAATAGAAAACGCTAAAATGTGATAAAGAAATACACACCAGCAACTCACAATTTTGTGATAAGGTAGCTCAAATTTGAGAGGCATTTAACTCTGCTTTGACAATTGGATTGCACGACCTTTTGTCTGACAATTGGATATTTTGCTTGGATGTTTGTTTGACATTGTTTAGAAAGCTAGCAAGTCATTGGTTTTGATTAGGATGGTTTCTACCTTCGATTTGTTTTCATGCAGTAATGCAGATACAACATATTTACAATGTTTCAGCGGCTTTGATAAAAGCTAGAATGAATTTATCCTTTCAAAATTTGGTGTCATATTTTTGTCAATTAAGAAACTATTTCTTGGTTTTCATGGAATTTGATATCATGAATGATCTTTTCTTTTCCGGTTTGATTCACTTCCCTTTATGCTATATCATGTGTGAGTTCTGATTGTATGTGCAATTTCTTGCTGTAAACCTTATCAGATCCATACCATGAAGTGAAGAGGAGAAGGGACAGGAAGAAAGAGGTAGGTTTTCATCTTCATTTGCAGGTAGATTTCCCAGCAGTCTATGTTTTTTCCATGTGTTCACTTACTACTTTTGTGAATAATTCTTATTTCCATGTCGTTTATAATCTCTTAATTCTTTTTTGCTTTCTATTATCATGTCTCACTTGCTCACTATCTCAACAGCCGCAAAACTTTGGTCCAAAGAATATGGCTGATGCTCGACATGTTGATCATAATGTACAAAACACAAGATCTTTCACGCAATGGGATAGAAATGCCAGGAGAAGTGTTCACCAGAGGAACTCATCATCTGGTAATAAAGATTTTTCCATTTAATATGTCATGAAAATTGTTGTATTAATTTTGGCGTCGGTTCCTTTCTGTATATGTCATATTCCCCACCTTATATCAATAACTTAACCGTGTAGAACTCCAAATCCCTGTATAATAGTATGTAAAATGTCAGATCGAGCCCTTCTCTTTCATTTATGCCCTCTATGTCATTATGATTCTGCTGGATCGTTATGGCAGATACAGGGATCAGCCAACAATTTCGTGTAGTGAGGGATAACAGACACATTCGAAGTACCAATAAGGACACTGAGTCAGATGTATCTCAGCGTCCAACTACAAGTAATGAAGATTGTGCAACAAATGTCCAACAGAAGAGGTATGATCAACTTGACTTTTGTAATTGTGTATGCTTATTTCTTTTTGTAATGTTGACATTCTGAAACCATTTGTCTTTTCTTTAACTTAATATTGCATTGTCATGCTGATCCATGTTTCAAAGCTTGATCTTTATTGACTTGTCTACATACTTTAAACGAGCTTTTCTGGTATAAAGGATTAGTAAACATGCCTGTCAGACGGTTCCACATGGTTTTTTAAAGGTCTCCATGTAGGTTCTACTTTGGAAAATATCATGATCTAAGTTCAAAGTTCTACATGTTTGGGCTTGGAGAATTTAAATTCATGTGTATAAGTGTTATCTGTTCTTCTTTATAGATTGAGAATTGCGACTGCCGCATTCTATATATGGCTTATACTTAATTCTTTAATCTCCTCATTGTTAAGACAATGTTACCAACTGGCTATGTGTGATGTACAGTGCATATACCTTTTTTCTCTCTTTCAATTTTTAGCTTGGAATCAGGAAAATACCTGTGTTCTACATTTTCCTATTATCTGCCCAGATAAGAAGTACATAAGCTCATCATTTTCAATTTTTCTAATCTGTGTCATTTCTTCATCCTTTTACATTGAGGCTGTAGTTTGTGCGCTTGCTTTATGTTACTTATCATTGTTTTCTTTATGCAGCACCAGTGAAATTCCAAATGCTCACAAGCAGTCCTCAAGTAAAATTTCAGAGGTGCATAAGCCAGGTAGCGAGGGTCTTCATCATTCTTGCACTGTTCATGCCAAAGAAACACACTCCCAGAGTAGTCATAACACTATGTTGTCTGCAGAGATGAAGTCAGGCTCATCAAACACAAATTCAAAAGCACGGAAGGATGCTCATGTCTTTTCTCAGCCCTGTACAGCATCTGTCAACACAAACTCTGATGTTGGGGTCTGCTCTTCATCTACAGATCCCATTCATGTTCCTACCACGGGTCCTAGATCTGCCGGAACAGCTGGGGCTATTCGGCGTGAAGTAGGTGTTGTTGGAGTCCGGAGACATTCCTCTACTCACCAAACAGTGCAGCAATCTACTGACGTGCCATCATCAGCAGACTCATCTAGACAGCCGTCTGTGGCAGCTAAAAGCGGCCAACTTAATCAAGCACCTGGTTCTGAGACCGCATTGTCTAACAGATCATATTCCAACTATACTAACAGAAAGCACCAGCAGCCTGTAGGTCATCAGAAAGGTTAGTAATATGTTAGTTACTGCTATAGGCAATTCTCACTATGCACTGCTTAGGCTCATCTTTAAAAATACTTGTATGTAGGCTTATCTTTCATATTTATATGTCCTAATATGCATTTTAATGTTATCTACTAGTCTTTATTGCTTTCTTTCTCGGTTAGTGGAGAAAAGCATACATAGTTCAATAATGTGTGTACTGTTCTACTAGCATTAATTTCTAAAAGGGCACCTGGATCTTTCAGCTGTGCAGTCCAACATGGAGTGGAAGCCAAAATCAAGTCAAAAGCAGAATACTAGTAGTAGCCCTGCTGCTGTTGTAGCAGAGTCAGGTCCACCTATAGCTGCTGTTGACAGTGCTGTTGCTGCACAGATAGGCGACATGAATGGACTTTCTGAAAAGATTTCTGAAGTTAGTGCTTCTGAAAATCTGCATGTAGTCATACCACATCATCTTCGTGTGCCGGAGTCTGAGCGTGCAGGATTGATGTTTGGCAGTTTTGGGAATGAACCTGTCTCTACTAAGATCTCAGAGTCTCTTCACTTGCATGAAAATGCCGCCGAATCCAGTGATGAACTTTCAGGAAGGTCTGCAGCCTTTTAAACCCTTCAGTTACTTTGTCATTTTAACATTTTATACATTTCTTGTGATTATACTAGTTGCCTTTCAAATGTTGCTTGACACATTTTAAACCATAAAGATGTCTTCTTTAGAAATATGGTCCCTAGAGTTTTTTATATGTTTGTTTGGTGAATCAATTGAATGGAAAATTTGAGCTTGCTTTTATTGCGGCAGCCAACCTGAGTCAGTTCCACTAGGTTTAAGTGAGGATGTTTCTGCTGACCAAGGTCTTGTGGAATCCAAAGCTAGAGGTGTACGATCTGACTCCCCAACATCAGCTACAGAATATGAACTACTAGCTCCTGGAAGTACGGAGTCCCCCAACCATCACATTGAGAATTATCCAGATATTGGTTTGGTACAAAGCCGTAGCTCTCCATATGATTCAAGAGATACCCAGCATTTACAAGGTTCCCCGAGCCTGCCACATTTCTCAGTAAGCTGAACTGTCATCTTTCAAGCTTAAAGTTTTCAGTATTTGTATCACAACATTCATTGAAGGAAACCTTTCTCGTGTCATCTGTGTTATCTAATGTTGTAGACTTCTCAACTAATTGCCTTTTCCTTGTGTATGTATTGCAAGCAGGCCTATGATAACCAAGAAGATGTTGCTTTCTGTGGAACAGCTATAGAAGATAATATCCATAGTCAAGGATTTTCATCACAGACTGAGGTAGTCTACTTTAGTTATAACCTTTTAGACTCTTCCTATACACGGTGCATGATTACTTTAATCTTTCTAGCAATTATCCCCGTCCATTACATGTTGACTATTATGTATGAAAGTTTGGCGGAAAAGGACCTGCTGGGTCCCAACTAATGTCAGAATTCATTGCCCACATCTGTGCTATTTGTTTGAAATTTGAAATTCTGTGCAACAGGCAAAGATTTGACATGAGTTTCTGCAATATGTCTTGGTTGCAGGCTATCAGTTCTGATATAGCCAACAGCAGTCCATCATCCACTGCTGCCATGATGCAGCAGCAGCAACCAGTGCAACACCAGCAACAGGCTATGGCACAGCTTTATCCCCAAGTTCACATTCCTCACTTCCCGAATTTTGTTCCATATCGCCACATCTTCTCTCCCGTCTATATGCCTCCAATGGCTGTTCCCAACTATTCTAACAACCAAGCTTACCCACATCCCTCAAGTGCAAACAGCTATGTGCTTATGCCTGGTGGAAGTTCGCATATCCCTTCTGGTGGAATGAAATATGCGGCCTCGCAGTATAAGCCAATGCCTGCTGGTAGCCCAACTGCATATGGTAGTTATGGTAATCCTGCTGCTTTTGCTGTTGGGCCACCAGGTACAAGTATTGGTGGTGCTACTACTCTTGAGGATGTTAGCAGAATCAAGTACAAAGATAACAATCTTTACGTCCATAACCCTCAGGTATGTCTTGTACTACATTCTTCATTAAAATTACTTTTTCATTCAACTTTAGGCTAAGAGCAGCATATAGGTTTTCCTTTCATTCGCTTTCTTTTTTTGAGAAGAATATTATATTCTTAAAGAATTTGATTGAAGCTAATATAGTAACACAGTACACATCTGTATGCTTTATGTATAACAGTTTGATTGAACTTCTTTTAAACTTAAAAAATCCTCAGCTAAGAGGAGGTGTGCATTCTTGCAGTAATGTTGTATTACTGCTCTTCTTTTGTAGAGGTTAGGCAATGGTGGTCAGGGGGCTTGTGCTTGTGCTTGATATTTATTCATGAAAGTTTAAACATGTAAAGTACTTTTTGTGGACATAGTTGGAGAAAAAGTCTCTGGTTTATTTGAAATTATGCCCAACCTATGAGATTTAATATTGTACCGCTGAGTTCATGCTTGAGATTTTATGATTTTTACTAACAATTTGGTTTAACTATATATTGGATTTGATCAGAATTTCGCATCTCTTGGCAGGCCGATGCATCTGACGTCTGGATTCAAGCTCAAAGGGAGATTCCTAGTCTGCAATCGCCACCATTCTACAATTTATCGGGCCAGACGCCCCATGCAGCGTTTGTACCTGCCCATGCCGGCCATGCGTCTTTCAGTGCAGCAGCTCAGCCTTCTCCTGTACAATACCAGAGCTTGTACCATCCACCGCAACCCACCTCCATCACTAATCCGCACCATATAGTCCATCAGCAGGTTCCAGCTGCTATCGGTGGTAATGTCGGCGTTGGTGTGGCAGCTCCTGGGGCTCAGGTCGGGACCTATCAACAACCACAGCTAGGTCATCTTAACTGGTCTCCCAACTTTTGAAAAAACGAGCCGGTTTGGATTTTCACCTAATGTTATCGTGGTGGATAGGTTTGATGTGTTGATATTTGTTCCTTGTGTTTATTTGTAACAGACATCAACAAACTTATAAAGCCATGCTCTCTTCCCTCGTTATCTCAAGCTAATTTGATTTTTTGAGCAATCGCTCAAAGTTTTGCTTAATCAAAACTACTCAAATGCTTCACTTGTTTTTATTTTTTGCCTCTTTTAAGCAGTAACTTAGCTTCTTCTGATGGTGATCGTACAGCAAAGCCTGCAGCAGGCAAGGATTCAAGAACCTTCATACTTCTTTATCTCGAGGTACCAATTCAATATTTCAATGTTGTGTTTTTCTGAAAATTTTTCTTCTATTTGCATATAAGAAGTCACACTTTTAATCTTTATTTGTTCAATTTAGAGTTACAAATTGCTTTGTTCAATGAACTATTTCGATTATTTTGTTGATCTAAATAACATAACAGGAACTAGAAAGAGTATATATTATCTAAATTGTTTTACAAATTTTTATTAAAAAATTTGCATATATAGTAATTGAATGACGTATAGTTTTATCTGTATTTTTCAAATTTAAAAAATATTTTAAAAGATTGTGTAATTTTTTGAATTTGAAAATCTAACAAAATACCTAAAACATGAAAATAAATCGAAGATAAGAACATTTAGATATAGAAAAAATGAAATAATCATTAAAAAACAAAAACTCTTTGTACTTATTGGAATCTTGTTGAATTGATTAAAAAATAATTCAGCCCTTTTAGTCATGTAAAATTGTTGCTTTAGTTCGTTAATATGAATGCCTTCTGACCGTTTGATTCTCTGAAGTAGGAAATAAAAAGTACAGAAGATTGAGTGCGAAAGATTTGGACCCAATTGATTGATTCATTCATTACACGATCTTCAACTTTTCAACTCTCTCTTTACGAATTGAAAACATTTTTGTTTTCTCCTTCAAAGAAAGATTACATCACAAAATTATTTCATCAAAAAACAATCTAAAGACCGACGACAATGTGCATAAAGGAAAGCGGAGCTAAAACACTCTTAACAACAACAAAACAATTAAGGAAAAACTGAAACAATAACATATAATAGATCTGCTGCTTCTGCTGCTGTGTACGCGGTAGATTATTAGTACTCTCAGTTGAGGTTCCAGTAACCCCTTCCGGCGGTCGACGACGGCGACCGAATCTGCTCGAACCAGTTCCAGGTTTCAGGGTTCTTGTAAGCCGGTGATGCAGCTTCCGGCCGGGGCGTAAACGGTCCTGCGGAACCACGCCAGGCTTGGAGGCATCCGACAATCACTTCTCCGAGCCGTCCTCCGTTGCTGATTGCTGCGTAAACCTTCTCGATGTGTGCTCCTGGGTTAGTCTTCTTTTCTCCGGTAAGCAGTGTAGTGCCTACTTCTTCCCTGACGAACTTGTAAATCGGGTATGTCCGGCAACGCTTGACTCTGTTACCGAGGATGAAGTCTCCCTTTGCGAACCTTTCCCTTGACTTGGTGACTTCTGGAGTCAGTCTCTCCTTAAGCTCGGCTTGGAACGCCGGAATGCGTTTGAACACTGATGTAGATTCTTTGTCGTCTGCGGCGAGAGATTTCTCGACGAGGACTTCACGGAGCTGGAGCATGAGTGCGTAGGAAGGGTTGGTAGGGTCGTCGATGTACGAGAACACCGGCTGGCGTTCGACAACCTGGAGAAGCTCCTTCTCTGCGAACCTTGCGTTAGAGAGCTCGCCTTCGGCGTCGTAGAATGTCTTGCGCGCTGCTTGGACAACTGCATGCTTCACGACTTCTTTGAAGTTCTCTTCCAAGTGTCGGAGATCGAGAGCTTGGCACAATCCGACCATGTAGGTCGACATCATCAACCGGAGAACTCTCGTTGCCTCGGCGCTCTTCCGTGCCGATATCAATCCGAGAGAGTTGACATCCTGGTTGTGTTGCTCTGCGCTCTGCACGTGCGTCGTCACTGGCGAAGCAAGCCATTGAAGCTCAGAGCAGTAAGAGGCCATTGCGATCTCAGCTCCCTTCATTCCGTAGTCGAGACTCGGGTCGGCACCGGCGCAGAGGTTAGACGGCAACCCGTCGTTGTAGTAGTCGCACACAAGTTCCGAGAATTGCGCGAAAACAAGCTTGCCGATTGCGGCGAGGGCGATACGGAGGTTGTCCATCCAGACACCGATCGGTGTCCCTTGGAAGTTACCACCATGGAGTGCCATGTCGCGGGCAACGTCGATGATCGGATTGTCGTTGACGGAGTTGATCTCTCGCTCTATGGCGTGGGTCGCCATACGGATGACTTCAATCTGCGGGCCGAGCCATTGTGGCGAAGTCCGGAGTGCGTAGCGGTCCTGCTTCGGCTTCGTCAACGGGTCCATTTGGTGCTTCCTCTTAGCTTCAGCCATGTAGTCGCTGCCTTCAAGTAGGTACTCCATAGCTGCGGCGGCTTCGATTTGTCCAGGATGGTGTTTGAGTTCATGCGTAAGAGGATCGGTGAACTCCGGCTTCCCGTTCATGGCTTCACAGAACACCGCCGATAATACAACTGACAGCAATACAAGAAGGTTCGATTCATAGCAAACTGCAGCTGCCACCGATGATCCGACCGCCGTGCCGTTTACCAGTGCAAGACCTTCCTTAGCCTGCAGCTCGAAGGGAGCATCAAGTCCGATCTTCTTCAATGCTTCAGTTGCTGTTATCTCTCCACCCTCCGGTGTGCTAACGCGTGCGTTATCACGCCCGATCAACACTCCGGCGATGTACGATAACGGGACCAAGTCGCCAGACGCCGTAATCGTTCCCCGAAGGGGCATTCTTGGGATGAAGTTCTTGTTCATGAGCTTGGTCATGGCTTCAAGGACCTCCCAACGAATGCCGGAGTACCCTTGCATGAGTGTGTTGGCACGAACAAGCATAGCCGCCTTGGCATACTTCGCCGGAAGAATATCTTCGCTATCATTACCTAGCACACCGGCGTTCAAGAACCGGATAAGCTCGGCTTGAAGATCAGCAGTCTTCCTGGTTCGGCGATGAGATGTAGCTCCGAATCCGGTAGTAACACCGTAAGTGTCAGTGCCCCTCTCGATCTTTTCGGCAACCCATTTCGCGCTAGCATCGACACGAGCATGAGCAGCTTCTGCGTCGAGAGCGACGGTGACATCTGACCGATGAGCAACAGCCGCAACTTGGGCGACAGTCAGTGTAGTTCCCTGAATGTCAACAGTATCATGCTCAGTGTACTGAGCAACCATCCGGCGAACCTCATCAAAGTGAGTGCTCTGCATGGCCTCAGCGGCTCGTTTCCAGTGCGGCGGCTCGGAGATGTAAGATACACCGGGGACGGCAATCGGGTTGACACCATTACGAGGAAGCGGCAAAGTCGGCGGCCTGTTAAGGGTCTTCTTCGGCTTGCCGGATGCGATGCTGCTGTTGGGGGATGCCATTGGAAAACTACTGCTTAAGGAGAAGCGCTCTGAAAAAGAAAAGCAAAGCACCAGTAGCTAGCAGCAACGCGAAGCTTAAGCAAAGAAGTGGTTGCTGGTTTTTTTTTTTTTGTTGCTGATGAATCTTGAGAAGGGCAGTAAGGGGTTTTATAGCCTTTGATTTATTGGAGATAGCTACTAAGTAATTGACTATTCTAACTTTTTCTTTGTTTTTTTGGTTTTGGTTTGGTGAGAAATGAGTACTTGGTCATTGGGTCATGTGGTCAAAGTCATTATAAACTCTTTCGGTCAAAATGGGTTGGTTAACGGATGATATCCGTTATAGACGAACCCGACCCGTTTGTATTTTGGAATTCGATTTAAGAGTGTGTATGTGTGACTTTTTTGTAGTTTGTATATCAGAATCTTATCAACATGTTTTTTACTCCATAAAATATTTTTATACTAGAAAAATAATTTTCATATGAATTTTTATATTTTAAAAATAATTTATACTTTATAATTAAATTTATTTTTTAAAAAATATTTAAAAAGTTATTTATCGTGAAAAGAACACAATCTAGAGACGTATTTTTTATTAAAACTTAGTTTTTACCAAAAACCTGAGTTCCAAATATTTTTAATTTATTATAATTAAAAATATTACTTTTTATAATTAATTATAATATTTAAAATTAAAAATATTATTTTAGTTATATTTATAATACTATAAAAACTAAGTCTAATTAAATAATTATTTTATAGTTATTTTTCGTAACTTATTCTTAATAAATGTAAACGAAATCTAAATAGTAAGTCATATTAACGGTCCATGTAAGGTTGGATATTTCGGGTAGCTATCATAGCGGGTTTGGATCCGATTAGTAGGAGTATTATGGGAAAGTGGATCGTTATTTCCTGGAATTGAAATGGTTTGGTTGGTGAGAGTAGCAGCGAAGTCTTTCTTCGTTCAAACAAAGGCTGCAATTTTTTATTATAACAAACAACGTGCAAGTGATCTAAGTAGACTTCACTCATGTTATTTTTTTGTTTTTTTTTTTTTTCTCGAATTTGTCGCTTTCAATTTTTTTTAAAATGAAATAATATAAGAAATTTAAGAACTTAAAAAATTTTCACATTTTTTCTCTTAAGAAATTTTCAGTATAGATTGGTAGGCGAGTCTGTCTTATTAAGAAGCACGTGTTTCATTTTATCACCAAAATGTAGGGACTGTATTGAAATTAATTTTTAGTAGAATTTTTTAAAAAATAAATCTATTTTTAGCTTAAAATAATAAAAATTATATATAAAAAATTTATTTTGTATAATTAAAATAAATTAAAAAAACATTTAAATGAAAAGTCTAATAATAATACAACAAATTTAAAATGAACATACATACAAAAATAAAAATCATATAATTATTTCATTTGAGGCTTTTTTTATTACAGTGAAGGTTTTACATAAATAAATTTAAAAAATATTTATTACGTAAATAAATTTAGATAAAAATAAGTTTGAAAAGAACTAGAGAACTCCTTTAACATCAAAGCATGTAAAAATCACTCTTTGCAAGAAAAAAAATAATATTTATGGTAAAATAAAAAACTTTATAATATCTCAACAATTTTTATTTCTAAATCTGTAATTGTTTTAGTAATTAAAAGATCAACAAAGAAATTAAAACACCAAAAAGAAAAAATAATAAAATAAAATAAACAGAAGCTGTTTAAAATAGAATGGGTCCTTATGTCACATGGCATGAACCAAGAGACCAAGTCTTTGAGCTGCTTAGAATCAACCACCAACTTTTTTTCTATATTTTTCAATGAATTCAAAAACAAGCTTGAGTCTTTTGTCAACTTTCAAGAGACCAAAATTTTTTATGCAACATGTCAACACATGATTCCATTCAATTAAAGATAACATAGTTTTTTTTTTCTTTTCTAGTTATTTTAATAAAGAAGGCTAACAACCACATTAATTATTTTAATCATTTGCCTATGTATGCAATGTAACGACTACTAGTATAAACTATTGAATACCATTATATAAAAGGAAGAGATATATGCACTCTATGCACTATTGAATACCATTATATAAACTATTTAAAATATATTGATAAAATTTTAACTAAATCAGATCATAAATAAATTTTTATTAAATTTTTTGATTAAGATAACAAAATTTAAAAATATAAATATTTTGTCTATATCTATTATTAAAATTATATTAATCAACATATTAGATAAAGACCGATTCACAATCTAATTAAGTTGAATATTACTAATATATTTTTAATTTATAATTTATATATATAATAATAAAGATTGATTTTGAAGATTTTTCGTACCAAATATAGCTACAGAACGTGAAGAATGTATACGGTGCATGGAGTGTATATATCTATCCCTTTTATATAAATGTATTATAAGTAGTAGTTCAAGACTTCAAGTATAACTAGTAGTTTAGTTACTGGTACTATAATGCAAAAATGATAGTGACTATATCTTATCTTATTATATATATTAGCTACATCCAACTATCTTAATTAGGTTAGATCTAAATAAGCAAGTTGATTAAGTTCTTAAATTATATGGATTTAATTTTATTCAGATTCAGATCAGTTTCAAATTAACTCAAAATTTATCATATAAAGATTAGTTCAGATCGGATCGGAATTAATTTAAAATTATATCTATTTAGTAAACATAGCTCTCCAGCATTCCGAGCCGAGGTGAAGGAGCAGCTGACGACGGACGTTGCAGAGATGAGGGATACTTTCGCAAGTGAGACTTTTCTGAAATAATTTTATTTTTTTGAAAAATAAATTTTATTTTTTTAATTTTCATTCTAAAAAAATTTTATTTCAAAAACACCTCGGAATCCACCCAAACTCATCGCCTGTAGAAGTGTCAAGCATTGCCGGACATACCCAATGTACAAGTTCATAAGAGAAGAAATAGGTACTGCTCTGCTCACCTGAGAGAAGAAGACCAGGTGCTGTTCGACAGTTCTTACATCTTTTTTATTTAAATTTTTTGTCTCGCATTTTTTAATAAATATTTTATAGATTTTTAAAATTTTAAAATATAAATAATTTTTGTATTATAAAACTTTATTATTACTTATTATTATTATTTTTTTAAAAATAAAGTAATAAAGCTCATTTTCAAAATGTTTTTTGTTTTTAAAAAACTTTTTTTTAAAAGCACACACAGACATCTCCAGAAGGGTAAATCAGAAAGGTTTACGTAGTGATCGGAGACGGAGAGCAGCCTGGTAAGGTGCTCGTACAATGCATCCAGGCCTTGAATGAGTCTACTTGAAGCCTTGAACAAGGAGTTGCATTACCAAGCTTACAAAAACCCAGAAACCTGAAGCTTTTGAACAGGTTCGATCGCCATCTGCCACTGCCGGCAGTTGTTACTTGAACCTCAACAGAGGGGATGTTCAGAGTGCTTACAGAAAAAAAAATTTTGAAACAAAAATTTTTTAAAAATAAGTGCTATTATTAAAATTTTATGACGTAAAATTGTTTATACTTTTAAATATTAAAAAAGTTTATAAATTATTCAAAAATTTATTGAAAAATATGAAAATTTTTTTGAGAGAATCACTATGTTGTTCTCTTAATATTTTATACAGGAAGTGAACTTTCAGAAAAACAACCATTAACAAGCACATACCATTCTCCTGAACAGAAACGTATCAAAATACAAGTACCTCCAGAAACTTTGTATCCGCAAATACACAAATATAGAGAAATACCAGCGCATTTCTGCACAAGAAGTCAATTTTTTTAGGAAGGCAAAAAAACATTTTCATAGATACTAGCATAAGCACCTCTGATACCTCAACAACTATAAAGACCCCATAAAAGAAATAAAAATGTTAAATCGGAATCGAACCCTAGGTATCTCATGGAAATCATGCAGGTAATAGGAATGAACCAAAATTCGGTTGAACAGGAAGGATATATAGAGTAGTCAGATGTCCGATGATGTAGGGAGAACTTGGGTCATGGAAATATACTTAGCAAATTTGATATCCAAGATCATCTTTCAGCCTGCAAAGTTACATAAAAAAGAACAAAAACCTAGGGCAAGTGAGGATCAGCTATGATAGGTGAATTAAAAAATAAAAATCAAATACTACTTACCATCACCACCATTATCATCATCTTCCGGGCTTCTTTTATTTTCTTGCATTAAAGAAACATATTGGTTCAGGAATAATTGGATTGTTCTCCAGTACCGGTCACCACCAGATAGCCATGTATCCATATGCATGCCATTAGGAAAGTCTACAAAGAGGCAAGTCCTATTGCGCGCAATAGCTTTATCATACAGCATCTTCATGTGAGAAGGGGGAACCATTTCATCTTGTAAACCAGATAAGAACAGAACCGGTTGTTTAACCTGTATATAGAAAAGACAAATAACTTTCAACAACCTTAGGATTAAAGTACAATAAAATCTGGCTACAAATTGTATTCTTGCTTTTGCTACCACGATAAAATCCATTTTGATGCAATTTATTCAGTCTATCCAGGACGAAGAAAATATTAGCCTCAAGCAGGGAAATCGAATAAGGGTGGAACTCATTTGCATTAAAGGATTAAAACAGATCTATAACAGAAAATGCCCGATACAAACTAACATTGATATGCAATTAACAACTTCTAACCTGGGACTGGTATACAGCCCCTAACTATACTTATAAAGATTAAGAAACTCCGCTACTACGACAAGACCATGATGATGATAAGACTATCATACTGGCATGAATGAAGTATGATGAGGTAGGCAGGGAGACAGTAAGGGTGATAGTTCAGAGATACATGCAACAAACGAACTATTGCCCTTTTGTAAATGAGGGATTCTAAAGACTCATGCAAGTTAAAAACCAATAGAATGCATTTGATTCCACTGGGAAAATCGGGCTTTGCCGTCATACCAAAAATGTAATCCCTACTAATGCGCCTACCCAAAAGGGTAGTCATGGATTCCAAATCCTGCCAATATTGGCATATACTCAAAACGAAAAGAAAAAAGAATACAACAAGAATCACCAGCACCACAAAAAACCAAGCCTTCTCCAACTAGTCAAATAGAAACATTCTGAATCTTTTGAGTAATCTATCACTTCACCTCCTTCTGACTCTTCGATAAACTATTGGGAGTTTAAAAAAACGTTCCAGAAATAAAGCGGCAAGAACTACAAAACTTATGATGTTAATCAACCCACAAGTTAAGCAGTTTTCATAACCTGAGCAAGGACCCGTTTTGACAATATTATTAAGAGCCTTTAAAAATGAGACAGAAAGACAGCTAGTAATTAAGATGTTCATAAGTATTCAAGGAAATTGGAACAGGGAATCTCAAACAAAGTATAAATAGTATTGTAGCAGGAAAATGAAAACATGAGCCAGAAAATCTATAAGGCTAGATTGGGAAAGCAGGTTATAACTTCAGAAAATTTTAAGATTTACCTGCCCAATTACATCAATGGTGTTCCAAGGTGAGCGGACAAGCCAATTCAGGATCCTCAGACCCTTAGAAGTACTGCCACCAACAAACCATTTCAGAAAGGGTAAAAGAACTCCAGCCATATCCAAGATCGAGGTGAATGTGTTCTCTATAATTAATGCAGAAACCTGCGATTCACAGGTTAGTTGAGAATAATGCCAAAACATTGAGGAAACAGAACCTCTATGCATGTGTTGCAATCAAAATGAAATCAGACTCTTCCCATACATTATACAATGTTTATTTCTCTCTAATCCAGTAGGGTGGTGCAGTCAAAATGAAATCAGAAGTTTCCCATACATTATACAATGTTTATTTCTCTCTAATCCAGTAGGATGCTGCAGTCAAAGCCTGCAGGCTGTAGATAAGAATGCAAAGAAACTGCAGACTAGATTATCGGCATTTTTAAGTTTGAAGGTACCATGTGCTCTAGCTGATCTGGTAGCATACTGCCGAAATCTATCTTCAATCTTACAGCAGTCAATAGGAATGACAAGTGGTTAGGCCTCTCGACATCCAATTCTATCTGCTACAATTTAGCATGTTTCCAACAAGATTGCAAATGTCTATCGAGTAAGGGTATGACTAATCAAGGAAAGTGATTTAATATTTACAATGAACTTATTCAAGAAGTTTTGTCCGCATCATGAGATGTACGTGCAATGATATCAGAATGATAGTGAAAAAATAGTGACAGAATGGGAGTTCAAAAGGCCATCAGCAGAAAGAAAGCAGTTTTGGAAATGCTCTCATGACCAAAATCAGATCTTTCTTTTTTTGGCATAAATGTGTATAAAGTCAGTACCTAGTCCATGTATCATGAAATTTTCCTACAATTAGCTTATTTGCCTGTCTACACTATACACTCAGAGAAACAATGAACAAATGCTCTTAACTGGTTTTGGATTTCTGAACCTTAATACACCAAGGCCACAAAGAAACATAAACATCCTACGAAAAAAACCAGCAAACAAATGAAATAAAATTTGCAGAGCATATCTTTCCTGACAAAAAAAAAAACTTAAACACATAGAAGAAACCTTATCAGGATTATTTCTTGCAAGGACTGCTCCTACAGCACCTCCAAGAGATCTTCCAAAAACAACTATTCGGGATGTGTCTATGTCCTGTCTCTGAACAAGGTGGTCAAGTGCTGCCTAGCCAGGACAAGAAAATCAAGAATGTCAAAGGTCAACGAGGAAAATGACAATGCAGATAAAAAGAAAAATGTTCCAAACCACTTAATAGCCAAACCTGTGCATCCTTAATAATGCCATGTTGAGACGGGTAGCCATCACTTTCACCATAACTGTTTCAACACACAAAGGGCATTGCAATAGTTCAAGCAAATGGATTGAAGCACAAACTAGATCTAATGCAATGAAATGTTCGGGAAATGGTATTTAGGAACTTTACCCTCTGTATGAAAGCATAAACACATTGCAGTGCAACCTCTGCATCATAATACGGACAAATTCAAGACGATGAGCAATGTCTAAAGAGTAGCGATCAAGGGAAAGCATCAAAGTATCAGGAATCAGATTCAGATAAGTGGCCAATAGAAACAAAGCTACTTCATCAAAACGAAAGATGACCGCAAACACTATAGAAAGACAAAGTGCAATACTAATTGATGCTGAAAAGTGCGAAAAAGATGAAACAAAAAAATCTAGAAAGCAAGTGTTAGGATACTGCCAGCATTTTCTTGGAAGAAGAGAATTGTTGGACCTGCATGCACAAGCAATAATAGCGTATTTATAAGTAAAAGATGATTGGTTCCAAATAAACAGTTAATAAAACATTCTCCACAAGATACTGAAAGAAATAAGAGAGTAAAACAAGATACTGAAAGAATAATAGTCCATGATGGAGAAATCTTTTACTTATGATAAGTGCTTTAACAAGATAACCACTTACCAAACAACTATAGAGATGCATAATCTGACATTAATAAGCCAGATAATGCTGGTTAGAAATAATGAAGAAAGACAAGTGTTTTGACCAGACTCTAAGATAAGATTCAACCGCTGAATTAAACTCAGCTGCCTAGGAGAGGTTCTTATACAGGCAATTGTTGTGACTAAGTAAACATTATAGTTACACATGCATGTTCAAAATATTCAGAATGTAAGACATAATTCACCAGCAGCATCAATGCAATGCTTGTTTGCCTGAGTGATTAGGTAAACCTACTAACTTTCAACTTTGAAGATGCCTAACAAGGAAAACCTTCTACCACTGATCCTTCAAATATAGATATGCAGGAAACCAACTCAAAGGAAAACAGAGAATTATCTGCATAATCACCTAGCAATAATTTGACTAAGTGGTGTAATGCAATGAACTGGTAATCTCAGAACAGTCAAATTAAATCAAAACCACATGCAATTGTAATGCGGCTCATTTGCTTAACTTACAACATAAAATCCAAGTAATGTCAACTCCCTGAAACAAGCCAACATAGATCGTGAAACCTATCCAGCCATACCCAATCTTCCAAAATCACTTAGCATTCCAACACACTGAAATAGCACAGCATGCAAGTTTCTATATCAAGTTTTGATCCACTCTCAACGCTATTCCATCAAAAATCAGTTCTTGACTTAGCAAAGTCTACCTACGGTATACACACTCACCCCAGGAAGCTACATCAATGATCCTAATCCAACTCTTATTACTACATAAATCAAATCTAAAATTGCAAATTTCCATTTGAAGACAGGGGGTTTAACTGATTACGATGATGATCACACACAAAACCAGCTCTTTAACTATCAACCAAAATTCACTCACGGAACACAAACAATACCAAATTGATATAGTTTCACCAGCTCACCTCGGCAATCAGGAGAAAACTTAATGAACCAAGAATGAAGCCTCACGCCATCAATAGCAGTGAGCCAAACATCTTCATACGCGAGCCGGAGCCTCGAAGGAGTGATCACATAAGCACGAGCGAGCCCCGGCAGCACCGGAACGTAAACCAATCGCTCCTGGAACGCCACCAGCAACGCTAGCCCTGCCACCCCCATCCCTCCAACACCGTACAACAAAGCATTGAAGTAATTCACCATTGCCGCACCTTCTCCGACAAGCTCTTATATCACAATTACAAATTTACCTTGTTCCGCCTGTGAATTAAAGCAATTCGCTTTATCATCCAGAAAATTCCCAAATATGCTAAATTCGCATTTTTTGCCCAAAGAAATCCCCAAATTTGATTCTTTTCACCGATAATATTCCCAACTTCAATTCTCCCAATAAAAGATTCGAAATTTACCGAATTTTTCTCGAATCTCTATCGATTTGTAAGTACAGAAACAAAAATTCGAATTTATTTTCTCTTTTTCTTCCAATGTTGATCAGATTCAGCAAAGCTTCGTAGTGACGGAGAGAGAGTGAAGAAGTAGAGGTGAAAGATAACGGCTCAAGTGAACGGCTAATTGACGGCGTTAACTTGTTTGGGCCGTTGTTGTCATGGTGAGCTTGTTGCTACGAGATTACATAATCATACTAACTGAAGCCCAAGTAAGGAGCCCATTTAGATTCTCAATTAAAAGTGCACTGGTAGAGCTCTTAAAAATAGATTCCAGCTTCTACATCATGGTGATTTTCTAACTTTATCTAATTCCAACTTTTCATTTCATATTTTCTAATATTCTTTTTATCATATTTTATAATTTTTCAAATTTTTAAAAATACAAAAACATTCTAAACAGTAAGTCTTATTATTACTTATTTTAGTTTTTGAAGATAAAAAAATAGCTCAATTTTTAAAAATTTTAAAAATATTTTTTCTTTTAGAAAAACATTTTTTTAAAAATTACTTCAAACATTCGTACAAATAAAATAAATGAAAGATGTTTGATTGCACTTTAAGGCATTTCTTAGTTGCAGTGAAGTGAGTTTCTAAATAAATAAAGGTTTTAAAAAATGAGTTCTTTAATATATGGGTTTGAAAAATGGGTACGATTTTTTATTTATTTAGTGAATCTAAAATCAGCTTTTTATGATTGGTATATTTTAGAAATGAGTTTAGATAATTTAAGTTTTTGTATTTGGTGGAAAAAATTATAATCTATGGCTTTCAAAATTTGCACAATCTTTTGATTAGTTTAAGTATATTCTTCTTACAGAAAGTGAGTTATTAATAAATAAGTTAATATTATGACCGCAAGTAAGTTCATTTTGTGTATTATTTTACGGAAAAAATAAATTAAAAATAATTTTTGTGTTATTCTATATATCTAGAATGAGGTAAATATAATCTTTTAGTAAAAAAAAATTATTGCAAGATCCTCAATATAAATCACAGAAAAGAAGATCCACTTTGAGCATGTTATAATTGCAAGAAATTTTGATTTTTTTTTTAATTTTGAATTTCGCTACTTCATATATTTTAATTATTAATTAAATTTATTTTTATTTTTACACTGAAATTTTATCAAAATTTTAACTTTAAGTATCACTTCACATATCTTAATTATTATTTCAAACTCTATTAGGGTGTATTTTTTTAGCTTTAAAAGTGAATTTTTTAGAAGTAAATTTTTAGAAGTGAGTTGTTAGAAATAGTATTATTGGAAGTGATATATTTTTTTTGTATTAAAAAATGTGTTAAAAATAATTTCTTATATTTTTTTTATAATAAAAAGTGATTTAAAGTGATTTCTTAATAAAAAGAAGTGACTTACAGGTATAAAAGAATACAACCTTAAGATTGAATTCTATTTATTATTGAATTTTATATTTACGAAACTTAGACTTGCTTTCGTATAATTAAAAACACATCTTTTATGTTAGAAATATTTTAAAAATTGTTTAGTTTTAAGATGACATGCGTACACGTTCAAAAGGTTAACACATTAATTAATTTGACAAACTTTTAAACTATTAGTAATTGTCAATTTGTTTAATTAACTTGTCAAACAAATGAAGCACCATGAATATTCTAGTTAATTACATTCATTTATAATAATAATGACCAAAACTTAACAATAATTCTTGTTTTATTTACTAGTCAAGTAATTAAATTTATTATATTATTTTCTTCACTAAAACAATTTTACTGTTTTCATTAGGCATACGTATTTCAATTCCAAAATTAATTATATTAATAAGCTTTTCATTATCCTTTTTTACTCATTTTTACTATAAAATATATAAATAATTTAAATAATAAAATTTGATTTATTTTCAAAAAAAATTTAATTTTATTATATTTTAATATAATATAATATTAAAAAAGTTATTTTATTAAATATTTTTAATTAACTCATATAAAAAAACCGTGAATTAATTTCAAATTAAACACGCCCTAATTGGCAGAGGTTAAAACAGTCTACCCCAGATGTGGGGGAACATTCATTATCATGACTTCTTGTGCAGATCGTCACGCGTGCAACACGTGGGTTATCTGAGATCATCATACAAGTTCGGTTCGGATAGAATTGTTTCAAATACACATTTTATTTTCTATCTCCAAATTTTTAAATTATTTCACATATTTTAATTATTATTTTAAATTTTATTTTTATTTAAAATTTTTTTATTAAATTTTAACTTCAAAATTTAATCACTTGTTTCAAATATTATTTTAAATTTTACTTTCACTAAAATTTATTTCTCAACTAACTCAATTTTGTAAAATTCAGTTTTACGAAATTTAATTACATAAATTTAAAACACGTCTAAATAAAAGAATATTTAAGTTATTTATAATTATTTATGAAATAATTTTTTAAAAAATTGAGTTTTTAATAAATAAATATGTTTTGACAAAATAGGACGACCAACCTTGTAGGCAGCGTGTATTTTTTGGAAGAAAATTTATTTTTTAAATATATTTAAAACATAAATTTAAAAATAAAAAATATTTAATAAAAATTAAATATATATTAACTTTTTATTAATTGTAAGATTTTTAAATTGAATTTTGAGAAAATTTTTTGATAGAAAAAAATTTAAATTTAAATTTTATTTTATATTTAAAATAAGTTTTAGAAATAGAATTGGATGATTAATAAATGCGTATTTGGTAATACAAATTTTAGACTAATTGTTTTCACTAAAAATACTGAAAAAAGATAAGTGATGCAGGCCAAGCGTCTTAGCATTGTTTGGCATTACACTTTGAAAAGTATTTCATATTAATTTTTATTTTATATCTTTTAATAAGTAATATAGTATTTTATATTATTTACATAGAAATTAAAAAATATAAAAATTTATATATATTAGTTTTAATTATATATTTTTATTTTTTAAAATTAATAAGTAAAAGTTATTCTTCGAAATATCTAAAAAATAATTTGTATTGTAGATATCCGATTCTGATACCATATTATTAAACAAATTAAACATCTAATTTGTAGATAAATATTTTTGTTTAAACTTAAAGTAGATATTGCCCATTTAAATAATTAACAATCAATTCCTTGATGATAGTTAGTTTAAATTTTATTTACTTTTAAAAAAATGCAACTAAAGTCGTTCGATCAAGCGACTGAATAATTATAATTTAAACAAAACGATCGTGGTTTGGACGTATAATTATAATTTATAAAAAAAAAATCGAAGCCATTTGATCGCTATAATTTATTCAAACAATCGTAGCTATAAAAAATACATGCATTATTTTTTTCAAAAATAATAAATAAATCGTGACGATTCTGGTTAAATTAAGGTGCTGTTTGGTTGAGATTTTCAATTCATTTTTATTTCAATTTTTTTATTTTATATTTTTAATAAAATTTTTATAATATTTTACATAATAAAATCATTATTATTTATTTTTTTAAATAATAGAACTCATTTCTTAATATTTTATTTAAAAATTTCTTTTTTTAAAAACACGTGAGAACGTTTGAAAGTATTTTTAAAATAAAAGATATTTTTATTTTTTATATAAAAAATATTAAAAATAAGAAATAAAAAGTTTTTACTATGTAAAAATTTTTTTTATATTTTTAATTTTTAAATATCTATAAAAAAATTTTAAAATAAAAAGAATTAAATTAAATTTTTGAAAAACGCTTTACCAAACACTCAAAGATTAATTGTATTATCTTTATAACGCTTTGTCACGATAGCTTGCATCTTCCGTGATGATTAATTGTAGTATCTTTATAAGTACGTTAAATATACGAGGCAGTGGAAAAATAGTAGACACATAAAGGTTGGATTTTCATTATGGTTTAGATCTATTATTACTTAAAGAAGAAACATAAACCTAAAGTGAAGCTTAAATTAAAGATAATTAACCAAAGATGAGTTAGGTTTATGAACAAAATAATCCTATTTAAGGTAGGTTGGCATGCATAAGAATCATGACAATTAAAAGTAATCATTAGGGTTAACGTCACTGATTAGCGAAACATTGATTAAATTAAATAATTAATAACCCCCACCTTGCTTACTTAAGATGGAAACCACATGTTAATTAATTAATTATTAAACATGCTTAATTGCTTTGGACCACTGCAACTAATGACTTGTTCGAACTTAATCGACAACAATTATTTGTTTTTTTTTTTTTAAAACAATCGTGCTTGTTTGTGGACTTCAATTGTTTGTAGCATCTCTTGTAATATTCTCTAAGAATTTTTTTTATATTTAAAGTTTTAGAAAATATCGAAAAATTTTACGTCATAAAATTTATTATTAAATATTTTTATTATGTATTTTATTAAGTAAAAAGAACTTATTTAAAAAATTTTTTAAAATATTTTTTTCATAAAAACTTTTTTTTCAATAATCACTCTCAAATATTTTTTTAAGTATTAGTTATTGCAAAGCACAAAGACGTCAACTTTTTAAAAAATAAGGGATAAATTATAGTTATTGTATCGCTTGATTTGTAAAAATTTGAGATAAATTAAAATTATACGATCGTTTGATCGGAGCTGTTTGGTTCTACTTATTAGAAAAGCAGCTTTTTAATTTTTAATTTTATATTTTTCAATACATATTTTATAAGTATTTAAATAATTTATTTAAAAATTTAAAAATATAAAAAAATTTTACATAGTAAAATTATTTTATTACATATTTTTATTATTTTTTTAAAATAAAAAAATAAAATCTTTTTTCTAAAAAAACAAAAATATTTTCTATTCAAAAAAATTTTATTTTATAAACCCTCTTCAACAATGTTTTGAATTTATTATGTATATGCTATATATTCATGATTAAATATATATACTTTAAAAAAATAAAAAATATTATAGGAAACGAAGTGCCTTCCATTTGGATTTATATACGTGTACAATGTTTCAAATTTCAGAAATTTTGAGCAACACTTTACTTGCTTGTCACTTTTTAGGTTGCTTTTGGTTACTTATAAAATAAAATTTTTATGAAATAAAAATTTTTTTATTTTTTTAAAAAATAAATTTTATTTTTTTTATTTTTTAAAAAATTAAAAATATGAAATAAAAAGATCTCACTTCGTAGAATTTTTTTACATTATCAAAATTTTTAAATAAATTTTTTAAATACTTATAAAATATATATATATAATATAAAATAAAAAAAAATTGAAAAATTGTTTATGATAAGCAGTGCCAAACGCGTTCTTAGATTGATCTCCTGGAAACATCTGTGTGAAGTTGAAGTATTGATTATGAAAGTTTAAAAAATAAAGTTTTTTCAGAATAAAAAATATTTTATTTTATTTTTAAAAATAAATTTATTTTTTAATAAAAATAATAATAATAAGTAATAATTAGATCGTTAAATTTCTATATTTAATTTTTAAATAAATTTTATAAAATATTAAAAAATATATAAAATAGAATGAAACTTTTAATATATGAGTATAGTCACTATTTAATAGTGATGACAATAATTTTTAGTTAATTTTTGTATTTTATAACTGAAAATTTATACCATAATATTTATAATATTTATTATATTATTTAAATTAAAAATATAATATATTTTTCAAAAATCTTTAAAATATTATTTAAAAAACTCACTTTATAAATATTATTGTAAACATATGTAACAAGTTGTGTTAAATTTCAACTTTCATTTATTGACTTTTCTAAAGTGTATAAGTTTAATGTTGTTTGTTAAGGTTGATTAAGTTCAAAACTTGTTTATAATTATAACATGATTAGTTGAATACATAACTTGATAAACTTTAAAGAGTTATTCAAGAAAAAAACTTACTGAAAAGAAGAAAATAATATTATTAATGCTGAATTAATAATAGTATATTATATTTGAATTAAGTTACATGGAGTTTTAAGAAGTTAGTTTTTAAACATAAATTATTTAAAATTAGTTACTATAAAGTAAACGTATAAAAATGAATTATTTGAAAGTAATATTTTAAAAACACTTGCTTATAAGAAAGTTTCAATAATTAAACGCTAATACATTTGAGTATGTTTGACTTTTCTTTTCTACTCTATTTAAGTTAATATTATTAATAATACATAAAAAATATATAAAAATTTATGTCATAAAATTTATTATTAATTGCTTTTTATTTTTCTAAATAATTTTTTTAAATAAAATAAAATTTAAATTAGAAAGTTTTATTTTGTAGACATGTTTACTTAGTAGGTGAACTTAAATCTTTGGAATTTTAAAAAGTGAATTTAAAAAATTAATTTAAAATTTAAATTATCTAAATAAAAATAATTTTTTATATTAATAGTAAGTTTTAAAATTAAAATTTAAAAAATAATAAAAAAATTTATTTTATATTAAAATTATTTTAAAAAATAAAATTTGAAGTATTAATAAATACGCCTTATAATTATTCAGAAACGTTCCCATAGTCATCATTTTTAGAGGCGTTTGAAGGTGGTGATGAATGAAACTTTTTTAGAATAACAAATATTTTTATTATTTTTAAAAATGAATATTATTTTTTTATTTTAAAAATAAAATATGTAATAAAAAAATTTTGTAAAATTTTTTTATATTTTTAAAATTTTTAAATATATATAAAAAAATATGAAATAAAAAATTAAAAAAATATTAACGCTAAGGCAAACGGGCTCATTGTTGGAAATTGTAGTTGGGACTTAAATTAACCGGAGTGGTCCTATATTCTTTGCATTGAAAAATTGCCAAGAGTTTTTTGCCATCTAATTTACTAAGTACAATGTTTATTTTTTTTTGAGTCAGCAGTTTACAAGAATAATTTTTTGGGAGATAGCATTAAACATTGATAATGGACATAGAATCAAACGTAAAATGATAATCACGGCTTTCTATTAATTTATCAAGGAGGGGAAATTCTGAAGTTTTTAATTTCATTTTCAAGAATGCAATTTGTGACCAGTTCATATGTTTGAGGTCATTAAGATGCTAATGATGAAAATGAAATGGCAAAAAAGTTTAATTCAAAAAAAAAATGGTGAAGTTCTTTACTTCACCAGAAAAAATTAGAAACTTTTATACTTCACCAGAAAAAAACTTAGAAATTTGATTCAATTAATGTTTTTTTGCTTTTTATCAACTAAAAATTACAGTTAAATATATTTTTGAACAATTTTATTAGCTTAAAAAGAGTTCACAAGCTAAATTTAAAATGCGTTTCATTTTTTTTCTTTTTTTTTTTTGAGTCATAATTTTTCTTGCGTTAACTTAGTTCTTACTATTCATAGAAACCTAGGAAAAATGTTCTGCAAGTAATTAAATGCATCTAACATAACAACATTTAAAAACACAATTAATTACCCACCAAACATAAAGAGAGTTAAAATCAGATAAGAGTAGTAGTCTATCATAAAAGAGATAAAGAAAGACTTAAAAAATTTTCCTTAATGAATTCAAGAGAAGTTCAATTTTTGTAGTCTCTTCTAGTGCTGGCATGGGTCTATTTTAGAAAAATCACTTCTTTTTTATTCTCTATTAATTCTTTCATTTTCACAGGAAGAAGAACAAGAAGGAGATAAAGAGAGAAGAAGAAGACATGCAGCAAGAGGGAAAACGGGTTTGCCATTTCTGTCCCTTCGAAAGTGAATAAATTACACTCTTGTGCCATCCACCTGTCCCTCAGCTCAGCAATCACTCTCATCTCCCTCTCTGTTTTATAGTGTGTACTGTGAAGGTGATTGTGCTGCTTGTTGTTCCTCTCCTTTCTTGGTCTGGTGGTGTTGCTTCTCTTTCTTGTTGGTGGTGGGTAGAGTTTTTTCTCTTCTTTTTTTCTTTTTAGCTCTTTTTCTAGTTTATTCTTTCATTTTCTGCTGTTTTTCTTGTATTGCTTTTCAAATTCTTGAAAGAATTGATGGGTTATTTAAGAAAGGAGAGATTTTTGAAGGAATAGATGATGTGGGTTATCTGAGTTGATGAATCTTTTTCTTGTTTAAGTTCATCAGAATCACAAAGGTGAGATTTTTGAGGTGAATTGTTGATATGTAAGGAGTTTCTTGGTGGTGATTGAGAGGAAGCTGAGACTTTGAGAATATTAATTGCTGGGTTTTATGGAGTTGGAAGTTTTGAATTCGATGTTTTGGAGTTGTTGGTGAAAGGTTGCTGGGGTTTTCCCTTTGTTAATTGTAAGTTGTTGATTTCTGTGATCTGGGTTCTGTAAGAGTGTTAGGTTTCGAAATCCTTCAGTAGCATGCATATAGATGTTATTGTTGTATTCAGCTTCTGATCCTAGTAAAAATTTTGCGATTGTTTGCTGAGTGTTAAATTGGGCAGTGAGAATATGAAGAACTTGAAGATTCCTTCCTTCTAAATTTCTCTATACTGCAATATATTCTGCTTGAAGTTGTTTGTTCCTGAATTGATCTATGTTAATACTTTGCTTAGTGCATTATTGGTCACTTGGAGCATAAATGGAGAGCTTAAAGCCCTTCTTCCTCTGTTGAAACTCTTTGTGTATCTGCCTGCTATGCATAATTTATGTTTGTTTTGGCAACTAAAATATGGCCTCGTGATTGGGTTCCATGGGCAAATTCTTTGGCAAATCTGCTGAAAAATCAAGCCTCTTGTTTAGAAGAACTGGATTTAAGAGGTTGTTAGCTTTCTAACACTGAGAGGTTGCATGCGTAGGAACATGTCAAGAACTTCTTTGTCACCGTATTTGTTTGATTGTAAATACAAGGGGGAATTTTCTCCAGATCTTATACCGTGGTAGGACTAGGCCTTTAGAGTAGAGGGCACTCATTGGGTTTTGAACTCATACATACTACTTTATTATTGTCGTAGTTCAAGCTATGTACAACAGACCGCTTCGTGTCTGATTGAAGATTTACTTTGTTCTCCTTATGCAGGACTTGGTCGGTTTTCACTACCTTTCTCTTTCAGTTGTCTCTTCTTTGTGTAGTTTTGTTGTGCTCTTTTGGGAATTTTGGGTATCAGAGTGATCAAAGCATAAACTATTTTTGAGCTTCTATGGCTGTTTAACAATTTTCTGTGGCTGGTGGCTTACATACTATCATCTAAGTGCATGGAAATCTTAGTAGTCCATGATGTTTATATAAATGGACTTTCATATCGATCTCCCTCTTAATTTGTGTTCCTTCATGCAGAATGTTATGTGATCTTTTCATGAATGAAGTTTATTATTATGTTGCTAGGAAGCAAAACAGCATGCTAGGAGGTCTATTGACAGATTCTGAATGAAATGAGATTTCCTGTAGAGATACTGATTCTAAGCTTGGATAGTTCTAAGATTATTCATATATGTAGAAGTTTCTTAGGATTGTTTCCCATGTAGATGGATTTAGGCCACAAATGTTCCATATAGAACTATGAGGCTTGGGTCTCGTAAGGAAGGTGGTGGATGACTGTTGGTAAGTGATGGATGTAAGTTCTTTGAATTTATTTCTTAAAATCTATAGGTCAAGAAAGATGGATGTAGAACCCAGTTTATGTGAATTCAACAGTTATAACTGATAAGCTGAGTTTGTTGGAATTTTTCGGATCTAAGTCCTTTAGAATTTATTTCTGAAAATCTATAGGTCAAGAAAGATGGATGTAGAACCCAGTTTATGTGCATCATAGATAAACTGACAGATGTAAGTGATGTTTAGATATATGCAACTCACCTTCTTGCTGTTTCTCCTTTCATGGATAGCATGTGTACCATTTAACAGTTATAACTGATAAGCTGAGTCTGTTGCATACTTCCCTTGAATGAAAGTCCAGTTCGAAATAACCATTTTCTTATTTGTGCAAGGAATTATGGTGGCTTTTGAGAAATCAGATTTTATAGAATTTTAAAATGGAAAGAGACTGTGAATGGAGACCCTGGCTATACGGTAGAGAGGCACTTTACAACAAATTTATACTCGATGCTGTCTTAGTGTAACCTATGTCACATGCTAGATATAGAATGTGCTAACAAAAAATTCTAGCTATCCGGTCATGTTAGTTGAATCGTAACAAGGGATGTGTAGTTTCAACCTGGAAGTCTGAAGGAAAGTTGGGGAAAAGAGCTTTCTACAGGAGTACATGAGGAGGGGGATTATATATAATTTAGAGCATAAGAGAAAGAATTAGTTGAATTTCCCTGTTGACAAACTTGGAGATTGTGAAAGTTTGTATGGTCTATCGACGTTATGGAACAAATGAACCATATAAAGTTAATTTTACATGTTTTAGATTTTATGAATACGATACTGTGTAGAATCTCTTGGCTTACCTTATCTCGACCTTCATCTCTCACTCTTTCCCACTATGGTTGCTTCATGTATTAGCTTTTCCAAGTATCTGGTGTTTACAAAACTCAGTTGTCCTTTGATTTATTGTATTAATTTCAAATTTGATGAACTTCACTTGCATTTTTCCGGATACACGGAGCATGTAGCTCCCATTTTTTTCTGACTACCATTGCCTAAAAGTATTCTTTTCCATAATGTGATATAGTTGATGGGCTAAATTGATGTTCTGTTGACACAGTTTTGAGGAGTAAGACCACAAAGGAGTACACATCCTTGTAAATATTTCAAAAGGTGAAGGCTCTGAAACATGCAAAACATCTGCAATAAAGTTTCAGATCAGAGTTCTGTCCCTCCATCCTCCAATTGCCTAAATACCCCAGGATTGTGGTGGAATGCAAATGGGTCATATGTACCTGAATCATCTCATTCGAAGATTCATGGAATAAATATGGCTTCACATGGGCAGCAGGGTAATCATATAAAGATGTCAACATATCACTTGCCAGATCAAGATTCATCGTCAAGTCAGTCAACAGGTCAATCACAAGATGCATCAGGATCTAGGGGAGACGACCATGCACAGTCTATTCCCACACAGTCTGGTATCTATTTCAATTTACATAAACAGCTGATTTTAGCATTTTGGTTATTGTATGTAATGCTTTGCGCTAATAGTGGTACACTGTTCTAGTAATGTTTAGTTGCGTTCTCTAATTTAGTATCTTTTGTTTGTATAAAGCTTGTGACACATATTTGGTTATAATAGGTACTGAGAGCAGTTATGAAAAGCAGAGCGAAACATCTAAGAAGTCCATGCTATCCATGGGAACTACAGAAGTCTTTCTGCCTGGAAGATTTGATTACAACCACACTATGGTAATAATTTCTGCCTACCATGTCCATTTCTTCTATGAAATTATAGAAAATGCTAATGATGATGTGTTCGGTACTCCGGTGTCTGCAGCAAGCTTGTGTTCCATACAACTTCACAGATCCTTACTATGGGGCTTTCATTCCTGCATATGGGTCGAATACTGTTGTAAGTATTACTTAAAGCTTTCTGTTGCATGTTACTTCTACTGTTAAATGGTTAAATTCCATATCCTTCCAAAGGTAATTGCCTTGTTTGATGATCTCTCAAATGAAATTTTACAAAGATGTTGCTTCATAACAAACCATGATGCATCGTAAAGCTTTTGTACACTATGATAGCCATTTGAATACATTTCATTGTTTTCCTATGGGTTATGGTGACATGCAGCATGATTATTAACTCACCATTTCATCACTAACTGGCAATAGTACATATGTTCATGTCTTCCACTGGATATTGCAATCAAAGTGAAATGCATGATGCATCTTCCCTTTCCACACACAACTGTCTTGATGTCATGACACTATTCATTTAAGATAGCAGGAACATTTTGCAGCAGAGTGTATGAATAGTTGACTACCACGTTTGAGAATGTTATACGATTTTCTCGTGTTTGATGTATAGTCATATGGAAGATCATCATTGATCTAAAACTTCTAATTGGTTTCTAGTCCTGTTCTTTGGCAGGACGAGTCAGTTGTCAGTTATTCGAATCGTGATTTCTTATTATTACCACGCCATATGGTCTGAACATGAGACGTCAGATATACCATATGTGAGAATAATAAAAAAACTACCCTACCATAGTGTTCTAAGTCTCATGGATGCAGTTAAGGAGCATGCCTTTTCTTAACGATTTATCCATTGGCATGTTTCTAGAGTAATTGTGGACGACTAACTGCTTGAATATCATGCTGACATCTATATGCATTGCGGTACTCTTATGGTAACGCTGTTAAGTATCCATTCACGCCTGATCCTCAACATGTATTCTATGCATTTACACTACTCTACTCAATTATGTTAACATGATTGAAACATAAACCACCAGTCTCTGTCTTTCATGCTATATTCTGGATTCATTTTCTCCTAACTACGCACATCGTCAATTAGATTCACCCCCAGATGGCAGGAATGATGTCTGCTAATCGAGTTCCTTTGCCACTTGAACCTGCTGCCGATGAACCAATCTATGTCAATGCAAAACAATATCATGGAATTATGCGAAGAAGACAACTGCGTGCGAAGCAGGAAGCAGAAAACAAGCTCATCAAAGCTCGTAAGGTAAGCAGAAAAATGTGCAATCTTTGTCGAATTTTTTTAGTCTTCTATATCTAACGAGTAAACTAATCATGCTTTACACTTTTCTAATGATTTTAATGCAGCCTTACCTTCACGAATCCCGACATCGGCATGCCATGAATAGGGCGAGGGGTGCGGGTGGACGTTTCCTCAACACAAAAAAAGCTGACCAACAAAACGGATCATCAATGGAGCAGAACGACCAGGGTTCTCTTCTGCAGTTGGGTGGAGGTGGAGCGAGTGGAAAAAATCTCTTGGGATCTGAACTTCTCTGCTCTGGTATAAACTCAAACAATTATTCTTCAACAAATCCAGGAACCAGTTACCAGCATCAAGATCATCTCAGCTTCAACGATTTCCATTCACATCATGGCAGCAGCAGCAGCAGCATGGTTCGTAATGGGTCACAGACCAGGGTATCTGTAATGAGGTAAGACACGAGGCTGGGTAAGTGGCTGACGATGACTTAAAGCTGCGTGTCGTTTCGTGTCATGTTTCCTGGGCAATTCATCCTTGGCTTTGGACATAAAATCTTCATCTTGGTTTACATCTGTCGATTAACATGATTGACAAATAAATATTGGAGAATGTTGTAATATAATGCTCTGTCACTACTCTGCTGACAGACACATGACAACCTTCTTGTATGGATAGAATTTGTAAGCACGCGGACGTTCAACACCGTCCGCTGTGCTCGAAAACTTTGTGAAAATTTGATTCTTGGCTTCCTGTGTAGTGTATTATCTTTGGGAGAAAATTGTTACATTTGGTTTGAAAATGTTCATCTTTCATGTTTAAGTCTTACTGGTTCTTGTAATTTGAGATCATCTTTTACCTTTCTTTTCTTTCTTTTCCAAGATATATGAATTGAATGCAAACTTAATTGAAACTAATTGGATTTGACTTTGTTCAGAAAGAGATTTTATTTCTTATTAAATACTAGATTTAAATTTAGAACTCTTTCACTATATATATATATATAATGTATGCACGAGCGAATTGCAACACCTAGAACAAAAACGAGGAACTCTTTGCGATTTTCATCATTCAACAAGAGAAGAGAAGAAAAAATGCCGAAGATTTCAAATACAACTACCTTCATTCTTTTGATCCTCGTTATATTTTCATCAGGTAAATTTCATAATTGCATTATAATCGTATCTCACGAATACGTACACCGTATTTTTTTTCTACATTTTAAATACGTTTGCTTTGATTTTTTGTAGTTGAGATGATCTCGACGGAGGCGGCGACATGCCAAGTAATACTTAACCGTGCCGGATGCAACCTTGCCGGTTGCCGAGCGCAGTGTTACAGAGTGAAGAATGGGAATGGATTCTGTGTAGAGAAATCTAATCTGACTGGTTATGGTTGTGTATGTGTTTACCCTTGTTGATCAAAAAAAGAAAAAAATTACAAAGAAGATAAAGAATAAAACCTTGAAGTATTTATGGTTTTTGAAATTGTCATGATTAAAATTGGAAGATATTGATTATACTGTTATTTAGCTAAGAGTGTGTTCTTCTTTAAAAAAGCGACTTTAAAATAAAAATTATTATAAAAAAAAGTATAAAAAATTAATTCTAGCAAATTTTTGGGCCAGATAAAACTACACAGTAAATTTTTGGGCCAGATAGAACTCGAGTTCCGCAGCTTATTTTTCAATAAAAGCGTGTTTCAAATATTTATAATTAAGTTTCGTGAAAGTAAAATATAAAAAGTAAAATTTTTTAAAAAATAAGTTAAAAATAGAATTTAGTTTTTATATTTTAATTGATTTTTGAAATGGGTTGGAAGTAAATTAAAAAAAAATATAGTAAAACTTAAGTTTTATTTGTGTAGAATTAAAAATTTGAATTCTCAGTTCTATTTGTAATTAAAATATAAAAAATTAATAAAACTTTAATTCTGGCGAGAAAAATTAAAATTCTACCAACTTAAAACACGCTTTAAACGTTCTTTAGTAATTTAAAATTACTTAAAAAGTACGAATAAATTACACATAATTTTGTATAAATTTTTTATTGCGCGTAATAAATATTGACTAGTTAATAACGTGAGCGCTTTGGACTTCGTGTAACTACTACACCAGTTGAATTATCTAAAGAAACTTCAAACAACTTTCCAAAATGATATATTTTTTTTTTCGTCAATCGCTTTCAAATTCCTTATCTAATATTAAAACTCAAATGAAGATAGCTTCCGCGAAAATAATATGAGCCCGTTTGGCACCGCGATAAACTGATTATCAACTTTTTTTTATTTTATATTTTTTAATATATATTTTATAAATATATAAAAAATTTATTTAAAAATTTAAAAAATGTAAAAAAATTTTACAGAATAAGATTTTTTTATTACATATTTTTATTATTTTTTTAAAAGTTAAAAAAATTAAATTTATTTTTTAGAAAAATAAAAATATTTTTTTAAAAAATTTTATTTTATAAACACTACGCTCCCCATAAACAAAGAATTGCGAAATTTCAAATGACAACGTAACGTTTTTTCAGAAGCAAATAAACAGAAGTTAACATTTTTGTTAGTTGAGTTAACATTTGCTGGCAATCTAACTCAGCTAATTAGGTATGAAAAAAAAAATTCGTTTTTAATTATTTCTTTGATTCTTTTTATTTTACTTTTATTTTGAATTTTGATTAGTTGTATTTGCTTCCAAGCCTCAAATAAGGTATTCAACACACTCTTGGCGTTTGACATTCTATTTCATTCGATTTCAAAAACATTATTTTATTTCATATTTTTTAACAAATTTTTTATAAAATTTATTTTAAAAAAATTTTAGACAGTGAATCTTGTTAGTATTTATTTTTATTTTTTGAAATAAAAAATAAAACTTATTTGTTGAAATAAGATAAAAATAATTTTGATCTTAAATAAATTTATTTCAAAAATACTTACAAACATTCTCTAAAAACACATTTAGAGTATAGTATCAATTGCAGAAAGATAAATTTAAAAAAAAATTTTAAGAAATAATTTCTTTAAAGAGTGAGTTTAAAAATTAAATAAAATTTTGTATTTAATAATAGATAAAAATAAGTCTACAAATAAATTTTTGGCAAAAAATTGAATTTTTGTTAAACTAATAGACTTCTTTATTTGCGCAAACATAAAATTTTAAATTAAATTTATAGAAAGTCAAGTATTTCTAGATGAAATAAATATGCACTAATATAATTCTTGTCAAAAAGATTTGGTTTTCAAAATTTCTTTCGTTTTATCTTTCAGCTGTTTATTTTAGAAATCTGGCGGCTGTTCTTTTCTTAGCTATTGACTTAGAAAATTAATAAACCTGGGAATCTAACATTCTCGAGTTAGACAATTATATTATTTTTTTAATTAGTAATAATTTAAACATCATCAATTGCGTCAAACGATTAGCTTAATGTGTCGTATAAGAATATATATAATTCAATTTTTTAAAAAACTAATTTGATTTTTTATTTTAATTTTTCAAATTAATTTTTAGTATAAATAAATAAAAACTTTAAAATAAATTTTATCTCAAAATTATTTTAAAAAATATTTTAAAATTTATTATAGATATAAAATTAATATAAATTCATTTTTATTAAATATTTTAGTATTCTAATTTCTAAAACTTTTAAAACTCAAATTTAACTATTAAGTAAATACGTCCTTAGTAAGAAGCGAGTTTTTGAGAGTCATCGAAAATAAATTTTTGATAAAAAATTACTTCTAAATCACTTGCGGTCAAAGAATAACAAAAAAAATAACTTATCTTTATTAGCTTACTTAAATTATTTACAAAAAGTTTAAACTCATTTTCAAAATGTTACTCATAAAATAACTTACTTTTTTAATAATTTATTATTATAATTTATTTTTTGCTTAAAAACACTCTTTTAATAATACTTATATTAATTAAGCTTAAAATATGTTTCAATTACACATATTTTATTTTTATTCTGTCAAAATATAAATTAAACTCACCAAATATATTTAAAAATGTTTTTTATCAAATTCATTTTCTGTTTTGCGAAACACGGACCACTTAGGACGTGTTTCAAATACCCATAATTTTATTTTTTTCTGTTAGATTTTAAGTTTTTAATAATTCATATATTTCAATTACACGAGAAAATCAGAACTCTACTTCTACATACAGAACTCTATTTCTAATTTTTTTATTTGCATACTTTCTAATACAATTATATTTTTTAATTTTTAATGTATTTTTAAAATCTATTGAAATATAAATTCTGAACTATATTTCTATTTTATTTTTTAAAAAATCTTATTTTTTATTTTCACAAAATTCAGTTATAATCATTTAAAATAAGCACTTAAAACACATCCTCATATTCTTTTTTTTTTTAATAATAAGATTCACATATATTTATAACGCGCCCAAATTGGAATCACATGGGAATCTCGTGTGACGGCCGGCAGGCTCTGAATAAATCAAATTTTCAAAATTTTTTGTTCTAACGAACTCAAAAAACGGCTGCTGCGTAGCGGATTTTATCTCAGTATCGATGAAATCGTGGTCAGCACGGAATGAAGGTCTAGAAATTTACCAGAAATTACATCAATACCCTTTTACTTATTTGTTATTTTGAAGAAAAGAGTGTCTCTATATATGTTTCAATTTACGAAACTCTATTTCATTTCTTCAAACTTTAAAAGCTTATTTCAAATACATCAAATTTTACTTTTTTTCTTTCAAAATTTTGAATTTAATTATTTCACGTAAAATTATCTACCATTGTAAATTTTATTTTTATTTTCACACCTAATTCTATTTTTACAAAAATTATATTTAAATTTTATTTCATATATTTTAATTATCATTTTGAATTTAACTTTCACCTAACTTTATTTTTCATCAAACTTTATTTTTAAAAATTCAATTTCGTGAAACTTATTTATACATATTTAAAACAAGTACTAAATTCAATTATTTTATATATTTTAATTATTATTTTAAATTTTATTTTACTTTCATATTAAATGTTATATTAAAATTTTTATTTTAATAGTCAGTTACTGTTCTAAATATTTTCAAAATATTTTATTTTTATCTAACTTTATTTTATAAGATTTACAAAATCGTTCTCCGACAAGCATCTAATATCCGTATTAATAATATTAGTTGGTTTGCCTTCTTATTCAAGCCAGTGGTGTTCTCAAAATTATTGCGTACAATTAATTACCATAGACAACCTTTTATATAATTTAAAAAAAAAAAAAAAAAAAACAGTTAATAAGAACCTCGACGCAAGGTTAAAACAGTCATTGGTAAAACTTTATGTACCCCGATTAAATGGGGCCCACACCATTGTCACTCATCTTCCGATCCTTCAAAAATTCTTGAGTCAACCTTTCTTTCTTCTCAATCCAAACGAAACAATTAGAAGAACCCTCTAGAGTCTTAGACCTTCTTTACTTTCTTCTACTTCTCCATTACCTTATAAGAACCCCCTATAACTTCTTCTTCCCTTGTTCATCTTCTTCCTTGCAAGAAAACAACTCCAGCTCTGCATTCTGAAACAAGAATTAATGGGTACACTGGTAGGGCACGTAGCACCAGGGTTTGGTTTCCTGTTCATTGGCTTATGGCATCTATTCAACCACACCAAGCTTCACTTGCAGAAACCCAACTCTTACTTTGCACCGCCATGGTTTCCGTCGCCAAAACTCAGGCACTTTGAACTCATCCTTATTGCTTTAGGAAGTTGTGCTTCGATATCCATGGAGCTCTTCATAGGTCCCCAGAAGCACCAGCCGTTTGATGATGATGGAACCATTCCGTCTAACCATCTCCACAATTTCGAGCACTCTTCGATTTCTGCGGGGTTTTTAGTGTATGCGATCGCGTCTATAGTGCTTGATAAAGCACGGTACGCGCCGGCGAAGACGACTCTGGTGCCTGCACTCGCCGCAGTTGCTTTCGCGCAGCAGTTGTTGTTGTTTCATTTGCACTCAGCTGATCATATGGGTGTTGAAGGACAGTACCACTGGCTTCTGCAGCTCGTCGTCGCCGTCTCTCTAACTACAACTATCCTCGGAATCCATTACAATAGAAGCTTCACCGTCTCCTTTATTCGCTCCGGCAGCATCGCTTTCCAGGTATGTTTTTTAATTGTTTCGAAAAACGAAGACTCGCTGATCGATGATTAGTTTTATAAGAATATATTTTATCTATTGAATCTTCATCGATCAGCTGATGATGAACTGTTTCATGACACTAACAGGGAATCTGGTTCATCGCGATGGGGTACGCACTATGGACGCCGTCGTTGATCCCTAAAGGTTGCTTCATGAACTACGAGGAAGGCCACGACGTCGTCCGGTGCCACGGCGACCCTGCACTCGACAGAGCGAAATCGTTAGTCAACATTCTCTTCAGTTGGTTCGTAGTAGCTTTCGCCGTATTTGCAGTATGTTTTTACTCGTGCATGGCGAGATTCTTCCCGGAGGAGCCGGATTACTTGCCGCTGGTTAGAGAGGCATCGTCGGAAGATTACCTCAGCGATGACGTCAGCGACGATTTGGAGAAACAGAAGTTTGCTGATGAGTCTCGGAGCAGTTTTGTTCACGTAGGCAAAGGAATGAAACCTATTGAGTTGGAAAGGTGAAAAACAATTAAATTAATTATAAAAGTTAATTTGTGTTTAAAAAAAATAATTTTATTTTATGGAGTTTCTTTCTTGCTTCTTAATTGTTAAATATAGGAAAATAATAGTGAAGAAAGAGGGCTTCTAAATTCTTTTGATGTAAGTTTGTGAATTTGGTTGTAAATATATTTGTTATATATTGAAAAAAAATTTCGTTTCTAACATTTTTTTAATAAAATAATTTAATTTACTTTTTTCCTTTTATATTCTTAAAACTGTTATTATTCATGTCTTAGAAAAGTCAACCGTAAGTATATAGAAACAAAAAATTCTGTAATTGGTCTCATTAAAAAGTACAGTTATATTTATTTAAAAAATAAATAAAAATGAGTTATTAAAATATAATTATATGTAACTAAATTTATAAAAATATTTGTGAGTGATTTTTTTAGTTAAAAAAATATTTAAAACGAATCTTTGATTGATTAATCATCTAGTTATCCGTTCGTCAAAGAGAGCTTCTAGTTGATTGGTTTTTTATTTGAATTTGGGTTGAATTATTAAAAAGTTTTTTGATTCATTTTAGTAGTCCTAACATTTAGGATTTATTTCAATTATATAGAATTCATTATATTTTTAATTTGAATTTAAAATTTTTTTATATTTTAATTGATTTGGAATTTATCAAACTTGTATATAATATATTTTTTGTCGAACTCAAATTTATCAAATTCAGTTTCATAAAATTTATTTTATAGAAAATAAAACAAGTCTTAAAAATGTTTTATTTATCTGTAAATAAATCAATAATAAACTTTTAAGATATATTATTAAAAATAATTATATTTATAAAATTAAATATTTAAAATTATTCGAAAATAATTTTTTGTCGGAAGAAAATTAGTTTTAATAGTTTCTGTAAGTAAGTAGCATAATAAAATTTTGAATTTAATAAAAAGTTAGTCTACGATAACTTCCAAAAAAAAAAGAGAAAATGAAGGAAAAAGAATTTTCGTTGTTTTTAAAATTAAAAAAATAATAACACACAATTGACCAACAATCGAAATCAAAGAATTTAAATTCCTTCCTAATAATTTTTATTATATTGCAATACACAATGACAAATTTTATTGCACAATTAGCTAATTAGCTCGATCTGTATAATGTACAATGGTATAATTATATTTACTTCAATGTTTATATATTGCAAATTTTGGTTCGAAATTTTTTTTTTAAAATATAGATACGACTAGAATGCGTTATTTTGCACTAAAATAACTTTATGAAAAACAACTTTTTCAAAAAATAAAAATTTGAAAATAAAATAATAAGAATCTATTATTATAAAAAATATATAAAAATCACTCAAAAGTTTTGGATACAAAAGAGTACGCTTTTAGAATAAAACTAGGAATATGAATTAATATGTCAAATTCTGATTGATCTATTTAATAATTATCAAAATTATATAATTCTATTCAGTCTCATATATTTATGTAGGTAAAAGTTATTATCTCATAACTCAATCTATTAAATAATCAAATCAAATTCAGTTAGATCATTTAGTAATCAAAATTATTTAAACTAGCATTACAAAAATATTATAATTGTTAGGTATCATATTCTAAAACAAAAAAAAATAATACCATTAATAAAATAAGTAAAATTTAATCAAAATATAATAGATTAAGTAAGTATATATATTATATAAATTAATATTTAATATTATCATTTTAAATATTTTATAGCTAATATGTGTATATAAATGATTATACGAATTAGTAGATTTGAAATTTATTAGAACTGATTTATCAGTAAATATTAGATTGATTCGAAACTAATCCAAACTAATCTAAGATCAAATTCGAATTCAATTTAAACGAGTCAATTTCGTCCTAGATATAAAATTGGGTTATATATTGTCACTCTTATTTAGAAAGAGTCAATATTCCACAAAATCGCTATTAGTTATCTCAGAAAAAGTTTAGTAAAACCGAACGGTTTATAGAGTTTGAGCGCGTTTAGGAGCATATTTCAAACGTTACTTTTCAACTTTTCTCTATTTTGTATTTTTTAATATATATTTTATAAATATTTAGAAAATTTATTTAAAAAATTAGTTAGCGTAAAAAATTTTACGTAATAAGATTTTTTTATATAATAATTTTATTATTTTTTTAAAAGTAAAAAATATAGAACTTATTCTTAAAAAAGGATAAAAATATTTTTCATTTTAGAAAAACTCTATTTTATAAGCAATTCCAAAACGTGTGAAGTTTATTTAATTATAACTTTTTAATAAAGCTTGCATCATTATGTTAAATATTCTTAGGGGTGGCAATATGGGTTCATGGGTCGGTTTCGGGTCGATCCATATAATAACCGGATAAAAAATGTTCAATTCTAACCCGACCCATTTATTTATATGGGTCTAAATTGTCAACCCTAATCCAACCTATTTATAACCGGGTCAAATTCGGGTCGACCCATTTAATAATTAAATTATTAAATAAGAATTATAAATATTAATTTTTAATAATAATATATCAAAATTATTAATTATGATATATTTAGAAAGAAAAAATATTAATTCTGACAAATTTATAAATTAAATTCAAAATTTTTGCTATTTTTTTCTAATTATTAAGTAATATATACTATATAAATAGTTAAACGGATCATTTTTGGGTCAACCCGAATTCGACCCAAACCCGTTTAAATTTTTCGGATCATTTTCGGGTCGACCCGAAATCGACCCAAACTCGCCTAAGGCTTGACCCGCCGTCGGTTTCGGATCGGGTCGAAATTTGCCACCCCTACATATTCTATTGAAATCTTGTAGTTATTTTAGATTGCAACTTTTAGCTTAATTTATTCGTAGAAGCTATCGACAAGTTATAGACTTAAAAGGGATATTTAGAAGTGTTTATTAAAAAAAAAATTTTGAAAAAGAATTTGAAGCTATATTATTTAATAAATATTTTAAAAATAAAGATTATATATATAATTATTTCATACTTATGTTTTATTTATTATTTCTAAAATTTTAAAAATTATTTTTAAAAAATTGTGCACAATATTTTTAGAGTTAAGAAAGAACTTATTGAGATTGATAAGCAATTGCAAATATGTCCTAATTGACGGACTAAATTTATAATTTTTTCACATTCTAATTTTTTTATATTTTATATTTTTATAAAATTTAAAAATATTTTATAATTTTTTTAAATTTAAAAAATATAAAAAATTCTTCGTACGAGACCTTATCATTATTTGATTTTTTAATTTTTTAAGATAAAAAAATTTATTTTTCAAAATACATGCTTTTTTGAAAAAGTTGTTTTATAAGCTAGATAGCCAAGTGAATAATAGTTCCATACATGTGAAATTACAACAAAAATTTTTTAAAAAATATTTGTTTTGAGACCCTTTCAGAAACAATATTTTTGACATAAAATAATCTATATATATTATAATTATTTATTCATTTAAATTTAATTTTATAAACTATTTAGTATATTTAAATTTATAAAACAATACTAAATTTAAATGAAACGGAAATCAGTACCGCCAAACAGTCACTCGTTCATTCCAAACACATAATGGGCCTAAATTAGTCACTTTTGGGCCTTAATTGTACTTTAAATGGACTCAAATATAGGTTTTTTATAAAAGGACTTTTCTTCAGCTTTGCAAGATAGAAGACGAAAAAGGAAGAAACTTTTTTCTCTTTTTTCTCTCTTGATCGCCGTTAATGGGAACTAGAGAGGTTTATGAGGAGAAGCTCCGGCGAGGGAATCTTCACCACGATCCAACAATCAATCCCGGTCTCGGCAATCCTCGCTGCCCTCGTTGTCTCTCTTCTTTGAACCCTGCCGTGAGAATTCCTCTCGTCTCGTTTTTTTTCTTTCTTTTTTTTTTTGCCAAAGAAAATTTTTTGGGTCGTTTTGTTGGATGCCTACACTTATAAGGTAATTGGTTGAATAGGCTTTGTTCTCTTTTTTCTTGTTGGATCCTAGGATATTTTTTTTTCGTCGTTGTTCGATTCTTGCTGCTATTTTTGTTGAACTATGGCAAAGTTTAGGTTTGTTATCGATTTTTCGATATTTGATGTGCTTTATCATATGGTTTTCAGGAAAAACTTCGTCTTGCTGTTTGATTCTGTAAGAATTTTCTTAATTTTATTTGGCAAAAAATCGTTCTTATTGTTGTTGAATTAATGGAAATTTTATTGTTTCTCTGGTCGTTACTTAGCTTCGTGATGCGTTTTATATCTGGGTTTTTAAGAAAATATCATATTCTTGTTCGATGCTGTAAGTTTTTATTTGTTTTGAAGATGTTCTTTTCTTAACGACTTAGTGGTTAGTTTAGTGTTTGTTTGGTCGTTAATTAGCTTGGTGATGTTTTTTTATTTCTGGGCTTTACAAAAGTTTATATTGAAAATTTTCTTCTTAATGTTGCGAGTTATAGATCGATATCCTGACTGTGCATGAAAACTTTGCAGGGGAAAGCAGATTGGGAAATAACTCCAGTTTTGCACAACGCCACCTTAGTGGTAATATAGTACTCTTGATTTTGTTTTGTTTATACAATTTTGTTTGAAATTTATGGTTATTGTTTAGCTTTTTTTTTTTTCGAAGTCAGACTTGTGCTACTTTATAGGTTATGCTTTTGCTTTGAATAGGCTGGAACTGGTGTTGGGGCGATGCTAGGAGCTATGTATGCGATGAATACCGGTAAATAATAATCAACATTTTTTCACTTTGATTCTTATAAGTGGGTGGGGTTTTAGTTTTGTGAATGAAATTTGATATGGTTTTTGTGGCCTCTCATGCAGGAATCCCTTATTTGCAGAAACATGTGAAGGGACCCAAATGGTTGCCTACACTTATAGGGGTAATTGTTTGAATAGGCTTTGTACTCTTGTTTCTTAGTGTTTTCCTTAAGCATGAAAAAATTTTGGTAACATGCTTTTAGCAGTTAGAAAACTGTGTTTTGTAGGCACTAAACAAAAGATAAGTAGAACCTTATTAATGATTTTTTTCATCTCTAATACTCGTGCACCAGTAGACCACTTGGTGCGATGATGCTTTGTTGTTATTGTTGTTGTTATTTTGTGCTCCGAGTTGGGCTAAATTCATTCTTTGCATTTTAATCCTCCTGTATCTGATAGATTAACCTATCTATTGAACATAATAAGGTTAATGTGACAGCAGTTGTGAAGCATTACCCAAATATGCATGGAGATGTCCAAAGAAGCTCACATCTAGTAGTAGGAAGTCAGTTCAGTAGGTTGTAGGATTAGGAACACATACCTTGGTGTGAGATCCATTTTCAAACTTGTAAACTGGAGTAATCTAGAGAAGACCTTATTGGGTTAACAGAGGCAACCATTGAAGTTGTTTTCAATGTTTTCTACAACTGTTTCATAAATTTTTATGTCATTGATTCTATATCTGCTGCAGTCGATTGTTAGTAATGGAGTTATCTATGGGAACTCTAGGTAGTCATGTTGCATCCTCAAAACACTGAAAGCATTTGACTTGGGTGGTAGACATTCTAATTTAAGATTCATTTACTTCAAGATGCCAGGGACAATTATCTTTTGTAAAAGGTGGTTGAATACATTGGTATCTGTCCATTGTGGGTTAATTAAACCAATGTTTCAGCAAGACGAAGAATGCCTAGAATCATAATTTTGCTTTAGATCCTTCACAAACAACATAGATAGGAACTCTAATTTGGTCTTTGATTGTTGACTAATACTATGGGTGTCTTTTTGTGTAATCCTTTCTATACCTCCATCTTTATCATACGGTTGGGATGGAATGGGGTACACCTCCTTGAGATGTGTGTTTGAAGATGGACGGTGTCTTTATTACAACAACAATAACAACAAACTATGCCTTTATCCCACTTGCGTGGGGTCGGCTAATAAATCTGTTTTCTCCATTCCGTTCGATTATAAATCAGATCAAGCGAAATGTCCAATTCCTCTAAGTCCTTCGCCACCACCCTAGGCCAAGTTAATTTTGGCGTGTCTTTATTATAAGAAGGTTAAAAAAAAGGGTATGCAAGACTCATATATCACTATTGCCGTCTGGGCCAGCACTCTATTGAATCTATGATGTCTGGAAGTTGAACCTATCTAAGAATCGACCTTCTTTTTCTTTATTTTTCTTCTTTAATTAATTAGTTAATTTTTTTGCGATGATATCTTCTGGGAATCTACCTACAGTGTTAAATATCAATTTCATCTAAGTGGTAATTGGCTTACTAGTGAAGTCAGTCTTTAGTATGCTTTGGCATCAGGCTAGTTGCATTAAAACTAATTCCAGATGTTGATATGTTTTTGCAACAGTATATTAAAAAAAGTAGTCACTGATGAAAAGAGATATATCTGGATTATCTTCCTATTATCAGCTTTAGTAACACTAGTTCAACATCAAATCTGGTTTACTTTCTAGAAATATAAAATTTCTAGTGGATGTGTTAGTTCCAGTTCCTCTCCATTCAATTACATTTTGCCATTAGGTTGTTGTTTCTGACACCAATTTGCTTTCCATGACAGTCAATATTAGGTTTCATGTTGAAGGATACAAGAGTTAGTTGCTTATATTTTCTTTGTAAGCAGGTTCCATCACTACTGTTGTTTGCAGGAGCTAGTGCTGCATTTGGAGGTAACAACCTTTGTATTAAGCATACTCAATTTGTTATACTATTCACAGTAGTTCTGAGAAAGTGTTCCAAATTTGGAGCATGTCTTTGTTATCAGCTACGTTTTTTGATTGCCGTATCATGGTTACAAGTAGAGGGCTGATTGGAACTTAATAATCTTACGAATTGTGAACAGATAATTTGCAAATTCCATGACTAGTAGAATAAGGACTCTTGTTTAAACATGACCGGAGATGAGGTTATCTACAATGGGCGTCCTTGTAAAGGTCATTGTTCAATGTTGATTCAATATACTCTGTGATGTAACCCATGATTCGATACTTGCATAAAAAGAGCTTTTCCTATTATTATTACCTGCTACAGATGCTCTCCTGACGTCGTCTGCTCCGTCCTGTCTATTTGGCATGGCACCACACCCCCAGCCCGGTTCCCCTGAAGTTACTTGTTTATTCTGGAAGCACTACGGTTTCAATTAGTGGTAGTAGCAGAAACCTTAGAGTTATTGGTACTATGATCTAGAGGTTCTAACTATAGCAAGTTATTGATAAGGGTTTTGTGATAATTCCTCGAGTTTGGGTAGAGGTGGATCTAAGTGTTGGTTAGGTAAGCCTCTTGCAGTAAGAGAAAAGCTGGTAGGTGTGAAATTCCAACTTATAATTTATTGATGTGATGAGCTGCTTTAGGGCTTCCATAGACATATGGGAGTCTCTCTAGTTGTGTCTTCGCTGTCCCCTATGCCCACATGAAATTTACATATTTGGCACCAATTTTCTATTTCATGTTTCTTCTGATTCTTTGGTATGTACTTTTGACGTTCCCTACTAAGCTTAAAGCTAATGAACTTTTGTGGTATAGTTGTTGGTTTGTGCATCTTCAACTTGTCACGGGTGAGAAATATACCTACAGTGACATGCCTGGTAGATGACCCTTGCTCATTATGTGCTTCCTCCTGTTGGTATAAATATATTGTTATATTTGCGTATCAGTCCGTAACACTTAAAAGTTACTTGCTTCATGTGTGATATCATTGGTTACAGTTGTTTATTAACTTAAACTGCTTATGCAATACCTGCAGGATTCACCTTACCAAAATTTATGCAGCTCTCAGTGACATCCTATTATGCTGCTTCTAGCGCATCACATTATGCTATATCTCAAGTTACAAGATATATTGAAGAAGGTCACACATCTCGTTCAAACAATGACAATTCCAGGTTATGAAAAGATTTTGTAGAACAAAAAATACTGAATCAGCTCACTTATGTACATGATACACTTAAATATGTCTCTATGACAAGTTTGTCTATTTCTTATGATGTTACGTTACATCTACCAGATTTTTTCCTTCTGTTTGACATTGGTATGTCTTATTTATTCTCGAACAACAGTTCCCCTCTAGGGTTACTGTAAGTGCAGAATGTGTATGCTTACCCAAAACTTAGTGGCATCCATATCTATGGGCCCTAAACAGTGGATTTCCACATTTACATGTAAAATTTGCCATGTGTCGATTCACAACTGCAATGGTTTTTTCTTTGTTATTACCTGTATGTCGAACACTGAGGTCTTAGATAGTTTTGGGGAGCTTGCATATTGTAGTACAAGCCACAGTCCCAATGAGATAAGTGGTCCTTATAAGTAGCGAGGTCTTTGAATGCAACAACTTCCATCAGTGCTATATTAAATCTCTTCTCTGCAGTTCTGCTGCCACATAACTTTGTTCCTACCTAGGGCAATGGAGCCAGTTGATGTCTTTTGCTTGCTTCACCTTTAACTCTTTGCAAAGAGCTGTACATGATCTGGATTGCTAACGTGTTGCTACCAGGATTTAAATTCTGCTTTCAGCTTTGCAGCTGCAGCCTATAGCTTATGTATACTACTGTGGTCCAACTACTGGTCCTGTTAGTTCTTACTTCTTTTTTGTAAACTGTTATAGGTTTTACCATAAACCACGTATGTACATATAGTCTAAAGATGTCTTTAATGATTGAGCATGATCAGTTCCTTCTGCTGCAGCTTTCTAGAAAATCTAAATTCATCTTATGTATTTGCTTATCGTTAGTTATAAATGTTTCTGAACTTGTTCATGACTTCACTGTAACTCATCTAATCTTGCATTATATTAGTTTTTTTTTTCTTCTTGATTAAAGGTCACAGCTATCTACTGGTCTCTGAAAGCTGAGAAACAAATGCTGTCGTTGAAAAGCTGGTTCTGTTTTGAATGCAAGTTGCAAGCATCAGCTTTTCTTTTGCCTTTTGAAGTATAAACATGAGTAGTAAATACCAGTGAGGAATTTCTCAAGGAGGGGAGTAGTAATGAATGCAGTGCAACATCATACTGACACGGTCCAACTTTTATGAACAGTGGTATTTTCATGTATGTTGTTTTCATTCTACTGTGATGTTTCTTTGTATAGTAAAAGAGAATGTTTTCCATTCTTGTATACATTAAAGTAGGTGAATAGTAAACAAACTGATTTCTATATTCAAATTTTATCTTTTTTAAATACTGTATCAGGGTTAGTATTAATTTTGGTTTAGGGTTTTGACACTCTCACTTTGTACACTCCTGGATGCTCTAAATTTTGGCCATCCGATCGTTTGATTTGGTGGCTGTGATTTAATCAAGCGATCGGGATATGGAGGATAAATTTTTTTTTTTTTGTTTACTTACAAATACATAATGAATTGTAGCGGTTGAGTCACGGATTAGGATCAAGCGATCTGGAAGCGACTCTGAAATAAAATTTTTCTGAAATGGAAGATATATTTGTCCATTTGAAGAATAAAAGATTTTAAAATAAAATTTTTGAAAAAATTTAAATAAATTTTCTACATATTTATAAAAATATATTAAAAATTGTGAAATTAAAAAAGTATGTTTTTAGAAAGCTTAGCTAAACGCAATATTCCGGTTTTATTAATTTAAGTACATTTTTGAATTTATTTTTACGTCATATCTTAAGTAGAATGTAAAAATTTAAAATCACAAGTGTTTAGTTGTATTTAGACATATATGCTAATAATTAATGCCATTTGGTTTATGAAAAATGTTGGAATTTTTGCACCAGCACCAACCAATGCTAAATTCCTATCAAGGGACCCAACAAGGAAAAGGTTTGAAAGTTACATTAGCTTAACAGGCAAAAGCAATTCATTGCAAACTAAAAAATTTTCGAAATCTTTTGGGGACCATAGACTTATTTAGTTCTTGATAAAAAGCCAAAGTGAGAAGTTTCAACAAGCGGAGTGATCAAATCAAAAGTGTTATATATGTGGGGACTTGTGAACTACTCTTAACTTGGATACTGACATATTTTGGGACTAAAAAAAATTCTTCCCTTCTTTTTTTTTGTGTTATTTGTCATATTTTTTGTTTCCTTTAGAACATATTTATTTCATCCGGAACTGACTTTTTTTGCTAAAAAAATCACTTTCGAATAAATTTTTTAAATTTAATTTTATATCTTAGACTTAGTTTTCGGATCATTTTCGAATGTCTTAGCTTGAAAATTGAATTATTCGGTGGAGGGCAAGTTGTGATAGTGTTTCTCAATCAATGTTTACCTTGAAAATGGTTTTGAACAACCAATAAATTCTAACTTAATTCTCATCACAAATAGAACAAAAAAAATAAATAAGTTGGATGCCATGAAAAAGACATTATATGTGTAGGATGATAGTTGTCATTTAACATTAATTCAGAAATTGTTGTTGATTCTTAGATTCAAAAAAAAAAAAAAAAATGTTCATTTAGTGTCATGGTCCTTATAAAATTTAGTTGCATGTTCATGTGGTCCAATGGATCCATTATGAACTACATAAAATAGTCACTTTCTTTGTCATACCTCCGTTGGACTAAGGGTGTGTTCTTTTCACATAAAGCGATTTTCAGAAAGTGATTTTTTCAAAAGCGAGTTATACAAGAGTAAATTATCATAAAAAAATTTGAAAATAATCTGAAAGTGACTTTTGACTGAAAATAATCATTTGTACTTAATTGAAACAAAAAAGAATTAGTAAAATTGTAAGTAAGATTTTTTATTCGCGAAATTAAGAACGGTACACTCTTCAATGAATTCAAAGAGTCGTATACATGATTCAATCGGGAAGTTTATATAGGGTCCCTTATTTATCGCAAGATCCATCCATTGCCTTCAAATATATGCACGCGTAATGTTCGTTTTTACTTCACCTTACCAAAAAAAAAGTCACTTACAAGGAGACATTTTATGTTTACTTTCACAAATTTACTATCACAAACTCATTTTTTAAAAACGCACTTCATAAAAATTCACTTCTGTACAAGTAAACGTGCTCAAAGAGTTCCTTTCGAACTTTGTTTTACATTACTTAATACTATACACACATGACGTGCTACTTATTAACATAATTTACATAACGATGAAATAAAAGGTATATTGCGTATGTATGTATGTATTCTTATTTTTCTCTTTATAGAAAAGTTTGTCGCAAAGAAAAAGCTGAGTGTCTATTTTTGGTGACATTCAATGAAACCATGGAGTGTACTCCAAAGAGGTGCTCCTTATTTTTTGAGAGTGGTCCTAAAACATTGGTAGATCTCTTCTTCTCCGACAACAGCATCATGCAACATTTTGCTTTGCCCTTTTGTAGAGAGCCTCAATTAGATAGATACCATAATAGTTCTTTATTCATTATTATTTTATTTTTTGTTCTCAAGATTTTGTGATGCAATTCCTATAAAACACATTAGGAGAGGATGAAAAACTAATAGTATTTTGGTAAAAAGATTTGGAGGAATTAAATTTTTCGCTTAGAGCATGTTTGAAAGTTAGTTTCATATAAAAGTAAACTTTGGAATAGTAATTAAAACATATGAAATACCAAATTCAAAATCTGAAAGAAGAAAGTAAAATTTTGATGGCAAGTGAAATATGCTCTTAATATGGTATATAATTAATCAATTAAATAAAAATTATATTTATATAGCCGATTTTATTTAAGTGAGATAAAGACTTATCTAAACTCTCTAGATTTTCTCGCAAAATAGATATTATCGAAACTCTCTATAAAATTTTCATTAATATTTTCATTGATGTGGGTCTTGGCATAACAACAAATATGAATGCCAATGTCATTGTATGTGATTTAATTGTCTCTGCTCATTATTTTTACCTTGTTCTCATGCTATCCTTCTGCAAATGTTTTACCCTATAATGTTCTTATCATTTTCTTTATATTCTTAATTCTGTTGTTTGTTTTCCTCAGCAACACATGGTAATGTCGACTTCTAGGAAACCCTAGGAACACTCTAAAGTCTCCATTTTATGTACTATCTTTCGTAAGTACGATAAGGGCGTGTTTCAATTTCACAAAACTCACTTTTCTTCATCGAAGTTTGACTTAAATTTATTATTATTATTTTGTTTCAGTTTGCTTCAAAACATATAGAGCCATGTCTCAACCTATCTCAAAATATTTATTTTTACGAAATTTATTTTCGCGAAACTCACTTTGGTAAAACTGAAGCACGCTTTAAGCTGCAACTCGCGTATTCTTTTGAGTTAGAGAGAGTAAAATACTATAAAAGAACATAAAAAAATCATCTAAAAGTAATTTTTTAGCAAAAAAAGTGACTTCCGAATGTAAGAAAACACTACCTTAGCATTCAAATTGATTATAGTTTAGAATTTCAGCAAAAATATGATGATTTGAAAACTCTGCAACTTTCTTAGTTTTTTTTATTATGAGTTAGCCCACAACAATGTGTGGCAGCTGCTGCGACAACTACAACTAATGAGTAGTCCTGTGTGTTGCTCATGCAGAAGCAAGACATACATTGATCAATTGGTCCCCTGATAAAAACATAAGACTGGCCTTCAATGTTCTTATATGCAGAGAGTGATGAGAGATCAAGATTCAACAAGAGGGAGGTAGCTAGCTAGAGACCTCTTCATGAATGAATGAACAAAGGAAAAGAGCTGTCACTGTTGTTGTTGTTGTTAGGTTTTCAATGAGTGAAAGGCAATAGGGACCAAATGAGTTTCAATTGCAAGTACTTCGCAATTGAAAGCTTTTCTTTTCAAGCTTCTACTTTCATTTTTTTGCTAGTATTTTACTATACGTTTCGCAATGTTTAGTACTCCTCTTAAGACTTGTTTATTTGTCCGGAAGTGGGTTTCTGAAAAGTAAATCTTTGAGAGTAAATTTGGTAAGTAAATATTAAACTTATCTGATAGCTTACTTTTTAGCGAAAGAAAGTGAGTTACGAACAAAATAAAACGCCTGAAAGAATGCCAGTGCTCCCTAATGATCTATCAATATATGCGAGTTATTATTTGAGTGGTGAGCTTCTCTCATTGAGTTACATTTCGAAATACCTTATCATCAAGTGCGCGCATATGTACACATTGTTAAAAAGGCGACTAAACATAAGGTAAAGATCGACCTACGAAGAAAAGTACGCACACTTATCTGCATATGCGCGTTGAAGATGCGAGTAAGCATAAAACATTTATAAAGGACTTAGTTTGCGAAAACGCTTAACGTGTTATTAAAATTTCTCAAAAATCATTAAAAATTAATTTGAAGAGAAAGGAAAAGAACAAAAGAATTTATTTGTTACTACTATAAACACATAAAGAGTGGTGGTTGATTGCAGGGATGTCAGTTGCAGTCATGGTTGGAGCCAAATAGAGCCAGGTTTTATGTTTTATGACTCAAGAAGAAGAGTGTTAGATGCAGCAGCAGCAGCAGCAGCAACAGCAATAGAAGAGCATGCAGCTAGTAGTACCAGTACTACATTACTACTACTGTTTGTGGGAAAATAAGATAGTGACTGGTCAGTGAAGTAGAAGGATGGAATGAATAGCTAAACGTTCGAAAAGTACTTATAAAATTCTTTTTTTTTTAAATAAACTAAAATATACTTACAAGTGCTTAATAAGCACTTCACGTTTCCAAGTATTATATATATATATATATATATTATTTTTAGCATTTAGGACGTGTTCAAATGTCCGTAACTCTATTTTTTTTCGTCAGATTTTGAATTCCGAACAGTTCATATGTTTCAATTACATAAAGAATTTTGAACTCCACTTTCACATACGAAACTCCAGTTTTAACTTTTTTATTTACATACTTTTCAATACAATTATAATATTTTAATTTTTAACACACTTTTAAAAACTATTGAAATACAACTACTGAACTCCACTTTTACTTTATTTTTTAAAAAACTCTACTTTTTATTTTTCACTTTCACGAAACTTAGTTACGGACATTTAAAACACGCCCTTATAAACAATAATGTAATTATTTTTATCGAACTCATTTTCAAAATTTAAACTTATTTTTTACCGACTTATTTTGAAAAAATGAATTTAATGCTAGATAAACAAGCACTAAAATGTAATAAAAAAATTAAGATTTGAAAAAATAATGCCTAAGATTGACAACATATGAAGACAAAGTTAGAGAAGTGTACAACTTTTAAAAGTTAAAGCAAGTTAATTACCTTGCAGGACACAAATAAGATATGTAGGTCAATAATTAAATATCATGCGCGAAATTATACTGTACATATAAAGTTAAAAAAACTATTTTGGATATAAATCAAACACTCATGGTTAGGTTAGAAAGCATCTCTCACAAATGACATATTTTGGGTCGATAATTTGTATCATATGTGAAAATTAAACTGTACATATATAAAGCTAAAACTAATTATCTATGCTTTTTAAATTTCTAACAACATTTTTGTAGTACTATAAAACGTTTTGTGGAAATAAAAAATTGAAATAGAAGATGGAGAAGTATTTTAGCAGAGCGTTTAGTTTTGAAAATGTTTATAATATGTTACGTAAATTTATTTAAAAATATATTATTATATTATTTTTTATAAATTTTAAAATAAAAATATAAAATTTATTTTTAATAATATTTTTATATTAAAAAAACTAAATTTTTATAAGAATTTCTAAATTAGGCACTAAAATGAGTACTTATAGGTAGGTTAGGAAGCTTCTCCCAAACCAAAAGAATCTAAAAAGCTAAAGCTTTGATATCCATGCACAGCACAAGGTTTGCTTTTTTCAAGCATGTTCTGGAGCGTTTGGAAAAGCATTTTTTAAAAACTTTTTTTTTATTTTTTATTATATTTTTATAAATATATAAAACTTAATTAAAAATTTAAAAAATATAAAAAAAATTTCCGTCATAAATTTTTTTTATTATTTTTTAAATTAAAAAAAATTCAATGCACCAAAGCACAACTATTACAATGTCAAACGATTTATTAAAAATATAAAGTAATCCTTCCTACTACTTTTGGGCAAATCAATGTTGCAAGTGAGACACCACCACACGTCAAGATTCCTTTCTGTCCTTCCAACATGTACTACTACAAAACAGAAACCCTAACAAATTAACATCCCCCAAAGTTTGTAGTACTACTCACAGTCACACCAGTGCTGCTGATGCCAACAGGTCCTTCCATACATAATAAGCTTGCATCAACTATTAGCATTTTCAATAAAATAATTCTTTAATTTATAAATTTTTAATAGAACTTTTTTTATAATTTATTTTAAAAATTATCTTAAAAATTTATATTAAAATATATTTAATGCTTATTACATTTTAGATAAAATAAAACTTATTTTTTAAAAATATCTACTGTTTCATAAAAGTTTTATTTTAAAAATACTCATAAACATTTTAAGAGATATTTAAAAGTATTTTTTAAAATTATTAAATAAAAAATCTTTTAGAAATTTTTTAAAATCTGTATAATATTTTAAAAAATTTATTAAAAAATTAAAATAAAAAGTTTATAAATAATCCTAAACTGCACTTGATTGCAACAGCTCCTCTAGAATTGATAAAATTGTAAAATTTTTAGAAAATTTTTTTTCTAAAAGTGAGATTTTTGTTTTTTAATTTAAGAAAATTATATATAAAACAATTTTATGAGTTATTTATATATTTAAATTAAATATTCAAAATACTATAGAAAATTTTTTTAAATACTGCAAATTGTAGTCATGTGTTTTGAGTGAAGGACCACTATTAAAACTATTAAAGCTTTCACTATTTTGTTCTAATTTTTTTTTCTACATGGTAGTTATGTCTATTTACTGTACTACACATAAATGTCATGTATTATAAATACATAGGACTAATAGCAGGTTATTATTTATAGTAACAATTAATCATGCAGGTAGTAGGGTAAGGCCTTGAATAATTAGATACTACACATTTAATTATTATTTAGGTCATTTTGAAATGAAATAACTTATTTTGTAGTGCTTATAAAATGTTTTTATTTTAGCTAAAAATATTATAAATAATTTATTAAAAAATATAAAATAAAATAAAAGAGTGAAAAATATCTCATAAGTAAACGCCAAATGACAAACTAAAAAAAAGGGGTTATTTGACTCAGCATCAAAAACAGTTTTCTTATTTTTCATTTTATATTTTTAATATATTTTTTATAAGTATTTCAAAATTTTATTTAAAAATTTAGAAAGTATAAAAAAATTTTATGTAATGATATTTTTTAAATGCTTATATTTATTATTTTTTAAATAAAAAAATAAAACTTATTTTTTAAAAAATAAAATATTTTTTATTTAAAAATTTTTATTTTATAAGCACTCTCAAACGCTCTCTAAGATTTTGATTGTAATCCAACATAAAAGAATTTGTTTATTTAAAACTAAAAAATTAATTAAAAAAATTTTAAAAAAATTTTAAAAATTTTAAAACATGAAATATTTAGAAAATTTTATATAAAAATTTGATATAAGAAAGTGAGCTATGAATAAAAAAAAAATAATTTCTGTAGCATTTTTCTGTGAATGGCTGTGATAATTGACGGACGTACGTAGCTATCAATGTTGAGTTTCATGCGGCACCAAACTCAAAAGAAAACATCTACCAATTAGAAACAAGTCAATTTCAGTGGAATTGTTAGGAATCTTTTTGCATATCTTTAGCTTGTGGATTTCAATTTAGACGATTTAAAATTGCTTAAACTAAGAATTTTTAAGAAATAAATTATTTTTTAATAAAAATAGTAAATTTTCTAAGTTTGATAAAAAGTACTGTAGTAAATTTTTTTGAAAATAAAATAATAAAATGGCAAAGAAATATTAATATGCCCTTACGGAATCGTTTAGGACGTGTTTTAATCATTTGGAATTCTAATATTTTTGGTTAGAATTTAAGTTCAGGAGAGTTTTGATATTTTATTTGCACATTATATTTCACACATGAAATTTTAGTTTAAATTTTTTTATTTACACGTCTCTTGATAAAGTTTTATTTTTTAATTTCTAATTCATTTTAAATATAAAAATTAAACTCTATTTTTGATTTATTTTTTAGAAGACTTTATTTTTTATTTTTTATTTATACGAAATTTAATTACGGAGTTTGAAACACGCATTTAGGAATGATTATAAATTAAAACTTTTATGAAATACTAGATATGTTAAAAATATTTCAGAAATAAACTCTATTTATATCTAAAAAGATAATAAGAAAAACAAATAATAACATATTTTTATGACATATAATGTTTTTATATATTTTTAAAAATAAATTCTGTAAAATATATTATAAAAAATTATTTAAAAATATAAAATGAAAAGTTGGAATAATAAGCACTTGAAAATCAATGCCCTTAGTCAATTCTCAAGCTTTTTCATCTCTTTGTTGAAATTAATAGGAAAAAAAAAGTTTAACTTCACTTTCACAGATGTTGAACTGAAACAACTTGTTGTACTATGTAGATAGTGATCCATATTTAGTTTTTGATAAACTACAATAATATATCTAAAGATTTTTCTTCAATTAATCATGTATAGTAATCGAAATAAAATAATAATTAATTTTTTTATATTATTATTTTCTTATGAGTGTGACATTTTTATTATTTTTGTCTTATTTAGACCAAAAAATAATACTGTGCGTAAAAGTCATATTAATCTATTTAGACATTTTAAAAAAATAAATAAGATTAAAATTAACTTGGCATAACTTGACTTTTAATATTTTTATTATTCGAAAATTATTATTGTCACTATCGTACAACGAGGTTCTTTAAGATTGCTTAAAATAAATTATAACGTGAAGTTTTTGAAAAAATAAAGTTACTTTTTTAGTTTAGTAAATATAAATTATTTATATATAAGTTTACAATGTATAATTAATTTATATTTTTTAAAAGTTATAATATTATAAATTTTTTGGAAAATAAATAATTATAAAGAAGATAAATAAGCACCTTTTATAAGCGATACTAAAAATGTGCAAAAATATTATACTGCATACAAATATTACTTTAGTTTAGAATATCAATATTAAAAGTTCTATATAAAGAAATTTTTTATTACATTTTTTTTCAAATTTTAAAAATAAAATTTATGTTAAAAAATATTTCAAAATCACTGCGAAACGTCCGGAAAAAGTAAGCATGGACTGTTAGTGAATGTTGTTTAATATGTTACAAATAAAAAGAAAGGTAATGAAAAGATGGTGTCACGTAGCTATCTATGCTCCTGACTGATGTTAACACGTGCATGAAAGCATTGAAACAGAGCGGTTTAAAAATTATTTTTCTGAAATAAAAATAATTTTATTTTCTTAAAAATAATTTTTTATTTTTTATTTTTAAAAATAAAAATAATATAAAATTTTAAATATTTTTAAAAATTAAAAAATAAAATATTTTAAGAGAGCTGTCTAGTATCTACAGAAGAAAAGTTTGGTAGCAGTACTTGTTGGTGTTGCGTTTTGTTTGATACCCCTAACTCTATGAATCAGGAAGAGCATAAGTGCTTATTTTAAATACATATAATTGAATTTTATAAAAATAAAACTATAAAATTAAAGTATTCTGATAAATAGATTAGAAGTGAGTTTTTAATTTTAATATTTTTATTTTATTTAGAAGTGAGTTCAAATGAAAAAAAATAGAATTTGAAATAATAAATAATAAAATAAAATTATGTTCAAAGAATAACTAAAGTAGGTCTAATTTATAATATTTTTAAATTGTTAAGAGAAAGTAAAATTTTGGACATTTAATATACGCTTAAAAAAAAATTAAAAGCAAAGCCGCATGTTTCAGTTTTAGAAAAAGTGCTTATAAAATAGAATTTTTTTTAAATGGAAAATATTTTTATTTTTTAAAAATATTTTTTATTTTTTATTTTCAAAAAAATAATAAAAATATACAATAAAATATTTTTTTTATATTTTTAAATAAATTTTTAAATACTTCTAAAATATATATTAAAAATGTGAAATAAAAAATTAAAAAATTATTTATAAAAAATGCTCTCCCAAACGTAGAGTTAAAAAGTAATTTATATATTTTAATTATCACTGTATAAAATTATTATTTTTTGTGCTCAAAATAAATTATGAAAAGTGAGTAACAGTAAATAAAATAATTTACATATTCTTTAATAAGCTAAAAGTATCGTTTTAGGAAAACAGTTAAATTGTGAAGTGAAAAAAACAAACATTAAACTCAACTTTTACTTTGATATTAAATTTTATTTTATAAAATTTTTTATATATTTCAGTTAACACTCTAAATTTTACTTTGTATCAAATTTTATGTTTTATAAAATTTATCTAAACGAGACTTATTTTTTAAATATTAAAACACGTCCGAGTTGAAAACAGTTATCTGTTATATAACAGCTGCAGCTACTACTGCTTCAATAGCTCTTGTTTACCCCACTAGATGTTTTTATTTTATTTTAAAAAAAAACATCTTTGAGTGTCGGTAAACTATTATTTTTTCAAAAAAGTCATACGTGTTTTCCAAATAATTTTTATTTTGTCGAAGACGCAATCTTAGATTAAACACAGGGACGTCAGAAAATTCAAGACATATCTAATTAAATTCTAAATAGTTATATACAAATTATTATTATTATCTGAAGCGTTTAGAACTATTTATAAAATAAAATTTTTTAAAAATAAAAAATATTTTTTTACTTTTAAAAAAATAATAAAAATATATAATAAAAAAATCTCATTATATAAAATGTTTTTACACTTTTTAAATTTTTAAATATTTATAAAATAAATATTAAAAAATAAAAATACCGTTGGCGAAACCTCAGCCAAACGGCCTCTCTATCTCATCTTCTATAAAAACGTATGAACATATAATGTTTTTATAGGGTTCGTTTTTATGCAAAGAATTAAAAATAGATTTTAAAATAAGTTTTAGAAGTTAATAGTATTTGAAAGTGAAATCCGAAAATAAGTGTTTGGCCGACAAAAGTGAGTTCTTAAATGAGAAAGTATTTAAAAAACAATTAAAAAGAATAAAAAATTAATTAAAAATATTTGTCAAAAAAAAAAGACATTAATAAATGGAGTGAAAATAGCATCTTATAGAGTAGACCAAACAATACTGTCATTAAACAGTACAACAACAACAAAGGAGTGGAAGACAAACGGTGAAGAAACTCATGAAACCAACGATAAAAGCAAAAAAAATAAAAAATAAAAATCAGAGCTATCAATTTTTCATTCACTTCTCTCTTCTCTTATCTAAGAATCAATCCAGAAGTTTTTTTTTTCGGTTTTAGAGAGACAACGGACGGCCGGAAGAGATCATGAGCAGCAGTGAAAGAGACACCCGTGATTTCATGACGGTGGACTCATTCGCTCAGCTTCCGTTCATCCGACCAGCTCCAGCATCGCCACCTTTATCTAATAATAAACAACAACAACAACAACAACAGTCTTCTACGTCTTCGGCTACTACTGCCTTACGTCTATTCGGGTTCGAGCTACCACAGGACCTAACCGACGGTAGCAGCAGCAGCAACAACAACAACAGCAATCATGTCGGAGAATTATCCGGTGATCAACGTAGTGATAAGAACAACAACAAGAGTAGTAGTAACAATATTGATAATGTTACTGATCGAGCAGGTGGTGGTAGTGATCAGAGTGGAAGAAAATTCGAGTGCCACTACTGCTGCAGGAACTTTCCTACATCTCAGGCGCTTGGCGGGCACCAGAACGCGCACAAGCGTGAACGGCAGCATGCTAAGCGAGTTCAGTTCCAGACCGTCATGCCTCCGCCACCATCTGCTATCCACCACCACCACTACTCCGGTGATGATTTTAACTATAGTACCGGTGGTAGTAGTCTGTTTAACTACCGCCGTTATAGTTCGATCCCTAACTCCTCAGCCGCAATTGGAAGAAGGTTCTCTTCTCACACGACAGCATTTGATAGTGGTGCTCCGGCAGGTCAGTATCCTTCATGGAATCACAACAGTGGACAGAGATTGATTGGTGGGTTAGGAACGGCTACGCAACCGATACAAGGTAGTCCGTTGCCTGCCGGAATTTGGAGAGTTCCGTTGAGTGTGCATGGAAATAGTGCTGGTGCTATTGCTCCAACTATGGCAGGCACTGGATTAATGTACCATGATTATACTTCTACCGCATCAGCTACTACAGGACTTCTGCCGTTGCTCGCCGGAAACGGAGTTAATGATAACTTTGCAGGAGGATCTTCTTCGTCGTCCTCTCCATTGCCGAGAAGTTTCTACGAGTCGCCTCGATCGGCGACTGCTGCCGGAGTGAAGGATGGAGTGAGTTTGGATCTACATCTTTGATACCTAAAATATTGTTTGTTATTGCTGTTGTTATTCTAACAAGTAAGAATTGAAACTAGGGGAACTTGATAAAAATTTAGTTAACTTCCTTCAATTTCTCATCTCTAAATTTCTTGAATAATAGTTTAATTCCTAGTTTTTTTTCCCTTAAAACTAAAAATTTTGGTTGAAATCATGCATGAAAAATCCCAAAAAAATTACCAATAGTTCAATCTACATAGAATTGCTGTATCTCTTTTCGCGTCAAATAAAAAAAAAACTTGAGTGACAAATTTGTACTTAGTGATTGTTTGATCTGCTATGCATTACAAGAAAATAATTCATAAAATTAAAATCATAATTCTTTGCATTAACTTTGCATCACATATAAGTTCACTATCTTATTGCACTCTTTTGTTCTCTTCAAAAACATATGAGATACTTGTTTAAATTTCTTGAAATTAAATTGAAGAAAATAATTATGTATAGTGAATTAATGTTTATAAGTTTTATCCAATATAATGATTAACCGACATGATTGTCGGAATCTTGTTTCATCTCAGAAGATAATTTATAAAATTTTTTAAAAACTTATATACAATGTAGTTCTCAATTAACATGATATGTAGTATAAAAAAACTGATTAATGTATATGAGAAAAAAATGGTTTAAATAAGTTGCAGCTTTTAGATTATAGATAATTAAGTTGCAACAGAAAAAAAACATTGCTTGATTAATTATTATTACTTAGTTTAATTTCTGAGATTTATATTATTTATCTTTGTCTTGAACATGTAACCTCTGCAACTATATGCATTCTCATAACTCATTCATGCATATGTATATATTGTTTCATATATAATATAAGTTTTAAAAGCTAATAATTAATGAATTTAAAGTTTGAAAAATCATTGACAAAATGGTGAATGTATATTTTTCTTATATTTCTATATACATGAGTTCTTTTAACAAATTTAGCATGCAATTTCATGCATGTCAAATAAGTATAAAAATCTTATACATTCTCTATATACATATTACTGTATTTTGTTGTTGTTATTATAGATTAAGGAAATTAGTTGGATATTGTTTTTCTTCCTAAGTAGATTATTTGTTTATAAGTTGGTGTTTTTTTCTTGAAATGGTGGTCCAATAGAGGGGAGAGACAAGTCTGAAATTTGCTTTTGTTGGCAAGCAGCTTGCAGCTTATAGCTTTTAAAAATCACAAGCACACTTATAAATGCATCCACTCTACTTCTCTGCCATTGTGGGTCTCATTATATTCTTCATTATGATCATGATCATGATCATCATCATCATGAAAAGCGAAAACTGGTATGTTTTTTAAAATTTCTATTAAAAAAAAATCTTCTTGATTATTATTGCTAGCTATAATCCCTTATTTTATTTACAATCAAATGAGTTTGCAAAGTTTTTGCTTGAATTAATAAACTTCTTGTGCATGAATTTAATGCGATATTGATCCTGAAAATCTTGCTTGCATAAGCTTCTTTATGCATGAAGAGAATTCTTGACTCTAGTTGTATATAATTTGTATTTGTATAAAGGCACATCTGCACAAGAACACATTTAGTCATTTACAGTACATCAAATTCTGACCGTCGCGTTAAAATTCAATTAGAAATGGCTCGGTTTGAGGGCAACGCTTCATTTCGCTTCTTCTTTTCTCTGATTGAATTCTGCTAGTCGAATTATTAGATCAAACGGTCATAATTTGATCTGACGTAGATGTGTCCTATATACCCAAACGTATTCATTTTATACATGTATTCCTCTGAAAATTTTATACATGGATGCATTGTGTTGCATATGTTTAACTTGATTGTGTTGTTACACAAGCATGAATTGCATGAGATGCTATTACAATATAGACCATGAAGCAAAGGGATACCAAAGTATGGTTATGCTTTTTTATTTTGTTTTTTTTTTTTTTTTGGAATCATTATTTATGGATAGTTATATTGTATCAATAATTAAGAAGGGATCTTTATTTTTTCATGACTAATTCAATTGTAGAAAATCTCAACTCATAAATTATTGCCATTAGTTTATCTTTTTTTTTCCTTTTTGGAGTAAATAAATTAGAGTTTTGTTTCAAAATTTAGTGTCACAAATAAATTATGAAATTATAAAGGTTTTGCTTTACTAGTTGCACACTATTGAGAAATCCTAAATTAAGTTATAAGACTATAGTTATTTTGACACTCTAAAATCATTATATTTATATGAATTATTTATATTTTCACTTAACACAAAGTTAAGTTTCACTTATAAATGTTAAGAAAAAAGTACAAAAAACATTTTGAAAGAAGATCAAATAGGATACTTTTGTTACGAAACATCTTAAATATAATAACTTTTTTGAATATTGAAATTTTATTTATAGGAAGGTTGGACTGGACGTTTAGTAGTGCTTATGAAATAGAACTTTTCTGAAATGAGAATATTTTTATTTTTTTTAAGAAACAAGCTTGAACTCAAAATCTGATGAGAAAAATTAAGTTAGATGAAATTTAAACACCTTAATTCACTAACATTTGCTTGTTCTGCAAGGCTCCAAATTGGGTCACGTAATCAACCAAGGTCCACGTTATATGGGTTATGGGCTTTATTAAACACCTCCGAGTTAATGGTAATGGGCCCTACATAGTAAAATCTTTTTATTATATATTATTATTATTATTATAAAAGTAAAAAAATAGAATTTATTTTTAAAAAATAAATATATTTTTAATTTCAGAAAAATTCTATTTTATTAAAATTATCTAAATAAATTATAAACATATTTGACTTCATGCTGAAAGTGATTTTTTCTTTAAAAAATTACATTCAAATAAATTGGCGTGCTTGTTTTTGTTCTGCATTAAATTTTCTGAACGAGGTTCAAAAACTACTTAGAGGTTCGATAATAAGTTAATTAATTAATAAGTTCAAAATTTTTCTTCTATAGTGGCGATTAATTTTAAAAATTAAATGTATTTAAAAACATAAATTAGTTTTTTTTATAAGACCCATACTAACGACACATATTCACGAGTACAAGTTATTGTACGAATTTGAATTTGAATTTGAATTTGAATTTGAAGTTGAATGAAATGTAGGGACGTATTCCAACGCATTCACATAAGAGCTAGATTTTTGTTGGGACATTGTAAAATGTTGTCCTGACCTTCAATCATCACTTGTGAAGCGATGATGTCGCTTTTGATTTTGTTTCAGGCACCTTTTAGGAATGGTGTCACTATAAAATGGTACATTATGCTCATAGGCTTGTTTGAAAATATTTATAAAATATTTTTAAAAAAATATTAGTTTGTTTAAAATTAAGTTTTATTTTTTTATCTTAATAAAAATAAATAATAATAAGATTATAAAATTTTCTTATATATTTTTTATAAATTTAAATAAATTAAGTTTTGGAAGATATTAGCGATGGCAATCGAATTCCTGAGTCCGTTCCAGATCATTCTATATAATAATCGAATAAAAATTTTCAATCCTAACACAACTCATTTATTTATATGAGTCAAAATTAGCAACCCTAATCCAACCTATTTATAACCGAATCAAACTCGAATTGACCCATTTAATAATTAAATTATTAAAATAAAAATATTAAAAATATTAATTTTTAATATAATATATAAAAATTATTAATTATGATATATTTACAAAAAAATATTAATTTTGACAAAATTTATAAATTAAATAAAAATTAGTTAAATTAAGATAAATTAATATATATATATATACAAATTAAATTCAAATTTATTGATATTATTTTTTAATTATTAAATAAATATATACTATATAAATAGTTATACGGATTAAACGGATCAATTTTAGGTCAATTCGAATCCGATCTAAACTATTTAAAATTTTCGAGTCGACTTGAAATCGACCCGATTCCGACTAAGGCATGATCCGAAGTCAATCTTTTCGGATCGGTTTTAGATCGGGTCGAAATTTGCGACTCCTGAAAGATATAAATGAAATATAGATTATAAAATGATTATATTTCTAAGTTTTATTTTTTAAAATATTTATAATAAAAAAATTTAAATTTTTTTTCAATAAATACTTCCAAATATTCAATAATAAAATATGCTCTTAGTTATGAAATAGCTAGTATGTATATATTGATATAACAATCCCTATTATACACCAGTAACACAAGCAGAGATATAAGGATATGAAATTGTTTTAAAAAAATATAAATAAAAGTAGTTTTGAGTCTTTTTTAAAAAAATATTTTAGCTAAATATTAATTTATAAAATATAAAAATATTATGAAATATAAATTATCATTAAAATTTTTTGAAGAAATCTCTAGACATGAAAGTAGAATTAAAATTTTTAAACAAAAAAATTTAAGGAGAACAAAATAGAAATTAAAATAGAGAGCTAAATGACCCCATAATGTAATAGCACATATAATTGATTAGACCTAAAACTAGAATAGCTAGCGGACGTTTATATAATGCTTATCATTCTAGTTTGAATAAATCTCTTGAATTTTTATTTTATAATTTTAATAAATTATTTATCATATTTTATAAAATTATTAAAAGTATTAAAAAATATAGAAAAATAAGATAATAAGAATTTGTTATTATTATTATTTTGTGGAATAAAAAAATAAAACTTTTTATCAAAATAAAAATATTTTTGTGTCTAAAAATTATTTTTAGTTAACATTATAATAAAATTTTTAGATATTTATAAAATATATATTAAAAAATATAAAATTAAAATTAAAAATTAAATTTTTTTGTAAGCAAAGCTAAATCGCCTCTGACGTTTGTCTAAACTTTTTTTAATTTTAAAATTTACATAGTTCTATAAATTATTATAAATATTTTATAAAAATACTAAAATTTTTAAATAATATTTTTAATAAACACTTAGCCAAACACACTCTCTATTTTTAAAATAATATAAATATATATATACATAGTCAAAATTTAAATTAATTTTTAAAAATTATTTAAATATTAGTCATTTAAAAAATGTTCTACAATATATTCTTATAATATTTATAGAATTGTTTTATCAATTGAAAACTATAAATTATTATATAGTATAATGTATTTTTTAGTTGACAAGTTAGATTATTTTTAAAACTATTTAAATAATTTTCATTCTATAATGTTTTACATTATAAGTATTTGTAAATATCTCCTTAATAATTTCTGGAGTTTTTAAGCCGTTACATTCAAATTATTTGGTTTTTAAAAGATTAGTGCGATTTTGAAGAAAATAAAGTTGGTTTAGTATCTTTTATTATTATTATTTTTACTTGGATGGCGATTTTATCACTATTACTGGGGTTTATGAAACAAATGAAAGATTGAAACTTCAATTTTTCACAAAAAAATACATATAATATTTATTATATATATTTAAATTTTTTAATAAAAAATAAATTTATTTTTAAAAAAGCATGTTTGGGGAGCTTTTTTTTTTCTGAATTTTTCATTTCAGGACGTCTAGAATGTTCTACATAATTATTTAAAAAAATTTTAAAATGCAAAAAAATTTTAGGTCGTGAAATCTTTTTATTAATTATTTTTATTTTTTTTTAAAGTAAAAAAAAAGTAGAACTAATTTTTCAAAAATTTTCAAAATATTCTTCTATAGTAAATAGCTTTTCAGATGAAAGATGATAACCCAAATAAGAAGAAAATTCAAGTAATTTCTGCAAACCCACACCATATCTTTTCACTGCTTTATAATTGGAGCTTACTAATTCTGTGGTTCTGAAGATGGAAATGCAAAGAGTGAATGAAGAAATTATATATGATAAAGAATCAACAGATAGCTTTGTTGGAGAAGGCAAATCATTACAAGGTTGACAAGTTTGGACATTCACTGGTATTTCTTGGCCCTCTTCTTCTTATCAAGTTTCTCAAAACCCTTTTCTTGGCATCAGACATAAGCTAACTGCTTCTTTTCCGGCAGTCATACGCTGAACTACTTGAGCAACTCAATGAAAAGGCTTTTGAACTGGAGGTATTTGACTCAAACCTCTAGTAGTTACCTTATATCATTTTCAACTAGCAACGTAGCTATGTCAGCATTGGTCTGTGTTTCAATCTACTTCACTTGTTTGGAATTAAAGATTACTTCTACCTAGGTTTAGTCCTTCACTAATGTATCTATGTGTCAGGTGAAAGCTGCAGACAACCGAGTGATTCAGGATCAGCTGAACGAAAAGGTGGTTATCACTTTATTGTCCTAGAAATTACATTACTTATGTTACTATTAATTAGCTCTGATACTGGTTTTTACCTCTGTCTGTTACATCTGCTTGCATACTGATACCTTTGTGTAAGCACCTTTTGCAACAAAGGGATACCTTTGTGTAAGATTTACTTCTCTCTTCGTAGGCTTCAGAGATTGAAGACCTGAAACAGAAAGTCTCAGACCTAACAGAAGTGAAGAATCAGCTTGAAGTTCGAAATCAGAAGCTCATGGAAGAGAGTTCCTATGCCAAAGGGCTGGCTTCAGCTGCGGGAGTTGAGCTGAAGGCGCTACCAGAAGAAGTCACTAAGCTCATGAACCATAACGAGAGACTGGCTTCTCAGCTGGCATCTCATAGAACAACACCAGCTTTATGTTTTGCGATTTATCGATTCTGATTGGTTTTTAGTTCTTTCATCTAGCTTTTGTTCATATCTTTTTAGTCGTCAAGCTAAAATGTATCAAACAAAACACAGGACAAAGTGTTGTAAGACATTCTTATTGTTCTGATGTATGTGAAGGTGGGAATGCATCGAGTGCAGTTGTGCAGAATGAGAATTTTCTTTTGCTTCTGAAAGCAACCAACATTCTTACATCATGCACTCTCAAGTCCTCATTCATTTCGTTTTTCTTTCAGTAGGGATCATATGGAAACTATATAGTTTCGTTTCGTTGATCACAGATTTATTATTTTTAGTTAATTGGTTTTTGTATTCATATTATGATGAAGTGGCATTTTATTTTTTGAAGACATTATATTTCGGTCAGAGGTCGTGCTATCTTGTGTTATGCTGCGTTTCATTTGCAGGATTGTTGGGTTGAGACTTGAGAGAAGAGCCGAGTTACTTGAGCTAACTCCAAGGTTAATCTCTTAGGCGTGTTTCAAATACCCGTAACTTTATTTTCTCCCGCCAAATTTTAAATTTTGAATAATTCATATATTTCAATTATATAAAAAATTCAGAACTTTACTTTATGCGAAATTTTAGTTTCAAATTTTTTATTTACTCACTTCTCAATACAATTATATTTTTTAATTTTTAACACACTTTCGAAGAAAATTAAAACACAAACACTGAATTCTATTTTCATTTTATTTTTAAAAAAATTATAATTCGTACTTTTTATTTTTACGAAATTCAGTTACGAATATTTGAAACACACACTTACCGTAAAAGAATGAGACTTGTAGTGGCAGCGAGATAGAAGACGAGCTACTTTTAGTTCTGCTAATTTAAAAGCCATATTTGGAATAGCCGAAAATGTAGATTTTGTTTTTTAAAAAGAGAATTTTTAAGAAATATTTTTTGACTTTTACAAAAATTTGTATATATAATTATTTCATAAGGTATTTTTTAGTACACAGTGCACCACTTATATTAGTTTTTAGTTGTTTTAGAGGTTGATTGTACTAACTTAATATTTTAAGAGGTAAAAGAATAGAGTTTATTGAAATATGTTTCTGTTTGAAAGTGTTTTTAAATATATTTTATTTTTATTTAAAAAAATAATAAATAATAATAAATTTTATGACGTAACTTTATTAAAATTTTAAAAATTTTACAAAATATTATAAAAAATAAAAAGTACAAAATTAAAATAAAAGTTTATTAGGGTGGCAAATTTCGACCCGAATAGATCGGATTCAGATCAAGCTTTAGTCGGATTCGGATCAATTTCGGATCGATCCGAAATTATCCAAAAAAATTTAAACGAGTTTGGATCGGGTTCGGATTGACCCAAAATTGATCCGTTTAATCCGTATAACTATTTATATTGTATAGATTACTTAATAATTAAAAAATAATAGCAAAAAATTTGAAATATATATATATATATATAATTTATCTTAATTTTAACTAATTTTTATTTAATTTATAAATTTTGTCAAAATTACTATTTTTTTAATATATCATAATTAATAATTTATATATATTATTATTAAAAATTAATATTTATAATTTTTATTTAATAATTTAATTATTAAATGGATTGATCCGAATTTGATCCGATTATAAATAAATTGAGTTAAGGTTGACAATTTTGACCCATATAAATAAATAGGTCGGATTAAGGTTGAATAATTTTGATTCGATTATTATATGAGTCGATCCGAAGCTGATTCAGGAATCCGAATTATCACTCCTAAAAGTTATTGTAAAGTATTGCCGATTCAATTGTTCAATCATAGAGAACAAAAGCTGGTAATCATTTATCTGAAAGGCAATTGGACATCTTAGTAGAGCATGACATAAAAACCAAAGAACCAAAAAAGTCTTCTTTTTGCAAAATTGGCAAAATATTTGGACGGTGACACGTGTCTCGATACGGTTGGGCCGCCAGCTCGATTTCATTAGAGATGGAAGAAAGAAATCCCAAGCATCTCAAGTGGAAATTGGAATCTCCAATTGCACAAGTAAAGCTAAACTTTTTTGTCCTAAATTAGACAAAACTTTCTTATTCTTTACATAATTAATAAAATTATATGTAATTGTTTTGTATAATTTTTTTAGTTTATTGTAAACATTATTTTACATTATTAAGCAGCTTTATTAACGCTAATCGTCGACAAATGTCGACATAGTATTCATAAATTGTTCAATATTTTTTGAGAATTTATTATTAGATAAGTTTGAATATATTCGACTTAAGTTTCAAATATTAAATTTATAAGAGATAATATTTTATTAAATTAATTAAAATTAGATGAATTATTAATTATCACTAATTAGTTGAAATGTTGTTTCCTTTAGACAAAGAAAAGATAAAAAACATAAAGTGGCAAATTTGTTCTTTTCCCAAACACTAGACAACTACACTAAGCAACTAAAAGCCAGCCAACCTCTATATAAACCCTTCAATCCTCTTCTCTAAAACCGAAAGAAAAGAAGAAAGCATTGAAATCACTTCCAAAAACTTTCAAACTCACTTCAAGCATGCCTACTAGATACTACTACCAAAACAACTACAACACTACCACACCACCAATACCATTACACTTATGTTGCTTTCTTTTAGTTCTTTTCTCATTCGTAGCAATGTCATGGTACATGAACTATGAATCCATACTCGAAGCCTTCTTCGATAAATTGAAGTTATTTATAATCTTATCCCCGCTTGTGTTGCTTGCAGTTTTCCATTTCTTACTCAGTGATGATCGTTGGAGGGTTTCGTTGTTTGTAACTTCGCCTGAAGATCATCAGAAGGAATGCTCCGATAATGCCGGTGGGAGTTCGCCGTGGGGAGTTGCAATGGTTCTTGTGCTCTTGCTTACTATGATTTCTTACCAAGATTATTTTCATGAGAGATGGTTTCCACTTTTTAGTCACCATAGAGGAAAGTGAATATGAAGCTTGTTTTTCAATATCGAGCGTGTTTACTTGTTTAGAAATGAGTTTTTAAATTTATTTTTTTAGAAAGCGAGTAAAAAGCGTGCTGTTAAAAAAGTGAGTTTGTAAAAATAAATATAAAAAATTACTCGGAAGTAATTTTTTTGGCAAAAAGAAAAGTTACTTCTGAAATCACTTACGCTGAAGAAAAAGACTCCTATTTGTATTACAGAGCTAAAATAGGACCGCCGCCGGCGCCACCGGTAGAGTGGTCGACTCTTCTCAACAGAATAAAAAGCAATATAGAGAAGTTAGAAATAGAGTTCAGAATTTATGTAAGCTTATAAGTTAAAGACTATTCTAATATATAACTAAATATTTTTACATCACCTAACATTCTCACTTAAACTTTCAAACCACTTAGCACGACAGCAACAAACAAAACAATCCAGCAACACCAGCAGCAAACACCGCAGCAACAAACGACAACAATAAACTCTTCACATCTGCAACAACATTGCTATAATACTCTCCAACCAAATCAGCATTGAATCGTGTAACATAGAAAGATCTTGCTTGCCGTAGTGCTTCCTGTGTGTTTCCGGCAACAACTGAATCGGCAAACCTGATTTCAAAATTTTCACTTTGCTCGAAAATTGCCGATGATGTCCAGTGGTGATCGCAAGGTTATACAGAAGAAGATCTGAACAAAGACAGAAGAGGATGTCAGCGATCAACTGAACTCACATAATCAACGCCCATAAAAAGGCAGTCTGATTGACAGCGACGATGAAGACTGCATGGAAGAGGGAGAAACTCACGGCTCAGATAGCCAACAGCTGTGCCGCAGGACGGCCGGCCCTTCCAACAAGATGCAAAAGCAAAAGAACTATATATTAGGTTCTAACAACTTAATAGCATTACAAGAAAATGACTGATCTAACATTAGAGCTAATAACTTAATCCGCTTAACACAGAAAACCTGATTTGCAAAATGTCATGAGTTCTGCATGAGTTACTGTAAACACTGTTATAATACAGGTTAAACAGTTAACTGAGTTCAAAAATTGAAGGTCGTTTACATGGTCAACAAAATCAAACAATATTACTAAGCGCGTGATATTAGCTTGCAGCTTTAACAAGGGCACTTCGGACATTAGTGAAGCATGAGACAAGTGATCCAAGTTGCAGCTTATCGTTGCATGCAGAACTCAACCTATACCTGCAAATACGAATTCAAATGAAAAGTAAGACATAAGTTGTAGACATACATTTGATGATAAGCTCGTATAATAGTCCATGTTGACTAGAAAGGTCATCTACTCATCTTCTATGTTTATTGTTGTATAAGAGTAACAGGCAAATCTATACATAATGCATCATTGAAAGAGAGCATACTCGATATCAGCCAAGTCATTGACTAGTTTTTCTCTTACGTCAGATGGCATATTAATCTTGAAAACAAACCTGCAAGGCCAACCACAACATATTAGAATCGAGACACAAACATAGACTAATCAAGTATTGGATAAAGAAGGCAGTGATTCTACTTACATGAAAACCTCTCTTACGATATCAACTAATGCTAGTCCTTTCCTTGTTTTAACATCAGATATATCTAAACAACAGTAAAGGGTAAAACATCGAAATCTTAGTCGTACAAAATTTATCTTTAGTCTGAATCAGAGCATGTAAAAGGATACATTTGTAGGTATCCTTGAATGACTCGTTCAGAAGCCAGAATGTTATCTTTTCGACATCCTTGGGCATAGGATTACCAGTGCACAAGTAGATAGCTTCTTCTGTGATGTCATGTGAAGCCATATGGGTCGACTGTGAACAAGGTTAGCACACCATAAAAAAATGAGAATCGACGCACGAAGTGATTCAAGTAACCACTACAAATAAAAGATATAGGGGTATTATAGACGTAGGTTCCCTAAAGCCTAGCAACAAATGAACTGTAGGAAAGGCTGTAAATGCCTGCTAGTATGGGATATACCTGCAATATATTGAGAGCTTTTCTCATATCACCACCACTCAGGCGCACAAGAGCATCCATGCCACCTTTATCCACAGAAAGCCTAAAAGAGAGATGCGCTGATGTGATCACTATTTCAAATGGGATGAATATTGCATAAATTTGTTTCTAAAGATATTTTTAGACTATAACTCAAGGAAATAAAGATGTGAAGAATATGATGCACATTAAAGATTGTACGATGTGATTGGTCAGCTAGCCTTTTAACTATATCAAAACTACCCTAATCTTCGATTAGAATGATTAAACTACCATAAAATACTATCCAAAACAGCCATCAGCACAAGATGCACCACAACATAACAACAAGAACAATGACAATTAAGCCTCGCCCCACTAGTAGAGAGCACAACCTAACTACTGTGACAAATTAAAGGAGAGACGACAAGTGAACCTTACCCTTCAGCACTTATTACGAATTGCAGGCGTTCTCTGATGTTAGAGGAATCAAGTGGAGCGAAACGAAAACGTGTGCATCTGGACTGCAAAGCTGGAATAATTTTGTTGACATTATTACAGATAAGGGCAAACCTCGTGCTTTTTGTGTACTTCTCGATCACTGGATCAAATTAAAGGTGCGAGTTAGAGAGGTCTCAAGAAAACCTAGTAATGCAGAGTAAATAAGTTATATTGAACCTCTACGCAAAGCAAACTGTGCATCCTTGGTCATAGCATCTGCTTCATCCAGTAAGACCAACTTGACAGAGGCCTTGGTGCTGCATGCAAGTAAAGAGTCATGCTGAATGGCACAAAAATAAACCACTACTCGCTTCCACATTGAAGACCAAAATATCAAGAGGAATGGTCTAAATTCATTAGTCCGCAGATTGCAACGAGAAAATTATCTTCAGCTCATAAATCATCTTCTGCTGCATTGTTTTATTTTGAGGAAACTGGCATTGCCATCTTGGACTACATTGATCCTCCGGTAATCATAAAGGCTTCCAACACTTGCAACTACCCAGAGTCCATTTATCATGAATAAAAACTCTCTTTTGTATCACTTCACTAGATTCTACATGTTTCCTCCTTCAAGCTATGGTATTCAAATAGAATGCTCTAAAATTCTAATAAAATGATATTCCTAGTTTAGAACATCTACCACATTCAGTACAACCTTATGGGAAGTGATAGGATTAAAATAATGAATGAAACTAACTGCTCCATAGTACCCAAAGGCAAGACTGGAAGAGCTGGCGAAGTCCAGAATCTGTTGTCGTACGACATCAATTCCACGCTCATCAGATGCATTTAGTTCAAGGATCATCTGCCCATACTTATCCCCAAAGAGTTTCCGCGCCACTGCCAATATCGTGGATGTCTTTCCTGTCCCTGGCGGCCCATAAAGCAGCAGGTGTGGCAGGCGCCCCTCACTTGTCAGTCGATCAACTTCACAAACAAATTTACAAAGATCTTTAAGAAAGTCAATTATCTAGAAAATCAAAAGACAAAATAGTATCTAATTTTACACAAAAAGTTGAACAATAACTTCCTAAAGATATCTAATTTCCCAGAAAGTAACCAGAGGACAAGACAGACTCTGATTTCTATAAAGGAACAAAGAATAGAAATCGAAAATTTCGAAAGCAACTTAAAAAAGTTCAACTTACTAAAACAACCGAGAATAACTATGATTCATATAAGGAGACTGAGATAGAAAAAGTTATTACTTGTGTACTACCATCTCGAAAAACTTTCTCCTCAACAAACAACCAAAATTGCATCACAACTCAAAAAAGATTCAATTTTTTTCACGAAGAGCTCAATATAACTTAATCTATCAAAGAACACCACCAACCATCTCTTACAAAAATTCCCCTCAAAAAACAAACCAAACTATCACAATCAACTCGACAGAACTAACGAATCCAAAAAAGAGGTCAAAGTTCTCCAAAATCCCAATATAACTCAACACATTAACAAAAATTGTCAACCCATTTCTTCAATATCATCACAATGAATTAGAAGACCTAACAAATCCAAACATCAAGATTCGAAAATTTTTCCAAGAAATTATTACTTGTCTCGATTATATCACGGTGAGCGGCGACATCAGCGAGCGATTTGGGTCTGTACTTCTCCACCCAAGGAACTCCTCTGTTTCCTTCCTTCCTGCCGGCGGCAGGGCTCACTGAAATTATCGATTTACCCTTCTTGTTAGCTGTGCTATTTACCCCACCATCGCTGCCACTGCCACCGTCGATCTCCATCGGAGATTTCTCTGCCATCACTAAATCAAACAACAAAATAAAAAATTAAACAAAAAGACGCCCAAAATTCGCAACAATTTCTTGTTCAATCTTTTTGTTCTTCTTGTTGTTCTGCACTGGTTTGGCGCGAAATGAAAAGAAAAACCCTCGGAGATGGTAGTTGAATAGAAATAATAACAAAGTTAAGGGGTACTCTAAATTTGTCGTAGTTTCCACTTTTACCCATTGAATTTCTTACATTTACGTTTGCTAGATTTCGAGACATGCTTATCGAAATTCTTATTGAATAATTTTTTTTAAATAAAAATATTTTTATTATATTTGAATACAAATTTTATTTTTTAATTTTAAAAAAATAATTTTTAAAATATTTTATTATGTAAAATTTTTATAATTTTAAAATTTTAAATAATACTAAAAATTAATTTAAAAAATTGTTGAATAAAATATCAAATAATTTCGTAACCAGCAAAAAGTCACTATTTTTCAGTCTGCCGAATAATACAGCGCACGAAAGCTATTAATCGGACAACTTCGGAGCAGTGGCCGAGTTGGAGCTGCTGAGAAGGTGAATAAGCCGGTGATTACTTCGAATTTTTTGAAATAAATTTAATAATTTAATTTAAAAATAATAAAACATAATAACAAAATTATATTATGTACTTTTCTTTATATTTTTAAAATTTTTAAATAAATAATATAATAAAAAGTATTTTAAAAAATCTAAAATACAAAATTATAAAATTAATTTTGAAGAATAAATACCAAACGGCCCAGCGTGTGCTTCGTGACCCTGTTTGTTCTCTCTCTCTCTTATCTGTTTAAAATTCAATTTCTATGAAGCTAAATTTCGTTAAACACATTTTAGAGTGCGTATGAGATTGCATTCTAAAAATTAATTTTTAATTTTTAACTATTTTATATTTTTTAATATATATTTTATAAATATTTAAAAATTTATAATATATAAAAAAGTTTTACATAGTGAGATCTTTTTATTATATATTTTTATTATTTTTTAAACTAAAAAAATAAAACTTATTTTTTATAAAAGATAAAAATATTTTTATTTTTAGAAAAATTTCATACATAAATAATTCCAAACGCACAATTGCTTTGACTTTTAATAAATATTTTATACTTTATATGGAAATTAAAAATTTAAAACATATAGATTTTTATGTAATAAAATTTTATTATTATTTATTTGGTATTATTTTTGGATAAAAGAATGTAGCTATTTAAAAAAATTAATATATTAAAAAAGTTATTTTTCAAAAGCATAAAGTAGATAAGTCGGACGCTAGGGCGGGCAGTTGAGCGTGACACAGTTTTTTTTTTTTTTTTTTTTTTTCAGAAGTATAAAAGTAAAGCAGAGAAGATTTGAGGAGAGTTTAAAATTCTGTAACAATGAAACCTTTCCCGCCGCTAGTTTCCCTCCAACTCCTTCAACTTCACTCTCTCCTTCCCAAGACTTCCCTCCTTCGCCAACATCACCACCACCCTTTGATCTTCTCTCTCTTCTCTCCGTCCGTTACGACAACCTTCATTTGCAACTCTCTGATTAGATTCTATGCAGAAGCTTCACGCCATGTAGATGCCATCAAGTTCTTCATTGACACGAAGCGTGAGGGAGTTGAAACAGATAATTATACTTACCCTTTTGTTCTCAAGACTTGCGGGAGCAGCACGATGGTGGAAGAAGGGAGGATGGTGCATGGAGAGATTGTGAAAGTGGGTATGTTTTCGGATGCGTACGTGGGGAATGGATTGCTGCATATGTATGGTTCTTGCAGGTGGATTGAGTCTGCGAGGAAGGTATTCGATGAAATGTTACAGAGAGATGTTGTTACTTGGAGCTCGATGATTGAAGCTTATGTTTCATGGTAGGTCTATTTGATCTTGTAGGTTTAACATACTCTGGTTAGTTGAATGCTTATTGCATTATGTTTTGCAATGAAATGTTTATCTTTGAATATGAACAAAGTTTTTCAAATTCTTAATCTTTGAGAATCTTGATATGTTTGCAGTAAGCAGCCCCATGACGCATTGTTGGCATTTAGGAAAATGGCACTTACAAGTGTCAAACCAAATTCTGTGACTTTGGTGAGCTTGCTTTCTGCCTGCAATGATCTCACTAGCTTGTGTTTCGGCAAGTCTGTGCATACCTACATAGTCATCAACAAGATGGAACTAGATGTTGCTATTGGAACTGCTCTTGTTCGAATGTACTCTAGATGTGGCTGCATTGATTATGCATTCCGAGTATTCAGTTCCATGCAAGTGAATAACCTCCAAACATGGACTACAATGATTGCAGGTCTCGCTGATCATGGCCTTGGACGAGATGCTATTTCTCTCTTCGTCCAGATGGAAAGTTGCAGTGTGAGACCTGATAGTGTAATTTTCTCCTGCATCTTAAGTGCGTGCAGTCACATGGGCATCATAGATGAGGGCAAGTCTTATTTCAAGAAGATGGTTGAGGTATATAACATCAAACCAAGGATGGAGCACTATGGGTGCATGGTTGATATGTTTGCTCGTGCCGGGTTAGTAGAAGCTGCTTTTGACTTTATTGTGAAGATGCCAGTCACTCCAAACAGTGTTATAATCAGGTCCTTTTTAGGAGCATGTAAAAAATATGGGACTGTTCTAAATTATGACGAGAAGCTGATAAAGCTGTTAATGGAAATCGAGCCACAACTTGGAGCAAATTATGTGGTTGCTGCTAATGTTTCGCAGTTATCTGGTAACTTGGATGACGCTGCTAACTTCTTAAGTGAAATATCAAGAAGTGGCTTAAGAAAGCTCACAGGTTGTAGTTGGCTAGAAAAGAGTAATAGTACGTAGTTAATCACACCTCTGAAGGAACTAAAGGAAGGACGCCAGCAGCATGCTAAACTTTGTATCTTGAGGATGTTACAGCGAAGCTTTTGGTTGAAGATTAGAGCTTTACAGCCTGTACATAAGATAAAGCCGTGCAGGTCAGTTCATGACTTAAGTCATTTACTTCATCTTTCTATACCGAAAGCTATATCTGTTTCAATCAGTAGAATAAAGAACATAGTGGACTAATAACTCCATTGACATGGCACCTAGACAGAGGAAAACCTGGAAGAAATTCAAACCATACATAGCTACATGTTTTGCAACTTGCATCTAATATAGTGAGCAAAACAATAAACAACCATCTAGTAGCACACCCCCTTAATACCTGCTGACAATTTTTTCCTAGCAGCTGCAGTTAAATCAACTCTTATTCAAATTCCCCGCCTTCCAGAGTCAGACTTGGTCAAACTCCTCGACCTTCCCAGAAATCGCACCCTCCTCCCAACCTGCTCCACCACTTTTGGCCTTCTCTGCAGCTACCGGCAATCCTTCCCAGCTTCTCTCGGGTTGTCCATCTTCCCTTTCTTCTTCCGACCATTCCCCTTTACTACCATTTTCTGCCCTCACCTTCATCTCTGCTACCAGTTCTCTCAATGCTACCTCTGGGTCATCCCTATGTCTCAACAACAGCTCCCCTACCTCTGCTGGCATGATCTCCACTCCCTCATTCTTAGGCAACTCAACTGCCTCCTCTGCGAGGGCACTATTCACTGCTTCCTCTCCTACATACCGCTGGATCATCGCTTTTAGTGCATGACTGCCACAATGGCCTAAGCGGATATGGACATCCATCCGACCAGCCCTCAGTAGTGCTGGGTCGATCACCTTTCTATGGTTCGTTGTGAACACCACTATTCTCTCTTCGCAGCATGACAAGAGTCCGTCTATGAAGTTCAGCAATCCTGAGAGTGTCACTCTCTCTTCATTGTTCTTCTCTTCCTCTCCGCTGCTCTTGGATTCTCTTCTTGTTCTTCGGTTTGTTGTTGTTCTCTCGCATTTAGGTTTTGAGGACCGGTCGCTGGTGAGATCCAAGGAGCAGTCAATGTCTTCAATGACTATGATGGAACGGTTGGTTGTCTGAATGAGTAGAGAACGGAGTTCGGAGTTGCCAGTGACCTTGGTGAGCTCCAAGTCATACACATCATAGTGCACGTGATTGGCCATGGCAGCAATCAGGCTTGACTTACCAGTCCCTGGGGGGCCGTATAGTAAGTATCCCTGCTTCCATGCACGACCAGTGCGCTCGTAGAACTCCCGCCCTGCTGCAAAAGCGTCAATGTCGGATATGATTTGATTCTTCAGTTCCGGATCTAGTGCAAGTGTCTCAAATGTCGCTGGTTGGTGGAAGGGGACTGATGCTGACGCCATTGGATCACCAGGCGGATTAGCGTAAAGCCGCCATTCCCTTGAAGCTACTGCAAGGGCCTCGGCTGTTGAAGAGACATGGGCAAGGTATGGTTGAAGGAGGACTGCTGCACGCCTCTTGGGAAGTCGGAGGGAGAACGACCGGCGCTCTTCAAGTGAATCCTGAAGAGTGTCAGCATTGTGAAACCAAAAAAGCTTGTGACCTGCAAAGGAGTCATCTGCAGTGTGGCCAGGGGAGAGGGAGAAAGCAAGGTGGCCAGATGGAGAGCCGCTGTGGTGGGACAGTGTTAGGCGAGGGAGTGAACTAGAGGAAGCATTTGAAGTGGATTTATGGTGGAGGTAGAGTTGTGCATGGCGGTAGAGATCGTTAGGCTCAACCGCTGAAGAACTTAGGAATTCTGGAACATCGAAGTAGGATGCGGGTTGAGAGATTCCTGCAGGGTTTGCCATGCAGAGTGCAGTAGGGAGAGGAGTTGAGAAGGTAACAAGTTTTGCAACACTGTCAGAAGACCAAGCAAAGACCACAACTGAGACAATAACTCCATACAATACCCTCACTCACTACTTAACAGGATAGGTACAGGATGCTCTTATCTTTTCAATTCTATGAACTCCTGCTGCTAATGCCAGTGATCTTTTATTAGCTAATTACTCTGGCTTGCGACAGAATTTCTACTTCTACACTACTACCAATCCAGCTCTTTCATCTATAGGCGCACTAGTTACATGCATGAACTCTTCGACATCTATTACTAATGCTCGTTCTACTGGGGCGTTTCGAATAGAATTTTGGTTTGGATAGTTTATGGGGGTTTTGTTGGTGAGGGGGTTCAGAAGAATTTCTGCGAGGATTTATAAAATGGGGAGAGTGGAGAACAAAGGTAAAGGCGAAAGTTGATTAAGAGAAGTGTTTCATTTTTTCCTACTGCTGCTGGTACTGCAATGCTAGCTCCTAGGGAGTTGTGTTTATGGTAAGGGGTTTTGCTTTATCTTTTCCTCTCATCGTCACTGCTTTTTATCTGAGAAATCCAGAGGAGCAGATTTAGAAGCTAGCACGTAATGTCTAATGGTTACTGCATAAAGTTCTTTCAATTTTGTAATTTGAGATATAGTGCAATATTTGGCTTGTTTTGGTTTAAAAGAATATGCAAGTAGGTATTATAGGACCTATCACTTCTTTCGATTTGGAAAACCATAAGCCACTAAGCAATTGTTGAGACTTTGATTTTGTGACACATTATGTATGTTATGTTATGGCATCAAGACGTGTTCTTTATTAGTCTTACAGAAAGATCTGGCGAGCTTTTGCATTACAAAAGGATACCATACATGCTGGCAAAAGTTGTGTTTATATCTTTAGTTGAATAAATGTTAATGCAATTCTACAAATTAAACTAAAAGATCTACATTTTTGGACCTTTTTTAAACCTTTGAAATTCCTTTTATTCCATCACCCATTTGTTTTTGGCAGAAGAATGCATAGGTAGCCAAGAGAAGAACACCTACGAGAGGATAGTCAGCCCATGTGCAAGACAAATTGTTGTGGGAGTCAAAGAATAAAGCAATGAAAGAAAAGGGAAAGAAGGGGATAAAAAAAAACTCGTGCAATTTTGGAATGTCAATATTGATGCCTTCAATCCATGTCTTCTTTTTTGAAAGACACAAAAAGGTTGGTAATAGTAGCCCTTTTATCTCGTTTTAAAGATGTTAGCCAAGCTTTGGATTCCAGTTTCGTTAAGTCATTGTTCTAAGGAAGTTTTCATGATTGAAAAAAAAAATGCTAGACTTCTAGGTGAAGTCTCTTTTTAGAGTTGCTACTTTTTCGATGAAAATGGGTTGGAAATTAGTAGCAGAGTTTAATTGCAGCCAGCTTATGAGGTGTTTTTCTTTTTATTAGTTCTTGAAGTAATCTCTTATCCGAGAAAAGAGTCAGAGCATCCATGGTTATGAAGGCCCTCATAGGCCATAGGAATTAGTAGAGAGTAGATATTTTAGGACATTCTGCTAGATAACTGACTTTAAATAACGTACCTAGATATTATACAAACATCATAACCAAAATACTCTTCTGCTTCAGGAATCATGGTCTATTCCAGCTTGAGCTACTTGTTAAAGCCTTGACACTTAAGTTTTGCATTGAGCAGCAGAAGAACTTGGTGATACCGTAGGTTTGTGTTCCTCTGAAAAATAAGTGATGGAAAGACCATTAGCTGAGAAGGCTAGCTATTATGTTCACAATTATATGCTTGTTTTGGACAATAATCTTGACCTCAAGCTAAAAATGTCGACAGATCTGCTTTCCAAGGTTTTGCCTTTGCACAAAGTGAGAAGTTCATTTGTTACTATTTCAGCCTTGAGTAAAATACTTCGAGTTATCTTCACTTACTATAAGCTAGTTCAAAATCTCTTTGCCTAAAGAATCAATTCACTTTATTGTACTGTCATGTATATGTAGCTAACACAAAATTCTGAAAATTTGAGAGCAGGTGATACTGATATTGTGATGCTCAAAAGCAAAAATGGCCTTTTCCTTTCAAAACAAAACTAGCAATATGAAGCTGACCTTGCCAAGATGAAAGCATGAGGGTACCCATCTTTTCTTTCCTGAATCAATCTTCTTTTACTTTTCTTTTTCTTCTTTCTTTTCAAAATTTAGTTTTCTTGTTGATTGCATCTGTAGCACATGTTTTAGGAATCAGATTCATGCTTTACTTCTAACTCTCTTTCTTTCTGCTCATGCGTGCTCAACCAGTGAAGTGTTTTTGTTGTTCTCGACTTCTATTCCTCTCGTGGTGTTACAATAAAGCAATTTTTAGATTTATATTTTACTGCTTTTCGCCAAGCATCTTATATAGGCATTTATGTGTAAATTCCATTGTTTTGAAATGTGAAAAAGACAAATAGAATTAGCTAGAACTGAAGGACTTATACTTTCGAACTTTTTTCTCACCATGTAAAAACCTTTTTATGTATATATAAGATTAAAAAACATACATTTGTCACTACTTAAAGTTTCTAAAAGTTTCTTTACTTAGTTCTCTCAAGATTATAGATTATTATTAAGCTCTTTTCCTGCATGCACACTTGTGCTTATGAAAATAAGCTACTCGAACCTGCTGCTAATTTTCTTTTTCACTGACTCCCAAGTCATTACTTTTCACTTTTGCACGCTATAATATATAAGCTGCAGCTTTTTCCCACTTAGTTATTGATTATATTCATAGTACTAGCTTTAATTATTCTACTGTAGATCTAATGGGATTTGATCCAGGTTCCTATCCTGCTATGTGATTTATCAGCAAAGTTCATCTTGAAATATTCTGGCCAGGTCAAGCCATGAATTTTTTCTTTTTTGGTTTCAATCTAGTGATATAACTGGTAAATTCTATACGTATTAGTGATTGGCGAATTATCTATTTGACCATGGTAGCTTATTAATTACAAACAATTTTTTATATATGTCCAAGTTAAATTTGTCATACTCAAACTATGGATTACAGTATGGAACCATCTGAAGCTCTATTTTTGTTGATCTATGACAAATGTAAGGAGATCTCTATATAGTTCATATTTTTCATTTTAAACATGATTGCAAACAGTATTCCATATTAGAATGCTATGCTATGGATTTGCCTTAACAATCACCATTTGATTTACAACTATCGCGTAGATGTGAGCTTTTGGCTTAGATTACCATGAAAGTGGGTTTTTAATTTTTAATTTTATATTTTTTAATACGTATTTTATAAATATTTAAAAATATATTTAAAAATTTTAAAAATATAAAAAAATTTAGTAAAATTTTTTTATTATATATTTTTATTATTTTTTAAAATAAAAAAATAAAACTTATTTTTCAAAAAAAGAAAGTTTTTTATTTTAGAAAATTTTATTTCAAATGTATTTTTAAACGCCCCCTTAGATGAGCATATTGTAAAAGTAAATTTTGAATTTTTATTTCATATTTTTTAATAAATATTTATAATATTTTATAGAATTTATTTAAAAATATAAAATTTATATAAAAATATTATGTTATAAGATTTTATTTTTATTTTTTAAAATAAAAAATAAAATAATTTTTTGAAGAAAATAAAATATTTTCTATTTTTAAAAAAATAATTTTTATGAACACTCGTACATACCTCTCACTTTTTCACAGACGATGATTGAAGGCAGGTAAGAAGACAAAACTCTGAGGCATATAGGTGCAATGCAGCGATCATGTCCTGCTCGTTTCCCTTCTAAATTGCTGGTATTGTTCTAATCAACCCTTTTCTTCTTTGGCTATCTACGTTGGCGCAAGTGACTTTTTCTTTTCCAAGAAATCAGTTTCAAATAAATTTTTTATATTTATTTTGAAATCTATTCTCACAAATTTATTCATTTTTGAAAAACTTACTTTCGTGCAAGTGCAAGTTGTGCGTTTAATTTACTGAGTATTTCATTTATGGTTGAAAACATATTTTAAAATTTTAGAAGAAGTAACTGTTCAAAGTCTTCAGGCCAGCCAAATATTTAAAATCCGGCCTGACCACATAATAGGACGGGGCCGATTCAACTCAACTCTGTTTTACACGCAGGACCGGGCCGAACTGTTTAATCCGGCCCAAATTTACATCTCTGTTTGGAGCCCTTATGAAGATGGTATCCGCCACCGTCGCCAAGGAGAGCGCTAGCTATTAGGGTTTGCAGGCTATAAATAAGTAACCTGTGGAGGTGGCGACTACTCAGTACTCACTTCCTAATCTGATCTGAGAAGGCGGCCGGCCACCCGCCGCCGCTCCTCGACGATGACTGGTTCTCTTTCTTCTTCTTCTACTTGTTTCTCTTTGGTTGTTCCTTTTATCATAGATGGATCGGAGCGGTTGTTTGTTCGTTTTTATTGTTTGTTTGATTAATTGATTCACCGTCGGTGGTTTCCGATTATTTCGATCCCGATGAGGATTAATAGACCTAAACAAAAGATAGGAAGTGCCGTATGACACTTTTGCTCTCGTAGCAGCAGAGCCCGCAGCGACGCTGCTTCTTCTCCCTGTTCGATTTTGTTGTCAAGCCACCGGAAAACATCATCATCTTCCGAATCATCGTCATAGTCTCTCTTCTTCTCTCCCTCCCTCTGCTTCGATTGTAGTGTCTGATGACTGCTTGATCCATCAGACAGTGAACAGAGTGAGATGGAGAGAGATTGATCGGGATAGGCAGATGTTTTGTTTTGTTTTCCAGTGCAATGTCAGGCATCGTGGGATGAACGGCAGCCCTCTGCTCTCTGCTTGTATGATTTTACATGGGTCTCTGAGGGCTTCTTCTCCATTCAATCAATTGTTTCTTCCTCTTTGTTTTTTGTGAAATTTGGTTTGTATGCAATGCGATTCCTATTTTTTAGATACTGATCGATGGAAAATGTGAGCCTGTGATGATCTGAGATCTTTTAAACTGGAATTACCGGCTGATCATCTCTCTGATGCACATCTCACTGCTCCCTGAGGCTCTCCATCCCATTTCACTTAGTTTTTTCTTATTTCTGTTTTTTGTCAGTTGTGTATGCTATACTTCACTTGATAATTTCTTTTGGTTCTCTGCTCACTGTTTCATTGCTTTAATTGATCCTGGTGATGATTGATTGTGTGATCTCAAAACAATGAACATCTCCGAGGTTCAGTTTGGTTAGACCACTTCTGAAAGGCCTGATTGCCACGTCTCCAGTAGTAGATACACAATGACTGGTTGATGCTAAGATCAGTTGCCAATATCAAGTTTCGTCCTACTGATAGGAACCTGGGGATGCTATTGCTCTTAATCCACGGGGCCGTTTCCGGCGATCACATTACTTTTTTCTTTGAATATATTAAAATCTAGCGTTTTGTTATTTCAAATGACTTTTGTGGTTTTGATTAAATTTTATAAAAATTTATAGAAAATTTATTAAAAATTGTGAATTTGAAATGCTGAAAAGCGTTTTTGTAGAAGGCAATCTCAGATAGCTCCAAAAACTGACGGGAAACGATGAAATTGAGTGTATTGATGAATGGAGCATTTTGTAGGAACCAAGTTTATTAAATGAACAAGTAGCTGTTCCTCTAAAAGATGTAGCTTCCCTTCTTTGAATGTACGCACATTATCTTTAAAGATCAGAATGTATGTACATTATTTTTAAGTATATATCAGTGCATCTTCGCATTTTTGACGGTATAAAACTTCAAATTTGATTTTTATTTTTAGATATAAAAAAATATAAGTTGAGAATATGATAATAAAATTTAAGTTCAATTGAATCATAAATAAATTTTTATCTGATATTTGATAAAGATGAAATAATATTTTTTAAATATATATATTGTTTTTTTGTTATTTTTATTAAGTAATCGAATAAAAATTGATTCTTAATTCAATAGATTGAAATTTTATTAGTATTTATAGTAATTTTTATTTAATTTTGAAATTGAATTTAGAATTTTGCATTGACAGGTTACATTGATATATATTTAAGATGTAATTTACATATATCTATACTTATTTTAAAAATGTTCTTTCTAAGTTAGTTGGTTTGCAATTTAGCATCACCCATTTCGTTCTTGAAAATATTTTTAAATATTTTTTTTATATTTTCTAAAATTTTAAATAAATTTTATAAAAATTATTAAAAAATATAAATTACAAAATTAAAAATTAATATTCTGAAATAGAATGTCAAATAGACCAAAAAAAATAATAAAAGAAAAGGAACATAGGGATTGTTTGAAGAACTAAAAAATATTTTTTATTTGAGAAATACACACTATATTTTTAAATAAAGTGTTTATAATATTTTATAATTTACAAAATTAAAATATAAAAAATATATATTATACATTTTTTATACTTTAAAATTTTTAAATTAAAAAATCATACTTATTTAAAAAAATTAAATAGAAAATGTAAGGAATTTACAATTTTTAAAATTAATTGACAATAAAAAAAATAAATTCAAATTTTGATGAATATTTTTTTCAAAATTATTGATAAATAATAGAATTAAACTTTTCTTGAAAATATTTTTATAAATTTCTATTGTAAGTACTCCCAAATATCATTCGGAGCTCAAGCACTGCCTACATAAAGCTATTTTCACTGAAGTGTTCCAAGACAATGGCTTGCTGAATTCATCTGAGAGGTGGAGGGGATCATGCAACGAGCCATTCTTCTGGAGCGTGGCTTACTGTATATATATAATTAATATACATATTATATGCTAGTATGTTGCTTCAAATTTTTACCTTTATTTTTAAAGGTAATGACTCTTTCACATATATTAATGACTCTTTCACATTTATTAATGACTCTTTCACTCCAAAAAGCATATTTAACTTTGTAGTTTTGATAAAATCCAATGCAATTAGTAGTCAGCTTCATTAAGTGATATTTGGAAATATTTTGAAAATGAGTTTATATAAAATATTTTAAAATTTTCAAAAAATTAGTTCAATTTTTTATTGAAATAATAATAATAAATAATATAATTCATAATATAAAAATGTTTTATATTTTCTAAATTATAAAATATTATAAATAATTATTAAAAATAAGAAATAAAAATGAGTTGAAAAGTAATTACAAACATGATCTAAACACATATTAATAACTGGGTGGATGGGGTGTTTGTTTCTTTGAAATCTTTGGAAAGGTTTTCTCTGGGAAAAAAATTTGGAGAAAATTTGATCGGTACATCGATGAAAGGATCGAACGGTGTTGATGGAGAGATTGATATTGATATTACCGGAGCGGAGATCTGCGGGGAAATCGAAGAAAGAAATCCTCCGATCTGTCTCCCCAACGTGAAGTTTTCTCCCGATCAATCTCCACTCGTTGCTCTTGATATTGGAGGTTTTTTCTTATTTTAAGTTAATTTCATTGCAATTGATTGATACATTTGTCTTGTTGTTGTTGTGAGTGTTACTATTATCTCCTGGTTGTGGTTGTGCTTGTTGTAGTTGTTATTGTTGTTTGCATCACATTGTTGTTGCTGCTTGTTTTTTTTTATAAAATTAATTTAAGGTTTTACTGATTTGCAAAAAGTTTCTGTCACTTATCGTTTGTTACTGTTGTTGTTGTTGATGGTCACGTTATTTAGGTTGTTGTTGTTGTCATTGCCGTTGCTGATCATGTTATTTAGTTGTTGTTGTTGTTATTACAATGTGAAACTTGAAACTTTACTGATTTGTGAAATGTTTTGATCCAAATTATGTGGAATTCGGGGAAGTTAACCTTTGAGGAAATACTTGTTATGGCAAAGGGACAGTTTTTGCGTACTTGTGAGTGGATCCTTTCTGGCAAAGTGGAAAATGAAATGTAAAAGAACAAACAAGACTTGATGCTGAATTGTATGTCCTGCAGCTGCATAACATGTTTTGTATGAATTCAGAAGACCTGACTCTCAGATATTCAAATTGTTCTTGTTACACTTGATATTTCATAATCGACATTGTTGGATTTTCTTATCGCATTATTTTATTCTTTGAAAAGGATTGTTTTCTTTCAATTAGATTTCTGAAACATACAGAAAGTTGTTGGTTTTGAAATTCTGAAGTATAATGGCTGCTGCTGTTCCATCTTGTAGGATTGCAAATTCTGAAATTGTTACGTATAATGGCTGCTTCCTTTCATCTTGTAGTATGGAAACTTATGTGATTTAGTTTGTAAACAAAATCATCTCTCCTTCAAAAACCTGAGGCATGTAGTATAGTCTTGACTTTGAATTTTCTACTGTGGCTGCCATTGCATCTGTAGCATGAATTTCATACAGCAATTTGACCATGTCATTTCATGTTTTTCTTAAAATATAGTAATTATGTTTCTATAGGTTGATTTTAGCATTGTATATACAACAGGGACACTGGTCAAGTTGGTCTATTTTGAGACCGATGCAGAAGATGCAATGAAGGGTGGGAAGCTCTGTTTTAAAAGGTTCCAGACAAGGCAGCTTGATGAGTGCATTGAGTTCATCCAATCCAAGCTACTTCCCTATGGAAATGGTACTAGAATGTCCTTTGTTACCCGCTTGGCTTAAAAGAATAATCCTCGATTTTCCAATTCAATTTGTTAGTGGTTGCAGTCACGGAACAAATTATGATGAGAAATATAATATCTTCAGATTATTCAAAGCTTATATCAGTGATCTACTAACCAATGGTACTTTACTGTAACAAATAGGTGAATCACACATCTATAACAATGTATATCTCTCAATGACTTATCTACTGTAGTACTGTTCGCCTTACATAAGTACATTCTCTAGGCAGCAATTTTTTATTCCCACCAGCAAACCTCCACTTTCAATTTCTGGTATAAACTCATATGAGGTAGTACCTATACAAATACTTTATTATGTTACTTTTCACTTCTAACTCTCAATGTTCACTTAGGATTAGTGGGGTTTGCATAATTTTAAAACTTCGCTATCCTAGTTCTGTTTCTCTGTTCTCATCATTTTGGTCTTTATATAATCACAGTCTCCCTTCTCTGTTAATATTCATATTTATAACACTACTCTTTTATCATAATTTTATCCCAGCGGTGTTTGTTTCTACCTTTTTATTTATATAAATTAAAAAATAACATGCTATATAAATGCCTGCTAAAATGCAACCATTTTCTGTCAGGCCCTAGTCTCTATCTATTGATAGGACCTACACAGCAGTGATTTGGAGTAGGTACATAATTGTGGATAATTTGGAAAATCACATTCTGGTTATTCTTTACATGTTTATCTACGACATGCTTTATCTGCTTCTACTGTTTCATGCGAGTTATTTTTTCTTTTATAGATAGTTCAAATTTCTTGATCTTGCAGGAAATAGAACGTCTACATCAAATGCCACTTTGAAAATAAAGGTAGCACAATAAGCTGCATTTCCAAAAGTCAAATATATCCATAATATTTGTAAAGTAAGTAGTGCTGACCTTGTTTGAAGCGTCTGTACAATTACACCAGTCTTTTCTGTGAGGTGAAATCTAAGGCTTGAAAGGCAAAATGTCATGCAGTTGGCCATTGAGAAATAAGACATCACAAGAGCTTGGATAAAAATGATATGGTGAGATTGTACAAAAGTCGTAACAATTAAATAGGAGGGTTCATTTAAAGGACTTTTTTAAATATTGAAATACCCAAAGTCATGCAACTAATTGTAGTTCGCTACACTAAAAGATTGATTGCCGCCATAGTCAAGAACACATAAACCTCTTTTTCGATGTTTCATTAATAAATTCTTTATATTGTTGTTGTGCAGAGGTTTGGAGCAATTTGACCAAAGAAATAAATGGGGATTTGACAAAAGGAATCTTATGCATGAAACTAAATCAATTTTGTGGAAGCTACATAGTCAATCTTGCATAAAGTTACTTTTCCTTGTCTACTGTTTATAAATATTGACAGGGTAGAAGACTCTATGCTTTCAATTTCTCTGTGCGGACATCAGCACAAGACAAGTCTTATATTAAATTGAATATAAAGTTGTCTTAAAATACCAATTATGTACGTGTTGTAGTTTAATATTCCAGTCAGTTGTGCTTTGTGACTGTAGGCATCACTTAGCCTTAAGTTTATGTTAGCGGACTTCATTTGTTGGACTTCTAAAGTTTCTTTTTATTTTATATATTATGTTAAGAGTATTTCAGGGATTCATGTAATGCTGTATTATAGAGCACTTTTACCTAGATAGCTTAACTACTCTAAATAGTAGTAGGTTGTGACTTGCTTAAGTTTGACTACTGTTTGCTTGATAGGCTACAGGTGGTGGAGCTTATAAGTATGCCGATATTTTTAAAGAGAAGCTAGGCATCACTCTTGATAAGTTGGACGAAATAGAGGCTGTTGTAACTGGAGCAAATTTTCTGTTGAAGGTTTGGCTAGAACATCCCCTCAGTTCCAAGTTTCATAGTTAATTGACAACGCTTTGCAGTCTGGTTTTGGTGAATTCTTGTTTGTTTAAAGTCAATCATCCATACCATTATCTTAGTTATATTTTTATAACAAGAAGTACTTATGCTAACTTTTATAGATGAACATTCTCTTTTGGTACCTAGCCATTAGTTGCACCTCGTGAATTCCATAACCTAGCATTGGTGATCTCATCGACCTAGCTCTTCGAGAGGTATGATGACACTAGGTGGTTGCTCAGATGAATTAACCTTCTAAAGATGTAATATTGTTTTCTGTATTAATAAATAGGTTGTCAGATGTTACTTACATAAGGCTTAAGAGGATAACATAGCAAGTTGTATTTCTAACTATTGGCGCAACAAACTTCTGCCAATGCATGGAACTTAACTAGTTGTTAAGATTCTTGTTTTAACAACTATAAAATTTCAAGCGCCTATCTATCAATCCTAAAAGTGGGCTCTCTTCCCTGGTACTGGCAAAGTCTATTTTGCTAAAAAGCTGAAACTACTCTGTTGATGTGACTTTCTCCAAATCAAGACTGCTCTTGGAATGGTTGATTGCTGTTTATGTATTGCATCAGTCAAGAAGAAATGTCTTTGAGCATGTATGATAATTTCTAGCCTTCAGACTTTTTCTGAAGTTATCTTCAGTATATTTTGCAATTATCTGATTAATGTTTTACATATAAAGCAGCTATCGTTTTAATCTCAATTGACATGAGTATGTTTGGCTGGACAATACTCTCTAGTTAGGGTATCAATCAAATTGTTTCGTTTTTGTTATGATAAATTAAGATCTAATTATTGCTGTTGTCATTGGACAGAATATCTCCAATGCAGCATTTATTCACATTCATGGGAAAAGGGATCCTGTATATATTAGTGAAAAGAACTTATTTCCATTTCTCCTTGTCAACATTGGCACAGGTGTTGGCATGATAAAGGTACTTAACATTTTGCCACAGGACTCAGGCAGTCATTTGGTGCTCCTCATTTCATTTTTAAAGTTTCTTATTAGGGGACATTATAAAAATCAATATAGGTAACAGGAGCTCGAAAATATAAGCGAGTAACAGGAACACATATTGGTGGTGGTACTATGTTTGGCATCGCAAAACTTTTAACCGGCTGCAGGAGGTAATATTTAGATCTTTGTAGTGCTTGTTTTCTGTATTATAATTTTTCATTTTGAACCTTTTTTTCTTACCCCCTTTATAGGTATGATGAATTCTTAGATTTGAGCCAGAACGGGGATAATATTGTCTTGGACTTAATTGTTAAAGATATTTGTGGAGAATTAGTTTGTAAGCAGGTATACTCCTGGTAATTGTATAATTCACAACTATCCTTTCTGTTTTAACCTTAAGTCAATACTAATACTGTCATAACATTGAAACACTAATTATTATTGATGAGTGATTAATACTTCAATTTTGATGAATAAGGTAGATCTAAAGAACAGCTTCATTAATCATTGTTGAAGGCTAGTCAAACAATTTCCAATAACATTATTAACTAAATGGGAATTTTGCATTAACAATTGTGTAGGCGTACTAAATCTAGTTAGCATGAGAATAAAACAATGTCAGACAGGAACTTTAACAATGAAGTTATGGTTATAAGGACATGACTACTTGTTGGTCTTAGGGGCCTAACTTCTTCTAAGTAACAGATGGACTTGCATGCATCACATGTTTCTTAATATTGTTTGGAACCTTCCCCCCCCCGTTTTTAAATATGTGAAGTATCTTAATCAATCTTGAGCCACAGTATCTAGTTGCCAAAACATTGTAGTTAATTATGAAATTTCTTTTAAACATTTTTTTATTCACCTTAATATTGTACTAGAGAAACTTACAAACTCCTATGTTTTGTAGAGAAACTTACGAACTCCTATGGTTTGTTGGCTCAAGTTTCAAGGCTTTGTATTTTATAGATCATATATTTCAAAACTACAGTTTTATTTACCTTAAAATGTGTAGTGAGATGAGCTTTTTATTTTACTTTCAGCAAGGCCTTTCAGCTTCAACCATTGCTTCAAGCTTTGGGAAGGTTGCAAATTCCAAGAAGGAGCTCTCAGATTACAAGGCTGAGGACCTTGCTGCAACACTATTGAGTGCATTCACATATAATATTGCTCAAGTAAGCTTCTTGTTGATCTCCCTGTCTTTAGTTAGGAAAATGTAAAATTGTTAACATATTTTGATATCTTCGCTACTTTCTGCAAGAGTTTTTGTACCACTTCAAGGTCTTGATATGCAAATTTCTAACTTTGATAGTTCTTTCACAGCAATCTACTAATGTGTGCTTCTCCACATCTTGTATACTTTGTTGTGCATAAAAAATTTTCTACATGATATTTGTGGTAGCATTTGTAATATAATCATTATGTTAATTAGTTCCTTGATGGTTATGATATTTAGTTGTACACTGTAACTGTATTCTCTCTTTTGCCTGAATTATGGTACTGTATAAAATGTTATGATAGTTGGCCTTTCTTTGGTCTGTACTCTTTGTTTATCTCATTAAGTTATCCTGAGAAACTTTGGCTACTATTACTCGGAAAAATAAACTTTAGCTGGCTAGGTCTCAGTTCTTTCCTTGTAAAATATTGTTGATGGAGAATGATGGGCTGCAATGTGGAAGAAGCCATAGTAACTTGAACTAGGTAGCAAGTACCTAGAGACATGCTATTTGTGTTTTCTGTGCCACATAAATTGTCTGTTATATCCTACAGCTTCTGCTTCTCCTTTGTTCCAACTAAATATTCCCAGGGCGTTTTACCTTACTGTCTTTGAAATCCTACTTTTGATTATGAATGAAATGAACAAATTGGAACTATATCTTCTTTGAGCTCGGTTTGTGTTACATCTATCAATTTTGCATGTCGTGTTACATAATCCTTGACTAGAGAGTTTTTTATGCATATAATTTTCATATGCAATGTGGAAAATATGAAATTTATCTTTCCTCTGGGAGCAAATGAATATTCAATGAGATACTAACCAATCTAAATGAGACTAAAATTCACTTTTGGGGGAGTTTAGGGTTTCCCATTATTATCTATAAAAAATAAACTGTTTCTGGAACACCTCTTGGTATCATTTCCCTCCCCTTGAAATGGATATATATCATAACTAGTCTGAATATTTCTAATGTTGCTTTTACTTTACAGATTTCCTACCTAGTGGCCACTCTGTTAGGGCTGAAGAGAGTGTTCTTTGGGGGTTCTTACATACGCGGTCATGCGAGTACCATGGATAACATCTCTTATGCTATTGATTATTGGTAGCCATCATCTTTCTGTTTTGAACTGATTTGACATTCAAGCACTTCAAATTGTTGGAATGTCAGTGCCAGCTTTATATTTGATCCTTGTTAGTGATGGAACTCCTTTCTAAACTCTCCTTCCTTCAGATATTATTTTGCACTTTCCAGGTCGAAAGGTGAAATGCAAGCTGTGTTCCTACGTCATGAGGGGTATTTAGGGGCTTTAGGTGCATTCATGAGTAATGTGAACCTGGAACATGGTGAGTCAACCATTGAAGATGTACAAGAGAATGTAAGTAGCTATTACATCTCATAAGCTTGACATAGTGAACCTAGTGTATACACTTTATAAGATTTCAATTTTCTTTGTAGTTTGTTTTGACAAACAATTACGGATTCTTCCGGACAGCTCTGTGTGCTTTTCTTATCTCGATATCTACTGGTTTTACAAGTTTTATAACTTTCCTAGTTGTTATTTTACTATCTTATTTGTTGTACATTACTGGTAAACTGAAAGAGTGAAAGAGTTCTGTTATGTTGCTCTTCTCCTTGCCCATAGTTTCTATGTACGTGTTTTTGTGGCCCAATGGTCGCTTTCCTGAAGGTGTTAGCAATATTAGTAATGATTAGTTTTTTCACTTGAGCAGGAATTATTCCCTGAATCATCTTCTACTTCTGATGGAAGCTTGACCAATGGATATGATCAATGTAACATATTTCCCTATCTTCTTGTAAATATTGGATCAGGAGTTAGTATGATAGAGGTAATTTTTTTACAATTTCTTGGTTAGAAAGCACCTTGGTTTCTTATTCTTGTCATCAGTCATATGAACTTTTCAATTTCATACAGTTTATCACAAAGCTTAAATGTAATGCAGGTAGTTGGTAAAGGAAGGTTTGAGCGTATCATTGGAACTCATTTAGGTGGTGGTACTATACTTGGTCTTGCAAGGCTTTTAACAGGATGTAACAGGTAGTTTTGAATACTAAAGAACTTTTGAACTACGCTTTTATGTTATGTTGCTTTCTCTTTTCTTCTAGTTATGATGAGTTCTTAGAGATGAGTAAGAAGGGAGATAATCTTTCTGTTGACTTGACTGTTGGAGATATATACGGGCCAGAGGGATATCCGAAGGTATTTTTCTCTTTTGATTACCTTTAACAAATAAATTGAACATACTTACACTTTCCGATTCTTCAAAGCTCTCTCTATTGCTGTCCTGCTTATGAACTTACTATTCCTCCTCTTCTGTTCTTTTTTGTATTGGGTATTCTCTTTCCTGTCACTGATGCTGTCAAGGTGTAATGGGTAGAATACCTAAATGGACTAAGATTTTGTTATTTAATTAGTTGGAGAGAATATAGTTTCCAAATTCTATAACCTAATCTTTTGTAGTCTGGACTAGATCTTAAGGTTTATCACAGGATGTCACTTTCTCTCTTATTTGAGCACCAAAGTATAGTTGTTTCTTAGCTGTTTATTAGGCATTCCCTTTAGATTCTACAAAGCAATTATGCTTTTGAAGATCCTAGTTTGATGAGTGTTTTTGGAACTTGTCACAGCGAATGAACTTTCTGTTTCATCTAAGATGCAGAAAAAATGGTTATTTGTGTCCATAAATTTCAAGGCAGTAGTAATATAAACTATGATTTATGTGCAGAGTTGTTTGACGCTCTTTTTTGTTTTGAACAAACATGAACATTAAGAATGTCAACACAACTGACCATCCAACCAGTTTTCTACAAGTGGTTTTGTTGTAATTCCCCTTGTGGAATTCTTTTGTATGTTTCTTACTTTTGATCTCTTTGCATAATTGACTTTTGATGGAAGTTGGTATTGTTGCCAAATTTAAATGCTTATAGATGGTCCTTTTAAGATACTGCAGACTGTAGTACCAATAGGTCTCTATAACTTATTCAAGTCATTGTAGCACAATCTTCCAGCGACAACAACTGCTTCAAGTTTTGGAAAGGTGACGTCAAGCAAGCTTTCAGATTATAAACCAGAAGACCTTGCTGCAGCTCTCTTGAATGCTTTCACATACAACATTGGGCAAGTACGCTTCTGTACCTTGTCAATATGATATTTTAGCTAACATTCAACAACCTCGTCCTGGCCTGTAATTGTCTATCATTAGATATTTTAGACAAATCTCAAATGGCATTGCTATTTCACTGAGCTTTGAGCATCATATTATTACCGTTACCATCAAAATTTCAAAGGAATCACATATTGCTTAACTACTTAGTGCGTGATTATTTTAAGTTTTCTTAGGGGAGGCAATATGGGTTAATGGTTCGGTTCTGGATCGACCCATATAATAATTTGGTCAAAATTGTTCAACCTTAGCCTGACTCATTTATTTATATAGGCCAAAATTGTTAACCCTAACCCAACTTATTTTTAATAATAATATATTTAAAAAGAAAAATATTAATTTTTGACAAAATTTATAATTTAAATAAAAATTAGTTAAAGTTAAGATAAATTAAAAAATATATATATATACAAATTAAATTCAAAATTTTTGCTTTTTTTTCTAATTATTAAGTAATATATACTATATAAATAGTTATACGGATTAAACGGGTCAATTTTAGAACAACTTGAACCCGATCCAAACCCGTTTAAATTTTTCAGGTCATTTTCGGGTCGACCCGAATCCAAGTAAGGCTTGATCCGAACCCAACCTTTTTGGGTCGGTTTCGGGTCGGATTTTCGGATCGGTTTCAAAGGAAATTTACCATCAAACTATTCATTCTTAATACCTTAGTACCTTTATATCCATCCAATCATGTATGTTTTAATCCAAATTCACTGTTTGACATTTCAGATTTCATACTTTGTTGCAAGACTCTCTCAACTTGAAAGGATTTTCTTCCGAGGAACTTACATATGTGGTCATGAAAAGACAATGGACAAAATTTCTCGTTCACTTAAGTATTGGTAATGAGCTATTATACATTCTTTTCACTTTGCTCAGTATTTTAACCGCAAAGAATAGATGTTTAACTGCAAAATCATAGATGGCCAAGATCTTCTAGAAATACTCCTTCCATATGGATATTGTTCGTTTAGATCAATCCACTAGTTTATATGTCGTCAAACGTTTGCAAATGATTTGTAGTATCTTTTGGTCTCAGGTCCAAAGACCAACTCCAAACGACTTTTTTATGCCATGAAGGATTTATGGGAGCTGTAGGTGCCTTTTGGAGTTACGAAAACATGGGTATCAATGATTCCTTAGCAAGGGAATTCATGAAACAAGTCTTGCTTGGTGCTCCGTATGTTGGGACAATGGCTCAATCATCCATTCTTGGAAAGCTATATGAAAGCGTAAGTATGGCATTAAGATATTTTGGGTATAGGGTATTTTATGGTGCAAATGTGTTGAATCATCACATGCTTACCATCTCCATTGTCATGATATATAGCTCACCAATTCTTATTAGGATTGCATGTTGCAGTCTCAAGCAAAAGTGCACATGATTGAGTCCATATGTATCATGTACGTCCATGTTTGCACAGTTAGAGATAGCGAATCCAGGAACTTATATATTTTAAATTTTCTTTTAGGAAAAGAACAATAAGAAAAAGCCTGGTCGTTATTACTGTTAATAAAGAACCTCTTTGACATCTCGCTTGTGCAGGACAATGATGAAAGCTTGAAGATGGAAGTAGAGAAATTACAGCAGCATAACCAAGAGCTCAAAGCCCAGCTAGAGAGATTGAAGTTAGAGAATGCGGAACTTCAATTCAAATTAGACAACCTACTGGGAAAGAGATGAAAGGCTGTTGCAAGACTTGTACTATGATTATTGTTTATGAAAAAGAGCTCATCTTTAAAAGCTTTGTTAAATATATAGGCAGTGGAGTGAAGTCTGTGTTACGTTAAGAAGTGACTTTCGAAAAAAGTGATGTTTTTGCGAGTTTTTCAAAAATAAATGCAATAACTAATTTTTACAATATGTAAAAATTATTCTACAATAATTTTAAAATGAAAAAACATTTCTAAATGTAAAAGAATGTATATCTAGCTTGTAAAATCAGTATCTGTTAACAAATTGCTGAAACTAGACGAGGGTTTTGCTGCTATATTTAGAAGTTATTTTAGAGTGCTTAATATACTAGATTTTGTACATTTTAAATTTTTTTTAAGATATATAACAAATTACTGAAAAGAAAAGATTAATACAATTTTGATAGACAGTGATTATACTGTTAAAGATCACCAAAATCTTTTTAAAAAATTTTCGAAGTGTCCGAGCATCTGAATGCACAAGTTTTATTGATTAAGAACAAGCGCCAGAATCTCAGCTCGGTCAAAAAAATTAATTTTGGCAACGTACAGCACTGAATACGCTACAAATTTAAGCGCAACAGAGACTCTAATTATTGCCCTTACATAGAAATTTATTAAAAGATTACTGCAAAAAATATAACATCTAAGAACAATATACCTTCACTCATAATTTTAAGAAAAAATAATTTCAGGCTCAGAGATTTGAAGATTTTTCCACTGATTTTGACAATATTCAGAGTTTGATGGTATCTTTCATCACTCATCGCAGCCCTAAACATTTTACTTCCAAAAATCTTCAAAACTACAGAAACAATCAAATCAAATGAAAGAAAAAAATTTGAAAAAAAAATAAATTGTGAAGGGCTTCAGAAACTTGGCAGAAATTGATTTCATCAAAGATTTACAGATTAGTAATCTCAGATGGTACGGACAATAACTGCGTAGCATCACCAGCCAACAACATCCAAAAATTTATACCGCGAGTTCAAATTTACTCATGCCTATTTCGATCGGGAAATAAAATCAAAAACGAAAATTTCAAAAATTTTGCGGAAAAGTTGAAGGAAATAAATGAAAGAAATTCTTTCAATTAGAAAACTGCAAAAACATCATCAGATTTTTCCAGGATATAAAATCAAACTTTTGTCCAAAATTATTAAGGAAAAATTGAAAGAAACTCTTTCAAACAGAACAACTAAATATTAAAATTTTACCAAGAAAATTGGTGAAGATCTCAGAGTAATAAAAAACAAATTGTGCGGATATCCGAATGCATTCAGCAAATCAAAAGAACAAATACTTCGCGGATGCCAGAATTTCAACACCCGCGTTCGATCTCGGCAACGTACAGCACTGAAATGCGCTACTGATTGAAAAGAATCAACCAACAAACGCAACAGAGACTCTAATTATTGCCTTCTCCTTTCGTTCTTTCTAATAACAGAAAAATAAGAAATAAATAACATCACTGATTCAATCAACGATTTAGTAACAACTGTTTTGCAGAGATTGAGAAAAGAAAAACAAAACAAAAGAATCACAGCAAAATTTCGAAATCAAGAAGATCCCTCGGATTTGGAGTTGTTTTTCTGCAACGCGGGCGATCTACAGAAGAGAAAGAAAGGAGATTATATAGATGTTCAAAACCCTAGATTTGTCAATTACGATGCTACCCTTTAGAAAGTTGGGTACAACATTGACAAGAAAATGCGAAGTGGTCCGGATATGCAATTTTAAATCTGGAAACTAAAGCAAATAATCAAATCAAATGAAAGAAAAACAAATTAAAAAAAAATTAGGAAGGATTTCAAATGCACATAAATTAATTTTGTGAAAATAAAAATTGAGAATAAAATTTTTAAATTAGATTGAAAGTAAAGTTCAATTTTTATATTTTAATTATTTTTTAAAGTGGGTTGAAAGTAATTTAAAAATAGAGTTTCTATACTTGTACATTTTGTTTCTAAGAGGAACAAGTGAATGAATCCCAATAGATAACAACAATACGGTCAATACCTAGCAGTTACTATTTCAAGCCTTCCGGTGTAAAACAACTATGAAGTAAAACCAAGCTCGCTACTGTACACGAAAATTGTTTCAGTTACATTACGATGAAAATAAAACAAGAACGCCGGTTAGCTGTTACTGATCATTTGAAGTTTGTCCTTTGTTTATCAGGAGTTCAGTCCTGACTGCTGGGTAGATTTCTGAGTATAGAGTGTTCTGGCTCGTGAGCGCTTTCGAAATCAAGGTGCACAAAAGCTCGTTCAACTTCAGGGAGTCCCTCAATCTTCACCTGCAAAGATTCGCCAATTGTGTGTGCCTCTTTCAGACGAAGATCTTCAGGCAGCTCAATGTCCACCTGTAAGATAACAGTTGTGTTTTCATCAGATTGTATGCTCGTTTACTTAAAACACCGTTGAATTCCCCCAACTGCATGAAAATTTACGAGATTAGAGTTACCAACCTCCACAAAGTAAAGAACGCCAAATGTGTAAGCTCGAACTGTGTCAACATGCTTGATTTTAGAATCATGCCTTAGGACGAGATAAGTTAGCTTTTGCAACATTTCGGGTGGAGCTGATTGACCAACTAAAGAAACTGCAAGAACAACCACTATCATGTTAATGGAATGTGTAAATAACTATTGCACAATAAGCACATAGATGATAGCTCTTGATTGATGCAAGGGAAAGGGCCTTTATCCATTATATGTATTGCAAAAGCTGCGTGAACAAGTTTTGATAAAGAAAATAGAATATTATGAGTATCGAAGTTGCATATAGTTTTTATTATACCTGCATTTTCCCAAACAGTTCCAGACCAATTGGATATTGTGTATAATGCGAGAATGAGCGCACCAGTAGGATCAATCCACCAGTAAAACTTATCGCCAAGCACAGCAGCAGCCAACCCCACAATGTTGGTCACAACATCAAAATAATGATCCTAATATCCATGCACGGTATGTACTTCAACATTCAGTAGAAGAAAAACTGTTTCCCAAGGTATGCACAACAGCAAAGAGATATACCTTCGCATAAGCACGAACAATGGAGTTTCCTGACGTTCGACAATACAGCCATAATGCAAGTTTTACACCAGAGGCAGACAGCATAATTGCATACAGCCATATTAACTGATCAGAGGACATCTTTTTCGGGGGTTTATTTTGTATCAGTTGTTCAAGAGCCTGAATAAGAACTTGGAAGCCTGAGACAAGATTGGACATAGAGCAGTTATGAATTCAGCTAGCAAGATATGAAAAAGTTTCCAAAAGAGGTACGCAAGAAACGAAACCAGGCCTTTATACCAGGAAGTTAAGGATGCTTACTCTTTGTTCTAATATCATTACATTCCTTTTTTCCTGTGAATTCCAGTTAAGCACATTGACTCGTAGATATTAGCATTTTTATTTCGATTGCAGGAAAACTGTGCAAACTTTGCATATGCGGTTTATAGAATAATAAAAAGATCAACACAATGACTTTATCTAAGGAATTTCCATAGCCAACAAGTTCGAGAGAGACAAAACATCTACAAATTTCAATGGTTTAGAAGGTGTCAGTAGTGCTGGCAAAGGTTAGCATGTACTCAAACAAGCACTGATGAAGATTCCAAAATCAAATCACAACATCAAACTATGTGCAACATTATGATTCTAGCTTTAAAATCATATCCCGTCAAAGTTATGACAGAGAAAGTGAAAATTTTACTACCTAATGTAGCCATTACTGCAGCAAACACTATGATGCCAACTGGTTGAACACGCAATTTTCCAATAGGGTACTTGTAGATGTTGATTTTCTTCATTGACAAATGGGTGAACCAGAGAATGCCGCCTGCCATCAGATCCAGCAAGGAATCAAGAGTGGATGCAGCAACTGCAATGGACCCACTTCTGATAGTTGCATAAATCTGTAATTCGGAGCAAACTACTGCATCACATTCTGTATGAGATCTGAACCAATAGTATATCTATCAAAATCATAACAGCAGAAGAACTACGAACTTGTGGAAATTTGAAGTCCAGACATATGTATAGGAAACTGAAGGAACTAGACTGATGGAACACACCTTTAATGCCAGAAGTGACACGTTTGCACCGTTGGAAATCATCATTGCCAGTTCACTCTGTGCTTGTTCAGCCTTCAGTTCATCTTCCTGCTCACTGTCTATTGTGCCGGTATTTAATAATGAATCAACCTCCTCGAAGGACCTCAAAGTAGCAAACTGCCTCTCATAGTATTCTTTCTCCTCTAAATATTCAAAAACACAATGAGTTAGTCTCATTACACAAGCAACTCAAGGCAGATCCGAAAATTGAGTGTAACGGATACGTAATCAGAACCTGAAACAATCAGCTTTGTCTAGATTCAAGAAAACTACAGCAAGTGAATCTAATGTTAAATATGGCAACTACAATAGTATGGACTTTATTCAATAAATAGATGTCTTACGTAATGAGAATTCAATAAATAGATGTCTTACGTAATGAGAAAACCAATTTGCATAAAGAAATGTAACACTTACAAGGGAGAGAGTGCAAGCACAGGGTTAAGCAAAATCTGGAGCTCATGACTGAAAATACCTTATAACTACATAATCAAACTGAATTCTAACAACTACGTTGAAAGCTGAATCTAATCCACTGCTTTTAAGAGTAAAATGCACCATCGCCAAAAAATACCAAAGACAATAACAGCAGGTCGAAAGATCCATGATATTCGATCAGCTAAGCAAAATAAAAAGATTCAAAAGCTAAAACCAAACGACACAAAAAGTTCAAGACTATTACATTTGCATTTCAACAAAATACCAAATTTCCCAATAGGAGAATATTATCCGAAGAAGAACATGTTTCATGCTTCTATGATTTAATTACAATAACTAGGCCTTTAATCCAGGAAACCAAAAAGCTCACATGCACATTAGACCTTGAAAGAAAAAGAAAATCTCTCATTAGCAAAGACTGAAAAGCTTTTGGTCCTTGAAAATCAAAGAGCTAAAATAGAAAGAAACAAAAAGCAATCAAGCTTTTATTTTATCAAATAGGACAAAAAAAAACTTTCAAACTTTTCAATTTACCCAAAAAGAAACAGTATTCAATCTTTCTGCGCCGAGGGAAAAAAAAATCCATAGAAAGAAAAAGTTTCATCTTTTAATTTACCCAAGAGGAAACAGAATTCAATCCTTTCAATTTAACAGAAAAACAATAAAGAAAGAAACAATTACCCAAAAAGAAACAAAAATCGATCTTTAAATTCACCAAAAAAACAATAAAGAAACAAACCAAAAGTTTCAATAGTTTTTCGTTCTATTACCATCTCGGAGGCCTTTAGTTCTTGAGACATCAATACAATAAGGAGTCTCAGGATCAACACAGCGCCGTACTTTCTCCGGCAACCGTGCTATAAACTCCCTCCTTAGAGAGTTCACTGAGTTCCTCCGCCTCGGCGGCCCCGGCGTTCTTCCACGTTGCGTCAGCAGAGGCTCTCTTGCTTCCTCTCCACCACAACCGTTCTCCATCATCCAACAACAACAACACCAACAACACGAGAATCAATCGAAAACAAGGAATTCAAGCAACGAGATCGAATTTTGAGTTGTTGAAGAAGTAAACAAAGAAAAATTAAACTAGGATTGAAAAAGTTTTTAGCTGAATATGAAAAAGGGAAATAGAATGAAAAGGATTGACCCGACACTTTCGAGATAAAAAATTTAAAAAAAATACTAAAATGCAAGAAAGTATTTTGAAATATTTGTTAAATCACTGCTTTTATCCGCCAATTATAGGAATATGCCATCCTGTGAATATATACTATGAGCATTCACAAAAATATTTAATAATATTTATGATTAAAAATTTCTGTGAAAGCTTATGAAAAGCAAGAATATTTGTTCACTATTACTAATTTGATCATATAGTCAAATCTCACTATAAGAATTTGATTTTTTTGAATTACATCGATTTATGTGTTTCAAACAAATTAATTGGTAACTAATTGATCATGTTGAATTTACACAAGATTTAAAATGAAAAACTTCATAAAAAAAAGAATTCAAGCATGGTGATCTCCTCCTCCCTTGAGAAGTGGTTGAAGAGCCTTGACAACAATTGTCATGTTAGGTCTGAAATCTGCTTCATATTGAACACACAGTGCTGCAACTGCTGCTAACTGCATTCACCATTAAAAAAAACTTCAAAGATAATTTTTCCTAAGATTAATAAAATTTTAATCATTTCACAAAATGCATAAATATTACAATCAGAAGTAAGTCAGATTGAAATTTATAGTTCTTTATATGAAGACTAAACTTGCTAATAAATTCCTGCACAGAGGTAGAATAATATCAGCAAAAATTAGCAAGAACTTAGAAATTCCAACCATACCTTATCACAAATTTGGCAATTTTAGAGAATATATACGTATGTTATTGAGTTCCAATTAGTTTTTCACGTAAAAAAACTGAATTCATTTAGTATCACAAAATAATTCGAGTTACCTTAGCGACGGCTTTAGGTGGATATTCTTCCTGTAGCTTTGGATCGACACATTGTTTTACCTTATCCTCACTTAACTTTGGAGTCGCCTACATTTTACACTCAAAGTTAAAAATATTGATAAATCATGTAAAAATGAACAACAGATACAAACGAAGAATTAAAACAAACCCAAGTAACAAGGCTTTGTTGGCCTTTAGGCATTGTGTGATCAACTGGTTTCCTTCCTGTCAATAGCTCTAGAAGTATAACACCAAAACTATACACATCACTCTTTAGTGTCAAGCATCCTGTCATCGCATATCTGCAGCAGCCGCAATTCACACATAATTTACATTTAACATTTTTATTTGATAACGAAGAAAGTTTGTAGACACTTACTCAGGAGCATGATATCCGAAAGTTCCTAAAACGCGAGTAGAGTGAAGACGAGCAGCAGTATCAGGTGACTGGTTTGTCAGATTAAAATCTGCCATTTTAGCTTCGTAATCATCAAAAAGGAGTACATTGCTGGACCTAACATCTCGATGAACAATAGGAGGTTGCACTTTCTCATGAAGATATTCGAGACCTCTAGCTGCACCATACGCAATCTTCACTCTTTGCCCCCAATTTAGTACAGGTCCAGGTTCCGCGCCTTGTACTCCTTTTCTTCCTGATAAAATTTACCCTCAAAATTTTTTGTGCGTTTTGAATTATACAAACGTATATATGTATAAGCAAGTATGAACAACGCGTATGTACCATGTAATGTATCATGTAAAGAACCATGATTAGCGAACTGGTACACTAGAATTCTATTGTTTGCTTCAAGACAGTACCCCAACAACTGAACGAAGTACTCGTGTTTAAGTCTCGAGACCAAAGATAACTGCGCGCATAAACCAGATCAAATAAACTTTACAGAATTGCAATGTTGAAGTATAAAAATTTTCTAGTTAGTAAGGTAATGTCAAACCTGAGCACTGAAATCTTCGTCGGATTCTTGGGATGCAGCAGGATCAAGCATTTTGATAGCTGCAACTTCGCCGGTGCTTAGCTGCGCGTAAAAAACACGACCGTAGGAACCTTCCCCGATCAACGCCTTTTGACCAAAATTGTTGGTTAGTTTGTTTAGTTCCGATAAGGGAATCGCTTGAACTTCGATAGGAAGAACTTTTGCAGGACCTCCAGGTTTTGGAGCAGCTCCTCTTGGTTCTCTATCGTTGCCTGTTTAAAAAAAAACGTACAAAACATTGAAAAATATTAACTTTTTAGAAGAAAAAAATCACGAAAACTTTGACAGATTAGTCTCACAAAAATAAGGGGAAATAAAATAAATGATAATCTGTTACCGGTAGGATTGTTCCTTGGAGGAGGTGTAGGTTGATTCGGAGGAGGTCCACCAAACATCTCCTCTTCCCCGCCTCCGCAGCACATCATATTGTCGAATTTTTAAAACTAATTATCTTTTTTATGTGAAGAAAATCATTCGAAAAGAAGACTATTATGATTATAGTAAGGATCTCAAGAATACAGATGACCTATAGATGAAAAAAAACTCAATTTAACATAAATGTTAAAAGAAATAAAATAGAAATTTTTTTGTTTTCAAATCAAGAATAATTCAATCCCAATGAAATCATTTGGACATGATGTAAATTTCAATATAGTCCTTGATCCCTGCAACGCAAGCAATAGAAAAATAAATAAATACATAATTTTTAATGAAAAATAATTTTATTATCACTTCTGATTTTGACGATAACGATCTGAAACAAGTGATACAAATTTGGTTGAAATAAGAATGGATGAAAAGATTGATGAATCTCTATTTTGGTTATCTTTCAGAAGAAGAAATTTTCTTCAAAATTGATCAGAAAAAAAAAGAAAGAAAAACGGAAATGGAAGAACAGAATGGTTTAACGAAAAAATGGGAAGAGGGAAAAAAGATAGGTACGGATGCGAATGGTTTAAAGGGAAAAAATGGCTAATAATAACCAGTAGATGAACACGTCGGAGATCGTGGGACCCATTTCAATTTCCTGTTCCTCACGTGATGGTTTCGTGATCAGCTTTGGCAGGCCGAATAACAAGGCCCATTTAACTCCTTTATTAACAATCATCAGCTTTGAAAACATGAATTATTAAAAAATTGTTAAATTTATAAATAAACTTAAAATATCCGAATATAATTTTAATTAAAAATTATTTACGGAGCCATTTGTATATAAATAAACAAGCCAAATGAAGATAACTAATTAGGATGTGTTTTAATTACACTAAAATAAGTTTTGTAATTGATTTTCCAAAAACTAAAATTCAATAAAACGTCAAAATTTAGTGGAAATAAAACTTGAAAGTATAAGTAAAACACATTTAGTAAACTTTGAAGTTAAATTTTAAGACGCATTTTAATTAGACGAAAATGAATTTTCCAAAACTGAATTTTATAATTGAAGTTCAATAGAAGTAAATTCAAAATTATAATTAAAATATGTAAAATAAAATTTAAAGTTAAATTTTAGTAGAGGTAGTGTTTGATATGAAAGTAAAAATGATAATTGAAATACTTAAAATAAAATTTGAAGTTAAATATTAGCGAAAGTAGAGTTTGGTATGAAACTGAAATTAAAATTTAGTATGAAAAATAAAATATATAAAATAATCAAATTTAAAATATGAATAAAAAATGAATTTCTGTAATTAAAATATGCTCATTAGTGAAAATAAAATTTGGTATGAAAATAAAAATAAAATTCAAGCAGCTTTCAAACGCTGCTTTTCAACTTTTTTTTTAATTCATATTTTTCAATACATATTTTATAAATATTTAAAAATTTTATTTAAAATTTTAGATAGTGTAAAAAAATTTTACGTAATAAAATTTTTTTATTACATATATTTTTTTAAAAATAAAAAAAATAAAACTTATTTTCTATAAAAAAAATAATTTATATTTTAAAAAAACTCTACCCAAAATCTCAAAAGTGAAAGTAAGACTCTTTGCAATTACATGCCTTTAAACTGATATAAGAAAGAACATGCATTCCAAAGCGACCAAGATTTAAGGAGTGCTTGGGAGCGTTTTGAAAATTAAATTTTTAAAATAAAAAATATTTTTATTCTATTTCAGTAAACAAATTTTTATGTACAATTACATTACCGTTTTCGTAAGGATATTATTCACTGTACGGAACAACACTACAGATGTTCTTCAACAACTGCTTCAACATGCTTAACAAAAATAACATCACATAACCTCCGGTAAAAGGAAATGCTGTAAGTGAATTTATTGAAAATAAAAAGTAAAAAATAATTTTTTTTAAAAATAAGTCAAAAGTAAATTTTAGTTTTTATATTTTAATTATTTTTAAAAATGAATTTAAAATAAAATCTAATAACTTAAAGTGTAGTTCTATATTCAATTTATATTTGAAATTCGTGAACCGCTAGAAACTTTAATTACGGCAAAAAAAAAAAAATTTCCAGACATTTAAAACACAACCTAAGACTACAAATAGCAACTAGTCGGGAACTCCTTGGCATCGACTAATGTCAGAAGAGACTTGATTTCATAGGTACACGCAGAAAGTTATGAATTCAAATTTAACAACTTGAACATATAAAGCACCGTAAAGGACACAACAAGACACATTTCATGTTGGTGCTAAGGTAACATTAGAAGTTCAAATGCACAAGCATTTTGAATCACAGAAAAGTACAGAACTTGTTCGAAAGATGCTACGATGACAGCAGAATTTACTAATAGAACAATTTTTGGGCAACCATCTTAGACATCAAGAGCAAAATGTTACTACAACTGACGAAGACTTTATCCCTAGCAAAAACAGATAAAGCACTTGCTCGTAATCATTTAGGTGCTAAATCAATGCATTCAAATTCCAAACCCGAAAACTGCTCTAATCTTGTGGAATATCAGATCCCTCCACCCGCGCTCCGTATTCTCCACCACTGTCGCATTCCCATACCTGCAAAATTGCCGCACATACAAGCAAAAACCAATCACTAGAATTATCTGGAATATTCTTCACTAGTTTAGGTTGCGATGAGATTCAGTGACACTAACCTATCCTCTTCAGGTACATCAGTATGTGTCAGCTTGATAACTGTCACACCAGGTTCCGGCTCCTCAAAAACCAACCTCACCTGCATCCAGATAAAACAGAAAAAAATCTTTGTTAGATCATACAAATACAGATTAAGCCATTGCAAACTCGAGCAAGTTCAACTGAAAGTACCGTTGAGTGTATACCATCTGGCCAGCTTCCAAACCGCCACTTCTGGACAATCAACTTTCCCTCCTGCAACTCCTCGTTCGTCCCAGTCACTGACCCATCGAACAAACAGATGGCTCCTCCAATGTCCTTGCTAATCCTGGCATTACTCTGCGTAAACCCCTTCCACCTATTCTCATCCATCAAAATGTCGTACATGTCAACAGCCCGGCAGTAAAACCTCTCAGTCATCCTTATCGTCTTAAACCCTTCCTTCCCCTTCTTCTTCTCTTCCTTCTTCTTCTCCTCTTCCTTCTTAACTCCCGAATCGCAACTTCCCGCTGTCGTCGAAGAGACTGAATCCACATTGGTCTCCGAATTTGCGGACTTCACCACCTTCTTTGTTTCCAACTCATCCTTGGCAGGTCCACCTTTCGCCATAGCATCAACAAAAACTCTAATTTTCTCAAACACCATCTTCTTCCCTTCAACCAAGATCGCATCTTTAACCAAATTCCCAACTTGCCCACTATCATCCTTCACAACAACCCTAATCTCCGGATCTTCCCCAGCATTCTCATCAGCAAGATAAGGAATCTCAATCGTTCCATTAACATCGACAAATTCAGTAGAACTAATCATCGATCTGCCAACAAAAGAAATCGACAATGATAATTCATACCCAGGTATAATCTTGCCCTTACGAATATTCACATAAGCTTCACCGGTGATCGAATCAAGGGTTACGGTTTTGATCGATAGACCATTGTTGCTTCTGCTGTTTGGGATCAGATCAAGATCGGAGAGAAGGTTTGTGAGTTGGGATTTGGACCAGGAAAGACAATCGCGCTCCGACCAGTGCCAGTTGTGAACGTTGGTTCCGTCAGGACGGTCGGAGACGATCCAACGCTTATCTCCTTCGCCGAATTTCGCCATGTATTGCAGAAGATCGAAGGTGTTTCGAAAGTTTTGCAGTTGCAGGGAAGGTGTTCGACCAAAAGTTGTAGAAGAAGAAATAAAATAGGGTCAGGGGTTTCTAGGAGGTTCTGTAAGGGAGAGAAGTAAAGAAAGATCTGGAATTTGTAGCTATCTTTATTTCTTTCCGCTCCAACAATAGAGGGGTAGTTTTAAATGAACCCTTAAAATTTATAATATTAGATATTAGTTTGAATTTCAAGGACAAATTGCAAAACCATCCAGCGAATATTTATTTTTTATACATACCTTTCAAAAATATTTATCATCTTTCAAAAACATCCAATGAAGTACAAGGATGTTAATAAAGAACTTGTGCGGGAAAATGCGGAGTAGTGATATGGAAGAGCTTATAATTTTTTTACTTTAACTTGTTATTTTATATTTTTTAATAAAATTTTAAAATATTTTACAGAACTATTTCTAAATTTAAAAAATATAAAAAATTTACATTATAAAATATTATTATTATTATTTTTTTAAAATAAAATTACTTGTTTTAAAAAAATTTGAAGTACTTTTTTATAAAAAATTTTGTTCAATAAACGCTATCAAATATTTCCAAATTTAACTGGTGTATTGTTTTATCCTGTGACTTGCAAATAAACGTTTGAAAGTGATTCTAAAAAATATTTTTTTTAAATAAAAAACATTTTTATTTTATACTAATAATAAAATTTATTTTTTAAAAAGAATAATAAAATTGTATTACGTAAAATTTTTATAATTTTAAAATTTTTATATAAATTATAAAATTTATAAAAAATGTGAATTAAAAAGCTAAAAAATATTTTATATAACGTAATTCCAAACAGCTCAAAGTACTTTTCAACAATTTATTATTTTATTTTTTAATAAACTTTTTATAGTATTATATAAATATTTAAAAATATAATAAAATTTTATTATTATTATTTTTATATTTTATGAAAAAAAGCTCAGTTCATAAAAAATTTTAATATATCTTTTGTTAAAATAATTTTATTTTATAAGCACCGTTAAATATTTCTAAAATGCTTCCAAAAAATGTTTGTTTATTTCACTCTATCAATGATTTTCTTCCACCAAAAAATTACTTTAATATATAAATTTACTTTTATAAATTTACTTTTTTAATAATTTATTTTTTTATTTTTAAGAAACTTATTTTCAGATTATTGTTTACAAAGAAATCTAAGATAGAAAATGGTTTACTTAATTACATGTATAAATACGTACTACAGATCTGCAAGAGATTCAAGTTTTCTTTTCAAGCTGGTTTGTAGAAATGTACAAAGTTCATCAACACCCTCTTGTAGTTTATTTTCAAACACTCAGAGCAGTCAGTGCTTATAAAATATAATTTTTTAAAATTAAAATTTATTTTTATTACAAAAACTTAAAAATATAAAATTTTTTATATTTTTTTAATATTTTAAATAAATTACAAAAAATTTAAAAATTTATTTAAAACATAAAATAAAATTTAAATGAAACGTTCTCTAAACACACCGTAAAATTATGCCTATAATCACCGGTGATTAATGAAAGGACCAAATTTTTGATGCAGTAATTTCATAGCTTACTTTGGAGTTTTATTTTTATTTAAAAAAAATTAAAATTCATTGCTGCCGAATTTTTGAGAATTTTTTATTTCGATTGCTATTCCCTGTTTGTTCTAATCCTATTTACTACGGTCAAACCGCTATTTTAGGGTCCTACTTTGCAAATACCCTGAAAGTCAAAATTCCTTAAAATTCGAAAAGACAACCAACCGCAAATTGAAATTAGAAATCAAAAACCCTAATTTCGCTACTCTACTTACTAGTGAACTACTCCACTACTTCGCTGGCATCGTTCTCCGGCAATCGATGGACGCCGCCGACACGAAGACCCAAGATCTTCTCCGCGATCTAGTCCACCGTCTCCTCTCATCTTCCTCCACGCCATCACCATCTCATTCTCCTGCCACCGACGCCGCTTTCCGGTACGCTCGGCGTCTTCTTTCATCACTCATCCAATCACCGTCTTCCACGTCACCATCTCCATCTTCAGATTCAATTTCCGCTGTTCATTCTTCGATCAAACGGTCTCTAGCTTTATCTCGCAACCCCTCAGTTGCTCTCGCCTTCTCTGATCTGCATTCTCGTTTGGTAGCTCTGCACCCTAACCCTTCTTCCTTGTTGTACTTGCTGTTCAATCTTTCGCCTTTAAGAAGCAGAAAGATCCAATCTTTCTCACCGTTCTTGGTTAATCAGGCGAAACCTGAAGTTTCCAAGAAGCAAAGTTTGTTGAATTCGAGTTCGACGAGGTTGAATTCGCCGTTGCTGTTAATTTCGAAGGATTCCGATAATGTTAGAGAGATTGCGGTTAGAGAGTTTACTGACATTACAGCGGAAGAATCAGAAGTCCCTGAAGAAACACTAGTTAAAGATGTGATTTTTGCTTGCCAGGGTGTTGATGGGAGGTTTCTCAGGTTCGATTTCTCGGCGGACGGGTATGCTATACCGGAATCGATTCGATTGCCTCGTGCTTCGAGGGTAATGACTCGTCGGCTAGCAGAAATTGGGTGGTTGTTTAGGAAAGTTAGGGGTTTTGTTGGGGAAAATGTAGGGAGTTCTGAGGTGAACGGTACAGTTTCGCAGTCTTTTGCGGCTGCGTTGCAGGATGAGCTTGTGGATTATTATAAGTTGCTAGCTGTGTTGGAATCGCATTCCGTGAATTCAATACCTTCGCCATTGTCGAAATCAAAATTTTCTGTTAATGCAGTAGCTGCAGGAGTGGAGAATTATCTGACGCTGAGGAGGCTGGCGGTCTGGCTGGCTGAACCTATGGTGAGAATGCGGTTGATGGCTGTGTTGGTTGATAAATGCAAAGAATTGCGGGGCGGAGCAATGGCAGGGGCGATACATGACTGTGGTCAGCATGGTGATCCGATGGTACAGGAGTTCATGGGAAGACTTCTCCATAGAGTATGCTCGCCGTTGTTTGAGATGGTGAGGAGCTGGGTGCTTGAAGGTGAGCTGGAAGATGTCTTTGCGGAGTTCTTCATAGTGAGCCATCCAGTAAAGGCTGAGTCTTTGTGGAGGGAGGGTTACCGGATTCAGAATTCTATGCTTCCAGGTTTTATTTCACGTACTTTGGCACAGAGAATTTTGCGGACCGGGAAATCGATCAACTTTTTGAGAGTTTGCTGTGTGGATAGCGGGTGGGTGGAGGCTGCAGCTGAGGCTGCTGCCAATGTCGGCATGACCATGGGAAGAGGTGGGCTTGGTTATGGTGATACGGATGCTCTGGAAACCCTTGTTGTAGAGGCTGCAAAGAAAATTGACAGGCATTTGATGAATGTGTTGTATAACACATACCGCTTTAAGGATCACTGCCTAGCAATCAAACGGTATTTGCTCCTAGGACAGGGTGACTTTGTTCAGTATCTCATGGATAAAGTCGGACCAGAGTTGTCAGCACCAGCAAACACAATTAGCGCATTTCATTTAGCAGGTCTTCTGGAGACTGCAATCCGTGCATCGAATGCCCAGTATGATGACCGTGACATTCAGGAAAGGCTGAAGGTCAAAATCATGGAGCATGGAGATGGTGACAGAGGGTGGGATGTGTTTACTTTGGACTATGAGGCAAGGGTGCCGCTTGACACAGTGTTCTGCGCTTCCGTTATGGAGAAATACCTCAAGATTTTCAATTTCTTGTGGAAGCTCAAGCGTGTAGAGCATGCTCTCACTGGTGTATGGAAAGTTATGAAGCCCAACTTTGTCAATTCATGCCTTCTCAGGCAGGACATTATGGGGGTGAAGGTGCCTTTTGTCTCTGCAATGCGTAGATATCAGGTGCTGTGGAATGAAATGAATCATTTCATTACAAATTTTCAGTATTATATAATGTTTGAGGTGCTTGAGGTTTCATGGGCACGATTCTCTGAAGGAATGGATGCTGCAAAGGATTTGGATGATCTTCTAGCAGTGCATGAGAAGTACCTCACTTCCATTGTCCAAAAGTCTCTTCTTGGAGAAAGGTCTGAAGGCATCTTGAAAATCCTATTTACATTGTTTGATATTATACTACGGTTCCGTAGTCATGCTGATCGATGGTCTGAGATTGTATATGAGTTTCAGCCAAGGTAAATTTCTGCTCTATTATCTCCAATTTTCAGGATAGCTTTATTTTGTACTATACTGATTAATCTTCAAGTTACGTTTCAGATCAACAATTAGGTCAAAGTTAAAGTCTAAAGGTCAGCTATCAAATCGCAATTCCCTGCCCAATGGGGGAAGAAAGGCCTTGATGCAAAAAGCTCGAGAATTTATTCTTAGGATGCGTGAGGATTTGGATAAGATTACAAGTGAATATACCACATCACTGGATGCATTTATAGCTCAGTTACCCATGCAGCAACATGTTGATTTGAAGTTCCTCTTGTTTCGTCTAGACTTTACTGAATACTATAGTCGGCTTTCTCGTAGAAGATAGTTGGGAGATGTGTTTCAAAGAATTGTACAAAATGAAGTGATCCGGTCTTTGCTCATGCTGTACACTCTCAGCTGTGCATTTGTTGACATCCACGCCATATCCTTCATTTCATGTATCTTAATGAAGGTAAGATAGTTCTAATGTCTATCTTCAGAATTTTAATTATTTTAGCTTAGTGTTCTGAATCTCAAAGTTGACTTGTTCACCTTCTGCAGGCTGATTCGTCAATCCATAGTTACCACGAAAAGCGCACACCTCTGGATGGTAAGGTGATTTGTTGCTGTTAATTTTTGGGTTCTTGAACTTGTGGCGCACTTCTACTTGATGACTTCTGGTTTGATTGATTTTAACCGTGCTTATATGGTTGGTGTTTTTGGCTTGGGATTGTATCGTTCAATCATTTGTGATGTGATTCTTTGTGGTTTCATGACTGGAGATTGTACAAGTAACGTGGAATCATATTATTTCATTTGTATAGAGCCCCACATGGAAAGTTGGCTTTACTATTCTGAAAGTAATGGATTGCTTGATACTATCTTTTACCATTGAAGCAGGCATTTAATTGTGCAGTTGCCTCACTGAAAAATTAGATGTAGGGTACGAGAATTTCTGAGATATTTTTGGAGGATGCTGGAAGATTAGCATTGTTTGAAATGTGTGATGTGGACATAGAAGTGATCAAATAGCGGAATGGCCTGAATCATTTGTCTTTACTAAAGCGTTATTGGTGATTTTGTGTTTGATAGTAATTTTATGTCTTCCGGTTAAGTTGCTGCTGCTCTGGTTCTGCCACATTCAGGTTAGTCATTCTGTTTTTGCAATGTACTTATCCCCTGTTTGAGTTTGTGTGCATAGAAATTATACCTACTGGGTTTTGTGAAACCAAAGTTTTTCACTTGTATTTCTAGATGATACGAGTTAGGCTTTTTCCAAAATCAAACAGGGTTACCTCTTCTCTTTTCTACGAAGAGATCAGCTATGCGGAAATATTATAACGTTTACAAGTGTGGACATGTATGCATACGACCGATACCAAAAGTATACTTGTTCACTGAAGCTGACTTACATTAAATACCAAGTAAGTGATCTAGATTTGGAGTACATAAATGCTTGTCTCCGGCTTTCATTCAGGTTCAGCTTCCTTGTTCCCCTCTTCATCTTGAGCTGCTTTGGCATCTTCTTACTTGAATTCCTCCAGAATTCCCCATACATAATCAGCAAAGGTTGGCATATCCTCTTCATCTTCTGCTCCATAGCTTCATTTGTTTTCTTGGCATTTTTCTTCTGCATCTTGTTTTCTTGGCATGTTTTGATCTCCATACATTGCAGAGAAGGGAAAGTTAGTGAACAAGGATGTAGGGCTTGTGCAAGCTAGGACAATCAGATGAAAAGAACATTGTGGGACATGAGAAGCTAGGGTAATCTGGATCGTCTATTTTGTTGTTGATTTTCCTTCCAGATATTCGGGGCATTTTGCCATTCCGTGTTAGCGTTATCTCCAGTGATCGTAAACTCTCCAAGGAGATTATGTTAAGCTTGGCATTGTTTGGCTTGCTTATGGGTGCTCTGCATTGCTGTATTTTATTTTATTTTTATTAATAATTTTTTTATAATATTTTATAAAATTTATTTTAAAAATTATAAAAATTTTATACTATAATATTTTATTATTATTTATTATTATTATTTTTTAAAAAATAAAGTTTGTTTACTGAAATAAAATAAAAATATATTTTAAATTAAAAAATTTTATTTTTATAAATATTTTTAAGGCGGTGTTTGAAAGTACCTTTGAAACGAAGATTTTTAAACTAAAAAATATTTTTATTTTTTATTTTTTAAAAAAATAATAATGATATGTAATAAAAATATCATTATTTTAAAATTTTTTTATATTTTTAAAAATTTTAATAAATATTTTAAATAATTATAAAATATATATTATAATTATAAAATTAAAAATTAAAAAGTTATTTTTTTTGTTAAGTTAACTCGCCTCGGCTGAAGCTCCATTTAAGTGTTTCAAGAGATGGAACTTTTATGGAAAGACATTTCGTACCACGTCGCTTCAGTTGCTTGATATGGACCAAATCACCTCCAGCTTTGGCAATTTCAGAAGTGCGACCAAGAAATCTTAACTAATATCACCTGATAATCGAACAAAATAGATATCGCAGATAAACTACATATTAAGGTCTCGCAGATAAACTACACTATCAATTTCACTCTGCAGAAGTTTCCGATCGTATATATGCATATCCATGATAGTATAGATAGTTTGTTGCTAATTTGCCTTGTATATAGTTGCTCCGTCCAACTACTCAACCAAAAGGAACTATTGTTTTCTTCACAAACCCAAACCCAGAAATCCTTATTACACCGTCGCAAACTTTTTTTTAAAAAATTCTTTTTTTTTTCACTTGATGCAAAATAACATATTACAAGTTTTTTTATATAGACATTACAACTAAATATTCAATTGACTAAAACATTAAAACAAAATAACACTTACAACTATTACTAATTTTTAACACATCCACTAACTTTCTTAAGTAACATATATACCCGCTACTAGCATTATTTACTTTTTTTTTTTTTTTAATGCTTTGAGAAACTCTCAAATGAATGTATGAGTTTGATTTGATATTCCAACAGGTTCTCCCAAAATAGTTTTGAGTGCGAGAGGTAAGCCAATGACATTCTTCAGCGCTACCTTCCTGGTATCTTCTTTCTGAAATGTGCTTCGGTCACCAAGCAATCCACCTTCACCTTTGCATCTGCACTCATTTCAGTACACCACCCATACCCCAAACTCCTACAGTCAACCGAGTCATCTCTGATATATGCACGAATCTCCTCAAGTTTTGATCGCAATTGTGGTCCGATAATGGTTTTTTCTCTGTAGAGAACTCCTTCCTCAGCATAGCAGCACGCTCCATAAACCAGAAAGCTTTTCGACTGATCTTGTACCTCATGATCAAGTTAAAAGAAAATCCTCCAACAAAGAAACCTCACTTAATTGTGAAAGCTAGACTCTGCTCTATTTAACTCCGTTTCCACTTGTTTCACCTATGAATGGATTAACGAAAATTCATGAACTCTGAAATTATCTCTTTCTTAGAGTTATCAGTAAGGAAAAACACTCCAATAAAAATAACAAATCATGCAATTAAAGAATTTTAGAAAAGTTTTATTTTTAAAAAAAAAAGAAGGAAGAACTTAAAGAAAGACCTTATCAATCCACCACTGTGCATCTTCTTCCATCTTGCTCTGAGCTCTGAGATGCTACTCTAAAGGAGCAAATTTGTATTCTACTTTAAAAGTGCTGCTTATCATTTTCTTACATGAGTGACAAGAAGCTGAGGGTAGATAGATAATCGATCGAAGCTTTTGGATCGTTATTAATAGATCAGATGGATGCTGACTCATTTAATAACCGAATCAAATATTTCAATTTTAAACGAACTCATATTTTTATATAGATGAAAATTATTAATTGAAACTAAATTCATTTAATAACAGAATCAAAGTCAAAACAGCTAATTTAATAATTAAAATTATTAAAATAAGTACTATAAAAATGAACTTTTAATAATAATAGATAAAAACTATTAGATAGTATATATTCAAGACAAAAAAACATTAACTTAAATAAATATATAGTAATGGGCAGCAAACTTTGCTTACAGCAATGGGGGACATACACTTACCAGTATACTGTCAAATGAAACAGCAAGAAAAACCTGACTTGCTACAGAAAGTAGTCCCAGAAAGAAAATAGTAAGAAAAACAAAAAAATAAGCAGCCCAACACGAAGAATTAACACTGAATGAATTTAATTCACAGTTTTTGAAACTATTGTCTAAGTTTTTCAAAAAGATCAAAAGCCTTACATGCAATTGCCTTACCTTGAATTGTCAAAGAGCAAGCAGCAAGTAGCAACTAAAACAGCAAGCAGTCTCACAGCTTGCACATCCTGTATAATGCGAAAACGGTTTGGAATAACAAATTATGCATTCATTTTGGAGTTTTTCAAAACATTAATGAAAGTAAGTGGATAAGTAATACTAGTAGTGGGCATATAAGTTACTTAGAAGAATTAGTGGATGTGTTAAAGGTTAGTAATGATTGTAAGTTTTATTTTATTTTAATGTCTTAGTTAATGTAATGATTGATTGTAATGTCTATATAAGAAGGCGTGTAGCATGTTGTTTTTGCATCAAGTGAGTAAAAAGAAAAGTCTTCTAAAGAAAAGTTCTCCTCCAAAAAAAGTTTGCAATTTTTCTAGTGATAAAAGTTTTAAGTTCGTAAATTTAGAACCAACAAAAACAACAAGCAATCTCAGAGATTGCACATCTTTTATATTACAAAAACAATAAGTAGTCTCAGAAAGACATGTCAGTCCATAATACACATAACTAAGTAACAACTAGATTTGGAGATGCTTATCTCTGCGGCAAAGATAACTTCAGATAGCCTAACCAGTTACCTAAATATAAAAGAACATAGTATAAATTTGAATCCTTCTACAAATGTTTATAGTTGTAGCAAATTTGAGCACCATTACACCGAATACAAAAGAATCGAACAAAATAAAAGAATCCTCTTATAATAAAGAAGCACAAATGCACAGGGGTGCTGGAGACGAGATAAGCAGTGCCGAAGGTCGAATGAAGAAGGAACGAGTGGAGCACCGGAGCCAACAAGCTAGAAAATGTAAAATGGTTTGTAACCACGATTCAGTTTTGAACATGTTTTTATTTTTTTATAATAATATCGGATCGACCCATTCAACCGAGTCATTGGATTGACCTGAAATCTAGCCGAGTTGATCCAAGTCTTATCGAGTCTATTAAATACTGAATTTTACTGCTGATTCGGCCCCGAAATCAATGCCGGGTGTCCGAGTTTCGATCCAACTAGCCAGTCAGGGCCGAGTTTTAAAACACTCTTCCAAACATGTTTTGTATTGTTAGAAAGCAATTAAAAGTCACATTTTTGTCAAAAAATTATGTTTGAATAACTTTTTATATTTTATTTTATAAATATACATCACTTTAATACATTATTACGTGAAAAGTTAGGATTTAAGAACTCACTTTGGAGTGGCTTTTTAGAGAAGCTCTACATGATTTAAGAAACTTATTTAGGAGACGTTTGGGAAACATTTGAAGTGCTTATCATTCTTAATAAGTATCAATGAATTCTTTCTGATATTTTACAAAGTTATTTTAAATTTTAAAAATATAAAACAACTATATATCATATAATTTATATATGGGGGCGAATAGGAGCACTCCAGCTTTTATGCACACTCGAGCGCACTCTAAGGCACAACGGCCGTAGAGATCTCCAAATTCAATCTCTACTATTTAATATGAAGAATTATGAGTCGATAACATGCTAACAAAATTTCATTTCAATCGGATTATGATTCAACCACCAGCCGACCACTTGATAATAAAAATACAAATAATAAAAATTGATAAAATATATATATTTCTTTTTTGAGTTATTTTGATCAAGTGATTGCATGAAGGTTGATTGGTATTCGAATTTAGATAAAATATTATCAGTTTATTTTTAACTCATAATTTTTCATATTCAATAATAGAGATTGAATTTGATATTTTTTACGATCGCAGACAACCGTACAGTGTGCTGTAGTGTACAAAAAATTAAAATGCTCCTATCCCTCTATTATATATATAATTTTTAATAAAATAATTAAATTTATTTTCTGAATAAATTTAATTATTTTTTATTTAAATAAGTTTAATTTCATAATCACTTTGTAACGTAGGCAAATTAGCACCTTCGAATTTTCATTTGCACATTTTCATGAAGAAGTCAGCTACCTACACCTGGTTACTTAAAAGTAAGACAATAATACAAATAAAATCCAAATCTTTCTATTTTTTGTTTTTCTCATTAAAATGTTTACAGTAAAACTTTACAGATAACATGCGAGCACCTGATAAGATAAGCTTTTTTTCTTTTCCCAACATTAATTCAAACATTTATTGACTGTGAACATTATGAAAATAATAAACTAGGGTTTCAAAATCTTAATAATGATAAAAAATAATGAAATTTTTGACATGCTTGGAAGTGTTTATAATTATTATTCTTCCATGCATGAAATTATTATTCTTTCATGCATGAATGATATTTACCTTTTTTTTCGTTTGTTTTCATTAGTAATGATAATGATGTTGCTCTTATTATCTGTAATCATCATTTACCACCATAAAAAATATATTTATCCAACTTAATTGATCAAACATATTATTATTATTATTCTTATTATTTAAAAAATTATTATTATTATGATATGTTCTACAGATTTTTGCCGATTTAAAATATTGAATTAAAATAAGAAACTCTCTAATTTAGTTTAATAGAAAAAAGACAAAATTATTTACCCTTATAATGCGTTACATTCAATTCTAGTATTCAATCTTATGTTACTAACTTAGGAGACTAACTCACTAGACTAGCCCTTTTTCACAAGGACCGGTGCTTTTGAGATTTGCGTTTTCCAAACCATTTATTTTTTATTTTACATTTTTTAAAATATATTTTATAAATATTTAAAAAATTTATTTAAAAATTAGAAAGTATAGACAAATTTTACGTAGTAAAATTTTTTTATTATATTTTTTTTAAATAAAAAAATAAAACTTATTTTTAAAAAAAATAAAAATATCTTTTATTTTATAAAAATTTCATTTTATAAATATTTCTAAACGCTCCTTAACAAGCAAAAGTTATTAGACTTTAACATGTTAAGGGGGCCCAGTACAACAAATAATTATGGAAATGATGAATGTTTTGACATGCTCGGAGAGGAATAGGAATTTAGGGTGAAATCATTTCTCTATAGTTTCCAATGTTTGTTTGTTCCCTTCTTCACTCGTCAATGATAATAATGTTCTTGCTGTTTATCTACAAAACTAATCATACGAAGCACAAACAAGAGTTTTGATCATTACATGAATGAAAGAAAATAAAAAAAAAAAGAAAAAGTGGGAATGTTTGAAGTTGTGAAATACACTTGTTAGCAATAATAACAATTAAATTTTATACTTTTTATTTTCGTTAAGTTGAATTAGGAAGTGTTTAGAGTGCTTTTGAAAAAAAAATTAAAATAAAAGTATTTGTATTTTATTTTAATAAATAAGCTCTATTATTTTTAATTTAAAATATAAATAATAAATAATATGAAAATATTACTACATAAAATTTTTATATTTTAATTTTATAAATAAATAAATTATATAGAATATTATAAAAAAATTATAAATAAACGTAAAATAAAAAAGTAATAAAAAGTTTTTTGAAACACTTTGTCAAACGGAGCCTTGTACAAATTAAATAATAAAATAAAACATATTTTTTTTAATAAAGAGCTTCTAGATCTATAGATTTACATTTTAAAGTTTGATTAAATTTTTAATATACGAATTGAATTTAGAATGACATTTTGTCTTAATTGGCTCTTTTATATTATAATTTTTTAATAATAATATCAGAGTTGATAATTAAGCTGTGATTTTAAATAATTGATGCATATTATGTTATTATTGGTGGTGTGGTGAGCTGATTAAAAATAGAGTTACTTTTATTATATAGTGAGAAGAGTTTCAAAACAAGTTTGGATTGAAGGCTCTTGATATGTAATAACAGTACCTAGATGAGAAGAGAGAAATAAATCATAGCTGAACGACAATTCGAATAGCTTATAAGTGCTTATTTAATCTATTATTTAATTATTTATTTTTTATAAACTTCTACACTAGTAAATTATGATTGAATTATAAATTATAAAATTATTATATATTTTTTTTAAGCTGAAAAACAAATTTCAATTTTCAAAACTTTATAGTTTAGCAAAAACCCTTTACGGTCGTTTAGAATTTACATCAAAATATAGTGTTTTTAAAAAACTTATTTTGTGTTTTTTATGAAAATAAACTTTTTTATCTTAAATTAAACTTTTTCCAAAAAATCTATTTTTATTTAATTTTAAAATTCAGTTATAGTTGAATTGGAAGGCAAAACAAATCAGGAGAAAATAATTGGCATGCCGTAAGTGGGCCCACAAGGCAAACGTGCCTTGACCTAATTAAAATTAAATGAATGAATGTGAACTTAAAAAACTTATTTCCGTTCTAATGATTTGGTGTGTCTCCTCTAGAGGGACACCTGTCACTGTTACCTTCTTATTTCATTCCAACCCACTACACAACAATATACTCCTCCCTCTGTCACGTGTTCCACACGTGCCTGTACTTATGGTTGTTGTTTTCTTCTAAAATAATATAATTAGAAAACTTTTATAAGAGATTTAAAAAAGCATGACAAAAACTTTATAAAAAAGATTTTAAATCAAAAATTACAAAATTAAATTATAAGTCGAAATTTATTTTGGTGATTGTTAAAGTTTTCAATGATTTAACTCTGTGCAAGTGCAGTGATAGAGAGAATCACAGCACTAGATTTTGCTTCTTATTAAAATTTAATAAATAGTTGCATGCCTCTTATTATTGATGGGACAATTCATTTCATAACTCCGCCATCATCATCATCATCATCATTTATTAATCATCAAACCATCCTTGCTCAATCTGAGCCGTCCGATTTATCCGGTCGTACATCCGGTGATATCATTCATGCGTATTCGTTAATTAATTATTTACGTGAAATGGTCTTTAACGTTTCATTTTATAAAATATGTTATTTTATTTAAAATAATTTTAACTTACTGAATTTATTAAAATTTTTTTAAAAGTAGAAAAAATTCTGTACAATCAAAATTTATTATTATTATTTTTTAATCAAAATAGTAAAATTTAATTTATTTTACTTTAGCAAAGTGGAGAAAGAAATAGCAGCAGCCAGGAGAGACAGGCCAATACGAGTAATTGCAGAAGCAGCAGTAGGACTGCTGCTATTGCTACTACTACTAGTAGTATTTTCATAGAATCAAAATTGGAAGCAGAAACCAAAACCAAAACCAAAACCCAAATACTATTTTCCTTTCCATTTACTCTTGTTTAATTTCAGCCAGACAAACCTGATCTTTGATTGGACTCCACATCTATTCACTACAAACAACTCCAACACAACTATTCTTACATTTTTTTTTTTAAGAAATCAAAAAAATATTCTTAACAATTTTTTTATAATGAATTTGTTCCCTAAATTAGGAAGAAATTCATTAATGAAGAATGAAACTTTGTTGAATACTTAAAATTATTATATATATGATCCAAATTTCCTTTCATAAAAATCCAAAATTCTTTTGTTCAGCACTTCTATTTTTGGGAACGAAACATAAAATTATGTTTTTTATGTTATTAAATTTTGTTTAAATTCTATTAGGACAACTAGTTTATGTAAAATTTATTAGTCAGAAAATAATTTAAATTTAAAATAATAAATTATACTTATTATTAAAAAGTATGTTTTCATACTTTTTAAATATTAATGTTCGTTTATATCTTTTTTAAATATTGAAATTTGTTTTTAAAATAAATAACTGGCTTAAATTAAATGGGGACCAAATCCTTATTGGATTTGGCTTCAATACTATAACAGGCATCGGTTAGCGCGCACTAACGCATCACATCAAAATAGTAGATTCATTATCCACCGTTCAAATTGCCTCGAGATTCGTGTTAGCCACGGGTTGTAGCGTTCGCTGCGTAACTTATAAGTGCGCGTTTAACTCGTCGATAAAGTGCGTGTTTTAAATGTACGTATTTAAATTCCAAACAAATTTGATATTTTAAATATATAAAGAATTTAAATGTTTATTTTTATATATGAAACTTTTATTTTAATTTTTTTATTTTTATATTTCTCAATATAATTATATTTTTTAATTTTTAACACATTTTAAAATTTTATTAAAACATAAATACTGAACTCTATTTTTATTTTATTTTTTAAAAAATTCTACTTCTTATTTTTTATTTTTAGTTTAAAATACGACCAAAGTGTGTGAATTGAATTTTTAAAAATTTAATTTAAAAAATAAAATAAAAAATTGAAAATATATATAAAAAATAATATTATATATTAATTTAATATTTATATTAAGTTTTAAAATTAAAATTTTATAAAATGTTATTAATAAAATTTTTTATTTTAATATATATATATATATATTATATTAAAAATAGATTTTTAAAAAAATGAGTTTAAACTGTTGATAAACACGCCCTAATTGGTTCCACTATGAGATGTTGCATTATGATAATTATTGGTGAGTTTTTTAGCCTGCGTTTTAGATACATCTAACTAATTTTTGCTAAATTAAATTTCATAAAATTAAAGTAAATAAATATAATTTAATAAAAAACAGAAATCAATAAAATTAACAGTTAGAGTGATATTTAAAATAAATAAAACAAAATTTAAATTTAAATTTTTAATAAAAATAAAATTCGGTATAATACTAACTGCGGAGAAAAAATTTGAAATACTTAAACTGATCAATACTAAAATTTAAAGAAAAAAATAAAATTAAATGTTTTGAAACGATCATCTTCTTTAAAAATAATTTTTTAAATATAAAATAGTTTTTAGATATATTTAAAATAAGTTTACTTTGAAATTTAAATAAAAAACTAAATACAGTTATGCAACAATTATCAATATATATTTTTCCAAATTGTAAAAATTTTAATAAAATATCTAAATATGTTGTTGTTGAACTAAATTTTATAAAAATTAAAGTTACATAAAGATATATTAGAAGTTAGTGTATAAATTTTAAAAATAGAAAATATAAATTTGCTTTTATATTTCTGATAAAAAATAAAGTTTGTGTAATTTATCCTCAAATATATTAAAATAATTATATTTAAAAAAATGAGAAGCTCTCAATAGTTAAATAATTAATAACACAAAGTTACAAATCATGGAATATGATTTCAATCATGCTGCATTCTTCATGAACTCCAAACAGTTGTTATCATTAATATGACTGCAGGAGAACACAACAAGCAATCTATTTTGTCCCACAATTTTTTTCTATTTCTATTCTAATCATGGCTGTGTTCATCATGTGAAGTGAAAGTTTTTATTAGTAATGTTTCTACAGATATTTGAAGATATTTTTTTTTAAAAATATTTTCTAGAACAAAATATAGTTCAAAGAAGTTTAATATTTTTGAATAAAAATATAGTAGTGATAAATACGATCCGAATTAAAAATTCGATCTAAAATCTATCCAAAAAAGATTGAATTAGTATCAAATTTTTATCAATTTTAAATCGATTCAAAATTGATCTAATTGGAATCCAATTCAAATTGATTCAAATTTAACCATTTAATCTATTTAATTATTTATATAATATATACTATTTAATAATTAAAAAATATATAAAATTTTACTTTAATTTGTATATATATATTTAATTTATTCTAATTTAACTAATTTTTATTTAATTTATAAATTTTATTAAAATTAATATATATATTTTAAAATGTATTCTAATTAATAATTTTTTATATTATTACTAAAAATTAATATTAAATTTATTATAATAATTTTAATTAATAAATATATCAATTCAAATTTAATCTGATTATTAAAAAAAATTAAATTATAATTAATAATTTTGATTTATATAAATAAATAAATTAAATTAAAATTGAATAATTTATTCTAGTTATTATGTAGTCAATCCAAAATCCATTCATATACTAAATTGCCACCCCTATAAAAATTTTTAAAAACTACTTAATTTAAAGATCAGCTAACAATTATTACCATCTGTTAATTAATTAATCTTAGTTGCAGCTGATTATGTATTGCTGTTGTTTGCGTTTCAAACTCTTTTAGGGAGCGTTTTAGACGCTGTTTATTAATTTTTTTTTATTTTATACTTTTTAATATATATTTTATAAATATATAAAAACTTTATTTAAAAATTTAAAAAATATATAAATATTTTATAAAATGAAATTTTTTTATTATATATTTTTACTTATTATAAAAATAAAAAAATAAAACTTATTAAAAAAAACAAAAATATTATTCATTTCATAAATACTATCAAACGTTCTCTTAATACTTAATTGTTATTTTTCTATTCTTTTAATGTTCCCTCTGCTGATGTTGCTGGTGCTGTTCTGCTCTCTGCGTTTAGCTTTTGGTGGGTCACGTGTGTTTGTCAACCTGTTCTTGTCGGTCAAATCTCTCTCTTGTTCTTGCTCATTCTTATTCAACGCAATTATTTCTTTCGCAATCTTTCTCTGCTCCTCTGTTTTCTTTCTTCGTCTTCTCTATAAAAACCTAATCTTTTTGTTTTTATTTCCGTTCTTTCCAAGTTGTTCTTCTCTTCTTAAATCCTTCAATTCTTTCCTAGAAGCTTCACTACACTTCATTTGTGTTGTAATAGACCTGTTTGCTTCCAAGTGTTTTTTCCATTTTCTGTCTCATTTGTTCTCTCTAAATGTTTTCTGCTAGTTGTTGTTTAACTCAAAAAGCATTTGATTTTTGGGTAATGTTACCTTTTGTAAAACTTGAAAAGTTTCAGTCTTTTTCCATTTTTGTAACTTATTGGTAGCGATTCCTGTTCAGCTCGATTGCTTCACTGTAAAACTTGAAAAATATTCAGTCTTTTCCATTTTAATCAGTTTTGGGTAGACTTTTTGTTGAAAGATTTGATCTTGGGGGAAGGATGGAGTTGGGATTGAGATTGGGAGATGGTTGTTGCATGGGAGAGAAAGACGAGATGAGACCAAAAGTAGGGTTAGGGTTAGATTTTTCAGTAGGATTAGGGCTAGGGTTTGGAAGAAGGGAACAAGATGAGGAAGAAGAGGAGGAAGAAGATAATGGTCATCGTCAACAACAGAAGGAAAAAACAAGGTGTTCTGATGATCCACCAGTGCAGCTTAGTCTCCTCCCTTCTACACCAGTTCCAAGACAGCAGCAGCTTAGCTTCCCATGGACATTAAATTCTAGTATTTTTTTTCTCCTGGAATTTTGTCTTCTTTTTTTTTAAATCTTTTTGTTGTCTGTGAATGCTCATTTTTGAGACAAGTTTTTGAGAATCTGTCACTGTTTTTAGGAGTTTCTAGTTCATATATTTAATTTATATTATGAATAATTAATCAATATTTTAACAATTTCTTGACACCACTTCCCTTTTTTGGGGTAAGGTTTTTTTTTGTTTTTCCCATTAATTTTTAATCTTTTTTGTTGATATTTTTTAACATATAGTGTAGATATTTTTTGGTTTTCTTTAATGTCTTGGGACTTGTTTTTTTTTTTTGAAACTATTGTCCATTTGCTCATTTCTTGTCTTGTTGTTTCTCTTATTATTTTTACTCAATTATTTTCTATGAGAAGAAATGATGAAATAAAACCTTTTCTCCCTAACTTTTGATTATTTTTCCCCAATGTTTTCATGTTTTATAGAATGATTTTGTGATTTCTTGGAATGTTTTATTTCCCCTTGAGCACAAATTTTATAATGTTTGATAGTAGAAAGTTGGAACTTTTTCTTGCCTATAAATAAAATTGCAAGGGAATTTTATCTAGGATCACTTAGATTCAACTTTACCTTTCCTTCTTGTGCATGCTTATTGCTTTATAGGAATCCTAGAAACTTGATAATTATTCTTTATTCAGCTTTTTGTCCAACAATAATAAGTGGATTTTGTTTTGGTTTTTAACCAAAAAAATGTAAATCTTTTGTGATTGTGATGGACTTCTGTTGAAATAATTGAAAATAGGGAGCACAGATTCATCGGTGGTCTGCCGGGGATTTGATGTGAACAGTATACCGGCAGCCGAAGAAATAGAGGCTGCCGCCTGCGTTGGACCGACACTGTCTCCAGGCAATAGTGTCGGACCTGGATTTAACAGCGGAACAGCGGTCACCGGAGAATTCGATCGGTCGTCTTCAAGAAACAGCGATGAAGAAGAGAATGCGGCTGCCCGAAAGAAGCTACGGCTTTCGAAAGAACAATCTGCTTTCTTGGAAGAAAGCTTCAAAGAGCACAACACACTCAATCCTGTAATCATCAATCGAAAAAAATCATATCTTTTCTTTTCTTCACTTTCAGAATTGTCGACTCTGAAAAATCCCTGCTTCTCGTTATCTGATTCATTTGCAGAAGCAGAAGCTGGCTTTAGCTAAGCAGCTTAACTTGCGGCCAAGACAAGTTGAAGTCTGGTTTCAGAACAGGAGAGCCCGGTAAAAATCTTGACATTCTGAAGTTGGAAGAAAGTTTGCAGTTTTAGTTGTTTTGAGATTTCTTACTACTCTGTTTACTTGACTATGTTTAACTGAATTGTGATAGCTGAAATATTCTAGTCCCGGTGATTGTTTTAGAAAAGAAGAAACATTTTTTGATTATGCGAAGAATTTGAAACTTCGCCGGAAGTTATAGAGCTTGGCTGTCCTCCGATATAGGTTTGAATTGTCGATTTCTCAACTCTTAGCCGCCATTTCTGCAGGACGAAACTGAAGCAGACGGAAGTGGACTGCGAGTATCTCAAACGTTGCTGTGAAAATTTAACCGAAGAGAACAGACGGCTTCATAAAGAGCTTGCAGAGCTCCGGGCACTAAAGGCACCTCCTCACCCGTTCTTCGCTCACCCTCCCGCGACCACTCTCTCAATGTGTCCTTCCTGCGAACGTGTAGCTCAGACAACAACAAACACTAGCAACACAGCTGCTGCTGGAAAGAACAGCATCGCCGCCGTTTCTGCTGTCGCTACCAGCGGTGCCGCTGCTGCTGTTACAGAATGCAACAATCGGAATTTGCAATCTGGGTCAGGGCTGAGCAAGCCTGTGTCTAACGCTGGAACAAGCTCAGTAACTGCTTCTTCGGCTGCTATGCCCTTTATGTCAGTACTGAACTCGCCACCGCGATTGTTCCCCTTCGGAGCACATGCTGCTGCTGCTCAACGGCAGTCGTCTGCGGCGAGTTAGTGTTATGTAGACTGGCGCTTTTTTCTTCCCGACGAGTGGCTCGGTTTGTAATTAGTTGGAATTATTTAGGGTTTTCAGTTTTCGTTAATGCAACATCATGGTTTAAGTTACTGTGCGCTATTAGTTTGAATTAAATTTTTATAAATTTTATTAAAATGTAAATCTACAAATAAATATATAAATTATTTTCGAAAATTACTGACGGATAAATAAATGGTTTTGGGAATAATTTTTAATACAGATAGTGATTTTATAAAATAAATTTTCTAAAAAGAAGTTATAAGAAATATCTGTACAACAGTTCTTTTTCCACATTTAAATCAAACAAGAAAAAATTAAAAAGTAAACATATCCGTACAAGACTTAGTTACAAAAATTAAAGGAACGTAGAATTTTTTAATAATAAAATAGAAGTAAAATTTTTTAAACATATGAATATTTTGAATTTCAAAATTTGAATGAAAAAACAGTAGAATTTGGAATATATAAACCACCACTTAAATGAAGAAAGCGTAAGGAATTTACTAATGATATGAAATATGGATTCAATTTTTCATGAGACATTAATTTAATCATGATAAGAGTTGGTTCACTAACATCATTGCTTGGATTTTTATTAAGGTTATTATATTGAAAGTCTTTATGATAATGATTGGAATTATGACAATTAATGTATTTTGGATACTTAACAGCAAAAAGTTTTTGAAGTAGAACTTTTTTAGAACAAAATATATTTTTATTTTTTAAAAAATAAATTCTATTTCTAATTTAAAATAATAAAAATATATATAAAAAATTTTGTTATGTGAGTTTTTTTATATTTTTAAATTTTTAAATAAGTTTTTCAAATTTATAAAAAATATATATATTAAAAAATATAAAATTAAAAATTAAAAAATTATTTTCAAAATACCATTAAAAAAACCAATATTTTAGAAAATATCACTTTATTGCTGGAGATATTGGTTAATTTTCTTGCGTCGAAAATATGGTGGTGCGTCCGAATAGTAATTTAGTATAGCGAAATATTTTGAGGTCGGCTAAAATTTTATAACCCAAGTTCATATCTTTGATATGAATAAAATTATACAAATATGAATATATACGTAAAACAAAATAAAAATATCATACAGTGGTGCAATCACGCAAAAAAATACTAATTATGAATTACAATATTGGATTTTAAATTAGCATTCTTTATCAAACACTTCAAATATTTTCCTTAGGTTTTAATTCATTAACATAAAATACTAATGATCCAACTTTTGGGTTTGGTCACCATGTCCTTAGGCATTAATTCATTAACAAAACTTTTCTATAGTAGTTACATGCAATAATTATTCATAGAAAGTGCAACTGAACATAACTAACTTATGCTCTGTTCTCCAAATAATTTTGGTAAATAACCTTTCATAGCAGTTATGTCGAACTAAATAATATGAGCCAAGCCTAAGATAGATGAAAGGTATTTTTACCATAATATCTAACTAAAAAAGACACAATATGCCAAAAATAATTAATAATCTTAAATTGTGCTAATATTTTTCTCAAGATTGTGCACAAATATCTTTAAAGTCTAAGTTATTAAATGAATCATAAAAAAATTTACTTGAAACACATCTAGTCAAATGTATGATGGTTGTGTTTGTGAACTTGCAAAATGCTTGCTCGATCAATTTTTCCTTTTTATTTTATGTTTATAAAGCGTCAAGCTACTTCAACATATATGGTACATGTATATTAGTTTCGGTTATGAGCATTATTTTTTGTAACTTTAATGTCGAGGAAAATTATATTTTCTAGAGCAAAACTAAGCACTGTCAATAATATATACAACCATAAAAGTTTACAAATACAATGTATCATTCCTCCTTATTCGGTTTTAGAATAAAACCAAGTAACCACCTTCTATTTCTTACTTTGATTAGATTACCACTAAATATGTAAAAGAGACAAATATAGAATGGCTATTTGTCTTGTCTCCTTTGCAATATTTTGAGTATGAAAATCTAATTCTTATCACATGCTTTATAACTCTGTATAATAAATCAGAACATGCTATATACTTTGCTTCAGTTTAAATGACTCACAAGTGCAAACATAAATCTGAGACAAGTCAAAACAATCATATTTGGTTTAAAACATAATAGTCCAAATATCCTTAAATAGTCCAAATATCCTTAGATGTAGGTCTTGGGACGATACAATATCGAAGGGCCAATCCAAGATAAAGATTTCACTCTACCGTCCAACTCATATGCTATAAAGTCCAATGCAACTTAAAAGTTTAAACCAATAAGTCTAAAACTTTTAATATATGAGTCATCTTCATCTTGTCTTTTTTTCCATATAGAACTAATATAACTCATTTTTTATACTCAACAATCTCCTCCTTAATGATAAGTTATTGACATATTTTTTTCTCATCCGGGCACAGCTATCGCGTACCAAGAGCCTTCAGAGCTCAATTTATTCCAAATTACTACTCACCATATAGAGCTAATGGGGTCACACTATTTTTAACTAGCTCATCACACTATCAATGACAGCCGCAACTTACGTCGGTCGCTCAGGAGCCCTACCGAACCATTGGTTCTAATACGATTTATTGGGCAGATACAACAGCGAATGAGCCAACCCAAAATAAAAATTTTACTAAATTGTCCTTCATATTATAAAGCACAATGCAACAAAAAAGTTTAAGCCAACGGATTTAAAAACTCTCTAATATATGACCCATCTTTCATCTTATCTTTTTCCTATGTGGAACTAATCTAACTCATTCTTTATATTCAACAATTCTATCATGAGTTAAAATAATCTCTATTAATATTTAACCAATATGTACAGCATGTAGCGAAAACAAAATTTATTCTTCTCTTATATGAACCTAGTAGAAATTCACCAAATAAAATAATGCTTGGGTAAATACTTAAAGTACAAAAATCATTAGAATCTCAAGCACATCAACACAAACAATTTATGTGAAAAATTTTCTCAACGCAAGGAGTAAAAAATTATGGCAACCAATAAAACTAGAGAGATATAACCATATGTTTTAAGATTTAAAAATTTTGCTAAATATAAAAGAGAAATACAGAGATTTTACCAAAATTTATGATTCACAAAACATATACTGATTTGTGCGTAAAGAATTCTTAATACGATATCCACTATTAAGAATGAAAAACTATCTTCGAAAATATGCTAACCAAATTTAAGCTCAGTCGAATGTCAAATCAATCTTAATCCAGCGTTTGATCAAAGTGAACATCAAAACAAACTCTTCTCTTATGTTTCTCTCTTTTCTAGTTCTTAGTTGGCACAACATTTGGTTAAAAAAAATCCTTTCAAATTCATTTAAGAGGTCAAAGGATAATAATATTTTTACCTCAACATCTTGAAAAAAAGAATATTTGGTATCACTTTTCAACTGTTTACCATTCTAAATTTTTATTTTATATTTTTTAATAAAATTTTTATAATATTTTATAATTATTTAGTAACAGCGAACAACGATGATTAGTAGCAGCAATGGCAACAATGGTGATGGTAAAATTAGTGTACGCCGTTGAAAAGAAACTCGTGAATCGTTCTCTGTAAGAGAGCAGAAGAAAAAGATGCAACAGCGGCAGGACGGTTCAACCGTATCGCCGGCGATGGAGCACAAGAGAAGAAGAAGAAGTGGCAGAAGTTGTATCTCATACATTTTTTTGTTTCTCTTTCTTAGATTTCAAGGTCGAATAAAAAAATTTTAATATGTAAAATTTTTTTATATTTTTAAAAAACTTTTTTATATATTTATAAAAAATATATTAAAAAATATGAAATAGAAAAATAAAAATTAGTGTTTCAAAAACGCTTTCCCAAACGGACCTTGAAACTCTTGATTGTAGTATTAAAAAAAATTTATTTAAAATATAAAATAAATATAAGTATTTGCTTGAAAAATTCGAGCTCCTTCGTTTATGAAGAAGGGAATTTCCTTAAAAACTTGATTGAGTATTATTTATATTTACTTAAAAAATAAATTTAAAAATAATTTTATGTATTTGATTATAATAAATTTTAACAAAAAAAAGTTAAAAACAAACGCTTATTATAAATTTTGTAATTTAAGTGTTCACGGGCCATTTTATTAAACAAGAGCTGGGGGCCCATTGGGCCGGTGCACGTGCGAGTCACTGTTCATGTTCGTCATGTCTCTCTCAAATCACATGAAGGAAAAAGATTTGTAGTTCAAATAAAAAAGAATTTATTCTAATTTTAAAAGATTTACAGAAAGACTTCAAGCGTTAGTTTAGAGGGTTTTTAAAGAAACGTTTGATATTATTTATAAAATAAAACTTTTTAAAATAAAAAATATATTTATTTATTTTAAAAAATAAATTATATTTTTATCTAAAAAATAATAAAAATAAGTAATAAACGAATTTATTACGTAAAACTTTTTATATTTTATAAATTTTAAAAAAAATCTTTACATATTTATAAAAAATATTAAATAAAAAATAATAATCTTTCTTTGGGAAACACTTTTCCAAAAGACTCCGACGATTGCTTAAATAAGAAATCTTTCTAAAGAAAAATTATTTTAGAATTTTTTAGAAAATAAATTTTTAAAAAGATTTATAAAACTAATTAAAATTGCATAAAATTATACAAAATAAAAGATAGTCCTCAAAGTATTATCAACAACTCTTGCGGCTTCTGTATATATGAGATAGCGATTCACAAAATTGTTTTAAATATAAATATTAAAATATATGTATTGAAAGAAATTTATAAATACAAATTTAAAAAGTCAATATGAAAAAGTCATTCGAAGTAAATGTGTCATAAAGAAGTGTGTTTTAACGACGCATAATTAAGTTCCACTATAATAAAAAATAAAATTTATTAAAAATGAGTTAAAATTTGAACTTAATTTTTGTATTTTTATTATTTTTTTAAAATGAATTAGAATTACAATTGATATTTTATGTTCAATTGATTTTAAAAATGCATTAAAAGTGAAAATATTTATCTCCTAAAACATAAAAATGAAAGAATAAATTTTAAACGAATGTTTAGAGAGCTTTTTTTTTTCAATTTTTTAATTTATTTTTTCTAATAAAGTTTCTGAAATATTTTATAAAATTTAAAAAATTTAAATAGTACAAAAAAAGTTTATCTTATAAAATTTTTTTATTAATTATTTTTATTATTTTTTAAAATAAAAAAGTAAAATTTGTTTTTAAAAAAATATTTTAAAATATTTTATTAATTTTTTTTCAATAAACGCTTCCAAATATCCTTAAAAAATAGATCTCAATAAAATACTACAATTATGAGTTACTTTTATCTTTAAATATGTGAACACATTAAAACTCTAAATTCCATTGAAATAAAGTTTCGGTGAATTGAAATACGGAACATAAATTGAAAATATAATTCCTTCAGCGTAAGAATAGAAGCTCATAAATTCGAAAATTGAGTCAAAAATCAATTTAAACGGATGATATTAGATTTTCATAATAAATAAATATCATGATTGAATTGAGCTTAATTGAATTCCATATAAAAAACAAATAAAGAAAATTATTGTAATTATATTAATTGAAATCTTCTATATCATTAATTTCTCTTTAATGGAATGTCGTAATCTTTTGTGGCAACTAGTCACAATCGAACTAAAATTAAAAATAATAATAAATGAGTTGCAACAATTAACCCTATCTATTACGTTTAGCAATATCAGGCCATAAAATTATGTTACAAGTTCAAACAAATCAAACTTTGCTGAGTTATCTAGAATTGTTAAAAAGAACTTTTAAAAACGAATTTTTAAAACTTTTTGGGAAATAAAATTTAATCAACTAATTTGTAATTTGTTCGATATGAAAATACTATTTTGTCGATTTAATAAACAATACATATAATAAACAATACATAAATAACTGCATCAAACAAAGCATAAATTTTATTGACATTTTCATAGTTACTAATGTCAAAATAAATTTAGAAGACGTTTAAAAATACTTATAAAATAATATATTTTAAAATAAAAATATTTTAGATATATTTTAAAAATGAGTTAATTTTGTTATAATAAAAAGATATTTTTATATATTTTAAATATTAAATTAAATTTTATAAAAATATTATTAAAAGTTATTAAAATATAAAATAAAAGGCTCAATAGTACTGATATATAATCTCTTACTAAAGAATCTCAGTTTTATCAAGAGCATATATTAATTATTTAGAAACAAGTTTATACAAAATAAATAGAAATTAAACTATAAAATTAAATTTATAACAATAAATATACACAATTATTTTAAAATTTTTCAATAAAAAATTACTTTGAAATCAGTTACGGTGAAAATGAGAAACCCTAATTATGTTGGAAGGCATAAAGTGAAAAATATAAAAATACAACCACCTTAATCTGGGAAATAGTAAGCACGTTGCCTTGCATTGCAAAAGTAGTTATTGCTTCACCAACTACAGTTTTGGATACGTCTGTGGACCCGCCGCACGTGAGGTCGAGTACATCGCTTTTACTTAATGGGACCCACCACGTCGCGAATTTCGAGACGTGGCGGGAATTGATTGATTTGATGTGGTCCTTGTGCTTTACATGTTGTGCTTGAGTAGTTTGATAGTAAAGAAACTGAAAGGGATCGTTTAGGGCATTTTAAAAAAAAATTTATCTCATAAATATTAATTCTTTTGAACGATATAATTCTTATTTTTCGAGTTAAAAGTTTTAATTTTACATATTTATCATAAATATAAAATAATATTTATAAAAATTTAAGTTCCATTTTTAATTATCAATTAATTTTGAGCTGGATAATTCAAATTTAGACTAGATATATTTATAGTTCGTTTCATTTTAAAATAGTGACCCCAATTTTATTTCAATAAATAAGTGTGAAATAAATTTAGAGAACGATTAAAATTGCTTACGAATTTATATTTTATGATTCACAGAAGCATATTAGTAGTGCTTTTAAGTGCTTATTTATTTTTATTTTAATATTTATATTTAAAAAATTGTTCTAAAATTTTAAAATTTTAAAATTAAAAATATAAATAAGATATACCTTATAATATGTTTATATAAAATTTTATTATTTTTTTAAAAACTTCAAAAATTCTATTCCAAAAACACGTAGCTTATTTTAAAAAATCCCTGCGTTTGGGCTTCTAAAAGTTAATTTTCTTTTTAATCGTCTCTTTATCGAAAAACGCAGTATTAATAAATCAATTTGTTAAAAGTCCAAAATTGCCAAATAAAAATTTCCAAAATTAGTTATAGTTCTTATCTCTAATTATCGTAATCATGGGGGTCATATTCGAAAATATTCATTATCTCACTACTACAAATACGTGGATTCCATTTCCATCACTCTCTTCACTTTCCTCTTTCCTTCTAATGGCTTCTTCTTCTTCTACTGCTCTGTTTCTTCTTGCTCTGCTACTACCAAGCTTATTTCTTCTTCTTTGGCGAAAGCATCGGCGGCGTTCCCGTAAACTGCCGCCTGGAAACCAAGGTTTTCCGATCATAGGAGAAACACTGCGTTTGATCTCTGCTTACAAGACTTCAAACCCTGAACCCTTCATTGATATCCGTATCTCTCTTTATGGTAAGATTTTTACTACCCATGTGTTCGGAGAACGGACGGTGTTCTCCGCAGACCCTGATTTCAATAGGTTTCTTCTCCGTTCAACTTCGGACCAGAAAGATCCCTTCTTTCGGTGCAGCTATCCATCTTCCATTTCAACCCTTTTAGGTAATTAAATGCTGCAAATTTAAAGTTTATTTTTCTTTACTGTTTAATGGCTTTTAATTGTCTTAGTAGAGTTAGTAGGTACTCTACTAACTCTTAAAAGACCGTAACTTTTTTGATGTTGAATAATTACATTAAGTTACATGATCCTTAGCTTTCTGAAAAGAACGGTGATTTTGATAAAGAAAATTTGTTTGGCTCGTGTATTTATTACAGTGTACAATTCATAGATGCTATCAACTGCCTTTATAGATGAGTTTGTGGAGTTAGAATCAGGAGAGAATTAACGCCACGCTACTCGATTAACTCAACTGACAAATATATGGATGTTTCTTTGAGCAATTGAGTTAAAGAATCAAGACATGTTATTACTGCTCTTGAATTGTGTCAGGTAAACACTCCCTGCTTCTTCTCCATGGGGCAAGGCACAAAAAGCTTCACTCTTTGACACTGGCAAGGTTTGCAGCGCCTGCAAAGCTCAGGACTGCGTTGTTTCCTCATGTGGATAGAGTTGTGAGGGAAACGTTGGGTTCTTGGTTAGAGAATCTGGAGTTCAAACTGTTGGAAGAAGCCAAGAGGATCGGGTTCGGACTTGCTGTGATGCAGTTGATCGGGAGGGAACCAGGGGACTGGTCGGAAAAGTTGAGGAAGGAGTACTTGGTTTTGATTGATGGATTCTTCTCCATGCCTGTCCCGAAGTTTTTGGCCAAATTCTCAACCTATGGCCGAGCCATCAGGGTATAATTCTCTCCTCGTTCTCTTCTTTTGTGATTTTTTCAGAGCTGCATTGTAAAAAGGTGGATATATCTTTAGTTGTCGTGCACTTTGAATTTCCTGCAAGGCTCTGAGAAGAATTCTTTCTAGTACTGGTAGAGAACTATTGTTTGTAGTTTGGAGAAAATCGGTTACTGCTCGTTCCAAAAGAGATGCTTGTTGGGGGTTGATGTGATTTTGTAAACCAATGCTTATCAAATTCGGAATGAAAGGCTTTGATTGAATTCTTATTTTACATCAAAGTCAAAGGTGTGCTTCTAAGCAGTCTCCTATAATCATATTACGGCATGCTAGAAACTGCTTTTCAGGAAGCGTTCTCCTTTTCCGTAGGATCTTAATTGTGATCGGTATAATCTTGTGGAAGACATTATTCTATACTCTTGTTGATCAACTTTAATCCTAGTTGCAAAAGTAATTGAGGCTCCCATAAACAAGGTCTTGAACTGTACTTCATACTTGGTACGTATTGCACTACTGCCTTTGCGATTGCTTTAGTTAGGAACCATTTTTCAAGATCTCCCCTATTAGTCGCCATTGCAAAGCACTTCCTTCCCTACGCCACGGAAATGAACTTTAAGGGATCTCACATGCATTTAGATTGACATTAGAAACTAAGACTCTGAACACATTCTATTTGATCTTGATGTATGATTGCCATTCAGGCCCGAATGAAGGTAGCAGATGCACTGATGGATGTTGTGAGGGCAAGAAAGGAGGAGAGACAAAAGAGAGGGGAAAGGAATGATGGAATAGCGGAGATAATGGAGAAGGACATGCTGGAAGATTTGTTGGACTCGGAGGACCCTTTAGCAGATGAAGAATTGGTCGATTTCATGTTGGCTTTGCTGGTGGCTGGGTACGAGACAACCTCTACCATCATGACCCTCGCAGTCATGTTTCTTACGGAGAACCCTTGCGCTCTATCCTGCATAAAGGTACATCATGTATCTTCCTGCTAAGCTTCGGCTATAAGTGCTTTGACATGATTTCTATCTGGTAATATAGGCCCGAATATTGCAAAGTTGTTTAACACACCAATAAATGTCTTACCTACGTGATAGAAAGAGCATGAGGAGATCCGTGAGAAGAAGCAGCATGAACAGGAACCATTGGATTGGAATGACTACAAATCTATGGCATTCACACAATGTGTAATTCTCCTTCTTCCAGCATTTTTATGCTCTCATATATATGTTATATGTCTATTTGAATCAACACATAAACAGAGAAGTCCGTACACAGGTGATCAACGAGACACTTCGGATGGGCAACATCATCAGCGGGGTATTCAGGAGAACTGTGAAAGATATTGATTTCAAAGGTTTGTACTTCGTAATCATAAGGATTAAAGTAAATTCAGAAATAAATTTCTATTGATAACAACAGGTTTTTTTGTTAATCGGCAGGGTACACTATTCCGAAAGGATGCAAAGTTTTTGCATCTTTCAGAGGAGTTCATATGGATCCTGAGTACTACAACGATGCTAGAACCTTCAATCCATGGAGATGGCAGGTAAAATTTTCCAAAACTCTGATGTATATCATTTACAACAACCATGGAAAAAATCTATAACATACCTTAGTGTTTCTTTTTTCCTGCAGGATAAGGAAAGCAACACTCCGCAGAGTGGCCCTAATGGAGCTAGCACATTCACTCCCTTCGGTGGTGGCCAACGGCTTTGTCCTGGTTATGAGCTCGCAAGGGTTGAAATCGCCATCTTCCTGCATTACCTTTTGACTTGGTTCACGTACGCACTCAATGCCCCTCCATGTATTTGTTTACTGAACTGAATAGACTTCTTATTGATTGAAACTTGGAATTCTAATCTTCATTCTTTTCTCGTCGTTGTTGTTGATGATGGTAGTTGGGAGTTAGCGGAGGAGGACAGGCTAGTATTCTTCCCAACAACCAGGACATTGAAGGGCTACCCAATTAAGGTCAGACGAAGGCGGCAATCTCAGCAATAAACACTGACAGACGATCCCCTCCCCCTAATAATATTTTCATCTTTTTAGCTGCAAAAGAAACCAAAACCTAGAACTAGAGAACGGCCCCTCACCCCTCTCTCGTGCGTCTAGCGTTAGCTTCTTACATAGACCTTTAAGGAGTAGCTGATATAGGAATTGGTATAAATAGAAGGTTAATACTTGCGTCGGCTTTTACATGACTACATGAAAATGTTGGTAGAGTTTGCGTTGCTGAAGCAGTTCGACCATTGTAACATAGCTTTTAAAAGCTCGAAATTTGGAATGTGCCATGTAGTTTATGTTCAATGCTACATGCATAACAAAATGCATGGAAATGTTTTGGAAAATCATTACCAGTTCTGTTTTCCTGTTTGGTTAAACAACTGTCTATGAAAATTTTGGTACCATACCAGAATCATTCATAATTTTTATTTCATAAATTTTTTTTTTGTTTCAGACCAACTACTTGGGAGGTGAGATTGAATTGCTTGTAAATCATCATATTCCGGGGGTGTTTGGGATTGCTTTTTCTCAACACTCTTTTTTAATTTTTTATTTCATGTTTTTCAATACATATTTTATAAATATATAAAAAATTTATTTAAAAATTTAGAAAATGTAGAAAAATTTTACAAAATGAAATTTTTTTATTATATATTTTTATTATTTTTTTAGAAATAAAAAAAATATAGCTCGTTTTTTAAAAAGTATAAAAATATTTTTTATTTTAGAAAAATTTTATTTTATGAGCACTATCAAACACCCTCTTGAAGCTCTTTTTGCTTTAAATGCTTTTCACGATGTTTGGTTTTAGCTTATTGTTGGGCCTCCCAATTATGATAGATCTTAGTAGCGTAAAGAGTTTAGTGGATTCAAGTGAAAGCCGAGGGTGCGGAGTAGCGTACGATCTTAAAATTGTGCTCAAATAAAAAAAAAATAAATAAATAAATTTAGAGATGAGATAGTAATTCATTTTAGGTTGAGCTAAGTAGATCGTAACTTGATGGGATTAATATTCACGTCTTTGAATAGTATTATTTGAGTGCTGAAATGAATATATATTCACAATTTTAATTATCAGTAACTCTACTTCATTTTTCTAAATTTTGCATTCGGTCACTTTATATGTTTCATCTATTATTTCGAAATTTAATTCTATTTGTACACAATATTCGATTTATCAAAATTCAACTCTGTATTTTATTTCACATATTTAAATTATAATTCCAAATTATATTTTTACGAACTTCACTTATTATAAAAATTTATTTTTATAAAATTTAGTTCAGTAAAACTCAATTCCATATATTGAAGCACGCTCTTATAGCGACACACAAGTCTTGAGCGCGTTTGGTTTAGCTTTTCAAAAAACTACTTTTCAATTTTTTTTATTTTACATTTTTCAATATATATTTTATAAGTATATAAAAAAATTATTTAAAAATTTAGAAAATATAGAAAAATTTTACGGAGTGAGATCTTTTTATTGCATATTTTTATTTTTTTGGAAATAAAAAAATAGAACTCATTTTTCAAAAAAAATAAAAATATTTTCTATTTCAGAAGAACTCTATTTTATAATCACTTCCAAACACCACCTTATATGAGTTCAGTTCCAAAACAATCCAGAGACCCAAGTATGTACTATGCATAAACAAAATTTGAAGAATTTTGATAAAAAAATAGGTTAGACAAATTTAATTTAAAACCAAACAGTTAAAAATAAAATAAAATAATAATTAATTATTTAATAATAATTTATAATTTTATGCATTTGATATAACATTTCACCTGCCTTAAAATTACGAGAGGTGTATTTAAGTCAGTAAGAAGTGACTTCTTAAAATTGAGTTCGATAGAATTGAATTTAATGAAAAATTAAATAAGAATAAATTTATTGAGTCCGAATTTAGAATCTGATAGAAAAAGAAAATTTTGTGCAATTGATGCACATCCTAGATCAAAATAATAAGTAGATTACAATCATTAATCAATAAAAGAAAGGTATACAGTGGGGCATTAATATTGATAAGGTTCATCAATAATTGTTTTCTTTTGAGGAAAAAATAAATGAGCACAAACATATTGTATGGCAATTGCACCAGATAAAGAAGAACAAACAGCCGGTTGTATATCTGTAGTTACTAGAATACTATTTTAGTGAGTGTTTCATATATCTATAACTGTATTTCGTGAAAGTAAAAAAATAAGAAAAAAAAGTTTTTTAAAAAATAAATTGAAAGTAGAGTTCAGTATTTATATTTCAATAATTTTTAAAAGTGAGTTAAAAATATAAAAAATAGAATTGCATTGGAAGATGTGCAAATAAATAAGTTAAAATTAGACTTCCGTATGTAAAAGTGAAGTTCTGAGTTTTTTGAGAAATAAAATTGTTCGAAACTTCAAATAAATGGTAAAAGAAAGTGAAGTTACGGGCGCTTGAAATATTCGTTATTTTTTCAAACTAAAATAAAAAGCAAGTTTTTTATTCATTGATTATGTCAAATTATTCCATGCCTTTTTAATTTTTTATTTTAAAAACCTTTTTCTATAGTATTGTAAATATGTTTTAAATATTTAAAACATAAATAAATTATACATTATATAATTATTATATTTTATTTTGTAAGCTAAAAAGATAAGCGTTTATTTTATAAAAAAATTCTATAACAACTCGTTTTTACAAAACACATTATCTATTATGCATCCTTAAATGCTCTTTTATTTGTCAGAAAGTGATCACAAAATGTACTTCTAAAAAACAAAATTTAAAAAGTAATATATTAATAATAAATTTATCAAAATAAATATAAAATATTATTTTAATACTCACTTTCAAATATAATTTAATATAAAAATATATTTTATTTCACTCTTCAAAGAATTTCTTTTTCAAAAACTAACTTTACCGCAACCAAAGGAGTCCAAAATATTAATATAACTCTATGATATAATATATCAAACGAATAAGTAAGGGCGTATTTTAAATGTTCGTAACTGAGTTTCGTGAAAGTGAAAAGTAGAAATTAGAGTTTTTTAAAAAATAAAGTGAAAGTGGAGTTTAGTATTTGTGTTTCAATAGGTTTGAAAGTGTATTGAAAATTAAAAGATATAGTTGTATTAGAAAGTGTGCAAATAAGAAAGTTAGAACTGGAGTTCCGCGTGTGAAAGTGAAGTTCTGAATTTTTTATGTAATTGAAACATATAAACTGTTCGGAACTCAAAATCTGAAGAAAAAAAGTGGAGTTACGGGCATTTAAAATACGCCCTAAAAGATATTGAATTGAAGAGCGTAAAATAATAATCATAATAATTAAGTTCCTTAACCTCATACAGATTTGCACAGATTGGAAATAAGTTTCTAAACAAATTCGTTAAAAATAAATAACTAAATACAATTTATAAAAATAAATTATTGAAAGTTATCTTTTGGTCCATCACGAAAGGCCTACAAACTTCTCCTTCGATCTTTCTTCTTCTTTATTTACAAATCAAAACAACAAGAAAGAACTCTTGCTGCAACTATCTTCAATCACAGATCTTAATTTGTGTTTTTTATCTGAATGTATTCTTCTCTGCAGCTACATAATGAGCTAAATATTCCAGCTGGTGTGTTTTCTCTCTGGTTGCTGATGTTGCTGCTGCTGCAAGAACAACGACATCGTCGCGGAATCCGGTTCATCGAGCAGGCTACTTATGGATCTAGCCTTAACAGTCCCAATCTTGTTCCTCCTCTTCTTCATCACTGCAACATGATCACCACCATCAGGATCATGTTTTACTACCTGTGGTGCATTTTCAGAAGAAGAAAACAATGATGATGGTGATGAATTCTTTATTGGTGATGACGACGGTAATGGTATTGATGATGAACTCTTTTGGTTCTGTAGTTTTGCTTGTGCCAAGCTGCCTCCCGGCGGCAACACTTCGCAATCGACTCTTGCCTAAATGGTGTTCGCACAATGCGTACCCAACCAGTGTCAATTGATTACACCGCCATCCTCGACCATTCACTCTACTGCACCTTGATCCTTCCATTAACACTGCTTGGCTCCGTTTCTTCCCCCAACATTCTTCGCAATCTCAGAAATACCAAAACAATCACTGAGAATATTGATGTTGTTATCATTCGTGTTCAGTACTGCAACTGTTGCATTGGCTCTTATTGCCTTAGTATTAGCTTTCCTTTCTTTCAGTTGATCGAGAACAATGCAAGCTTCGCTATCGAATAATTCTTCTTGCTTTTGAGCTCTTGTATCATTCTCAGCAGTACTGGAAATAACAACACAAACATGCATACACTCATCAGTGGAACTAAGCGGGCGGAAGTGGAGATCTTCTGAATTTTTTGTGATATTAAAATGAGCGAATTGTTTGTAACTTCAATTATGACAGAAAAAATTGAAGCTCAAGACATTTGAAACAGACCTTTAACAATAAAGACAAGAACCTCTTTGTAAGTAGTTAACAATCATAGTTAGAGTGAGTTGTGTTTGCCTTCACTAGTTCATCAGCGAACTACTCATTCATTCAGTGAGGATAACTAATGATGATGTGGATACTGGAGTATGTATGTGGATGGATGTATCATGTATGTGATATGATGTGGTGCAATGTCATGGCATGGGATGATCACATGTTCTCATTGGAATAAGTTTTCAATAATTAAAAAATAATCTTCTTCGTTGAGTTTCTTTTTTGAACTCTATGGACAGAAAAAAAGCTATAGAAAAAACCAAACTCATTATCACAAAGGGGGAAAAGCATTTTTTTTAAAAGGAAAAAGATTTGACTTTTACCTTGAAATGTTGGTTTTTTCTTCATGAACATTCAGCTTGTTCTTCTTGCTGCTTGAATCGATCTCATAACTCTGCCCAAAAAGAATTAACCCATCAAAAAATTCTAAAAGCAAACATTTTTTTCTCAACGTTGCACCAAAAAAATCCAAATTCCCACGGCAGATCTAATCTTAAGAACCCCAAAAATCAAATCTTTTCCAAAACAGAAACAGAAAACCCACAACTTTAATCACTGAAATTTGATTGAAACAGAAAATCGAAGAGTGAAAGAGAGAAATTAACAAGTACCCATGAAGAATTAGTAGTCGAGAGTGTTAGATTCACTTGTGCTGAGTGCAATAATAACAAACCATCAACAACATCATTGCTGCTAATGCTGCTGTTGTTGTTTGAAATCTTGTTCTGGTAAGCAAGAACTGATTCTTGTTCTTGTTCTTCAACAGATGGATATGATGATGAAATCAGTTGTTGCAGAGATCGATTTCTTCCTCTGATTCTCATCGATTCACAAAAGAGAAAAAATCGGAAACTTCTTTGTAGAATCGATGCATCTGATCGATTGATTTGTTGTTCTTGTTGAAACTTTTTGAATTGAAAGAAATGGAGTAGTGCAAAATGTTCTTCGAGTGCAGTTTTCGGTTTTCCAGCAATGGTTGAGGTGGAGGGCGCGTGCGGCACGTTCGAAACAAGTGAGCCCACATGTTTACCGGCTACAGACGGTAAAATAACTTGAAGAAAATCAATTTACAAATATGTATCCTTAGTTTTGAAATGAGTATATTCACCCTCAAATCGCAACAATGTCTTAATGAAGTGACAAAAATATTGATCGTACAAAAAAAAAATAATGTGAAGTGATTTAGAGACTGTTTGGCAACGCTTAACCGAAATTTTTTTTAGTTTCTTATATCATATGCAATGCTACATGTAAAAATTTCGTAGATAAGATCAGTGACTACTATTGCTTTCATTTTTATAAGCAATTCAACAAATATATCTCTTTCCATTCAGTCTTAATACATGTGGTAAAATTCATATCGATAATATTTGTCTTCCTTATATCCTTGATAAATATTGATATCATCCAATTAGATTAATTAGTAAATTATGGCTGAATTGTGTGGGCTATTTTTATAGTTTTGCTAATATTATTGTTAGTTATGTAAAGTATATGTTATTATAAACTATGTTTTTCGTATATTGTCATAGTTTTTATGAATAAATTGAAACTATTAGAACTATGCTTAAACAAATTTTGAAATAAACTCTTACTACCGAGAAAGATCGCTCTCAATAAGACTTGTTTAGTTTACTATAAATAATTTCAAAAATAACTTTTTCTCATTAAAAAGTATGAAAAATTTTTATATTTTATTTTATAAATTTATTTAACAAACTAACCTTTAATAATTTACTAATTTACTCTTTTTTCAAGTTACTTTCAAATAAATAAACACGCATTTAGCTGCAAAAAAATAATAATAATAAAATCTAGCCCTTGCAACAGGATTGAATGTGAATATCCTTATTTGAAAACAACCAAAATTGAAGTTCTCTTTTGCAATTAGTCCTATTCGTTGTTCACCGGCTAAAGCCAGTGGCACCGGTGATATTCCACACGCGTGAACTCACAAGCGCGCCAACCCACATATCAGCACTACTCTCATGCCAGCTTTTTCTAAACAATATTTTTTTCTCCAATTTGTTTTTTAATAAAAAATTACTATAAAAATACATTAACTATTAAAATATACAAATTAAAAAATTAAAAATATAAACCACTCACTTGTTACTTCCCCATCTCGAGGGAAAAAAAAAAAAGAAAAAAAAAGGGAAGAGAGAGAGAGAGAGAGTTGATTCTTGCACTCATCATTCACCTCAAGTTTTTTAATTTCTCCCCCAAATTTTCTTCAAAGAGTGAAGCTCACTCTGCTGTGTCGAGAAATTTTTGGCGTGTTTGGATTCTTACTATGAGAATTCGAGGAGGAAATAGCAGAATTCTTCAAGCAGCTCAGCAGCAGGAGCAACGAGAGCAAGTAGTTTTTCCAGATCCATCTAAAGAAGATGGATTGCACCACCAACTTGGGGATCTTGTTCAGAGCAACTCTGTCGATTCCGGTTTATCGGATCGGAAGCGCGATGATGGTGAAGGTTTCTTCAGTCTACCCAAATCCATGATTCCATTTCAGGTATTGGGAAGGGAAAATTTTTGGGTTCTTGATTTGTGATGGTTGTTGTAGTTGAGGTGTTTGTGTTTATGCACCAGTGAAGCTCAAGATCTACTTTGTTTGAATTGGTGCAATTAAAAGATGGTTGATTCTTTTTAATTTTTCGTAATTTTTTCAATTTTTTTTTGAAGGAGAAGAAGGAGATCGAAATCAAGGATCAAGAAGTAGATTCAAGCAAGATTAATTTTTGCATCAGGTAAGAAAAAATATATATTATTGCTTTCCTTTTCTGTTTGGTTGGGTTTTTTCTACACTATGAGTAGTTAAAATTTGTTTTATGGTAAAAACAAAATGAGCGTAAATTGCATGTGGGGTAATTCTAAAACACTGCAGCAGCAGTTTTGGTGCAAAAAAACTTGAGCAGCAGCAGCAATCATCAACTGAAGTTGAGAAAAAGAAATCGATAACTTTCGTAAGCAGTGAAACATCTACACCGGTCTCCGACAAGATCAATAACATTACTAGTACTGCTAGTAGTAGTAGTTCTATTACCGCCGGAAAGAAACGGCGAAGCCCGGCAGTGTTAATGGAAGGCTCGCGTTGCAGCAGGATAAACGGCAGAGGATGGCGTTGCAGTCAGCTGACATTAGTCGGCTACTCACTTTGCGAGCACCATTTAGGTAAAGGCAGGTTAAGAAGCGTAACGAACAACGGTCAACTCGGCAGCAGCAGTAGTAACAACAGCAAGAAAAACATCACAACAAGAAGCTCTTATCAGGCTTCGGTAGAGCAACACGATAGCAATGACCGGGAAGATGAGGGAACGTTGATGCCTGTAGTGATTGCGAAGAAGAAGAGGAACAAGATCGGTGTAGTGAAGGCAAGGTCTATCAGTAGCTTGCTTGATAATATTGATCATGATGAGTTTGAATCAGTGAACGCCGCCGCCATGGAGCGGCTGCAGCAGCTAGCAGAAGTTGCCGGAGTTCATCAAGACCACAATGTATGAGCAACAAAAAAGGTAATTAAAATGTGATCCTTTTTTGTGTTTATCTAGCAGTGCTACTTAATGGTAATGTTATATAATATTATCATGATTATGTGCATTGATATCTATCAAATAATAATTTTTTTAATAATAATCAAGCATAATCGTGGCAATACATTACTATAAAAAAAAAAATATTTAATAAAATTTTACTATATAATTTTTTTTATATTTATAAAATTTTAAAAATTTTATAAAATATTTATTGAGAAATATAAAATGTAAAATATAAACTAAAACATAATTGAAAAATTAATCAAACAGCATCTAAATAACTATCTTCTGAAACTATTAATTCTTTTCATTATTATTATTTTATATTGATCTTGATTTAGGTTATTGCTATTGCAGGAACTAAAATGTTGTGTTCGTTTATTTAAGGTTCTAATGAAGTGAATAATTGAGTAGGAAATGAAATGGTGCAATAGCAATGGGCGTGTTTACCAAACCCTTTAAATTTCACTTTTTAAAATTTATTTTAATATAAAATAAACTAATTTTTAAAATAACTCTTTTTTCAATTTTTAAAATTTATTTTTAAAATTTATTATTAATATAAATTTATATAAAAATTTATTTTATTAAATATTTTTAATTTTTAATTTAAATTTTAAATTCATTTTTTAAAAAATAAATTTATTTCGAGATAAACACACTCAATGTGGTGCAAGAAATAAAAGAAAATGTTGTGTGGGGGCAAAAGCATCTTTCTTTCTTCTCCTTTTTTTCTAGTTGGAAGACTTTAAAAAATAAAAAAAATGGTACTTGGTAAATTATGATACAGCATTACAGGCTGGCTGGCTTGCTGCACTCGCTGTTCTCCAGCAATGCAACACAATATAATACATTTTTTTAGAAGAATACAATATATGTTAGAGATATATGCACTTGATTTACTATATAAGCATTCTTGTACTTTTCTAATATAACGCACGTTTGGCTTGTGAGTTTCGTTCTTATTTTATTTCAAAATTTATTTCAATATTTGAATAATATAAAAAGTTTATATTATAAAATTTTATTATTTTTTTAATAAAAAATAATTTTTTTTTGAATTGTTTTGATATATTTTGTATTTAAAAACTTTTATTTTATAAATATTTCTAAACATTTTTTTTTAGTTTGTCTAGATAAGTTTTTAAAAGTGTGTTGAAAATTAAAAAATATAATTATTTTAGAAAATATATAAATAAAAAAATGGAGTGCAATTTTATATTTTTTGTGTAATTAAAACATATGAATTGTTGAAAACTCAAAATTTAATAAAAATAAGTGGAGTTACAAATATTTAAAACACACCTTAATGGAACCATTAGGGTGTGGAAATAAACTTGTCATTGTTTTTCTAAAAAATACGGAATGAAATATTGGCGTTTGTTAAACGATCTGATCGCTATAAAAAAAGGGAGTGTTTTTATCTCCCACATATTAGTTATATATTTTGTTTTTTAAAAGATTGATATTAGTTAACAAGATAAAACTGAATTGTTAATGGGCCTGGGCCCTTAATAAATCTGGATTATTTTGAAAATCCGTTAATGATTTTGCGTTATCGGACACGTAATAATGACTTTCTCAAATTATTAGACATGACTAACGTAATAACGAACTCAAACAATTCATTTGATACAGTTGCGTTATCCAAAGTTGTATCTACAAATTTGAAAAATCGATACAGGGGCATAAATAAGTACTTACGAAAAATAATCATGATGACATAAATAAGTTAATATATATATTTTTATTTTTTTTATTTATGTCAAAATGATCAAAAAGTTAGATGAAGATCGATTCATCCCATTGAGTTAATTTATATTTTCAACTACTAGTTCTTAATATTCATTGCTTAATATCAATTTTAAAATTTTGTAACGATAGAATCGGATTAATGTACGCGGATGTATTCCTAAAAACTGATATATCCCTATTCACCCTATTAAGAAATAAATTTATAAAATTAATATAAAATATTAGCTGGAAGTAAAATTTTGACTGAGAAGTTATTTTCGAAATCACTTACGGTGACTTGCAGCAAGGATGAGGTAGTAACTACTGCGAAGTATGAGACGAAGTATTAATAATCTTTCTACGTAGTTTTGCCACAGGTTATATGTTTACGCTTAGAAACTTAATCGCATTGCACCAAATCCAATCATCTGGGGACATTAACTACCTCATCCTCATAAGGTCTCATAATCTTAAAAGCACTTGCGCTAATACTCTTACATGATCCTTTGATGATCCTAGCCAATTATGGTTAAATATTATAAAACCACTTTGTTAGTAATTAAGAAATTTGAAGCATTTTTTAGATAATATTATTACTAATATTGATAAATGGGTACTAAAAGAGCGTTTGTGAATGCTTTAGAGACGAAGCTTTTCTAAAACGAAAATATTTTTATCGTTTTTTAAAACAAACTTTATTTTTTTATTTTAAAAAAATTAAACAATTAAACAAAATTACATCAGTTTTTTTTATACTTCTAAATTTTTAAATAAATTTTCTAAAAATTAATAAAAAATATATTAAAAAATATAAATTGAAAAATTAAAAAACTGATTTATAAAATGGAATGCCAAACGCACCCTTAGTATTTCAACAATTATATATGTAGATAACCAGCAAATGAAAGCTCATAGATCAAAACCTGCATTTACTTCAACATTAAAGCATAGATTGTAGCCGGGTTAGTATGTCAACAACCATGTTGTAGCCCGTCATTACGAACGTGGATTGAATAATTTACATCACATCGCCACAATATTTACAATATCAAAGCACATCAAACGTGTAACTTGTGATGAATTTTATCTGCTGAACGGGTGGCTCGAACGAGAAGATCCACTGCCTGGGGTTTCAGTCCGCTTCAGACGTCTCTGCCTGTACCTCCATGCTACTTGGATGCGCCTCGCAGCCATGTTTCTCCAATACGGTGACTCGTACCTGTTTATAGGGTTGCAAGATTCCAAGTTAACTCTAAGTTATCAAGACGTATGCACAAAATAATACTAACAGAAAACCAATATAAGAGAACAGTATTCTACTTTGGGAGTGCCACTCAATGGACATTGTCAGAATGAAGGGTTTGATAGTGCTTATAAAATAGAACTTTTTTAGAATGAAAGGTATTTTTGTCCTTTTTGAAAAACGAGCTATATTTTTTTTTACTTTCAAAAAAATAATAAAAATATGCAATAAAAAAATCTCACTTCGTAAAATTTTTCTACACTTTCTAAATTTTTAAATAAATTTTTTATAAAATATGTATTGAAAAATGTGAAATGAAAAATTGAAAAGGAGGGTTAGAGAAAAGCAATCCCAAACACTCCCAGAAAGAGGAAACAAATTGTTAAAATGTGTATTATTGTCTTGTTTCGCTAACGCATGGAGTAAACTCTTTCTATGCACAACTTTACATTAACTAGATAACTGCCCAAAGTAGCTAACCTGAGGAAAGAAATATGAAGGTTGAATGCTAGCTACAGTAACTTATAGCCTAAGGTGAATTTGTCAGCTTAGATGAGATCTTGTTGATTAATTTGGGCAAAGATGACTGACATTACATATTTATGAAAATCATATAGGAGAAAAGTATTATTTACCGGATTGTTGCAGTTTACAAATATCATATAGGAGAAAACTATTATTTACCGGATTGCACCCTGCACACGTGGATTTCGAAGGAAGCGTGCGAATGTTGAGGTGACTTCTTCTAGGTCAGAAGCTCGGAGTGCAAAAGCTTCAACATTGGTTACACATTTAACAGTCCTTGTAGCAAATAAACGAGGTCCTGGAAATTTGCTTTTGCTTCCCTCTGCAAACGAAAATTAAGAATTATGTTTATTACGCATATCTAACATGACATCTACAACAATTGTTGAAAGCCTTAATTTTTTAAGAGAGGAACGTGTGCATATATCTATAAGAAGAACTCAGCTCTCATTTGTTTTGTCAAGGCACTTTCTACAGGCATAAATTGCATTGACGGCATTATTCAAGTGGAAACACATTATTCTACACATAAGCAGGTGACAACTGAAGAAAAAGCTACTTAAATGAGTGTATGTTCTTCTAAGCCCCCTATATCAACAAGTGTAAGCAGATGTTACATTATGTTTTTACCTTTATTTATAGAAGAGTGCTCAAGGCACCAAGTCAGAAGCTCCTCGCCACACACATCCCCCTCAGACAAGGGAGCAGCACTACCATCAGCAGCAATGCTATCCATTTTACCCCTCACAATGAAAATCATTTGTTCAACTGGACCGTTTAGATAAAGCACAAGACTTCCTTTGATGAACAGTTTTTGCCTCAACTTTTCACATATAGCATCCTTGATAGGCTCCTCCAGTAGTGTAAATATCCTAACCTGAAAGAGGTAAAGCTTGGAATTAGAAGAAAACCATGTAACTAGTTCTAGTCTGAAAAGAAAGTCATTGGCTTGTCGTGCTTATTAACTTTTAGACGGATTAAACGGAATTGATCCATAGCATGTCCCATGTGCAGGACATAATTGCTGGGAGCCAAAAACTCAAAAAGAATAAGGTGGAAAAATCAAAGTTCCTAAACCTAGTACATGCATGTTAAAAACCTTTTTCACGTAGTCTTCATAAGATCTAACATAAGTGGTTCATTTTCGAGAGAAACTCACAATGCAAGATATCCCACAAAACGTTCAAGTTTCCACAGGATGTGAGAACTAGATCTCTACTTAAGAAGAGGCCATTGAATTACACAATTTAAATAGCTTTGAGGTATATTACCATAGTGTACAAGACGTGAACTTTATACTGAATTGTGAAGCAGGTGTTGGAAACAGTTAAAAGCTTGCTCTGGCCTTACCTTCTTAAGAAATGTAAGGAAATGGCGACGAATCTCTCTCTGTATGTCCTCTGGTAAATTCTCAAGTAGTTCTTCTTCATTTACACCTCTGGTGGCTGCCCAACTAAATCTCTCTGCTTTCCTTACTTGCCTAAAATTCCAAGAGTATAGACAAAATCATAGAAACTGTAAGGGTCTGTTTGGATTGAGAGTAAGTGAGAGCAATGGAGAGTAAGTGAATAAATTACTCTTCATTGCTCTTGTTTGGGAATGTCTTCATAAGAGTAATGGAGAGTAAAACTTCTCTCCATTACTCTTATATGGGGAGTAATCGGTTACACCCCAAGTTGGGGTGTAACCGAGAGAAGAGAAATTTTGAGTCTTTTAAATTTTAAAGTTTCCATTTTATCCATATTAGTTTGTTATATTTACGCACTGGTTTTGCTTTTTTTTCGTCTCTCACAAATTTATAAATTAAATAAAATTAGTTAAAATTAAGATAAATTAAATAAATATATATACAAATTAAATTCAAATTTTTTGCTATTATTTTTAATTATTAAGTAATATATACTATATAAATAGTTAAACGGATTATTTTCGGGTCGAACCGAACCCGTTTAAATTATATTAGCTTTGCTCAACTAAAAAACAACAAGAAACACAAAAGGGTATTTTAGTATTTTAATAAAAATTACTCTTATTTACTCTTTAGTTACCAAACAAGAATAATCATTTACTCTTCATTAATCTTATTGATATATCCAAACAAAATGAGATAAATTATTACTCTTACTCTCGTCTCCACTCGAATAATCTACTCTTGTTTAATCTTACTCTTATTTATTACTCTTATATCCAAACAGACCGTAAGAGTCACATAAGAAGAAATATAAATGACATGAACAAATCATGAATAACTTAGGAGTATCTTTGATAAGTGATTATGCTCCAAGTCTAAAAATGGAGTATGGACACTATCGATTATCAGACACAAAAAATCAATATAACTAGGGAAATCTATGAATCAGGTATTGATGAATTATCATTTCCATGCTCTTGGGAATTTTATGATAGAATATCAGAATCTTATTGGCGTGAGACAACACATAATTATCCTAAATATATATTTGTTTAATTATTCTAGATATCTTTCCTAATTATTTTAAATTTTTTTCTTAAAATTAGATATCTTTTTATTATTTAAAACTCTCCTTATTTAATATTATAAAGAGTCTATATATATATACTTATATTGAACTATTAAAATAAAATTGAAAAAAATTTTCATCATGATACCGGAGCAAATACTCTAGATCTGTAAGCCGCCGTCACGGCGATAACGACTGCGATGATCATATTCGGACCAAACCATCATGCTATCTTGGAGATACGATTGTAATGGTCAGAAACTCCGATCATATCAATTTGAGCAAATTTGACAATTAAATCGGATTAGATACATAGAAACAAAAAATTCTAACCCGCCGCTGCTAAGTCCCTTTTTTTTTTTTTTTTTGGGCAGCCATCTCTCATTGCTACTACGATCGCCGCTACAGCTACTTCACTGATTCAAGCACTCGAGTCAAACTTCGCTGCCTTCTCGATCGATCTTTGCTGCCTTCCTGATCGATCGCCGCTACCGTGCCCTTGAACCAGCTGCAAAGTCAGACCGATTTAAACCAGATCTGAGCTGAACCAAACTCGGACTGATCCGGACCAACTTGAACTAGACTCAGACCCAGCCGAACTAACTTACTCAGACCAGACCTACATCAGACTCAGATCACACTCAAACTCAAATTTAATCAGACCTAAACTCAGATTTAATCAGATCTGACTAGATCAAGCCCAACTATTTTTTTATAGATTTCAAGAGAAATGGAGATATTTACTTATTGTGGTAAGTTTGGTAATAATAAAGGATCATGTTTTAAATTAATTAGATATCCAGATTGGCGGAAAGAATTGAGAAAAAAAGACTCTTTAGAGAAGCACCGGTTAGTTCAGACTTCTCATGTAATCAAACTTATGCTATAAATATTATCTCAAATTCCTAACAAGGATACGAGATGGAATTTAGACTATGGAGCCATGGATCATATAACATTTGATCAGAAGAATTTTCAGACCACAACTATTCCGGTTAGACATAATGTGACATATGCTAATAGAAACGTTTATCCAATGCAAGTGCTGGGACAGTGATACTAACACTATCTTTGTCTCTACAACATTATTTGTTTAATTTTTTTATCAAATAACCTATTATTATTAGATAGATTACTAAACAATTGAATTGTATTGTTTTATTGTATACATATATTTGTTTACCTCAGAATATCCAAACATATGAAATTTTAGGCGTGGTACTAACACAGGAGACCTATATTATTTGGATGATATCAGTTTTGGAAGAATTTATAACGTTCGTAGATATGATATTGATAAGAAAAATAAAGTTTAACTTTGCTATCGACGATTAAGTCATATTTTTTTTACATATTTACGTCATTTATTACCCTATTTATTTTCTGATATCAAAGAGTCTGAATTTCAATATAAAGCTTGCATTTTTGTGGAGTCACAGAGTGTCTTATTTTTCTATTATGAGTAAACAATCAACTCTATTTGAATTAGTACATTCGGATGTTTGGGAACCCTCTCCCGTTATGACACTTATTGGCATTAGATAGTTTGTAAAAATTGTGAATGATTGCACAGGCATGGCATTCTTATATATTTTGAATAGTAAAAGTGATTTAGTAGATATATTTCTACGGTTTTATAAGATGGTGTAGACTCAGTTTTTCTTTTCTATTCGAGTTTTTCGCTCTGACAATGTAGAAGAGTATGTTAATACTTCTTTGAGCTCTTATCTTCATCAACATAGTATTATTTATGAAACCTCTTGTCCACATACACCACAACAAAATAGAGTGGCTGAAAGAAAAAATCGACATATTTTAGAGATCGTTCCTATTTTATTATTTGGAACTCGTGTTCCAAAACACTATTAAGTAAATGAGTTCAGTGTGCAGTTTATTTGATTAACCGCATGCCTTCTGGAGTGCTAAATTTTCGGACATCATTTGAAATTTTATCTACATTTGTCACTATATCTTCTGTCCTATCAATTCCACCTCAAATTTTTGAATAAGTTGTATTAGTACATTTGCAGAAGGCTTAGAGAAGTAAATTAGATCCATATGCTTTAATGTGCGTTTCTCTTGGTTATGGTTCTCAATAGAAATATTTTCGCTATTATCATCCTCCGACACGCCCTTTTTTTGTGATTATGAATGTGACATTTCTAAAATCAGAAATGTACTTTGTTAGATTGATATCACTATAGGTGCAAAAATGGGAAGACCCGATTAGCCCGGCCCAGTTTCATTTCTCACGACCCGGCCCGACCCATTTACCCGATTTATATTCTTATTTTATATAAAAAATATATTTTAAAAATATTTTCAAGATAAAAAATAAAAGTTAAATATTTTTATTATTAAATTTTATTTTTTAATAATATAAAAATATTTTTAATTAAAATTTGATTAGGTCAACGGTCAATATTGACCTATCAATATGAACAGTATCTGAGTGGGCGGGCCGACATAATCCGCCCATCTTGCCCATAGGACCGAGCTAGGCCGGCTCGATCCTATCACTGTTTATTGGGCCGGGCAGGCCAATGGCCGGGCCGACTGAACGGGTCGCGAGCCGGCCTGCTTGGCCCGGCCCATTTTTACACCTTTAGATATCATGTTCAGATCTTTAGCGAGAGATAGAAGTTACGGAAGATCTGAATTGGCTTACTAATTAACTCTGCGCACATATTGAATAAGGTCAAAGACAATTTGTGAGTTATGACTCAGTTCTGGAAGAAACTATAAGTATTGAACATGAATTAAAAGAAATGAAAGATGAAGAAAGAATTGAAGTTATGGAAGAAATCTCTCACTCACATCCTGTAGTACCTCCTCAAACTTTTGAGGATATTCTTGAAGTAAGCACCGAGACTCAAAATGTTGTTGTAGATAAATCTAACGGTGTCATTAAGAGTTACTAGTTGCCATATAGAAAAGATCGTGAAAAATATTTTGATAGATATTCACCAAAAGAAAAAATATCTAAATATCCTATTGCTAATTATGTGTCTTCTCACAGACTGTCTTCTTTATATGTAGCTTTCATTAATCAAGTAACAGCTGTAACTCTTCCTTCTAGCACCAGAGAAGCTTTATCCGATCCTAAATAGACTAGATTATGAATGACGAAATGGATGCTTTCAGAAAAATTTACTTTGAGAGATAGTGCCACTATCAATAGGAAAAAAAGCAGTTGGTTGTAAATGGTGTATACCGTCAAACACAAACCAAATTGAACGATCGAGATATATAAGGTAAGGTTAATGGCCAAAAGATACTCACAAATTTATGGAGTAGTTATCACGAGACATTTGCCGCAGTTGCAAAAATTAATACCATCAGAATATTACTGTCTCTTACAGCAAATCTAATTGACCGTTGCAGTAATTTGATGTATAGAATGCATTTCTTAATGTTGAGTTAGAAAAAGAAGTGTATATGGAACTTTCGCATGATAATGTTGTATCGAAAATAACTGACTATATTTGCAGACTAAAAAAAACTTTATATAGACTGAAGCAATCTCCAAGAGCATGATTTGGTAGATTTAGTCAAACCTTGAGCAGATACGGTTACCGACAGACTAATGCTGATCACGCATTATTTTTGAAAAACGAGAATGATAAGGTAATTGCTTTGATAATATATATTGATGATATGATTGTTATATGTAATGATCATTAAAAAATTCAAAAAGTAGAAACATATCTAGATTCTAAATTCGAGATAAAAGAATTTGGAGAGTTAAAATATTTCTTAAGCATTGAAGTGGTGAGATCTAAGCAAGGTATTTTTCTATCACAAAAAAAATATGTTTTTAACTTATTATCTGAGACAGGAATGTCGGATTGCAAATCTGTCGATACACCAATCTTTGAGAATTATAACTTAGTAGAGCCTCCTGATCAAGTGCCACCAGCTAAAGAAACATATCAACGATTAGTTGGTACGTTGATTTATTTATCACATGTTCGTTCTGATATAAAATATGCTGTGAGTATTATTAGCCAGTTTATGCATTCTCCAAGTGTTGATCATATGAAAACTGTGAGCAGAATTTTGAAATATTTGAAATTAGCACCAAGCAGAGGATTATTATTTAGAAAACATAATAATCTGAATAGACATTCACATCTGGATATTTTATATTGGTTGGTGGTAATCCAATTACATAAAGGAGTAAGAAACAGAAAGTTATTACTCGATCTTCTGCTGAAGCTGAATAAAGAGGAATGACAAATGAAGTTTGTGAACTTTTATTGCTTCTCATATTATTAATGGAGCTTGATTTTTCTCCAAAAAATTCTATGAAGCATTTTGTGATAATAAAGCTGCAATAAATATTATCTATAATCCAGTGCAGCATGATCACACCAATCATGTTGAGATGGATCGACACTTCATTAACGAAAAATTGGAGTCAAAATTAATTGAGTTATATTTTGTGCATTCAGAAATACAACTAGCAGACATATTGACAAAACATATCTCGAATAAAATTTTTCATGACTCACTGAATAAGTTGGACATCGATGATATTTTTGCACAAACTTGAGGAGGAGTATTGGCATGAGTCAATACACAATTATCTTAAATATACTTACTTAATTATCTTAGATATATTTAATTAATTATCTTAAATATATTTCCTAATTATTTTAAATATTTTTTCTTAGAATTAGATATTTTTTTATTATTTAGAACTCTTCTTATTTAGTGTTATAAGGAGTCTATATATATATATATATATATATATATATATATATATATATATATGTATTTGTATTGAACGATTGAAATAAGATTGAAAAAAGTTTCATCAAATCCTACATAGAAATTCAATGGTCCTCGTAAATTGATAGCATGCAAAACTACGAAATAAACATTGTACTAAGGACCACACACAGAGCAACTTCACAAGATCTCACTTGCATGTTCATGATACCTAAAGTCCTAGCACACCAAACTATGTAAGAAGCAAACAATTAGCAAAGAGCCTAAAAGATACAACAAATCTCTCACTCCTCAAGGCTGAAGTGTGGAAGAGGCATTTTAGCACAATAGTATGAGGACTTTCATACTAATCATTTAAATAATGCTTATTCTTCACAAATCAAGATAAGGAAAACTTCATCAATTCTGTAAACCTTAAAAAAGAAAAGAAAGGAGTTTAAGCAAAATCAACTATAAATCAAAACCCTTATCACAATCATGACTGTGATGAGATAAAGAAAAGAAAGGAACAAAGAAGATAACCAACATGAATTCAGAAGTAGACCAAATATGAAAGAAGGAACATGGAGATGTTATTTGCACCAATTACCAGAACAACAGAGTGAAGAACATTTCACAAACACAGAAAGGCTAGCTGAAGTGAACAAAGATTCAGATCTCAATAATAACAAAAGGAATGAACTCATTACATATGCTTGAAAGCGAACCAACCTTCTCAAATATTCAGGCAAACGGCGATGCCTCATCCATTGTTCCACATCACGTCGCCTGAGTTGCATTTCCAATCTCCTACACAAATAACAAATTTTATAAACTTTTAACTATTTTGGTCTAAAATTACTCACAAAAGAAATGCACATACATAAAAGAAAACGTTGAACTTCATGATTTTGAAGATTCTTCAAAAAGCTATGCTTAATGGAGAAAGTAAAAAGCAGTGATATCAGAGACTTATGCACGTTGCAATGAAATTCAAGCATAGTTTACTAAGTATGTCATGTTTACAATTCACCAATACACATGCATCTCTATAAAATAAAAAGTCATATTGCCATGGAAATAACAACACAATTTATCGAAGGAGATGCAACACTCACAATCACCAAAATGGCAAGAATTATATATGAGTGTTATAAAAAACAACTTCGTAAGACTTCAAAACAATATTAGCATTAGACATGAAACCACAACAAGAAAGAATTTCAAGCGCATTAAAAAGCCTACACTGATGAAGCATTTTCAAAATTTACAAAGAAATTATTGACGGTTCTTGGTAGGACTTTTGTTCTTTTTAAAGAGGCTCTAGCGTAACTGTTACAATTTGAAATAATATATCAAGATTTCCAATATGATCATATTAGAGGGATAATAGAGTCTAATTGACACATGCAAGCAAAGTGCTCTATTTTTTAAAAGAAAGAATATCACTTCTGTAAGCTGTATCCAATATGAAAGACAAAATGAGTATGAGATATAGAAAGTAAAATAAAACGTTTAAGCAATAGCATTACCTTCTTCCAAGAGCTTGGAGAAAATTCTGCATATTCCCAATGAGCAGAGCGAAAAGTAACAATCCCAATCCAATTATAGCCATAGTGAATAGAACTTCCCACTCAAAATAACTAGGAACAAGATTACCAGCTAGTGTACTAATTTGCTGCAAAGAAGAATCAAGATTAAAAGGAAGCCTAAACAAAAATTTCCAGAATTTCAGTATCCATAAGCAAAAGAAGAGGGTCTCTTTTATTTCTTATCCAAAGCTTCAATATCGAAAGAAGATGGATATTTCAATGTGCACATGCAAAAAGAAAAGGCATAGTGTTTAACATTTCTCACCCTCAGATTCCCTACTTCAGAAGAAAATATTCAGAGATCATGATTTGGAAGATGACAATAGTTATCCTATGCAAACCAACGTACTACACGAAAACAATTGTCAGATTCATTCTGGAAGGTGAGGGCATTTTGCTCTATGCAATTCATGGTGCAAACATAGTGCACAGTCAAAAGGTACACTTGCCATGAACAATGTCACAAGTGATGGAGCAGTTGTACATAAATGAAGAGGCAAAAAGAGAAGATAGAACACATGCAGATTGACCAAATTTGTTATTGATTTCTTTTACTACACTATCAACTTGCATGAAATACAGAAATCCAACCAGAGAAACAACACAGACCAGATCTCTTATAAAATTAAAAGATTACCAATACTACTCATAGAGAATGGTTCCACATTGGAGAAAATTCGTCCCAAATATCCTACAATCTGAAGCCTCTTAAGGAACTCGAGTGAATTTCCTCGGATGAGACTACAGACCATAACTTGGAATGAGACAGTCTTATCTACATTGTTGAATATCAGCAGCTGTTGCATCAGGATCTCCATCCAGCCTTAAGTGCTTTCTGATGCAACTGCATTGGTATACTACGCTGTAAATATCCGAGTTTCGTGGGGGATTTTGGGTGGGTTCACTTACTCATAGGCCAAAGGACACAGCATATTCAGATTATAGAAGAATCTTTTCAAGTAAACTTTTAAAATCAAATTTACTTCAAAATGTATTTAATCGACCTAAGCAATATCATAAGTATTTGGTCATTAAAGAAGGAAACTTATCGAACATAATGATCGGGCCTAGATGAGCAATAACTACTAGTCACCAGGAAATATAAACTGTCAAGATTCATTTAAAAAATAATAAGAAAGCACTAACTATATTGTACATTTAATTACTGAATGCCAGTAGTTCGTTGCAGTAATGTTGATACATTAACTTGCCTAAACATCAAGAACAAAAACCAAAGTACCTGGAATCCCCAGAACAAAGCATATATGTATCGTTTAACAATGCTACGTCTGGTTGTCAGAAGAACTACTTGCTGATAAATTCCATACTGAAAATTCCCATCAGGAACATTAAAGCAGTCTGTAGAATTGGGATCATTTACCCAGTCATTCCAATTTGGATTATTCTGAAAATTTGAAAGACTATTCCCACGACCACAATCAAGGAAGTCTTGACAAAAAGGAATTCTAGTTGCATAGCAAGCAAGTCTTAGACATTGATTCACCCTCTGAAAAGAAGTAAAGATTATTGAAATTCTTATCATTCTCATTACAATTTTTTGCACAAGAAAGACTATGAATGCTAGAATAGCACACAGAATTCTTAACTAAAAAAATATTGTTCCCAAATCAGGCACTACCAAAGAAATTATCTCGGTGCAAACATATAAAAGAGTTGGCTCAAGGTCCATTTAAAACCAAAATTACTTATAATTGCACCCCACAGGACCACCTTATCGTAAATTGTTACAGACAACGTAAAAGAATTCAATTTTGAAGCAATGACACCATTAAAAAAGAAAAGAACACGCAGCTATATGACTTGTCTTAGTAGACCTCAATTTTATTGAAAACACAGAATAATTAGGGTATGTGAGGTTTGAATGCTAATAAAATGGCTCCCTACAATACCTTAATATCAAATGGCTTTCCCATTAGCAGCCTTCACTGAATGCTAATTAATATACAGATGGATCAAATAGGCTTATCCCAAGGAACAATATGGAGACAGACCTGAAGAGTTGATCAATAATGGTGTAACAGTGACACCTGGGGTGATTAGGGAGTAATCCAACTCATAATCACATATCAGATGAGCAAGCTAAGAGCACTATACTAAACCAACGCATTTCCAGTGGAATGGACTACTAGGTTATAGAAACCAGTCTAATATGCCCTATAGGCTATCCAAATTAGAATACCAGCTGTTGGTGCATTTAGAAGCCTTACTGCATATAGGATGTCCTCTAATTAGATAAAAGAGTAGCCAGCAAGTAATGCTGCATGAAAAGATGGAGATTGATTTCTATCTTTATCACATTTTAAAAAAAACATCCTTCCTTGTTAATGTGAGTTTCTTTTCTTCTTCTTTTTTTTTCCTTTTTTTTCCTTTTTTTTCCCCCCAAAAAATCAAATGTGAGCTTATATGTAACAAGAGAGTTTGAAGCACCTCATATACTAGAACCCCAAGAATGCAATTAAGAAGTATAGCAGAAAAGAGCCCATCACGTTAAGTATAAGGATGTTGAAAAGACACCATACTTGTAGCCCAAGGAGATACCAGCATGAACCCACAACGTGGCCCGCTAGAATAAACATAAGAAGATTGATAACAAAATTTGCCCATGCTGACTCAAATATGAAGCCACTTGCTGACTGACCAGCAAGCAGAGGCAGAAATCTGACTATTCTTGGAATATATTGTAGAAGAACAGTAGCTCGTAAGAGGTTTTTTGCGAAGTTTGCAGCTGATGATCCAACATATTCTGGTATTACAGCCAATATCATCACCTTCATCGTAAAGAAAGGGCAGGAACATCAGATTAAATAAAGATATTTTTTCTGGTCATAGAACTCATAGCACTTCCTAGTCAGGTACAAATCTATACAGTTACTTCTAAGAATCACAAGAAACAAGAAAGAATAAACAATTAAAGTGAACTCAAAAGAAAATTAATTGGAGAAATGGAAATTTACCTGCGGAAGTGGTAATACCACAAAAAGATCAAGAAGAAAATAACCGCGAAGATAGTGTAAAGCTATTTTCTTTGGTTGATCAACTAATTCCCCGGCCCCCACCACTCTGGATTCAGGAGCAACAAATGCCAGCCTAAACTGCAACCATATTATATTGCATGAGTTAAGTATTATTCCACCACAAAACCTCTCTAGGCTACAAAGTGCAATGAATCAAACATAAAGGATATACCAATGACTTGTAAAAGCACACAACTAATTTGATCTCTCACATATGTCTTCTCCCAGATAGATGACTAACATTATCTCACTTATTTTACAGTATAAAGTTCCACTTAAACTGACTAAACTGAATAAAAGCATCAATTCCACACCATTTGGTGTATTCCTATCAGTTCTACCATTTCAGATCCATCTAAAGAGGTACAGAATTTGTGCTTGTTACACCATGGATTAGTGTGGTTTTTTAAGTCGCAATAACCCAAAAGATTATCTATAATTATATCCACAAGTTATCTGAAATTCAAATCCATTTTAAGAAAAGAAACAAGGGAAATTACAGCATGAAGAAACCTAAGAAGTAGCATTAGCATCTTTTTTGAGATCGTCCATAACACAAGTATAATTGGATGGATTTACATGGATAACCTTATCATTGCATTGCACGTACTGACCAGTATCCCTTGGGTAACATAAAGAGAAGTAGCTAATATTATTTACAGACTGAGCCTCAAAATAATTGCTCGTTAGAACTATAAACACAAGCCCATGTCAAATAGTCTAAGTGAGCCTCAAATATGTTTCTATCAAGTTCGAAGAGAAAAAGGATAAGGTTGTAAGATGATTTCAACTTTGAGATGAACCACGAATGATAAAACTTGACAAAGAGAGGGTTTAAACAATATACAAACAAGTCCTTGACGCTTGCTGGACAGGAGCACTTCCATATTAGTTTAAACCAAAAGGATCCACAAAGAATAGCTTACTTGAAGAAGCATGTGCAGCAAATATATGAAATCAGTCGAACTTCTCACAACCGCAATTGCAATCGCCATAGGCCAGTTAAAAACCATACACTTGTTTCCCTGCAATATTGAGTGTAAAAGCAAGTTGAATATGCATCATATACAAAAGCAAAATACATGATAATAAAAGGCAAAATAGAGATGAATTTCTAAGTTGTTATGGTAATGCAAAATCCTTGGGAAGTTGAATCTTAACAATAGTTTGTAGAGATTAGGAATGGCACAACAGAAGAGAGGAATGGCATTCTACAGCGTGCTCTCTCTCCCCATAGCAACCATCATGAGTATATAAGTATATGTTGTAACAAGCTATTGAAACCCCAATATGCTATTTCTTTCCCAGAAAATCAGCATTCCAAGAATATATAAATCGATCAAGTTTATGGTTGGAGATGCTCAACAGAACCTTAGTTTATGAGTACCTTAACAAGACAATTCAAGAAGCTACAGCCTTCTGTAAGTAAAGCTCTCCCATCAGTAAAGCAGAAGTAGGCATTAAAATGTAATTATGTCCTTCAAATTGTCAAACAGTTTGCACTTGAACTGCATGTTCCTAATAATTTGGCAGGTAGCAATCATGAAATGTTTCATATCTCTCAAAAGCTACCCCTGACTATATCTGATTCTCAAACTTAAGGAGCCCATAGTCTCTATCCGAACCAAATTCATACAAAGTATCATTTGTATGATTCCCAATACTAGTCAAAACTTGAGTTTTCCACTATGTTCTAGTCCCTAGAACTAGTTCTTCAAATTCATTTAGCATGTCACTATGTCAGCAGAAAACAACTTTGAAGACACATTTATTGTAGGGCTCATCTCAAACAAGTACTAGAACAAATAAAGAGAGAATGCATACCTTCTGGGAGGAGAGAAGGAAGAAGAACAGTGGGTCTATAAATATTGCAACCATGCAAGAGATGACAAAAAACTTATTCCACTGTTGAACGACCTTTGTGTGCGGGTTCATGACAGGAACATGTGCATTTATTAAGGAACTCACTTTCTTAGACCAACCATCGTCATCTCCATTGAGAATGTTTTGTAGCTGAAAGTACATATAAGCAGATGGATATGTCACAAAGGAAGTACACCTAAGGCCCCATAATTGAAATATGACAGGCAACACATGCTAGAAGATGAATAAATTCTTGACTTTGTCCAATAATAGCATATAAGAAGCTAATCATGCTATCTTTGTGAGTAGTTGTATCCTAATGATCAAAATGGAATTAGCCAAAGGCCCAAAGACATATATATTAAAGGTTGCTGATTGAATTAAAATTCTTTTCCAACTTTCACTTTAGTAGACTTAAACTTGTTAATCAAGTGTTTTTCATCTCGTTATGCCGAAGCACAGTAGACTTGTAAACCATAAGCAAACAGATTGGCAGTATAGTAAGAGGTTTTTGAGTACAATGATGACCATGAAACATAAGCAATGACAAAACTTGTGGTGAATCAAGATGAGTACCTTTCTGTCAAGAGAGGATGAAATCCTATAATGACTCCTCTTAGTCTTATAAGCTCCAGGGCACACTGTGCAATCAGGGTCATTGCATATTGCCAAAGGCCCAGATTTCAACAAATGCTCATTTTGCACTCCATCACTTATATCTGACCAATCTCTATTGCCAATCTCCTCTGGCATGATTGCCTGTCTTTTGTGGTAACTATGCTTCCCACTTTTAGATCCATTCCTATTACTATAAAGAGGACCGCTCATAGGGATAAATGGGGCATTCCTTTGACTCCGTAAAGGACCAGTATGAGATACAAAAGCATCGTTGCCTTCATACTGTGGATTAAATGGTGTCGACATTGAGGTGCTTCTTGTAGCAAACCTTTGTAACTCAACATCATGTTGCAGCATTGGAGAATGATCCTTTTCTCGATCTCCCATTACTGAAAACCTGAATTATAATAAGCCTCAAAACTATTACAACCAAAAGAACCAACTAGAAAAACAAAGAGAGAGAGAGAGAGAGAGAGAGAGAGAAGCTCAAACTAAAACTTCTATTAAAAAAACCCCAAAGTTCTTAAACAACTATTTTACCAAACTTTTATACTCCATAAATCATTTCTAACTCTGCTATTAAATTTTAACAATTAATATAAGCAAAATCTCATCTCAAACCCAGCAACTCTAAGCACCTACCAATATCAGCAATCTCCACAAACCACGAAACTATTAAAAGACGAAAGTTAAACATCAATCAAGTCCTTCTACCCAATTCCAAGAACAACAGTTTGAAATGCAGAATCGGCCAAATTCTCATTAAATAGAGCCCGAAAGTTAAAAGAAGTTTGAAAATCAGCTAAAAATCTCATTAAATTCTAAAACTCAAAATACTTAGTCAATGAATATTCTACTAACTTGGTTCAATTATAGAAGTAAACAATTCTGATGAAGGTAGCGTGATGCGGTAACTTCACCGCTGTCTCCGGCGGAGAACCGGAAGCTGAATAAGATAAACTGAACCAAATTCTTCAAACAGTTAGATAAAAACTCTCCAGATAATAAATATTCAAAATCCCAAACAAGTATTATTGTTATTATTGTTACTACTATTATTGTCATTATTATTATACAGTATTGCAAACGAGCTAAATTTTGAGACAAAAAAATACTAACCTGGTTATATTTTTTATATTGCCTTCATGAAAGATAAAACTAGGCTGACTGTGAACGAGCAAACTGGAACTGGTAACCTCACCATCGTTCGCCGGCGGAGGACCAGAAGCAAGTGAATAACAATAAAAATTCAACAGAGAGATTGTTTTGATGACCAAGTAGCCTCAACACCGTGCACTGGCGGAGGACCAGAAGCGAGTATAAGAATTTGAAATCAACAGAAGAGAGATTGTTGTGATGAAATTTTAGAAGAAGAATAAGAAGAATGGAGCGGTAAGTTCACCGCAGGCGGAGAATGGGAACCTTATTAAGCTTCTGTGAACGTTCAAAGAAAGAGACAAAGTAGAGCGATGGTCACAATGTTGAACGCCGGTGAGAATAATTGGCTTTTTGCGCTTTGTGTTCACACTAGTAGTTGGTTGTCTGTTTGTTTGCAGTCTTCCTCTTCCAGTCCTTCACCTGGACGCCTGCGTCTGCGTGTGTTGGTCTTTTTATTTTTCTTTTTTTTTTTTCTGATTTCTCAGACATGTTTATTAGATATTGCAAAATAAGGTCTCTAGGAACAAAATACATATAAACTTAGCTCTCTTTAAGTTTGGTTTGAAATTATAATACAGAAAAGTTTTGTTAGAAGTGCTTTTATAATTTAAGACATTTTTATTCTGGTAATTTTAATATTTATTTTAAACGATTTATTCTTACAAATATATTTTAGCCATTTATTTATTATTTATTTTTGACGAACTTATTTTTTAAAAATTTATTTCTCAATAAATAAATTGTGCTCCTAATATTTTGATCAAATTTTAGAGATAGAATTTTGGTGCCCTATCGTATAAAAAGTTGAAAAATAAGTAGAAAGTATTTCTAAGTTTGATTTCAAAAATAAATATTGAAATTAAATACCAAGTCAAGCCTGATGTCTGAAAATTAGACCCAACAAATTAAGGTCAGGCCGTTGGAAAGAAAATACTTAGAAGGAGCTAACTCAAGTTATTGAGAAGGTTTAAAAATAAGAACGAACTGTTTGAAAATATTTATAAAATATTTTTTTTAAATAAAAAATATTTTATAAATATTTTAATAAAAAATTTATTAGTTTGATTTTAAAAGTATAAAATAAATAATAAAAAAATTATTACAAAAATGTTTTTACTTTTTTTAGATATATTTTATAAATTATTATAACATACGAATTTAAAAATTAAAGTAAAAATATAAGAATGAAATACTAAACGTAAGTAATATTAGGGGCAAGAAAGTTATTTCTTTCCTTGTTTTGACCAACGACTATATATGTGAGCTCGCTTCGGCAATAAAAGTATGCTTTTTACTAAAAACGAATTATTTAAAATTAAATTAATAAAAACAAAATAACTGTAATAACATTTTTTCCAGAATTACTAGAATATTTTTAATTATCCATGAGGTAAATTATTTTGTAAAAAATAAATTATAATAATAAAAAATCACATCCTAAAAGATGTTAGAGAAAATTACAACACGTCTCTTAGTTCATATTTATATGTGCTTATAATTTTATTATTTTATAAATTTTATGAAATATCTATTAGAGTTTTTAATTTAAAAAATATAAAAATTTTACATCATAAATTTTGTAATTATTAAAAATTTTAAATTATTTTGTTTCGAAAAAATTCTTTTTTAAATACAATGCGTGTATTGCTAAATATCTTTGTGGAGTAATGAATTGACAGCATGAAACAAATGCGTGTGAATTTTTCGGCCAGAAATGACGTAATAAATAAGGTTATGGACGTTTTGACTTTGCTTTTATTTTTTATTATTTCAATTTTTATAATTTTTATATTTTATTTTAAATATTTCGGTTATTTATATAGTACAATTAGCTACTAAATATGTAGGAATTAAGTTTGATTGTACATACGGAAATTGAATCACATTAGGGTTTGCATTATTACGAATAAACGTTGTATTGTGCAAATTAAACCCGCATGTTATTATAAGATCTTATTGGTCAAATTTGACTGATATATGTTTAAGAGATAAAAATTTTTTTTTTAATAGCACTTTTTTTTATTTATGATCGAAATAATTTTAAATTTAATTTTAATCGTTAAATATAAAAATTATAAATTAAAAATATATTTATAAAATTTTATTTTAATTTAATTATAAATTTATTTATATTACGATTATTTAATTAAAATAACAGAAATAAAAAATTTTAAAAATATATATACTATTATTTGTGTCATCTCTCATCTTCATCTAAGTTAATACGATATAAATCTAAGTCAATACAAAAAATTTATGAATATCCTTGTAATTTTGTATATTTAATGCTGGATTAGAGTTACAGAATGATCTCGATCATAAAAGGAAAAAGACTTCACGAAAATATCTAATGTTCTAGCCCTTTTATATATATAGATATATATTAAAAACAGAAACATAACGAACCTCTGAGCCGATGAGCTCAGTTTGCTTCATTCAACTCTTCAACAATTCTAGTTCTTCTTTTTCTTCAACAACAAACAGAAGAAGAATTTCAACAGAGTTTTTCATCCCTGCAAACCGTTCTCTAAGAAAATCAACAGTGGCGAAAATGAATCAAGCCATCGGTGGTGGATTTCTCTCGAAGAAACCCTACATCCCACCTCAATGGGCAACAAATCTACACCCGATCCCTTCTCACACCTTCTATCTCGGCCATGTAAGCAAAACATATTCAATCGATTCGGTTTTAAGTGAAGTAAATCGACTTGAATTATGTGATTTGGATCATATTGATCACACATTCAAATTATTTGCAATTCATATGATTGATTTTATTTTGATCGTATAAAATTGGCTTGAATTATGTAAAATTTAGTTGTAGTTTGATAGAAACTCCGCGTTGGGGCTTGTGTTTTTAATTGATATCAACAGTGCTGAAGTTAGAGTTGAGTTTATCTGAGTGGTGTTTTTGATATGGAGTTGAATTCGATTTGACAAGTTCATGTTTATCGCAATAGACAAGATTTTGTTTTGGATATTATAATTGTGAAGTTTAATTTCCTACGTTTCGATGAAGGAAATTAACTTTGATTTGATTTGGCTTGGTTCAATGTTGATAACAATATTTAAAAGTCTCTTGTGGGTCTTGTGTGTTTGATTCATATCAAGAGTGCTGAAGTTAGATTGAATTATGTGAAAGTGTTATGAGTTTATTTATGTGTGTTTTTAATAAGGAGTTTGTTGGATTTGATCAGTTTCATGTTGATCACAAGATAGAAACTTTGATTTTGATATTACAATTGTGAAGTTTATTTGCAATTCATATAATCAATTTTGTTTTGGTCATATGAAATTCACTTGAATTTTATGAAGGTTGTGTTAGGATATGCGTTTCTGTTGATTGGATGAATGCATGTCGATTTTACACGAGCTTTGGTTTTTCCCTTTCGGATAACGTTCTATGATGTTAGTTTTCTGGCATGTTGGTGTTAAGTTTTCAAACATGCTAATAATTGTTCCTCCTTTGGTTGAACCATACAGCTTCCAACTCCTATCCACAAGTGGAACCTACCTAATCTTCCTGCGGATACAGAGGTGTGGATAAAGGTAACCGTTTAAAAAATTGCTTCCACAAAGTTTTCATTCTCTGCTTTCAAATGGTTTGCTGTGTTCATGGCTCAGTTTACTCTGTCTTTGTCCAAACATTAAACCAAGATGCTTTGGATTTTGCAGCGTGATGATCTTTCAGGGATGCAATTAAGCGGTAACAAAGTCAGAAAGTTGGAATTCTTGTTGGCTGATGCTGTGGCTCAAGGCGCAGATTGTGTTATCACTGTGGGTGGCATTCAGAGCAATCACTGTCGTGCAACTGCTGTAGCTGCAAGATACCTAAATCTTGACTGTTATCTAATACTTCGTACATCAAAGGTTACACTTTGTTTATCTTTATTGTTTCTGAGAGCTTTGAGACTGTTATATTCATATTGGTAGATGACATTGATCCCTGAAAATAGTAAATCATTTTTTTTGGCTTCCAAAAATTGTATACAGGTGTTAGCGGATAAAGATCCAGGTTTAACGGGCAACCTTCTGGTTGAGCGACTAGTAGGAGCTCACGTCGATCTTGTCTCCAAAGAAGAATATGCCGAGATAGGTAGTGTGGTCAGTCTCTATCTTCTGCTGCCTTTTTTTCTCTCTCTAAACCATATACTTTTCCTTTTTCCACCATAAGGGTTCTTACACCTGAAACTCATGGTTCAGTGGTCTTCCTGTGGGTGTAGGAACTTGCTGAAATACTTAAGAAGAAATTATTAAGTGAAGGGAGAAAACCATATGTCATTCCTGTTGGGGGATCAAATTCTCTTGGAACTTGGTGAGTCAAGTTTGTACTTATTATGTGTTTGTAATCATTATCTTTTAAGGTTATTTAAACTGCACTTGTTGAGAAATGTTCACTTTCAAATTTTTATTCTTTTGTAGTGTGAAATGATGAAATTAGTAGAAGCTGTTTACTCACTAGACCATTACCAAAGTCAAACTTTCTTAAATTCTTAAGACCATATAAAAAGAAAATGCTATTTGTATTTACAGATTTGGTCATAACATTTCGTATGTGCAGCATATGTTCCCTATATGGGTGAGGCTTGACAGGGACAAAACCTCGACTTGTAGACTTGTTGTGCCATACTTGAACTACTCATATGCGAAAAAGCGTATGCAACTCACAAGCGTGTAGACTTTTCTGTACAGTTGCATATCAGTGTTCTGATATGTATGTTGGAAATTGATGTAAAGTTGTACTTGTCAGGGGTTATATTGAAGCAATACGGGAAATAGAGAAGCAGATCGAGATGGGAGATGGAGAAGTTCGATTTGACGACATTGTCGTTGCATGCGGCAGGTGAATTTATCCTTCCATGACAATTTACTTGAATACTATTTTTGGCTGGCCATCGGATCAGCTATTTGAAGACTATATCGTGTGAATTAACTACAGTTGGTATGTGTTTGCAGTGGGGCAACTGTTGCTGGACTTTCACTTGGTTCAAGTTTAAGTAATTTAAAGGCAAAAGTGGGTGAACATTTTCAACTTACTTTGCACTTAATCTATGTGCTTCAGTTGTCTATTCCCTTTAACTAGTTATTGATGCACAGGTCCATGCATTCTCAGTTTGCGATGATCCAGGATATTTCTACAACTTCGTGCAAGGTCTGATTGATGGAATGCATGCTGGTGTAGATTCTCATGATATTGTTGATATTCAGAATGTATGTACACTGCCTTGATTGCTAAAGAAATCATTAAGTGTTATTTTTATGATACGTTGTGCAATTATTTTACTACAAACTGCCAGTGCTTGTCATTTTCTTTAGAAATTTGTTACAAACGTGATCAGTTATCATGGATGATTCTGATTCAATGAGCACAGTCTTGTGGTAGATACACATCTGGTTTTTTAAAAACAAACAGTTTCGAAAGACTTTCATGCATACAGATACTCATTGCAGAAAAGGATGACTAAAGGTTGTTTCTTTTTGTTGATGTTATTTTTTGAAGTAATGCTTGAAAATTATACCTTCTGGTCGCTCCTCTTTACTTTACTCTTGCGGTTTTGACAGGCTAAGGGGTTAGGTTATGCCATGAACACAAGTGAGGAACTTCTGTTTGTCAAAGACATAGCTGCCACAACAGGAGTGGTTCTTGACCCAGTTTACAGGTAAATGAGAGGTCCATAATACCTGACTTTAACAGTATATTTCTAATGTTGGTTCCTTATGCTTCTATTAGACAAAGGAGCTTCCTGGCTTGATACCTTATTTCTTATAAACTAGTCTCTTGAGCATTGTTGTGTTGCTTTCCTTGAAAATGCAAATCATTAGTCCGAGCTGTTTCAGTGTTGGCTCATTAATGCATGTGGGTGGTAGAGCTGTGTTTGAGACATTTTCTTCCAGAAAAAAGCATGAAATCATAAAATTCCATTGTGTAGCATGAGCAGTGATAGTTTGTGATTAGTGTCAATTTGAGAAAAGCTTACCTTCTGTAACTAATTTTTAAGCGAATCTTGCAGCGGTAAAGCTGCTTATGGAATGCTCAAGGATATGGCCCAGAACCCAGCAAAGTGGAAAGGTCGAAGAGTACTTTTTGTACACACAGGCGGTCTCCTGGGTTTGTACGACAAAATAAACCAGATGTCCCCAATGTTTGGTTGTTGGAGGAAGATGGACCTTGATGATTCAATAACCCGGAAGGATGGCACTGGAAAAATGGTTTAAGGCAAGCTTCAGAAAATCCCAGTCTAGGCTTGCAACCTATAGCTTATAATTGCATACAGATCCAGAAGTTATGATGATACAGAGTATCTGTTTGTGCCATTCACACAAATGTTAAACTGCAAAATAGGCAATGCGTGTATTAATACCACGAACTAAAATTTGTTTATCGCTTTTACGCCGCAACTTGTGGAAAGCTTACTTGAACCAAAGTATAATCCACATTGGCTGAGGTATGTCCTCTATTTGCTCAACGGATGTGGCTTGATGGACTTGTCCTTTAAGGAGTAGATGCCCTATCATTGCCTAGATGAATCTAAATTGATTTTCTTTGAGATAGTTGGTAAAGGTTTATTACTTGTATATCGTAGATCTGGGAATACTGATGATGGAAAAACAGCAGGAGAGTTTATTCCAACAAACAAAATGCAGTCGCTCAAGCTCTGGACTGCGTTCCAGTCGTCTAATTGATCATCATCACCATTGTTCCTTCTGCAGAGCATGGTAGTCACTTGTTCAACCGTGTATATGCTACACAAACACGTCCTCTATGTTGAACTTTACGTTTCTAAGGAGCTGGATCATCTCACCGGTCGTCGGGTGAGGGATGCAATAGTTTGGCTAGTAAGTTGTTCCCTAGTTGGTGATTACAACCTTGGGGATCCCCTTGGCGAAGTCCACGACAACAACCCCACCGTCGTGCGATCGATGCTGAAAATTTGCCGTCTTTGTCGTTCATCCGGAAAGGTGATGAGGTAAGAAGTTGCATTTGAGCTCCTTTTATTGGGCTAAAAACTTGAACCGAGACTTCACCGTCGACAAAGGCAAGCCAACCACAGGAGTTGGAAGTAAACAATCAAAACTTTTGGCACCAGGCATTATGAGTTGTAAGTGAAATCTATCCCAAAAAACATGAAAATAAACATAGCAGGTAGACATTATATGCATTACCTTATTGTTACAGAACTAAACAAAGGTAGAAGATACAAACAAATAACACATACAGAGACGAACGTCCCATTCATAGAACACATTCAACAAGATGCAGTAGACGTTTGAAAGTAATTATAAAATAAATATTTTTTAAATAAAAATATTTTTTTATAATCATTTTCAAACATCACCTAATTACATACGTTTAGTAGACTCCGCTAGCTTTCTTCCTGTCAAGCAGATTCTTCCCGCTACTGTTCTTCTTCCCTGGAATGCGTCATTAGCTTTTCAATCTCGCTCGCCTGCTTGTCCAACTCTTCTAAAACACTTCCTACGGGGAAAGAAATTCAATACCTTGGAAGGGATGCCGTGGCAAATCTTGAAGCAAAAGTTGAGTGCAGGTATGAAGCCTCTGAATCAGTCCTGTTCTTCTTCTTAACAAAAAACTTCAGTGGATGTGAATTAATCAATGGAAAAGCTTCGATGGAGTTTTAAGAGTGAATGAATAAAAATCAATTAATGAAGCGTGTTCGGGCGTGTTTACCAACGCCTCAAGTTCATTATTTTAAATTTATTTTTAATATAAAATATATATATAAATTAAAATAAAATTATCTTATTAATAAAAAATTTTTAAAAAAATATTTTAAAAATTTATTATAAATGTTTTATTAATACATAATTTTAATTTTTTTAAATATTTTTATTTTTAATTTTATTAAAATTTTTTTTAAGATAAACACACCTTTTGTTAAATTTATACAGAAAAAAAGAAAGACAAAGTGCGTGTTTATTAACATTCTAAATTTATTTTTAAAATTTATTTTTAATATAAATATATATAAAAATTAAAATAAAACTTTTTTATTAATATTTTTTTAAAATTTAATTTTAAATTTTATTATAAATATTAAATTAATATATATAATTTTATTTTTTATTAAATATTTTTATTTTTATTTTAAAAATTAATTTTTAAAAATTTATTTTATTCATTTTATGTATAAAGTAAACACGCCCGAAGTGTTTTATGGTGTCACCCTATGGGGAATAGAATGAGGGCTCGATTGGCTCTAGTGAGATTAGTTTTTAGGAAGTCAATTTTTAATTTTGTGAAAAATTAGGTTTGAAAAATGAGTTGAGTGTTTGATTATATTTGAAATAGTACCTGAAAGTGATTTATATTTGTTATATTTAAAAATAAATTTTTCTTTAAAAAACATAAATTTAGAAGGAACTGATACACGAAGAGAGTACGTTTCAATTGCTACCAAATTTTACTTGTTTTTTCTAAATTTTGAGTTTAACGTTTTATCGTATTTTAATTATTATCGAACTTTATTTTTATTTTTATATCAAAATTAACTTCTTAAAATTTTATTTTATTTATTTTAATTATTATTTTAAATTTTATATTTATCAAATTTTATTTTTTTGTTGAACTTTACTTTTATAAAATTTACTTCCGTCAAATTTATTGTTCATGAGGTTGAAACACAATAATAAGGTGAAGGACAAGTAGAAGTGTACAGCACTTTGTGCCAGTTCATTGAAAGGGGAATGGGTAGGAAAGGTAGCTTCTCCGAATTTGGTTTATTTCGGGGATGTCTGGGATTAATTTTTCTTAACGAAATTTTTTAATTTTTAATTTTATATTTTTTAATATATATTCTATAAGTATATAAAAAATTTATTTAAAAATTTAAAAAGTATAGAAAAATTTTACGAAATGAGATCTTTTTATTGTATATTTTTATTATTTTTTTAAAAATAAAAAAAAATAAAACTTATTTTAAAAAAAAAATATTTTTATTTAAAAAAAATTCTATTTTATAAGTAATTTTAAACGTCTCTTTTATGGAACGCAAGGACTAATCTTGAAGGTTAATTAAGAATTTTGTAGAGGAAATATTACATGATTTATGTGACAGAGAATTTTATTTTAGATTGTTGATGAATATGTGGCACATGAGTTTGCTTAATTTTAATCACTAATAAGCAACCAGCTCTTTGTTGGGAGGTGGTTTTTGGAGAAAATGGAGCTAAAAATAATTTTTTTAAGAAATTTGAGTTACAAGAATGAAACGAACACACGACGAAATAGTCTTGTTTGCGGATTTATATATAATACATTCTCATATATTAGTATTTAAATTTTATCCAAACAAAACTTCATCATTAAAATTTTTTTTGTTCTTTTTTATAATAATGTTAAATAAATTAGTTATTTGAATAAGAAATTTTATAATGTTAAATAAATTTGTCATTAAAAATATCGTTCATTTTTATTACAACTAATATTATAAATTCGCTGAATATAAAATTAATAATTAATAATTTTAATTATTAAATAAGTTTATTCGAATTTGATCCAATTATTAATAGGTTCGGTTAGGATTGACATTTTTAATCTGTACAAATTTATAAATTAGATTAGAATTGAACGAATTTGATCCGATTATTAAATAAATTGATCCGAACCTGATCCAGCAATCTAAATTGTCATCCCTAATCTACTTGCGGTCTGTTTCTTTTCATCCAAAGTAACTTATTTTTTATCACAAAAAAATTCTTCGGAGCTTGCTCTTTTGTTTTAATAATTTAGTTCTTAAATTTATTTTTTAAAGTTATTTTTTCAAAAGTCACTTCTTCCGAATTGATTTTTCAAAAATAGTTATTCAGAAAAGAAAATATTTTTAAAAATATAAAAATTATTTTGAAGTAACTTTTTTATAAAAATCTTTTTTTTGGGTGCGAACAAACATAATAGCATACTAATCTTACAGTGAAGTCCTACAGCTCAACATTGAACTTAATTGCTAATGTTTTAAGGAAGCATTACATGAATTGGCATCATACGAAAGACCTATACTACCTTCATTAACAGACTTAGAGATGGCAATTTAGATTCGGGGATCGATTTCGGATCGACCTATTTAATAATCGGATTAAATTCGTTCAATTTTAACCAAACTTATGAATTTATACGGGTCAAAATTGTTTAACTCTAACTCAATCTATTAATAACCGGATCAAATTCGAATCGACCCATTTAATAATTAAAATTATTAAATTTTAATTTTATATTTTTAAAATTCAGCGAAATTATAAGATCAGTTGTAGTGAAGATGTATGTTTTTAATAACGAGATATAGTGAATGCCCGTCACAAAGTGCATTCTTTAATATATTTATCGGTCCTTCAAATATCCAAAAAAAATTTTATTTTTATTTTTATTTTTAAAAATATGTGTTGATAACTGAAATTTTATGATTATAAATATATACTAAAAATTTGATAAACATAGCTTTCTAATAAAATTTTGTTAAAAACTTTTATACGAAACTCAAATTCGATATTACAAAAACACTTACATAATAATACTTTCGATAATATTATAATTCTCATCTTACACTATTTTACTAAAATATAAAAATAATAATTAATTATAAATACTATATAATTTAATAATTTATAAATTACTATTATCGATTATTTTATTGTCAATATTTTTATATATGGAAAGAAAAAATCAAATATTATTCTTTCAAGATATGATAATTCGGATTGGTGAGTCAATTTCGGATTAACTCGGATCGACCCATTTAATAATCGGGTTCAATTCGTTCAACTCTAATCCAACCCATATATTTATACGGGTCAAATTTTTTAATCCTAATCCTGATTAAGTTGGTCGATTTCGAGTCGCGTTTTCGGATCGGTTCATATATTGCCACCCCTAAACAGACTACTTCGGTACATAATAATATGCAAGCAATACCAAACTGAACCTTAAACAAAACAAGGTTACAACCCAGGTAATGGTTTTCACCACCAGGTCTCATCCAAGAAAGTTCTAAAACAGCAGGTATATGATTCCAGGAACCAGCAAGCATCATAAAGAAAAAGATGCATATCAACTCCCTGCACTATGTTTATCTTGTTGCGAATTAAGAAAGAACATTGTTATACTCCTAAACATCTCAGTGATGAGTTGAAGTTTCAATGTTAGCTAAGGAGAGCTAGAGGCTATATGCAAGTTGCCCATCAAATTTTACTGCAAACGGAAATCTATATACCCTGGAACAATAACGATCAACTTAAACCAATGACTGCAAAAAACTTGAGACACATATCCTCTTGACCCCATAGAAACACCCAACTAGAGAAGCTGATTACATACTGAAATGTAGCATGACTGTCAAGCACTTCTCTAAATTCTCAAAATAGTATATATATAAACTATAAGAGTTGTCGAGCAATCCTCAAAATAATTTACTTTAAAATGCTCAGTTGTAGCCATGCACAACAACATCTCACAATTGAAGCCCACATAGGCCACAGCATGAACACCTAAAAACTACAATGTGTTACCAAGCCTTTAACTCCAAGCCACTTTTGTGAGAATGCTGTTGCACTGTCGTTTGCACCCAAAACTCTTTCAACTCCTCTACTTCTTCTCCTAAATCATCCAAGCTCCACAGATCCAACTCCTCCCAGTTGTCTCCGATCCCAAAATCCAACAAATCACTCACCCCGTCGTCATCTTCATTATCACCTTCTTCCGAATCATGAGTAACAGCAACGTCTTCATCTCCATAAGCAGTACTCTTTCTTCTTTGTCTCCTCATTCTCTTCCCTTCCCTCACAAGCTCCTCCATCTCCCGCTTGGTCTGCAGCAACTCATCCTCTACCAACAGCTTCCCTTTATCGTCATAAGCCTCGACCAAGAACACGGAATCCCTTTGACCTTTCACACTTACATAGAACAATTCTGGGTGCCTCAACAGCATTGCTCGTAGTCTGTTCGGCAAACCAAAATCTTTCCTAAAATGCGTCAAATGATCTACTAGGGTCCGCTTCTCTACTGTCATCGCCAGAACTTCCCTTACTGCTGCGCAAGCCCGTTTCTCCTTCATCTCCAGTGTTTCCTCCTCTTTTTGTAAAACACCTACATACGGATTCACTTCAGGCAACTCCTGAAATCTAAGCAAGTAATCTCTATGCCGCCTTTTTAAATTAAATCCTTTCCTCTGCAACCCTTTGACCTTCTTAAACTTCAGAACCTCCCGGTCAATAATCGGTCTACTTACTAAATCAAAATCATCATTCTTCTTCGTAACAGTAATCGGTTGGAAAACATCAGAATCGTCAGCAGATCCAACAAGTTCAAGAGCACGACCGTAGGAAGTATCCACAGTCCGAAAAATTCCCGGGTGAGTATTACATAGTTTCGACCGGAAATCCGGGGGAAACCCTAAATCAGGACCGATGTGAACCAATTTTGACAACAGAAGTCTCCGATAACTCGAAAGACGAAGCAATCTTTGCAGCTTACCAGCTAGACGGACCGATAATTGTTCGCAGAGCGAAAAATGGTGGGAAAATAAATCGATAGCTGCCGGAGTTAGAGAAACGCAGAGCGAGGAAAGCGAAGGGGAATTGAAAGAAGGTGTCTTGTAGAAGAGATTGAAGATCGAAGGGTACCGAAGTATCATGGGAATCAACGGCCGTGAAGGAGAGAGGTAGTGTAGGCAATGGCGTTCGAGGATTTGGATCGGGAGAAATCCACGGGGTTTAGAGAGAAGAAGGGTTGAGAGCTTGCGGACGAAACGGAGACGGCTGTGATTTGAAGCACGGCGGTCGAGTGGAGGGAAACGAATGGTTGATGCTTTGGTGGTGGTTGAAAAACCGACGGTGATTGGTTGTCTGTTTATGGGTTTGGGTTTCTTCAAAGGTGAGAAAAAAGAAGATTTGAAGAAGAAAGGAGAAGAAGAAGAAGAGAGGGAAGCAGCCATGGAGATGAAGACGAAATGCTTCGAGTAGTTAAATAATACCCAAACGGATCAGGCTACCTAAAAACAAGCCATCATTGTCCAGTTATCGTGGATCAGTTCGGTCAATATATGGAGTTTGCGGAATTGAGTACTCGTTTTTTTTTTAAAGTTCCATACAACTTCAAAAGATAAATCAAAGTAGAGTAGAGGTCTCTTCGTTCTACGTTATTCAAATAATAATATTTTAATAGTTTTTAAAAATATGTTCAAAATTAAAATATAAAATTGTATTAGAAGATAGTACCAAAAAATGTTTTCAAAGAATAACTTCTTAAAAAATAACTTGCAACATATACATTTATATTCAATATTTACAATGATCAAGTACAACGTTATAACAGCGAACCGTAGATATTGAACAACTTTTACCGTTGCTATGATCATCAGTTGCCGACGACCAACGCCGACGTACGCTTGCTTCGGTACCTCCTTGCACACAATGAGTATATGATAAGATTCAGAAAACTGAGACCAGCTAATAGCCAGAAGAAATAATGGAGATGTCCTTTGTTGAGGTTGTCAGGGATCCATCCAGGCTTACCTCCTTGTGTTGTAAGGGAAGCAACGACGGTGAGAATAAAAGAACTTAAATAGCTTCCAAGAGCAGTTGTTAGTAAAGATAATGCACTGCACAGACTTCTCATGGCGTCTGGGGATTGCTCGTAGAAGAATTCGAGCTGTCCGATGAAAGTGAATACTTCAGAAGCACCGATCAAGAAGTACTGTGGAATTTGCCATAAAATGCTCATCGGAACAGCGACTTTCTGATCAATGAGACCTTCAGTTCTTGCAATTTGGAGACGCCTGATCTCTACAAGTGCAGCTGCTGCCATGGCAATAATGGATATGACAAGGCCGATGCCCATTCTTTGAATCTCAGAAAAGCCTCGTTCTTTGCCCGAGAATTTTCTTGCTATAGGCATGAGAATACTATCATACAATGGGACCCACATGACGACGCTGATGACATCGAATGTTGAGAGGGAAGCTGGAGGGATGGTGAAGGAGCCAATGGTTGTGTCCATAACCATTCCTTGTTCAACAAACATAGTCGACATTTGTGCATAAACAGCACTGAAGACTATAGTGGTGGCCCAAATGGGGAACATCCTCACCAAAATCTTTAGTTCTTCCACTTGAGTGACTGTACACAACTTCCATGGATTAGAGAAGCTTTCTGTTTTAACATCATGGTCTGACATGGTAGCAGCTTTGTCGAGAAATCTGTCAGAAGACTCTTGTTAGAGGATAAAAATGAAATACAAAGTGCATATTTAATTATATTAGATAGCACAAAAATTGCAGTCAAGTGAAAAACTGCAGCAACAGCCAACTGGATACATTCTTGAAACGCTAAAGAAATTTCACCTTTCTGATGCAAGAAGTTGTTGCATATAGGTATGATAATTTAATGAATCAATAGCTGAGTGAAGTTGCAAAAAGGGAAACACACAAAATATTATAGCTGCTATGAAGCATAAAATAGATAGTTAAGCAAGCAATAGCAAAGTAAAGAAGTACGTACTTTAGTTCATCACTGTGAGCTATCTTTCGACTTCCTTCAATTGCTGAGGCATTGTCAGGTAGCTCATAAAGGAGAGAATTCTCGAGAGGGACATCAACATTCCACTTGCGGAAAGATGCTACCAACACCTGACATACTCTTGTAATTGGGCTCCCACCTGGCTTTTGAAATCTGTACAATGAGGTTCCTGTGAAGAAACTCCCTATTGCCAGGCCCATAAACAATGTTGGAATACCAAAGCCGATACCCCAGCCAAGGTTGTCTTGAACCCATACTAGGAAGCTGCTCGATATCAGTGAACCAATGTTGACAGAAAAATAAAACCAATTAAAGAAAGATCCTTTCTTGATTCTCTCAACAGGATCAGTATCATCAAATTGATCAGCACCAAAGGATGAGACACAAGGCTTGATTCCACCAGTTCCAAGTGCAATCAGATACAAGCCAAGGAAGAAAACAGTATACTGAGCTCCATTTGCTTCTGGGCAAACAGATCCAATGCACTCTGGAGGCTTAAGAGCAGGAATTGATGCTGAAAGAGTCAAAGTACCCATTCCCTGGAGAATAGAATGCGTAACCATTTATGGACGGAGGCTGGTAGAAAGCTTACAAGGTTTCATACTACTAAGCAGCTACAGAGTATCAACAACAAAGTAAACTGCATGATATATGTTACGCATAAAATGCTAATTACACACTTAGAGAGATACTGGAATTGAGATTCTGGAAGAGATTATAAGACATGAGTACAGTTGTTCTTACAAGGAAGTATATTGTTGAAAAAACTGCAATAGTCCAGTATCTTCCCCAATACGCATCGGCCAAAACAGCTCCAATAAGTGGGGTGATATAGCAAGTTCCTGACCAAGTTGAGACATTTCTAGCAGCAGCTACATTTCCTTCATGCAGCTTCTTAGTCAGATAGGTGACAAGGTTTGTTGCTATTCCATAGTAAGCTAAACGCTCACAGCACTCATTCCCTGTCGAATTAACAGTTTTTAGTTATTCTAACTGCCCTAGGTTAAGTAGAATGCAATAATGAGAGAATGTTGGTACCTAGAATGAAGGGGCATGCCCTCCAATTTCCTGTGCCGTGCTTTAAGACAGGATTCCCATTAAAGTCAACTGATCCATCTCCCGTGAATGCACTTTTCTTTTCGTTCTATAATACAAGCAATAAAACCAAAAAAGTAATCTACCATTTAATTTCATTATCGAACTGAAAACCATGAATTCGCATCAAAGATTTGAAAAGATGACTATTTGTATGAGAAAGGAAATAATGACTATAATAAGATATACTAGGGAACATCATGTGCAAAAACCATGAGGAAAAAAGGTGATCATAAGGCTACAATAACCCTGGAAGAACCCAAAGCAGCAGAAGAAAGTACATATGAAAAAATACCAAAGATGTGCTTTACGCTAGAAACTTACTAACAAAAATAATAGCATACTTATCTTACGGTGAAGTCCTGGAGCTGAAAATTGAACTTAATTGCTAATGTTTTAAGGAAGCTTTTAAAAATACCATTACAAGAATTGACATCATAGAAAGACCTATACTACCTTCATTAACAGACTACTTCAGTCAGACGAATGATGGACATAAAAAATACCACAAGAATGATGTAGAAGCAATTTCAAAATGAACCTTAAACAAAACAATGATTACAACCCAGGTAATGGCACCACCAGGTCTCATCCAAGAAAGTCCTAAAACAGCAGGTATATGATTCCAGGAACCAGCTAGCATCATAAAGAAAAAGATGCATCTCAACTCCCTGCACTATGTTTATCTTGTTGCGAATTAAGAAAGAACATTGTTATACTCCTAAACATCTCAGTGATGAGTTGAAGTTTCAATGTTAGCTAAGGAGAGATAGAGGCTATATGCAAGTTGCCCATCAAATTTTACTGCAAACGGAAATCTATATACCCTGGAACAATAACGATCAACTTAAACCAAATGCTATTCAGCAGAATCCAAATGACTGCAAAAGACTTGAAACACATCCGCTTGAACCCACAGAACAACCAACTAGAGAAGCTGATTACATACTGAAATGTAGCTTGATCCTCAAGCACTTCGCTAATTTCTCCTGGCCATGAAGATGGTTGCCTCTGCAAATTACTATGCAACTCTCATGGCTATGCAACAATCAAGTGCGAAAAACACAAGCATGCCATATCTAGCAGAATCGGATATTTCACAGTTGAAGAAAAACCATAGAATGCTGAATCTACTAACAAATTCCGTAAGTGAGAGAGAAACCCACAAGCTGAATCTAACTAAAACCACAGAAACATTCAGAATCACTCACGGGAAACTTCATTTTTAAACCTATCAACAATTTCCTCTAAGTTTAGCAGAATTCTATCCGATAACAAGACTTAGTAGTCATCAAAGACCAATTTGATTACCCAAAACCAAATCCTTCCACAAACTACAAAAACGAGAAGCTACTAATCAGTAAAAAACTACATAACTGCATCAAAACCAACATAATTGCCAAATCCAAAGCATCCAAACATTCTAAAATATCAAATATAACAGCAAATCTGATTATAATCGACAAAATCAATAGCAAATGAACAAGAACTAAAACCTCATGACCAAGGCCTTCTTCCAACAGCAAGGGCTCCTCCTGCTGAGACCCCATTGATGATGAAAAACCGAAGAGATTTGATAGTAGAAGCTATAAAGGTTCAATCTTCACACTTCTACTCTTGGTCTTGTATTATTGTATAGAGATTTAATAAAAGTTGCTTCCTTTTTTGTTTTCTCTGTAGGAATTTACGTCAGGTTCAAGAAAATCGGAAACAAAAGTCAGTAGTTTTGAGTATTGGGAATTGCTACGCAGATAAGGACAGGACAAATAATTAAATGAATTTGGAATCTTTTGAAAAAGAAATAAACAACAAAAAAAAATTATCAGCTGAGAAATTTTTTTGGTTGTGGAGATATCCCATTAGGATTATTTGAAGCTTTCCGTAAATATATTATCTCAATAATTTCTTACACTTGTATTCGATCGTTGTCGAGCCCTTCTATAAGAGAAGCTTCTATTTTGCGACGCTTATGTTTTGTTTAGATTAATAAATTTTCACCATCTTTCCATGAATTATTATATATTAATTTTCCTGTAGAAATTTCTCTTCAACTTATAACGAATGGTATCCTTGGATTACATGAGACTCCATAACTCGTCAAGGAAGTATAACTTGTTATGGTTGTCAAGAATCTTTTCATTTGTTAAGAATTTCCAAATGCCTCTTCTTTTCGTTTGTAATTTTTTGTTGAGATTAAGTTTCCATTACTCAGTTTCAGTTCATAATTCGTTCAAAACCTTCATTAGAAAGAAAGGAATAATATTTGTTGAAAACATTTAGTTGTCAGTATAAGTGAAAAAAAGGTAATCAAACAAATTATGCATTGCTTTCAATGAATCATCAAGGGAAAGCAAAGAATCGACAATGTATGGTTATATAAGTTTTCGAAAAGATTAACAAAGGATTAACTGAGAGATAAAGCATAATAAGTTGTTGCAATGGTGTTGTCTGTGGTGCAGAAACATGATGAAGAGAGTTCTTCATCTTTCATTTCACCAGTCTTTGCTTCAAGATTCATCCAAGAACCACTTCCAAGGTAAGAAAATTATCACATGATTTTAGATTTCTTTGATTTTGCATGGGTAGATGTTTCATGCCTATCTTCTGTTTGTTAAAATGCCATGCTTTATTCGTTTACGCCAATCCTTAAATGATCTCTGTTGCTAAGATGCCTATATTCAGTCAATGCTACGTGTTAGGCTTCCCGAATTGAGTCTTGAATCAGGTTTCTGCACATGAAAATTTCTCGAAACGTAACGTTTATACTTTTGGAAAGAATTTTTACATGAAGAACTTGTGATGACTTATGACTTCATTAGCACGGGTAAATTCTAAGAGACTAGTTCATGACAAAGAGCTGTTGAATGTTGATTTATGTGATGAACAACATCTTTGTAGATTTGTTATGCCAGAGGAACCTATGGCTGGTGACGCGGCATACCAGATAATCCATGATGAGTTGCTGCTGGATGGCAATCCAAGGCTTAACTTGGCTTCCTTTGTGACTACTTGGATGGAGCCACAGTGCGAGCAGCTCATGTTGGAGGCCATCAACAAAAACTATGTAGACATGGATGAGTACCCTGTCACCACTGAGCTTCAGGCAAGTTTTAGTCCTTGCATCTTTGATATTCTGTTATTGATTATGTATCAGAGTTTATTTGAACTTGGAAGCTGAGTCTGGAAAAAGTCGTAGAGATTTTTCACTTATATACATTGCTATTTAGTTCTTATATAATGAGTACGTGGTGCATATAATATTAATTTAACTTGCTGCTAGAAAATTTCTGCTTGCAGAATAGATGTGTGAATATTATAGCACACCTTTTCCATGCGCCGATCACTGAGAAAGAAACTGCAGTTGGTGTTGGGACTGTGGGATCTTCTGAGGCAATAATGCTCGCTGGTTTGGCTTTAAAAAGAAGATGGCAGCACAAGAGAAAGGCTCAAGGCAAACTTTATGATAAACCGAATATTGTTACTGGAGCGAATCTACAGGTGCTTAATGATACATTACAGCATGTAATGGATTGTTCATTAAAAAATGTTTTCATGATTTTGAGAAGTTTTTGTTGTAGGTTTGTTGGGAGAAGTTTGCAAGGTACTTCGACGTTGAGCTCAAGGAAGTTAAACTAGAGGAAGGTTTTTATGTAATGGATCCTGTGAAGGCTGTAGAAATGGTTGACGAGAACACTATCTGCGTTGCAGCAATACTGGGATCAACACTAACTGGGGAGTTTGAAGATGTTAAGCTTCTCAATGATCTACTCATCCAAAAGAATAAACGAACTGGGTAAAATTTTCCATCCATTGGCTGTATAGAATGTGAAAATGGAAAGTTCTTCATTATCTTATCAAGCACTTTCCTGATTGATGTTGTGCAGCTGGGATACCCCAATCCATGTAGATGCTGCGAGCGGAGGATTCATAGCACCATTTCTGTATCCTGAACTAGAATGGGATTTTAGGCTTCCGCTAGTCAAGAGCATCAATGTCAGTGGGCACAAATATGGCCTTGTGTATGCTGGCATCGGTTGGGTAATATGGAGAAACAAAGAAGAGTTACCTGAAGACTTGATCTTCCATATCAATTACCTCGGAACTGATCAACCAACATTTACCCTGAACTTCTCGAAAGGTAAGCTTGAAGACTTTTGATGATTTATCACGAATTGAAATGCATTGTTCGTATAAGATGCTTCTTGAAAATTACTGGAGAGCAAAAAAAATCATGAAAGAATGCTGTTATGTTTGCGTGCGCAGGTGCTAGTCAGGTGATTGCACAATACTACCAATTCCTACGTTTGGGATTTCAGGTAACGATCATATTTTTGCAAACTTTTTATGGATCGTTGTTTAAATTATGTATTAACAATTATACAGGGATACAAAAATGTGATGAAGAACTGCATGGAAAGCGCAAAACTACTACGAGAAGGTCTCCATAACATGAACCGTTTCGACATAATCTCAAAAGAAGTAGGAGTACCAGTAGTAGCCTTTTCATTCAAATCAAAGAGCCGAAACCAAGCATTCCAGCTCTCAAAAAGCTTAAGGCAGCATGGTTGGATCGTTCCTGCATACACAATGCCTCCAAACGTCGATCACCTGACAGTTCTAAGAGTAGTTGTCAGGGAAGATTTCGGGCGCCCGCTTGCTGAGAAATTTCTCATGCATGTCAAGCTTGCATTGGATGAAATCGATTCTGAGGTCTTAGAATCCGCTACACTGCCGAAGATTTTTCTGGCAGTTGAAATAAAGTCTGGGGAAGGTGGTGATGATATGGATGGTGGTCTTGTGCCTTCTGCTGCTGTGCTAGTGCAGCAAGAAGTTGAACCTGTTGAAGTTAGTATACCTGTAACGAGTGGTAAGACTAACGGAGTTTGCTGATTAAAAACTTGCATAGTTTCAATTTGAGTTATGGATATATTTCCTATGATATTGAAGAAATTAACCACTAAAGAAAGGGAAATTGATGACTTCTATATTGATGTATTATTATTAGTATATAGTATGTCATTGTATTAATTATTATTAATATTTTATAATATTCTATAGATGTTCTAAACAAAATTTTTAAATCATAATATTTTATTATAATTTATTTTATTAATTTTTTAGGTAAAAAATAAAATAGAATTTGTTTTCTAAAATTTTTGAAATATTTTTCTCATCAAAGTCACTCTCAAACACAGGAGATGTTTGTCATTTATTATGCCAAATTATTCTATCTTTTTTTTTAAAAATTAAGGATACCTTAATCTGAATCTTTTTTGAAACATATAAAAAAATTCTATATCCTATACATATTATATAACAATTTTATTAATTTTTTAGATAAAAAATTGAATTTATTTTTTGAAAATCATTTAAATATTTTTTATTAAATTTTTTTTATTATAAACACTCACAAACGTTTCTTTAAAACCATAGGATAACATTATTGTATAAATCTTAACTGTATGAATTTTAATACAAAATTTGATTTTTCAGGAAAATCTTTCATAGGTGAAATTTTCAAATAAATCGCTATACCTAAACAATAATTGATCCGTATATTCGTTCTTTATTAAATTTAATATTAAGTTAAGCATTGAAACATGACCATTTCCCAAACCGTGTTTGGAACGACGATTAGGGGCGTTTGGTTTAGCGATTCCCTCGTGCTTCTTTTTAATTTTTAATTTTATATTTTTTAATATATATTTATAAATATATAGAAATTTTATTTAAAATTTTAAAAAATATAGAAAAATTCTACGTAATAAGATATTTTTATTACATATTTTTATTATTTTTTAAAATAAAAAAAAAAATTTATTTTTTAAAAACATTAAAAATATTTTCTATTTTATAAAAATTTTATTTCATAATCAATCCCAAAACACCCGCTGTTATATTCATAACTAGTCTCATTATTGTAATATTAATTTCTTTTGTTATATATTAAGTGTTAGTAGTCAACTCATTTACTAAAATTTAATAGTTTCATTTGAGGCACTTCAAATTTTTTAATCAATTTAGGCATTTGGGAGTGCGTTTGATTCTATTCTAAAAATTTTATTTTATTTTATGTTTTTAATAAATTATTTATAATATTTTATAAAATTTAGTTTTAAATTTAGAAAATATAAGAAAATTTTACTTAAATATTATTATTATTATTATTTACAAATAAAAAGTATTATTTTATTAATAAAATAAATATTTTATCTATTTAAAAAAATTATTTTATAAGTATTTCTAAACGTTTCTGCTTGTGAAGAATATTTTCACATCGTAATCAATGGTTATTATATAAAAGCACTTTGAAATAAAAAAATTTCAGCACTTCCCAAAAATTTTCGTTATAGCAAAAAAATTAATGTTTTAATTAGTTTCCATATCTAATGCAAAGTATTCATTAAATTTATCAATTTGAAAATGGAATGTGAAAGTAAAACGAAAGAAAAAGAGTACTTCTTAATGAGATAATGAAAATACTTATAATAAAAATAAAAAGTAGTTTAGAGATTTTTTAAAAAATAAATTTGATTTTTTTATTAAAATATATATATATGAAGGAATAGGAGCACTTTAATTTTTATGCATATTTCAACGCACTCCACGGCAGTTTGTGGCTGTGGAGACCTTCAAATCTAATTTTTACCGTTGGATATGAAAAATTATGAGTTATTAACATGCTGATAAAATGTCATCTGAATCGAAATACAAATCGAACTCTATCCAGTCACTTGATCAAGATGACTAAAAAAGAAGATATATATGTTTTGTTAACTTTTAATATTTATGTCATTATTATCACGTGATCAGATAAAAGTCTATTCATAGTCCGATCGAGATAAAGTTTTTTTTTAAATTTAAAAAATATGGATAAATTATATAATTGAAATAATTATGCCTATAATGTGTTTCCAAAATATCATAAGAAACATGTTACTGAATATATTTTTCCGGCAACTTCATATTTTTAACCTATTGATTTTCACAATAGTTAGCATAACAATTTTAAGAGATGCTTAAAAATACTTATAAAATAAAGTTTTCTTAAATAAATTATTTTTTTAAAAAGAGCTTAATTTTTTATTTAATAAAATAATAAAAATTATTTTTATATGTAAAGATGGACATACAATTTTCTATATTTTAAAAAAATTAAATATATAGATAAAATTATTAAAAAGTATAAAGTATTTATTTGAAATAAAATAAATAAAATACTTAGCCAAACGTTTCTTGTATTGTTTTATTGTATTTTCTTATTATATATTTTATACTCATTTAGAAAATTTTCTTTAATAAATGGTCAAATACAAAAATGAATTATTGTAAGTATTGTGACAAAATACATTTATTTTAAAGTGAGCTGAAAATAATTTAATTATATTTTTATATAATTTAATGAAATTAAAAATAATTTCTTAGTAGAAGTGAATTGTAAAAATGAAAAAAATCCACCGTAAAGTTTGTGGACTCAAAATTCCAATTTTGTATTCTTGTTAGAGTACCGCGGCGAATTTTGACTTGGTCAAGGAGCTGAGAAGCTATAATAGTTTAATCATGAATTAACTCAAACAGCTAACAAAACTTTAATATATTCGCGAAACCGGCCTGGTAAAATATCGTTTTTGCAAAAATAAAGTGAAGTTAGTTTTCATAATCTAACTCTCTTTGTTCTTTTCTTCAAAGATTCATAAAAGTGGTAGGAGCTCGTTTAACTGTAAGGATTAGAAATATCTGCTGATGATTCATAAAAGATTCGCAACAAACGGCCGTGAAGTGCGCTACAGTGTACATAAAGATTAAAATATTCCTATATTTTTTTATATATTTCCATTATATATATATATATATATATTATTGAAAAATTAGAAGTAAAATGAATCATAAAAGCAGTGCAAAACAGAAAATGGGTAGAGTTAGTTTTTTGAAGAATTTTGCGAAGTATAAACATGCTGAATGCTGATTTTTGGGATTAAAAATGCAAAACTGATTATTTTGTATTGTGTTTTGTAATTTGTACTAATCTAAAAAATTACGGTATCCTTCTAAACCGTGTAGGATTAATTATTTAAATGTTTGAATCCATCAAAGTTCAAGCAGCCATAAAACCAAGTCCACATAGGTACCAACTCTCGTTATAAATAAGCTCAATCATAAGCTGCTTTTCATTCACCGCAATTATTTCAAAAAAGCTTCGCGAAAAAAAACCTACTAGCTAGCTCCTGTGTTCCATTCTGTTCTTGATTTCGCCGGACTTGAATTTGTTGATCGGAAATGGAAAGATATTCTAAGAAGGTAGTAGTGAGGAAGTCGTCGGCGTCGGAGAGGTCCTTGAAACAGGGGACTCATCCTCGGTACGTACCGAAGAGAGGGAAAGTATTGAAGAGTGTGATTGAGAAGATCGTCGGGTAGTGCTTTGGTCGCGGTCGTGACGCCGGCAAGGTTCGTTCTTGTGCTGATGAAGAAGACGCCGGAATGAAGACAAACATAAACAGAATGTAATCAATTTGATTGATAAATCATGGCGACGACGATAATGAAAAGTTGAAAACGTGTTGACTTTTGACTTGAGCTCTTTTTCTTTTTTCTTCTCTCTATCAGAAGCTAGAACAAAATTAACGGACATATTTTAATTATTTTATTTTTTCAGTTTCATTAAGGATGTTTGGAGTGATTATTGAAAAAAAAAAATTTTTTTTAATATTTTAAGAAATTTTTAAAAACGAGTTTTATTTTTTTTATTTTAGAAAAAATAATAAAAAAAATTTATAACATAAAATTTTTCTATACTATTAAAAATTCTTTTAAAATTTTATAAAATATTTAAAAATTTTATTAATAACAATAAAATAAAAAATTGGAAAAGAAAAGTTTCTCCAAAACTTAAGTTTCACTTTCTACTTCCGTCTTAAGATTTTCTTCTCCTAAAATTGAACTTCAAATTCGATTTCACGAATTTTCAATTTTAGAATAATATTTTAAAATTGAACTCCTAAACCACTTTAAAATAAAATAAATAATAAATTAAATTAATTTTCAATTTTTATTTTTAAGTAATTTATTTTTAATATTTATTTTTGCCGAAAGAAACATGCATATTATGTGAAAAGACTACTCAAATATTTGGAAGAGCTTAACATCTTATTTTACATCAAATTTTTTTAATATTTTTTATAAAATTTTTAAAATATTTTCACATAATTTTTTAAGATTTAAAAAATATAAAAAATTTCTATATCGTAATATCTGATTACTAATTTTTTTAAGATAAAACAAATAAAGCATTTTTTAAAAATACTTAAAATATACTTTTTTTTAGAAAATTTTTTTACAATAAAGTCAAACATTACCATACGTTCAGCACTGATTTGCTAATGGTGCAGTGAAACTTGGTCGCTATCGATCTAGATTTCAAGTCATGAAAAGCTTAACTAGTCAACTAGAAATCTAAATAAAAAGAATGTATTCAATCCAGAAAGTAGTTAATTTCGAATTAAACAAATAGATCTTGAAATAATCATGTAATCAATGATAATGATTGATAATTGACAATGTCTCAATAGAGGAATGTTTTTAGTTAGTAGATGTTTAGAAATATTTATTGAAAAAAATTTTTTCAAAAAAAAATTAATATTATAATAATTTTTAAAATAAGTTCTATTTTTTTATTTTAAAAAAAATAATAAAAATAACTAATAAAAAATTTTACGATGTAAAATTTTTTTATATTTTTTAAATTTTTAAAAAAATTCTGTAAAATATTCTAAAAATTTTATTAAAAAATATGAAATAAAAAATTAGAAAAAAAAAATTCTCCCAAACATTAAACATAGCTAATTATGGATAATATATGTACTTTTTCATATTCCATATCAACGCATTAGCATCTAACACGTTAAAGAAGACGTAGTAATCGCGTGTGTTTGCGGTTTCTTTTCTTCCTAATCAGTTCTTTACAGATTTTAAAATCTTGAGCCATTGAATTTCTTTAAGAAAATTTCTTCTTTCTCTTTGTTTGACAGATCAATTTATGACTTCAACTCCCAGAACGTGTGAATAATAGCGACCAACAAATATAGTAGTCGTTGATGTGTGGAATAACAGCAACTATAAGAGTATTGGTCGCTAATTGATTAAATAACAGCGTCTAATGTTGGTTTAGTCGCTTGTATCCGTTAGAATAGATCAATTTGTGTTAGTCTCTAAAATATTTGTCGCTGATTTTTTATGATAATCGTGCAACTGGTTGACTAAGTTTATCAAGTTATTTTGGGTAAGTTCAGTCGTGTTCTCTCATGGCCGGTGACCTTTCTGCAGATATCAACTGATTGAATTCTCATACTATAATTCTATGAACATGCAGTGCTTTTGCCATCCCCTGAGTTCAAGCATTTCCAAGTTATGAATAAATGAGTGCATATATTATGTGTGACGAATTTAAAATTCTTTTCAAAACTAATTGGCAATGAAATAATTGAGCTTAAATTTTTATGAATATAAGTTTCGAATTATTGATAAGCAATATAGTTCTAAATCTTTAGTAATATCTGTTCTCTAGTGGAGCATTTTTTTAAAATTAAATTAATATGGACTATTTATCTTGTAATGAATTTAAATAAAGCAAGAAACCCACATTGAAATAAAATAGGCTATTTGTTCTAAATGAAGCGGACAATTGTCCTCGAATAAAACGGGCTATATATTCTTAAATTATACCAGCTACTTGTTTTAAAATAAAGCAGATCATGAAGGTCCTAATTTACGTGGATAGTAAAATTAGATTTAGTCTATATTATAGACTGATTCGTCTCGATCTGCTCTAATATTATATGACGAATTTAAATTTTTTAGAAAAAACTAATCAGCAATGAGATGAGTGAGCTAAAATTTTTATAAATATCATTTTAAAACTATTAATAAATAATGTGAAACTAAACCTTTGCTAACTGTATGTATTATGTGACTAGCATGCCTTGATTCGTCTGGAGGATTGAAGATGGACTTGTTTATTTATTTGAAAATGATCCGGAAGTGATTCTTAGAAGATCAGTTTTTAGGACTAAAAATTTTTTAAAGTAATTATAACAAGTTATCTAACAAGTAAACATGCCCTTATCTATCTGCAATAGCTATTTTGGCATTAGCACTATTTCGTATATAAGTTACTGTTTTCATTTGTGATGAGCTTTTTGTATGTATATATATATATATATATATATATATATTTATATATATTATTAAATATTTAAATTAGATTAAATTTGAATTAGTAGTATAGGAGCATAAGGAAGTGCCCAAGTGAAAAATAACTAGCTAATTTAGAAGTATTCCATCAACTCGTTTTGAGCCGTGTCAAATTGACCTCTGATTTTATAAGTTTAACAATTCATATTTCTTAACAATTCTATATTGAATAGCTACTAGAATACATATATGCTTTCATAAAAAAGATGCTAATTCCTAAATAGCTGGCCTTATATATTGCTTGTTAATCGATCTTAATCTTATACAAGTTGTTATTGGTGAATAGTTCTATATTGAGATCACAAAAATTACATTTATCGAAACAAAAGGCACAGAGTTTAGCTCCATTTAATAAACTTATTTTTATTTTATATTATATAATACATTTTTATATAATATTTTATAAAATTTATTAAAATTTTAAAAAATATAAAAAAATTTACGTCGTAGGATCTTATAATTATTTATTTTTATAATTTTTTAGGTCAAAAAATAGAGTGCGTTTTTAATATATGTTTAAAATATTTTTTATTTTAAAAAATATTTTATAAGCACTCCAACTATTAATATTTTTATATAAAATATTTGACTTTTATTTTATAAATTGGTCTTGGGAAGTTAACCTTCACGTCAAATATCCGAACTGTTGACCCTTTCAAACATTAATAATTTGAAACTCATAAATTAACAGTAAATAAGGATATGATTCCTAATGATAGGTTCATTCAAATAAGATGAAATTTGAACTGTCTAGTTACTTGTAACAATGGTTACATTAATATCTAAAGTTTAATCTGTCATAAACTTAAGAAATGTGTCTTTTAATGCGTGTATCAGTTTTATTAAAGTAAATTTTAAATCCAATGCGTGTATCAGTTTCTGTAAAATAAAATTTTTAAAATAATTTGAGAAATGTGTCTGAAATTTTTGTGTTTAATTTTACACAGAGTAGATTTGAAAGTGACTTTTTATATTTAGAGCGTATTTTAAATAGGACTTAGTAGAAGTTACGGTGAAACATAGAGTTTGATAAAAGTAAAATTTAAAATAATATTTGAAATAAATGAAGTTAAATTTGAAGTGAAATTTGATAGTTTTAAAGTTTGATGTAAAAATAAAAATGAAATTCAGAGTGATAATTAAAACACTTAAAATGATTGAATTCAAAATATGAATAGAAGAAGTGAAGTTCGGTATATTTGAAATAAATTTTAAATATAAAATAATTGTATAGAAATTAATATTTCTAGTAGAGACTAAGAAATTTATTCATATGTCGCTCAATAAACAAGGCATTTGCCGCGTTTTCTCAAACCCTTCCAAACATTATTAGTTTGATTCTTTCTTCCATTCCTTTTCCTCTAGTGATCACCAACACAACAACAACACAACAAGAGTAATGTAACTCAATTTCCAACTCTAGATATCTCAGGGTTCACCGCTTCGTTGCCGCGTTGCACAATCCTTTGCACAGAGGTCTTCTTTTGTTTCTGTGTTTGCGAAACTACAGAGTTCTTTCTTGGAAACAAACAAGAACCTGTACACTATTGCAACATTATTTTTAAGAAAATAGTTGTTGTTGCTGATTAGTAACTAATGGAATGGTGAAATTTGATTGCATACTCTGGTTAAAATTTTTTGTTTCCAACAAAAATTAAAGTTTATCTGATCACGCTTGCTGCAAATGTTTGGTAGCTAATTAAATTAACTAACAAATTTAAACGTTACGGAACAATTAATCATCAGCTATATTTGCAGCTTGTTAACTACTTATAACTAAAAACAGAGCAAGATAATTGAAACGAATGAAATGAAGAACATGTTGGATCGAGGAATGAATTCGTGGTTTGTTAATCTTCTCGAATTCGAGAACTCGTATAGAACACACCGCGTGTTATAGATCGATGGTCGGCGGATATCTCTCCTTTCTTAGAAACTTTCCTGCAACTTCTTCACCAACAACATTTTCAGAATTTAAAAGTAAAATTTGACTGTTATTCTTTTCACACATTCTCTTTCTTGTCCTTTTCTATATATAGTACCAGTGCCGCAAAGCAAATCAACTACCAGCAACTACCAAATCTTTCCTCTCGATCTCTAGTAGTGTTCTATCTTGCTTCTGTTCTTGTTTTTCTTCTCAGAGACCTAGACTGCAGGTATAATCTTTTTTACTCTCCAAGAAACAAACTCCAGTTCTTCTTCTTCCCACAAACAAGAATCACGCTTTCTGCTGAATCATAAGAAAAAAAATTGCATCATTTTTATTGGTTATTTTTCTTTTTCAGCTGAAAAACTGTTGAAGGTTCTTCTTTCTGTCTTCAATGGCGGGAGCCGACGAGGAGACGAAGAGTATGGCTTTGGGTGGGACCGGCGTGCACCCACGTTACATACCAGTTCGTGGAGTCATACTCCGAGGCATACTTCGAGACATACTCAACTGGACCGTTCAACTCTTCCAGCAGCCCAACTCCGTCGCAGCACGCGTCATCCCTCAGGAACACACAATTGTGGGAGCCACTTAAATGAAAAGACGAACTGAAAAATCATTTCTTTGTTTGTCACTTTGTTTTTGCAGTGCTTGTTTTTTCTTATTTTCTTGTTTTTGTTGTTCTTTTTCTTAATGATTGATCGTTGAGTTGCTCATTAAATTGGAATTCTGACTACTATGGTTGAATTTGATCGATTGATTTAATCCAGTTGTGGGTTTTCTGTTTCTTGTTGTTTCATGAGTCTTGATGGAGAAAGATTGGATTTTTATTTGGGAATCATTCAACTTTGTAAAGAAAGACGACAAGGTACTGGTGCTGCTGCGGATTCATACAAGAACTGGTACGAACTAATCGATTGAATTATTTCTAACTTTGTTTGAATTTTTTTCATATATGGGAATCACAGATCTCGCTAGAACAGTTCAAAAAAATCCTTTTTTCTCTGCTGGGTTTATTTGATTTTGTTGTTTTTTATTTCTTGAAAATTTATTCCTATAAGTAAGGTTATACCAGATACTCATCAAGTAGATCTGTTTATCGAAGAAATTCTGCGCTTTGTTAGCGATTCCGTTGTTTGCTTTTCCCCTGATTTGTATGGAGTTGTTTGGTTTTGAACTAGTTCCATGCCTGAATAAAATTGTTCTTCTTTGAAAAAAAAATTTAATCTTTTTGTTCATAATGGAAAGTTTGTTTTTTGCTCATAACTTGATCTGGTTTGATTATGTTCCCCAAGTGGACAGTTTGAGAAGATGAAGCTGAGCTCTACTCTGGTAAACAAAATAAGCTGAGTTGTTCTTGATTTAGCAATTATCTTTTGTCTATTTGTTGGAGAAATCTATCATCGATTACCTTTTGATAATTCCTCATAACATTCATTCCTGCAGCTAACTGTTTTGATAAGAACCCCCACACATTGATCTATATAGCTTTTTGGTTTCATCCCCCGTTATAGCAGGTTATCAATTGCCCCTTTCATATATCAATTTGCTTTTCTTTCTAGCTATACATCTAGGGTTGAAGAAATATGTGGGTAACCAAGGTATGCTGGTCGATACTTCGTTGCCTATACACAAATGTTTATCGGTCTTTCTAACGTAGGTTCCATTTTGATACTAGCGATCATCTCAGCTGATTGAACTCAATAGCAACGAGGTACATATGACTCCTTTCATCAATTGTTCTTTTTCCTTATCCTCTATCTTTCTTGTTTCTGTAACTTAGCTATTTCTCAAGTTGGTAGCATTGTGGATTAACTTTCAGTAAGCTCATTAAACATCCCTGCAGCTAATAATTATGTTGATTACCCCCCTAATTTGTTGATTTCCGATGTTTGTAAATTAGCTAACAGTTTTCATGATTACCCTCATATATTGATCTACATAGCTTTGTTGTATCCCCCGTTGCAGCCGTGTAGCAATTGCAGCTTCTTCTTTCATTTATCAACTTGATTTTCTTTCTATGTATACATCTTATAGGGTCAAATCAAAATTTGTGGGTAAGCAAGGTACATACTAACTCCATTTGTTAATGCTTTATTACCCTCCTTTCCTCTACCTATACATAATGTCTCTTGGTACTTTCTAGCATAGACTATTTTTAGAGTGCATAATATATGTGCACAAAAATATGGATAGTAGTGATTGTTTGGGCTGAGTTCAGTTCACTAGCGACAGGGTACGTAAGAACTCTGTTTATCAATTGTTCTTTGCCCTTCTTGTCCTCAATATGAAAATCTTGTGCATGTTCTGTAACTTGGTCTGCTCCTGGAGTTGATAGTATTGTCAATTAGCTTTTAGTAAAGTACGTAAACGTCCTATACCTGACAATCTTGTTTATTTCCGACTTTTGTAGTTCACAAGTTGCCCTGCCTCACATTTCATAAGTTGCTCTCTGTTCTAGGTATACATCTTGGTTAAAATCAGAATTGTGGTTAAACAAGGTACATGATCACTCTGTTTGTCAATCTTTCTTTGCCCTTCTTATTATACTCTATATTCAAATCTTGTTCGCCTTCTGTAATTCAGTGTATTTTTCAAGTCAAGAGTATGAAATCAATTCTAACAAGCTTTGTTTATTTCTACTCTATAGGAATGATATCTGTGCTAATTGACCTTAGTTCCGTTTTAGACATGTATACATGGAGTTTTTGTTGTTTCAGCTCATTATACTTGCAACTGTACTTGTTAATTGCTCAAATTTGTCCTAGATAAGAGTAACATACCTAGGTAAATCTTCCAAATCTAGATCCACATCTAGAGCCAATGTCTGCTTTCCATTATTCATAATTGATATTCGATATATGATTGTCCTTTACTAAGCTCGTTCTTACTTTCTTAACTGAAGTTAACAAGTAATTGAATCTTGAATAATAGGCCTTAGTGGTAAATACCTTAACGTTATACTACTATACCATTCTCTCTGTTTTAATGTTTTGGAATCAATTGCATACGCGAAACAGTTATCTGCATAAGAATTTCTCTTTTAAAGCAGCCTCTCCCAACAAGGAATTCACAGCAAAACCTGAAATGACACCTTCTAATGTAAGTACATACTTTCAGTTACTTAAACATACACATTGCACTTGCAAATGTTTAGCTACCCATTTTAACAATGTTCATTGCGCTTGCAAATTCGTTTTGCTTCAATAGCAAAATTCAAGTGCTAGCAATTTGGTCTTGACTCACATTTATGGCGTGCATTACTCCTCTGCCGGCTGTATATGGTGCTGTTTTTCCATTACAATTAATGCAACAAAAGAATTGCAATATGGCACTTCTGATTCAATTCTACTATAAGTTTATTTATTTATTGTGGGAAACTTTTGTCACATAATTTAAGGGACATTCCTTTAACGGTAGTATAAGAAATTTAGTTTCGAAATAAAAGTTGAGATAATTCTCAGTGGCACTTAAACCTAGAAGTCATGCTTGTGTATTAAGCCCTCTCGTATAGGGTTAATCATATTAAATCCTTAGATGATTGTTATTGCACAATAGAAAAGTAGCACATTTAGCTTGATAAAACTCTACATACTAGACATATTTTCAAAGTATTGGCCTGCAAAAGAGGAAAGCGAAGAGCTCAACAAAGGTGATACTGGAAGTATAAAAAAAAAAATTGAAGATGTTGAGAAGGAACTGGAATAAGATTATGAAAATCAAAGAAGTAGGTGGTGTGTATTTTGTCATCATATTATCATAATGGTCACTTTATGTGATAGTTTAGACATTACTGGTCTAAAGAAGAGGGCACGTTGATTAATTAGTTTACTGTTGAATAGAAAGCTCTATGAACTGGTACCCAGTGACTGATAAAGAATTACAGTACTGCTAATGATTGAGAGAATTTGATTTGCAAATGGTTCTATGGTGTAATGGAGACCAAAATACTTCAATTGATAAAGTGTTTTTAAAAGACGAAACCAAATGCTGTGCCGTAATTTACAGGAGTAAGCAATTTATATTGCACTCAGCTCCTTGGAGCTTAGCCAACTTCAAAGAGGCATTAACTTTGTTCTTGAAGAAGTGCATTAGGTCAAACGTTTAAAAACAAATACGATTTGGTGAACTATTTATGATTTTGATCTATGGCAACCAACGGGCACTGAGGACCTTCTATTGATGGTGTGGATTCAACAGGTACCCAGCAGGATGATGTAAACCAATGTTGCTTCAACTCTCGTTTATAATTATGTTTGTTTCCTGTAAATAAAGTTTTAATTCCATTCCTGTGCAAGACTGTACAAACTAGATGCATATGTAGTGTTAGCTTCCCTTTGTAAGATAGGTAGTGTAGGGTTTTGTCTTGTTAAATTTAGGTAGTGTAGGGTTTTTATCTTGTTAAATTTGGAAGGGAACCATCCTTGTAAACATTTTATTTGATAGTGAAAGTTATATGTTTCCAGCAATTTGATTGTTGTTACATTTGTATGTTGTGCTTGAGAAAAGAGTCATTGAAAAGTGGGCTTGAGAAATAAGTGAAAATTTTATATTTGGTTGTAGTTGAAAGTGAGTGTGGAAGTGAATTGTTTTATTTAGTAGTATTTGAAAGTAAGTGAATTTTAGTATTTAGTTGTATTTGAAAATGAGTTTAAAAATGAATTTTTTGCAGAAAAAAGTGAGTTTCGACTAAAATAATACGCTCTAAAATCTTTGAGGAGATGTAAAGCGTATTTGGCAGTGCGTTTTCAAAAACTCTTCTTTAATTTTTTATTTTATATTTTTTATAAATTTTTTATACTATTTATAAAATTTATTTAAATTTTAAAATATAAAAAATTTATATTATAGTAACATATTATTATTATTTATTATTATTATTATTATTTGATTAAATTAGAACTTGTTTATCGAAATAGCATTTTGTTTAAAAAGAAGATTTTGCTGAATTTTGGTTAAATCATTAGACTTCAAATTAAATCGTTGTTAAGACTTATGCACTTGAATCAAACTTGAGCGCAGTTTGGATTTGGGTGTTGTTTGGCTTTAACTTCTAGCCTCTACTCTATTTGACAAAATCATCTCGCAATTTTTAAAAATTTTATAATTTTATAATTTTAGAAATTTAAAAAATATATTTATGTAAAAAAAACTTGTGTTTTAAGAAAAATTAAATATTATTAATTCTATAAAATTATTTATTTAAGCACTTCTGAACGTACTTTTTAATTAATTTTAATTCATCGTGGTCTAATCCGGATCTCGTCAAAATCTGGTCTTCTATATTGGAATTCTTTTTTTGTTTTTATCAAAAATTTATTTTAAAGTCAATTCTAAAATATAATTAAACAATGAAACTTATTTTCAATTTTTTTAATTACAATTAAAACAAATTTTAGTATTTTACTCATTTTTTAATCTATTTTTTAAAAAAACTTATCAAAAATTTAGTTTTAAAAATTAATTCATCACAACTGATACACGTCCTAAGTCATCTGCTCGGATAGTAAAAATTTCTGAAGCTAGCGATTAGAGATTATTCATTTCTTAGTCTTCCAATTTTGTAGTTAGATTATGAAAGCGTTTATAAAAAATATTTCTTTAAATAAAAATATTTTTTATAAAATAGAAATAAATTTTATTTTTTTTGTCAAACGAGTTTTATATTTTTTATCTTAAAAATTAATAAAAATACATAATAATAAAATTTTACAATGATAGAATATTTTTATAATTTCTAAATTTTTATATAAATTTTATAAAATATTATAAAAAGTTTATTAAAACTAAAAATAAAAAATTGATAAATAAATTTTTAGAAACGTTTTTCTAAACGGTCTATGTGGGTATAACTTTTTAGCAAAGTGACATTTTAAGAATAATTATTTATAAATAATTTTTGTTAAATAAGTTATATAACATAAATTATTATAAAATTTACCCTAAACAACTTTTGTTTTGGGAAAGTCAGTCAATTCTACGAAAACACACGAGCGTTTAGAAGTATTTATAAAATAAAATTTTTTTTAATAAAAAATTATTTTATTTTTTAAAAAAATAAGTTTTATTTTTTATTTTTATAAAAGTAATAAAAAAATATAATAAAAAATTTTATTATATAAAATTTTTTATATTTCTTAAATTTTTAAATAAAATTTTAGAAAATATATATTAAAAAATATAAAATAAAAAACTGAAATAGAGTTTATAAAAACGCAATACCAAAAGAAAAACTTGATGCAAATTCCAATTTTGTACTTCCACTATACGCTTATTCTAGTTAACACCAAGCTTGCCTTCGAAGCAAAGGGTTAAACTGAAAAAACGAAGCTCCACACGAAACCACCCACGTGTACAATGCGTCACAACCGCGTTTCTGTCCCTATTTAAGAGTAGCTGAAGCAACTTGAGTAGTGCCGAAACTCGCAGCGTGCTCAACGCCGGCGACCGGAATTAACCCGGTAACAGTTCAATTAAACCTGTTCTGGTTCGATCTCTCTCTTCGTGATTTCTAATTCTTTCTCTATAGTCTTAGATTTAGCTTATATGTAGTAAGTAGCGCCGGCCTGCGCGCAAGCTCTGCAGTTCGAACGCAATCGCCGACGAAGCTTAATCGGTTCGTTTTTGCTTGTGGATCTCATTTGAGTTGAAGACATGACGGCACGATCCGGGCAGAATTTGAATGGCCGGGAACGCTCCGGTGGGCCACGTCCTGTCCGACGAGTTGGACCGGTGCCAGTTCATCCAAGGTACATTCCGGTAAGAGGGAAAATTCTTAAGAATATTGTAAGGAGTATTGCTTTTATGTGCTTTGGGAAACCGACGGTCAAGATTCGTCCGGCGAACCTCTGATGATGATGTTCCGAATGGTTTACGGGAAACACGGCGACAGATCAGACGGCTAGGATCGCTCCCAGTTAAAATTTGTTGTACTTATTTATAACAGCAATTATTTCTTTGTTTTTTCTTTTAATTTCTTGTAGATAAACAGGACGACCGACCGATCGATGTTTTGTTGATCAGACGGTCGATAATATGTACGTGAATTGTCGTCATTTTTGTATATATTGTAATTATTTTTTCCTTGCATATTTTTCGTTTTTGATATAGTTTGAAATGTTTAATTGATTATGTTAAATTTTGTTGACTCAAAATCAGTAGCTATTTTAAGCTTTGTTAAATTTTTTATAATAGTATATTTTAATGTTTTGGGCTCCATTGACATACCAAATATGGCAAAGTAATAAAAATTTTATAAAAAATAAAATTTGATAAAAAAAATTAAAATTATATTTTAAATTTAAAATTAAATTTAATAAAAATAATATATATAATAATAATTGAAATATATAAAATAATTAAATTTAAATATAGAAAGTGAACAGTTAAAACAAACTCCAAACGCCAGTGTATATTATTAACATAATTAAGCCGCTAATGTTTTACTTGTAAACTAACAAGCGAATAATTAAATAAATTATCAGAAGTAATGTCCGTAAATTGACCTACATTTATGATTTATATATTGAAGTCAATTCTCATGATAATAATCTTTGCTTATAATTAATAATATTATACAGTATAAACTCTAATATAGCTAAGTGGACTTAACAAGTGTATAATGGGCCTAAAAACAGATTCATATGTGGCCCATGAAATTTTGTTTTAGTTTTTTTATATAATATGTTTCCCAAAATTTCCGCAATTGCAAACTCCTGCCTACCGCAATCTAGCCCAATACTTGATCGAACGGCTATAAATTAATCAAAAATTTGCGGCATGGATGATATACGATTAGAGATATTTGAAAGTGTTTATTAAAAAAATTTGTTTGAAATAAAATATATTTTAAATATTTTCCAAAAAATAAGTATAATTATTTTAACATAAAAAAAATAAAAATTTTATATAAAAGTTTTATGACAATGTTTTCTATATGTTAAGATTTTATAAACAATTAGCCGAAACGCTTTCCTAACTCTTTCACTCTTTGAGAAAGAGAATATCTAGTAATGATTTTGAAAAAAAAATTAAAATAAAAATATTTTTCAATCTAAAAAATTAATAAACATTTTATAATAAAACATATAAATTTGTTTATATTTTAAATTTTAAAAAATAAACAATATTTATTAAAAAATATAAAATAAATCTAAAAAGCTCGGGTAGCACTCTGAGAAAGTCTAGATTTGGTATATAAGAACATTTGATTAGGAGAGTACGGAATTCATATAAGGGAGAAGCAATAAAACGGCTTGGTTAAAAAAGTATTAGAGTGTATATGAGATGTGTTTATTTGGAAATAAATTTGAAAATTCAAATTAAAAATTAAAAAATATTTAATAAATAAATATTATAAATATTTTGTACTAAAGTAAGTTTTAGAAATAAAAAAAATTGACAGAAACATTTATTTAAAAAATGTATTTATTTTATATTAAATATATATTTAAAAAAAGTGAAATTTAAAAGATGGATAAACACGTCCTAAGTAAAAAGTTATCTCTAGAAGGACTCTTCTAGAAGTATGTATTTGCTTTTTGTACAACGAAACTTCTAGAAGCGTGATGTGAGAAAAGATTCCAGTGCAACTTCTGCACAATATGAAATTTTTTTCAAATTTTTTATTTATATTTTTTAATAAAATTTTTAGATTATACAAAATTTTGTTATAAATTTTAAAACTGTAAAAAAAACTTTATGTCATAAAATTTTATTATTAGTTACTTTTATTAGTTTTTTAAAATAAAAAATAAAACTTATTTTCTAAAAATTTCTAAAATATTTTTTATTTTTAAAAACTAATTTTTAATAAACACTTCCAAACCTTTTCTTAATGGCTTAGTGAATAGTTTGAAGTACTTAAGATAATTTTTTTAAAACTAAAACTATTTTTAAAAGTTTTGTGGAATTTTAATTAATTTATTTTTAAAAAATATAATAATATAATATTTATAAATTATTTTTAAAAAATATAAAATATAAAGTAATTTTTAAAATAAAAGTATTTGAAGCAAAACATTATTAAAGAGTGTGATATTGATTTCTGAAAAAAAAAATTTTTATTCTATTTTGAAAAATAAATATTATTTTTAATAATAATAATAAATCTTAGTTGTAAATTATTTATATTTTTAAAATTTTAAACTAAATTATATAAAGTATTAAATATTTTATTTAAAATATAAAATCAAAATTGGAAATTTCTGATCAATACGTGTGAAATCAACCGAAATGCGATTCACGAGTCAAGCCATTACGTGTTTCTGTCAAATTTCGTAGCGAAAATGTGGACCACATATATATAACATTCCTTATATTTTACTTCTTTCGTGTGTTCAAACTCATATAGGACAAGAACGTTTGGGATTGTTTCTAAACACTTTTTTTTTATAAATTTTATATTTTTTTAATATATATTTATAAATTTTAAAAATTTAAAGAATATAAAAATTCTACATAATAAAAAAAAATTTTATTACATATTTTTATTATTTTTTTAAATAAATAAAAATATTTTAATTTTAAAAAATTTTTATTTCATAATTACTCCAAACTCTTCGTATATCAGCATCACAGGTTTCGGGTATTTGAATTACATAAAATAAGTTACATACAATTTTATAAAAACAGAACTTTTTAATAAATGAGTTAGAATTGAATTTAGTTTTATGCTTCCAAGTTTTTTAAGAGTAGGTTAAAAATAAAAATATTTAAAATTAATGTGAATTTCTGAATAATAAAATAAATTAACAATAAAATTTATCAGTTCAAAAAAATAAATTACTTCAATAAATAAATAAAATATGAGTTTATTATTTATTTTTATTCTTTTATAAAAATAAAATTAAAAATAAAATTTATTTTAAAATAGAAAACTTAAATACACTATATTATATAATAGTTATACGTAATAAAACTTTTTTGAAACCTATAGAAAGAAATTGTAAATTCTTTTAAACTTCTATTTTTTCAGATATTTCAAACCTGTCCTTATCTTTCTAAGAGTTTCCTCGATAAGAAATATGATAATAAGTAAAACTTAGTTGATATGATGTTTGGGAGTAATTTTTAAAACAAAAAAATATTTTTATTTTAATAAATAAGTTTATTTTTTTATCTAAAAAATAATAAAATATTAATAAAAACTTACAATAATAAAATTTCTAAAATTTTTAAACAAATTTTATAAAATATTATAATTTTATTATAAAATAAAAAATAAGAAAGGAATGTTTCGGTAACTGTCAAACGTACACTAACAGGTAACGGCAATGTAGCTTAGGAAAGAAGTTTCTTAGTAATTAAAATCATATATAACTTTTGAAAATTGAAAGCGTCAATTCAAAATCATCTCGAAGTTACAGACACATTTCACGGTGAAGGAGAAGTTTTCCTTCATGTCCTATGTTCACGTAAACCAGTGGAACTCTTTTCTGATTCAAACATTAGATGAAAACCTTAATAGATCTTGAAAAAATTTGAAGTACTAACTTAGTGCTGTGTTTTAAATGTTCTTAATTTTATTTTATTTTTTAGATTTCAAATTCTGAATAATTTATATATTTTAATTATAAAAAAAATAGAATTTTATTGTTACATACAAAATTTTAATTCTAATTTTTTTATTTATATATTTATTAATATAATTATATTTTTTAATTTTTAATATATTTTTACAAATTATTAAAATATAAATACTAAATTTTACTTTTATTTTATTTTTTAAAAAAGTTTATTTTTTATTTTTTATTTTTACGAAATTTAATTTTGTTCATTTGAAACAAGTGCTAAGGCTAATTCACTCTGTTTTTTTTCCTAATTGAGGAAAGAGTTGTGAAGTTGTCTGATTACTTCAAGTACTAGACCATCACCTGCAACGCCCTTACATCTACACCTATACATTTCAACTTCCAAATTTGACACTTCAAAAATGTTTCATCGGTGGTGTTTAAAAAAAATTTTTAGCTCAATTTATTCTAATTTTTTATTTTATATTTTTAATAAATATTTAATAATTTTGTAAATAATTTTAGAATATATATAAATATTTTATCTATAAAATTATCTATATTTTAAAATATTTTTATTTAAAAAATTATCTATTTTATAATCTACTCGCAAACTTCTAAAATATATATTCAGCTGCTAAGAACGCGAAGAAAGCTACAGCAGTTTATAATATATGAAGCTTCATGAGGATGGTTCAGCAGTTTCACGATGAGTTCACAAAATAATAATTCTACCCTAACAAAAGAGAATGCATAATTTTCAGTCTATATATAACTCCCAATTACTTGCATGGCTTAACCTTCAAGCTTTCATTAATTCCATAAGTTCATAAACATTCTCATTCTACAAAAGCTTGTTTTTTTTTTTAACTTGTACTTCGTTTTGCAATAATGGAAAGAGATGGAAACCGTTCTTCATACACGAATTCGGGTGCTCATCCCCGGTATATTGGGAAAAGGGGAGACATTCTCAAGGGAATCCCAAAAGCCATTGCAGACAAAGCTCGTAGTACATTTGGTGCTGCTAAGGTTTCTCCCGCCGGCGAGTCTTCCCAGGCTCAGAGTAACTCCGGCCGCGACAATGGAGGGAATTAGTCGATGTATCATTCTCATTTGCATCATGCCAACTCGTTACGTTATATGTATGTAACATATACATAACGTAATAGGCGTGACATATATATATATATATGATCGTCGGGATCATACAAGTTTAGTGTGATTAATGTATCTGTTGTGTATGCCACACAAATAGGGATTGTTATGTTTGGGAAAAAATAATAATAAGCTCATTTGAGTTTATTAAATATGTAGTGTTCCTTTTCTATGTAAGTATTCATGGAGTTTAATTATTTGAAATTTGTAAAAATTGCTTCCTCAAGTAGGTAGGATCCTCATTTGAAGATCTATTGATAACTAAGGGCTTGCTTCACTTTTCTCTTAACTTCATTTCTAGCCAAAAATTTATTTTTGTTTTCATTTTTAAATACAATTAAATATAAAAAATTACTTCAGATTTATTTTTAAATATAATAATAAAAATAAAATTCACTTTTAGAAAGTAATTTTTTGCTTCGCGTCACCGCGGTTGAGCTCACCATGCATGTACCCACCTTGTCGCTCCAACGCCATTGTTTCTGCTTCGCATCGAGATCTAATTTGACTTAAGAGATGTTTGGAAGTAATTTTAAGAAATATTTTTTAAAACGAAAAATATTTTTATTTTATTTTGATAAATGAGAATAAGATTCTACTATATATAATTATTTTTTATTTTTTAAAATTTTAAATAAATTCTGTAAAGAATTTATTAAACTAAAAGAGCTGAAAAGTAATTTTGCATAACGCAATCACAAACGAACCCTTAACCATTTACCAAATTAATTCGGTTTCTTCTTAATTGAGGAAAGTGTTGTGAAGTTTTTTGATTACTTCTACTACTAGAATCTAGACCATGACCTGCTAGCCGACCCTCTCTAACAAACTATATGTGTGCACTTCACGGTCTCAGTAAATATTGATTAATCATTGAAAGAAAATTTCCCATAAAATTATCATAAAGGTTTACTGGAAGTTTTCCTTCAAAGTCCATTATGTATGGCTCATTAATTCAAACATTAGAGGAAAACCTATAAGAAACTTAGGCATGAAGCTGTTAAACAGGAGTTATGAAGTTGTTCGATTGCTTCTAGTAGAGCATGATAATATTTCAATTGAAACTCGTTGTAGAATATCAAAGAGTTTTCAACAATATTCACCATTGCTGAAGCTTACTCCATTAGTAGTTCTTGAGAAACTTCACGTTGAAGATCTAAGGAAATACAGGTCACAATAAGAACATAAACCTTTGGTGATTTCCCTAGCTACTATTTATTACATATAGAGCATGTTTAAATCATCCGAAAATTTAATTTCTTTCGTTAATATTAGAATTCCGAAAGTCTATATAATTTATTTATACAAAAAATTAAAACTGTAATTCCATAGATAAAAGTTTCAATTCTATTTTTTTATTTATATATTTTGTAATTCAATTTTATCTTTTTATTTTTAACTCACTTTTAAAAAAATTGAAATATAAAAACTGAACTTTATTTCTAATTTATTTTTTAGCTTACTCCTTTTTATAAAGAATACAGTAACTAAACACACTTCCAACAGCATTACTTAAGTAACTCGATCTCAGTAACTCATTTTTTAATAACCCATTTTCGTCTAAAAAAGAACCATCATTTAGGCTCGCGCATTTTAAAGCTTTACATATCCCCATACTATTTGAAAGAGAGCTTTCTAAAGATCACCAAGGGCGACTGACGTACAACCTTCAATCCCGATTTTGAAGATGTTCCACATAACATTCAAGCTAGGTTGCACAAATCAACATTCATATAATGTCCACTATCGTGCTACATCAAATCACTTCATGCATGAAGGTACATGGAAACAACCGGATGAGCTAGGAAAGACTGAAAGGCATGCGGCAGATTTTTTAGCAAGAATTCACTAGTAAGGTTATTAAAATTTCGATTTATGATTTTACTTCATTCAAACGATTTCGATCTCAAGTAAAATTTTTTTCGAGTAATATTTTACCTAGATCCCGATTTAAAATTTAAAATCGGTAAAATTTTGATCTTTTTACGATCTTATACGTTTTTTATTTTTGAAAATTTTTTTGTAATTAACTATATTTGCAAAAAACTTTTATAGAATTTTAGAGAGTTTTCTATAAACTTTTGAAGATTTTCTGAAAAATTAATTTTGAAAATTTTTTATAAAATATGGAGGAATTCTTTTATAAAATTTTAAAAAATTTTATTTTTTTTAAAATTTACTAAAAATATTTTTAGAAAAAATATAAGAAAAACTTTAATAAAAATTTTTTAATGGTATTGAAAAAAATTTATAAAATTTATCGGTATGTAAAATTTTACAATTTTATTTTAAGATTCCGACTTTATGATAATATTTAAACGAAACTATCGTACCTAAAATTTCGATTTTGATAAACCTTGTTCACTAGCAAAATTCTTTTGCAAATTCTCATTGCATGTCAAAGAAAACAGGTCCGGTACATCAATAGGACACCACTCCAGTTATGAGCATTTTATTCTGAAGCAATGCATACCAAAACAAAACTGTAAACTAGTGAAGTCAAGGAAAACTTTAATGGTGAGAGAGCATGCTTTGGACCAGTCACAAGAAGGAGGAAGATTTGAATTAAAGTTGGGATTTCATATAAGAACATTAATTTCATTCAGAGCAAGTGCAGAAAAGGAAAGAATAAAAATTCAAGCTGAAGCCACAAAGCTGATGCTACCATCTTCAGCTATCATCACTATGGAAAGAAGATCAATCCCAAGAAGAAATTTCAAGTTTTCCACATTCAGAATTTTAGAAATGTCAGGACAAAGAAGACAAAAGAAAGTAAGGAAAATTAAATAAGATGGAGAGTAATTGTAGAGAAACAATGAAAACCTATTTAGAATAAAACAGTGCTAGTTTAGATTCAACGGTAGAATCCACCTCTTGTCACCAAAATTTGAGATTTTGGAAGAATCTGTTAGAAAATATTAGAAATACAAAAAATGGAGACTTGAAACACGTATATAATAAACTTTTTTAAAATGTTATTTGCACCTTCCAAGAATGAAAAACTCTAACATTTGAATTTCAAAGAACATTTCGAGTTTATATAATAATTTGATAATATTTTAAAACACTTTTTATACATATAACTACCAACAACTACCATTAAAAAAGCTACCAAATAAATTTCAACCACTAATTTTATTTCAAAAGAAAATAACTACCATATAAAATAATTGTCAAATCATTATTTATTAAGTTATATTTAAACAATTCTTAATAATCTCCTACTAAGTTAAATATCAAATAAATAAATTTTAACTAGAAATTACAGAAGTAAGTATCACAAAGTGTCTATCGAAATTTCAATAGTAAAAAATTTTGAACCAGTTTTTTTTACAGCACCGGTGAAACAACACACATAATCATTGATCTGTTCTTTGCTTCCATGTCAAACTCACTTAGCATTTTTAATGGCCATGTGCTTATCTTATTTCATGAACTTTATTGAGATAAATTTCAAATCTTATTTAGGCGGCACCATCTCTAAGTTCACTTGGGTAAAATTTTTTTAGTATCTATATTACATTAAGATACTTGTCATAATTAACTGAACCTCATTAAAAGTTCAAAGACTTAGCCTTCAAACTGTAACAAGCAACGGTATACATCTTCGATGAGACTTTATTTTTCTCATTAAACCTATTACTAATTATTTTCTAGTTTTATGTTGGGTTGACATTATTGGTGAACTTTAATTAAGGAGTTTTAATCCCATCATTCTCGATGTCCATCTTACTAATTCTATTGTATAAGGCTTAAAAAAAGGATCAGTCAATTTTTCACTAAATTTTATAAATATGAGAAAAATAACTTTACTTTTAATCATGTCTTGAACTAATATGTGTAGATTTTTTATTATATATTTTACTATATGCACGAGCTAAAGTAGTTTGACTATCATAATGAATAGATATAGACGATAAATTTTTAATCATAAGGATTTCTAAAAGAAGATCTCCAAGTCACTCAGCTTCTTCCCATGTTTCTATTAAACCAACGAATTCTAATTCCATAGTTGAGTGTGTAATGCATGTTTATTTTTTAGATTTTCAAAAAATTGCACCTCCTCTAAGAGTAAACACACAATCTAGGGTAGACTTATCGTCTCCTATACTCGATATGCAGCTAGCATTTGTATATCCTTTCAATATAGCAAAGAATTTTGAATATTGTAGATTTTGATTCTTAATTTTCTTAAGATATCAAAAACTCTAGCAATGGCCTTCCAATGTTCAATATTTAGATTGCTAATAAATCTGCATAATTTACTATCTGCAAAAATAATGTCTAGTCTTTTACATTGTAGTGCGTATATTAGACTCAAATAGCACTTGCATACTCAAGTTGTGCAGTTATTCTTCCATAATTTTTAACAAGTTTTATACTTGAATCAAAAAGCGTATTAGTCTTTTTAATTTTCAAATAACCAAACTTGTTGAATACTTTCTCTACATAGTGAAATTGGCTAAGTAGATAACTCTCACTATTTTTTATTATTTTGATACATATGATGGTATCCACTTGTCCAAAATCTTTCATTTTAAATATGAAAAATAGAGACCTCTTCGTTTCTATTATGCCTTTCATGTCATTGCTCACTATTAACATGTCATCTAAAGGCAAATAAAAATGATACATTCATCGCACACCTTAGTATACAAACATTTATCACAAATATTATGTATAAAACTATTAGAAAAAGAATAGCATAATCAAATATTTCATGCTATTGTTTTGGTGTTTGCTTTAAACCATACAATGATTTAGTAAGTTTACATAATTTATGTTCATTTTCAGATAGCACAAACCCTACCGGATGTTCCATGTAAACGTCATCATCAAGATCATCATTTAAGAATATTGTTTTTATGTTCATTTGATAAACAAAAAGATCATAAATCGATGCTAAAGCAAACAAAATTTTAATTGAAGTTATTTTTGTCATAGAAGCATATATATCAAAATAATCAATTCATTTTTTTGTTTAAAATCCTTGGCCATTAATCTCGTTTTAAATGTGTGAAGAATACCATCGGTATGGTATTTTTTTCTATACACCATTTGCAACCAATAGGTCCGTCATAATAAAATATTAATGAATGGTTCTTATTTAAAAAATCATTTGGGGAAAATGAGAAAACTAAAATATATATGATTTTTATAAGATATTGTTTGTATAATAGTTTGTGTGCGTTGAATGTTAACTAGCAGTTTCATTTGTAGTATAAAAGTTTGTGAATGATATCAATGTTGAATGAAACATAACATGCTCTCTACTGCGATATTAACCTGGAAATGAGTAGCATAATTATCCGAGGTATTTGATGAACATCTATTGTGATATCGTGTAAGAAATACAACACAATGATGGGATAAAACAACATATACCAATATTCAACCGAGTATATAATGCTCAAATAAGCATCAAATAATCATATATTTTAAATTTTAACTATTTTGACAAATTATAAAATTGAATAGAAAATATTTCACAGAAATTGATGAGTTTGTAAACACGTACGAACCTCTACATTGAGAACTCTAAATACGATCGTCACCGTTTATTATGAAGAACTATACAATAAAAATATGATGACAAATTTTAACTCAATCGAACGCCAAATCTATCTTTATCAGATATTGGATCAAACCATACAGCAAGACATATTTGTTATAAAATTCACCATTCTGCAGGTGTCTTGGTTATACTTGTTTATGTTCCTAACAAAATCACCCTAGAGAGTCTCAGTGGACTCTGTCAATTTTCTAAATGAGGAAATTACCCAACTGATGGAGGCTAAGAGTTTAGGTGTAGTACATGTCTGCAGTAAGACAAGGTTACATATCTGCAAGGAAACAAGCTGGTTCAATAAGGTTATGCTAGCGTTCTACAAGTTTCTTCACAGTAACTGCAGATCCCCACTTACCTGCTAGCAGAATTCCATTGCAACAAAAGGATGGAGATCAGCATGTTATAAACTTATATAGAGCCTAAATTGTGAATTGTAAACTTTTCTTCTCCATATATCTTATACGGTTGCAAAGGTTTTATAACAACTACCAAACAAGTTCCACTTGAATTTTGTGCACTATCTTTAGCATGGGTTTACATACAGGAATATGTCGTTATTTTCACTAAGTGAACGTTTAAAAATGCTTATTTTAAAATAATTTTTTTTTTAAAATAATAAATATTTTTATTTTTTTTGAAAAATAAATTCTATTTTTTTTATTTTAAAAAAATAATAAAAATATACACTAAAAAGTCTTATTACGTAAAATTTTTCTACACTTTCTGAATTTTAGATATATTTTTTAAATATATAAAATATATATTAAAAAATATAAAAATTAAAATTAAAAAATAGCGTTGAAAAAATGCTAAGCCAAACGGGCTCTAACGCTATTACATGCAAGTACATTGGAAACAATATAACAGGAGAATTTTCAGGTCTCCAAGTGTTTATACATCACTATGAATGGAAAAGGAATACATTTCACATTCAAAAGCTCATAACAAGAATTTATCTGGACGCTCAGGCGTAAGCTTGGTAGTGAAAAATGGAATAATTTACACTTCTTTTATTACCAAAATTTTGTAAATTATCACATCAGGCTATAAGCTGCAAAAATTGTTGCACGGTGTATATGCAAAGCTGCTGTAGTTCACATGTTCAGTGACTGAGAAAATTTGGGCAGTGCAATGATACAACACACTCCAAAGGTGGATTCGCTTCAGGATCAACCCCATATCAGCTCTATCATCAAACAGCAAGTTCTCATGGTATGTTTCTTTTCTTGTGAATGTGAATTTTGTATAGTATCCAAAGAGTGAAAACTCACTAATTTTGTAAAGGATTTCTACTTATGCTGATCGCTCGACGTAGCTGATTTTGAGGTGCTGAAGATTCCATACGTTTTTGCTGGGGAAGCAGAATCACTCGACTTGCCTGGTGTAGCATCTCTCTGTGATTCCTCGCCAGGATCGATTGTACTGAAGCGACCGTATGTTTGAGATGCACCTTCAGAATTATGCATCGGATATTTGCCTTGAGTCCTCGGACCGGTGGAGAAGTTTTTGGGACTGCTGAAATTTCCAAAATTTGATGTTGGGGAACTCGAGTTTCTCTGATTACCTGTATTGGTATGCTCACCATCATCCGCTTTCTTATTTGCAATAAAATTTCCAAACCTCGGTGGAGGTGAAGAAGGCTGGACGGGTTTACTTTCAGCTCCAAACAAGCTTTTCTGATCACCAGAATCAGCAGCATTCTTACTAGAAATGAAATTTCCGAACCTCGGTGTTGGTGAGGGAGTCTTAGTGGGATTACTGTCAACCATTTCTCCTGCATTTCTCAGATCACCGGAGCTAGGTGTTCGAGAAGCATTAAACATACCACTGTTTGGCGCTTGTGAATTAAACATGTTGGTTTGGGGATGTCTTGGCCTTGAATCTGACTGTGGTTGCCATCCTCTTGTATCTCTATAAGGCCGCTGTGGTATACCCCCTTGATTTGGTGCTACTTTAGGCCTACTATATCGATTGACTTCTGCAGGAGAAGGTTCAGGCTGTGATGAAAGACCACCAGAATCTTTCCGTCTACTACTCTCAGTGTCAGATACGTGATGTCCTTCCATTCTATCAGGTCCCATATGAACGGAGCTTTTCTGACTACTAACTGGCCCAACTGATGGATTTTGTTTCGACTTATTGATGTCAAGTTTTCCTCTCTCACCTGATCGTCTTGAATGACCATCGGAATTAATATCAAAGATTTGTTTGAACCCTTCTGCTACATTAAATTTATCCTTCGTAGAACCTCCATTAGATACAGCAGAATCAGAGAATGCAGAGTGGACTTCACCTTCGGTATCGGAGACTGACTCAACATGCTCCCATTCTTCTGCTCCTTCAAGATCCATCTCTGTGCTGCTGGAAGTTTCTGCTTCAACTGAAATAGTATTTTGGTCCACTTTTTTCGAATCCAAATTCTTGCCGACTTTCTTCCCTGATTTCTTTGACATAAATTTGACATGCCTCACTATCACATATGCCTTGCTTGTGTCTGCATGCGGCCCACTTTCAATAGCAGCTACACCTTCGATCTGTTTCAAATGCATTGACACGAAAACTAAGAAGCATTCTATATGAATATTTGTAATAATGCAAATTGCTAACATTGACTACAAACAAAAGAAAAGTAATGATACCAGTTCCATAAGACGTGACAGAAGCCCCCCTAAGTCTTCATCTTCTTTGCCAGCAGTCATAGCTGTACACTGTTTCCAAAAAGTAATTATCAATCAACTATATACAAACTTCACATGACCACATGTCATATTCAATGTTGCTTTCTGCAAGCCACAGGTGTAGTTGGAAGTGCTTATGCCAAAAATTTGCACGTTGGCATATAATAGCAACAAATCGGTTGGTTCAAATAAAATTAAAGAAATGAATGCGGATAAAGAATCAAATGCATGGGGTCCAAAGAAGGCCAAGTTTTACTAGCTAAAAACATCAAGAACACAACACCAGCGACAGCTAGATTGCAACAAAAAGAGAGCATAGTGGCAATTGCTATCTCTAAAAAGCAGCACCAGTAATCTAGTACCTTCACCCTGTAGCCACGTTCCATCAGTCTCATAACAGCATCTGCTTTGATTTTAAGATCTTTTAGTTCCTGGATGCATGATAAGCAATCAAATTAGTTAATCACTCGATACTCGAAGAAAAATATTTTCACCACTTTCTGGATTATAGTTAGCCTTAAGACAATTTTCAAGAAGTGTACGTTATTATTTTGGAGAATCCATACATGTTTATCCTTTAGAAGTATTTATACAAGCCCCATTGTCAGAATATTCAAGAAACTTGATTCAAGTTAAGATTTTTCATGGTTTCAAGGGAACTCACAGTTTTAGCTTTGAAACGAACTTCTTTGTTCTCCCCACTGCGTAAGCTAACTGCAGACTAAATGATTAAACGAAAAGTTAGGAAATCCCTTAAAGAACATCCAAAGCAGTAGCCATATGACAATTCAGTTTTGTCATTTATGAGTCTAAGGAATACCAATTCTTCAGGCTCAAATTTCTATAAGAGACTTCACGTAACAAAGAAGTTTGAATTCTAGAAAAACAAAGGCAATACCTTGTTTTTCATGCGTTCCTTTTCTTTTATTTCTTGCTTAAACTTCTCCCTATGGAAGTCCATGATTTTGCAGACAGGTGGATCTGCAGTTCGCTGAACCTATTCATGGCAACTTTTACCACTTTAAAAACCACAATTATAAGAAAGAAAGATCAATTGAGAAAAAGACGATTAAAGAAAGAAAAGAAAAAAAGAGAGAGCTTGATGGTAAAGATTGGCCATTATCAATTGCTAAAGAATCAGCATAATGGAACACCTGAAATTCTGGAGAAATATGAAGGGGACTAAATTGCAAATAGTAATGTGAATTTGGACAATGATACAAAAGTATCTCCTAATACACTGCAATAATTGGAGTTTGAACAATAATACAAAAGCATACTCCTAAAACTATTTGAACTTTCAGCAAGATGGAATCATAGAGGACATATCTTCCATTTTTTATACCATATTAGGTTTTAGTTGACAAAACAGTAAAATTTTATCTAAGAGGTTTCCAGACAATAGAATGGATGTAGTCCACCAACTGACAATTTCATCAAGTAGATTTGCACTAGTTTGAATGCTGATAATTTCTAACAGCTAGTTTACTTCATACTCCGTCCATTATTTTATTCCTCATACACAACTTATATAGTGACCAAAAAGACCTAATCAATATGCTTTAAATTAAGACAATCTCAAGAACCAACCTCGACTAAATCAAGTCCAAGCCCCCTAGCACGACGAAGTGCCTCCTGCCTTGGAACAACAAAATGCCCTGCAAGATAAGTTAGCTTTTTTTTAATTATCCCACAACTAAAAGACACTTTTTTGGCACATAATGGTTATTAATTTCCACAGAAACATATTAAATTACCATCTCGTAATAATCATTTCTTGAAATAACGTCTTTCAAACTACAATGCATTGCTAATCAAATCAAATTTGAGTAAATTATATAACGAAAACTAAAGATGCTTTCTGTTTCAACCAAAATCACATTTTTTCAAGCTGCTCCTGAAAATTGTAAGCTACTCCATCAATTAGAAAGGACGAGGCGCATTGCTTATACATTCAAAATCAGTAGATCCAACAACCAAAATTAAAAATTTTATCTTTGTCCTACAAAAAACAAAATCTTCAGACTTCTTTTAAAAATCTTGAAGTTAACAATCCACTTTGTCCACTAACCTTCATCAGTAACAATCCGAACAAACGGCGCCGTGATCGATTCATTGATTCTACGACCAGTATGATCCTCTGCAGAAACCTTCGGCTTAACCTTGAAACTCGAAATTAATCAAATCAAAAACTTCAAGAAACCAATCCAATCCATCAAAACTGAACAAACAGAATCTTTTTCTCCGCTAACCTGAACGGGAGCAGCATAGAATCGTAAGCTGACGTAGCGAAGAAGAACAAACCCATTATCACCCGCGACGATCGGCGGTTTGTGGCGGCAGGAGAACGCAGCACCGGCGAGACGCAATCGGTGCCACAGCGCCATGGGAAAAACTTTCACAAAGGCCTCAAAGACGAACGAAAACAGTAATTCAATTGTTGTTGTTTCTTCTTGGACTAGGCCAATTTGAAAAGCCCAACCAAGAAATTTACTAAATTTATAACTTTTTGTGCTGGTGTCAAATGATGGGAACTCAGTAACCATTACAGATAATCTTAAGAATTTAGGAGACTTTTGAGAGTTTAAAATAAAATTTTAAACTATTTATTTTAAATTTTTTTAGAAAATAATTTGATGGTTTTTATTTCAGAAAAAATATATAGAAATTTTATGATTAAATATACTTTTAAACAGAAAAAATCTAATATATAAAAATAATTAATATAGAGAATTGTTTTTTAAAAATGCACTTCTAAATATCCAATCAATTGTTCGTTTGGCTGTCCGTTTTAAAAAGATATTTATTAATTTATTAATTTTTGTAAGAAATTCTATTACATTCTTGAAAATATATTTAAAATATAAAAAAATAAATTTATTTTAAAATAAAATAAAAATATTTTTTAAAAAAATAATTTTTATAAACACTCGTAAACGCCTAAATTCTTGGGAGGACTCTACCACGAAATAATGCACCAGTGGACATTTGGTAGGCCAATTAATATTTTACAGCATCTTATAAACGTATGCATTTCTATCCAAACGTTTATACTGAACATGATTTTCAAAGAATGATATTCTGTTATATTATATAGTTTATAGAATGCTGAAGTCAAATATGATTGAATTCAAAGACGTTACAAATTTCAACATAGCACGATAGCGTCAAATTGTTCACAGAGCTGATTTCACTCCGTCAGATTAGCGGAAAGTTTGGAATTGTTTCCAAAAAAAATTTAAAATAAAATTTATTTTAAATTTTTTTTAAAATAAATTTAATTTTTTATATATATAATGCGCGATGTGCTCACAAAATACACTGCACGCACATCAATTACCGAGTCATTGTATAGAGGGCAGTTACGTCATAAAATATATATTACGTTATAAAATACATATTTTCAAAATTTTAAAAAAATAAAATATCATATTAAAATTTATTAAATCATTTCACATGGTGTCCTACTGGACTATATTAGTGGGACCCATTTCTGACTCTGAAATTATGAATTTATGGTACGTTTGACAAATAGTTTAAAAAAATAATGTTTTATTTTTGTTTTTTAATATATTTTTTATAAATATTTAAAAATTTTATTTAAAAATTTAAGAATATAAAAAATTCTACAAAATAAATTCTCTTTTATTTATTATTTTTATTATTTTTTGAATTAAAAAATAAAGTTATTTTATAAAAACAAAAATAATTTTTGTTCTAAAATTTTTATTTAAAATATTCACAAACGCTCCTCATTTAACTCTTCTGTGCAACCAAATTAGCTAAATTTCTTTAGTTAAATCTCACCAGCTATTTGAAAAAAAAATAATATTTAATAACAGTTCTTCTATTTACTAGACACTAGTAGAAGTAGAAGTTTTTAACAGCGGTTATATGAGTTGATAAAAATTCATTTTTTTCTAAATATCACGTTAAAAAATACAATTAAATAAAAAATTACTTTTAATAATAATTGAACATTAAACTTAGAGGGGCAAAAATTAGCGAGCTTAATTCAAAATTGATCTATTTAAAATAGATTCGTGTTTAATCTTTTCCGGCGCTTCAATTTGGATCAAAATAGTTCAAAATTTTAAATAAATTTAGATTGATTCAAAAATTTTATTTAATTCATATAATTATTTATATAATATATAATATTTATATTAATATATATATTATTGATTAATTTTTTACTTAATTTATATTTGATAAAATTAATATTTTTTAGATATATGGTATCTAACAAATTCACTTATTATCATTTGAAATTAATTTTATAATTTTCATTTTAATAATTTTAAATATTAAATATATCAATTCGAATTTGATCTAAATATTTTAAATTATAATTGATAATTTTGACGCATATAAATATATTAATTGAGTTAAAATTAGACTAATTTGATTCAATTATATATAAATTAGTCTGCACTCGATCTATTAATCTATATTACTAATTCTAATAAAATATCTCACTTTCATAATTATTTTTAAAAATTCATTTTGAAAAAATTAATTTAAAAATTACTGTAATTGCTGCACGCACTACGTTTTATCTCCTGTAACTTTTTAACATTAACTTGAAATAAACAAAGTTAAGAGAATCTTCGGATCGTGTTTACTTTGTGCTAAATCTTTTTTTTTTTATAAATAATTTAAAAAATAAAATTAAAAAGTTAAAAATATTTAATAAATAATATATTTTTATATTTATTTATATTAAAAATTCATTTTAACTTAGATTTTAAAAAATAATTTTTAATAAAAATAAATAATTTTAAATTTTTATTTTGTTTAAAAATAATACATTTAATGAGTCGGTAAACAAGCCCTTCATAAAAGCCATCCGTAAGATTTTTTAAAAAATAATTGTTTTTAGAAGTTGAAGAAAACTAGTGAAATTTGCATATGATTTGATTCTTATTATAGAGCAAAAGCAAATTTTACAATATTATATGTCACGCTCGAGTTTAAAAAAAAAAGGGTATTGTACTCTTTCTCCTATTAATTTCTTATTGAACTTTTTTTTCATCTTCTGTACTAAGATTATTCTCTTAACTTAAAAGTTTCTAAAACTAAATTTTAGAAAAAAATAAATACTTCAAATGAAAATTTTAAAAATAAATAAAAAAACTATTTTTTGCTGAAGTAAATACAAAAAGCTAATGAACTAGAACTTTACATTTAAGTGAATGTTTGATAGAGCTTAACATTTTATTTTCACTCAAATTTTTTATTTCATATTTTTTAATAAAATTTCTAAAATATTTTATAATTTTTTTAAATTTAAAAAATAAAAAAAAAAGGTTTACATCATATTATTTTATTATTAATTATATTTATTATTTTTTGTTGTCAAAAAATAGAGTTTATTTTCAGAAAATTTTAAAATATATACCTTTTCAAAAATACTCTTTTTCAATACACACTTCCAAATATTTCTTAAGAAAAAAAAGATTTATGTTGAATTTGAACTTTTTAAGGGGATACTGAAAGTTCTTAAACTAAAAAAACTTTCCAAAAACTTATTTTAAAAATTTTCCATAAATAAGCTTAATTTTTTTATATATAAAAGTTTTATAGCTTACAATTCAACTATACTTTTCAAAATTATTAAATACAATATAAAGAGTTTATTAAAAAACATAAAATTAAAATAAACTTTTGATAAGTAATAATAAAAACTACTAAACATGTCCTAAGTGTTTTAAGCTAAATGAAGTTAGTAGAGTAGAATTTAAGCATCAAATATATTACAATCACAAGATTAAAAATTTTATTAAACTTGCATATAATTTAATAGTAATCATCACCCTCTAGTCCTTATAATGGTGATACTTCCCTTCCCTGAAGTATGAATCCTTCGGAATCCGATCACTGCCTTGCCGGAGAGTCCCCTACCGCCTCTAGTGGAAGAAGGCAAGCATGCAAACTTACCGACGGGGTGCTTAACGGGTCGGGTCGGTCGCATCAGTAAACGGGCATTGATATCCGCTAACGTTACTATCTCTTCTGAACCACCTGGCTTGACAAAATTGAACGGGCGTAGTAAAACCTGCAACCTATTTTTCTTTCTCTGCGCACTGCTCCGTCTCTCCGGTACTACAAAGTAATACATCAATTAGCACATCAGGTGCGTTTTAACTTTTTTAAAAAATTACTTTTTTAAAAATTTAAAAAATAAAAAAATTATTTAGTAAGATTTATATTATTTATTTTAATTATTTTTAAGATAAAAAATAATTGTTTTTTTTAAAATTTATTTTAAAAAAATCTTTATTTTAAAGGCATATTTTAAACGTCCGTAACTTCGCTTTCTTCCGCCAAATTTTAATTTCCGGACAGTTCTTATGTTTCAATTATATAAGAAAGTCAGAACTCTACTTTTACATACAGAATTCTAGTTCTAACTTTTTTATTTACATACTTTTCAATGCAATTATATTTTTTAATTTTCAACACATTTTCAAAAATTATTTAAACACAAACACTAAACTCTTCTTTCACTTTATTTTTTAAAAAACTCTATTTTTTATTTTTTATTTTCACAAAACTCAGTTACGGACATTTGAAACACGCCCTAAAAGTACTTTCAAAGGTTCTTTAAATATTTCCGTCTTTTCGGTACTACAAGTTTTTCTATTATTAAAATTTTAAATAAAATTTATAATCATAAAAAATTTATTAAAAATTATAAAATAAAAAATAGAAAAGTAAAGTAATTAGCACATGGGTGAAGTATCTAATCATATCGACAATAAAATAAATGTCTAACAATGAAAACAATTAGTACCTTATGTACTAATCATACATAGACTATCTAATGAGGTCCCATTACATAAATATTTTTCAAAAACTTTACAAAAAAAATGATCTAAAGTTTAATTTCTTGCTCATGCACTATCTATACTATCCAAAAAAATTAGAATAAAAATAATTTAAAATATAATTAAAATAATTACCTGAAGTGAACCCTGTCATAAGATCACTACTACAATTTGAATTCCAAATTCCCTGCAATGATAATCACCAAAATTAGAGCTTGTTTATTTTGTTCACAATATTAACTTTCTGAGTTCAAAATTTTTACTTTTTCAGATAATTTTTATATCTATTTTTTCAAATTCAGCAGCTAACAACTCATTTCAAATTTATTTCTTTGCATGTTTAGAATTTTCGAAGTGTTTAATTCAATGGTAACTAAATTAAACTAACCTGCAGAAGATGTTGAAGTTCTCCGGTATCGTCAAACGCAGAAGACGAAACAATTACTCTTCTCAGGTTACACCGTTCTGCAACTGCGTCTTGCAGCAGGTACCCAGCAGTTGATGCTTCAGAAGAAGACAGCAATGGCGACGATGAACACTCTTGCAGATTACTACCCAGAAGAATGTTCTCATCGTCTGTATCAACTCCAACTCCTCCAAATTCTTCGACGGAATAAATCAACGACGGCGAATAGTGAAGATTTAAAAAATAATCCAAGGACTGTTTTTGTTCTTCTTCTTGTTTTGAGAACAGAGAAGAACAAGATGAGGTTGTAGTGAAGTTTTCTAAACCCATAATTTGTGTTTTCTAACTTGACAGCAATTGCAAAGATAGCGTAGGAGAATTTATATATGAGAGAGTTCAACAGAGACTTTGGGGAGCATTTTTAAATACTTTTAAAAATATAATTATTTTTTAAATGTTTTTATTTTATTTGGAAAATAAATTTTTATTTTTTTAATTTTAAAAAAATAATAAATTAATAACAAAATTTTACTATATATATAAGCTTTACTATACATAATTATTTATATTTTAAAATTTTTAAAAATAAATATTATAAAAATTTTAACTAAATACAGTATGTACTCTTTTGCAATGAAAATTATTTAATAAGTTAAAGCAAACGTCCCACTTCGGTCAATTAAAAAAAAGTTTTCTAAAACAAAAACAAAACCAGAAGGAAAAAGTTGGCACAAGTGTTTGCCTTAATTTTAATTTTTTTGTGTCTTTTCTTTTTTTTCCGTGATTCGGTGTGTGATTTGGGTTTTGTTTTCTTTTTCTCTTTAGCACATTCATCATCATGACTTCACTTATCAAAAAATAATTTTTTAATAAATATTTTTAATAAATATTATAAATATAATAAAAAAATTATATATTTTTTATTCTATATTTTTTAAAATAAAAAAATAAAAGTTCATTTTTTTAAAATATAAAAATATTATTTATTTAAAAAACTTTATTTTAAAAATTTTCCGAACACCCCAAATATTTTAAAAAATTTTATAAAAATATTGTTCTTGAGTAGAATAGAAGACTTCTCTGACATTGCGATCTTTGTTTTTTTCCTTTTTCTTTTTTCATTTTCAAAATTTTAATTAAGAGATTATTCAAGGTAATAACAAAAATTTTAAAAGATAGTGTCCAAACAAAAAACATATTAGTAAATTTAATAGATTGGCCAAGATTTTGCTTTGAAATATGACAAATTAAAAATTATAATTGGATGAACTTAACGATTCAAATCACTTAATAGTTTCATATTGATTGATCCAGTATTTTTTATTATAAAAAATATTTTTGATTCAATTTTTAGCAAACGAATTTTATTTTTTTATCTTAAAAAATTAAAATTACATATGTATATATACAATTTATTATGAAAGAAGAAAACCTAAACCATAATAATATAGAATTCGTTCATGAATTTATACGTGAAATTCATAGAACAATCACAATAATAACTCTTTCAAAAGACTCTAAAATCAAAGATTTAGTTTCATAAAAATATTGAAAAGTAAATAAAAAGGGTTTGGCTCATTTTGGTAAATAAAATTATTATAAGGACCAAGCATGGGTCCATTTTTCTTTGTTTTCATTTTTTTTTTTTGGCTGATTTTTTTGATTATGATTGATGGGTTTGTAGTAGGGGTGACAAAAATCGACCCGACCCAAAAAGATCGAATTCGGGTCAAGTATTAGATGGATTTGGGTCGATTTTGGGTCGATCCAAAAAATGACCCGAAAAATTTAAACGGATCCGGACCGGATTCGGATCGACCTAAAAATAATCCGTTTAACTATTTATATAGTATATATTATTTAATAATTAAAAAAAATAGCAAAAAAATTTGAATTTAATTTGTATATATATATTTTTTATTTATCTTAAGTTTAACTAATTTTTATTTAATTTATAAATTTGTCAAAATTAATATTTTTTCTTTTTAAATACATCATAATTAATAATTTTGATATATTATTATTAAAAATTAATATTTATAATTTTTATTTAATAATTTAATTATTAAATGGGTCGATCCGAGTTTGACCCGATTATAAATAGATTGGGTTATGGTTGATAATTTTGATTCATATAAATAAACGGATCGAATTATGGTTGAATATTTTTTTCCCGATTATTATATGGGTCGATCCGGAACCGATCTATGAATCCATATTGCCACCCCTAGTTTGTAGTAAATAGGTGGGGGATATTTAGAAATATTTATTGAATAAAAGTTTTTAATTCTTTTAAGATAATTTATTTTATAATTTTTAAATAAAATTATATTTTATAACTAATTTATATTTTATATTTTATTTGTATTTTAAATTTTGAAAAATTCTAAAAATTATGCATAATTTTTTTAGAGCGTGTTTCAACTGCCGTAACTGAATTACGTGAAAGTGAAAAATAAAAAGTGAAGTTTTTTAAAAAAGAAATTAAAAGTGGAGTTTAATTTTTATATTTTAATTGATTCTTGAAGTGGGTTGTAAGTGAATTCAAAAAGAAAAATATAGTAGAACATAAGTTCTATTTGTGTAGAACTAGAAATTCAAATTCATAGTTTCATTTATAATTAAAATATAGAAAGTTGGTGGAATTCTAATTCTAATATAAGAAATTAGAATTTTATTAATTTGAAACACGCCTTTAGAGTTAAAAATTAATTTATTGAGATTGATAAGAAATGTATACACTAGTCTAGCCATGCCTGTATAATTTTATTTAGAATGTGTTTTAATTAATAAAAAATAAACTTTAATTTCTCCTCTCAAATTTAGATCTCTATTTCAGCTTGAAGTTCACACTTTTATTTGTACGTTCTTTGATATAAAATTTTTTTTCTTCACTTTCAATTTATTGTTAAAAATAATTGAGACACACATTTAAATTTCACTTTTAACTTACTTTTAAAAATAATTAAACTATAAAAATTGAATTTCAATTTCAACTAATTTTTAAAACAATTTTACTTTTCAAAATTATTACGGATATTTAAAGTACGTAGTTAACGATAAAATCAGATCTGTTATTTATCATTTGAAGCCGTGCTAATGGAAGAAATAGACCCACGTCTCTTTCTTCTGCATGACCTTTTCGAAATGTTTATTTTTTATTTTTATAATTTTATTTATTAAAAATTATTTTTAATTTAATCATATAAATTAATTTAAATTTATTTTTATAATATTATTTATAATAACTTATTTTTTTCAAAGTAGACACATTCTAAGAACGTGTTTGAAAACGTCCGTAATTTAACTTTTTTTATTCAAATTTTAAGTTCTAAATAGTTCATATATTTTAATTATATAAAAAATTTAAAACTCTATTTTTATATACGAAACTTTAATTTTAATTTTTTTATTTATATATTTTTTAATATAATTATATTTTTTATTTTTTAATATACTTTTTTAGAATTTATTAAAATATTAAACTATATTTCTATTTTATTTTATAAAAAAAATTATTTTAATTTTTTACTTTTCTGAAATTTAATTATTAACATTTAAAACACTAAATAAACACAACTGGTTGGAAATCATTCAACTTCTTAACAATATCTTCATAAAATTTGTCCTAGAAAAATCTCTTGAAAGCTTTTGTGTTAGTTTTGTTTTGAATTCCAACAACAAACAGCAGAGATAAGGAGAAATGGCACCAACAGAAACGGCAGTACCAAAAGTGAAGCTCAACTCAGGCCATGAGATGCCAGTACTTGGAATGGGAACAGCAAACGATCGCCGGCTTTCGGACGATGAGTTAACGGAGGTCTTCGTTAAGGCGGCCGAAGTTGGCTACCGGCACTTTGATACAGCATCCGTGTACGGAAGTGAAATTCCGGTCGGCATGGCGATTGCAGAAGCTGTGAATAGAGGGATTGTGAATAGCAGGGAGGAATTTTTCGTCACTTCAAAGCTTTGGTGTACTGATAATCATGCCGACCTTGTTCTTCCTGCTCTAAGGAAATCTCTCAAGTAGCCCATCTCTCTCTTTTTCTTTATTTTCTTTTTAATTTTTTGGTGGTTTTGATTTCTGATAACCTTATATTTCCTAAAATGCTACAAATCATAATTCAGTATCAAAATCAATTGTAAATGAACTGACAATTGCATTGGGTTTATTTTTATACTACAAAATTATTTTTCACTTGCTTTAGTTTAAAAAATTATTATTTGATTTCGGAAGTGTTTCTTTTATTAAAATTTGATTTTGAATAATAATTTTTATATTGTTACTTTCATATATTTTTTTAAAATTTATTTTTCCTTATTCAGTTTTAAATCACTTATGGACACATAAAAATTTGGCTGAGATTTGTTAGCAGTTCATGAATTTTAAGAAACATTTTTGAGTACTTTTAATGAAATCCAAATCAAAGTTTTAGAGTCATTTTTATGACGCTGATAATGTTGCTGCTCTTCATGAAAGGAACCTTGGCCTAGAGTACTTAGACCTCTACTTAATCCATTGGCCTGTGAGACTGAAACATGGAGAAATCAAAATTCCATTTCCAAAGGAAGACATTATTCCCTTTGAAATGAAGGCAACATGGGAAGCAATGGAGGAATGCCAAAGGCTTGGCTTTGCCAAATCCATTGGAGTGAGCAATTTTTCATCAAAGAAGCTCCAAACCCTTTTGGAAAATGCAACTATCCCTCCTGCAGTTAACCAGGTTTAAAATTACAACATTTTAAAGTGTTTCATTCTTTTACACTCTCTTGAGAATGACACTTGATTAAAGTATTATTGGCTATGTTTCAAAAAATTAGGTTAGAAAATATGATCAAGTGTCATGCTCAAAAAATTAGGTTAGAAAATTTTACTTTTCGTAAAATTTTTAAAATATCTTTAAAAGATTTTATTGTTGTATTTTTTAAATTTCGGTAAAATTGGGATTTTAACAACTATGGTCATGCTTACTGAAGAAACTTTTTTTTTAACATACTACCAAAAATCAAAATAGTAGAAAAATTTTACTTTTGTAGATCAATATGTTGTAGATAAAGTGAAAAGAGATATAATTGGTTCTTATTGAAACTAAGACGATACAAACATAGATTGTATTTTGACATTGTTTTTGCGTAGGTTGAGATGAATACATCATGGCATCAAACAAAACTAAGAAAGGTTTGCGCAGAAAATGGGATTCATATAACAGCATGGTCGCCTTTAGGATCTTATGGAGGTCCCTGGGGATCATCTGCAATTAAGGACAGCCCTGTCTTGAAAGACATTGCGGATGCCAAAGGCAAGACAGTCCCTCAGGTGATGTACACTTGTTTAATGAAGCATGCATTGATGCTTACCGTGTGTTCTTTCTAAAGGAAGTGACTTTCTGAAAAGTGAGTTCTTGAGTTTGTGAATTGTATGTTTTGGTATAGGTTGCTTTGAGATGGCTATACGAGCAAGGCGTAAGTCTTGTAGTTAAGAGCTTCAATGAGGAGAGAATGAAAGAAAACCTTCAGATATTTGATTGGGAATTGAGTGAGGATGACCGGAGAAAGATCGCCGGAATTCCTCAACATAAAGGGAATAAAGGACTAGAGCATGTTTCTCCAAATGGTCCATATAAATCCGTCGAAGAATTATGGGATGGAGAAATTTGAACTTAGTGGTGGTTTAGAAATGCATGTAAATTGTATCGATGATGTTTGAAGTGCTTTTGGGTAAATTTTTCTGGATATATATAGGCATTCTATGAAGTTTCTGTTTAATTATTTGTTTTGTACAGCTTCGGGTGTGTATTGAATTTTAAAAAATTAATAAAAAATTTAATTTTAGAATTTATTTATTTTATATTAAAAATAAATATAAAAAGAATAAAATTGGGATCATAGTTAAACAGAATACAAAAAATTATTTACTAAAAAATTATTTTTAATTTATTTCATAAACAGAATACAAAAAATTTAACTTTTAATTTATTTTTTCTTAGAAAGAACATAAAATTAAATCTACCACTAACAGTATTAATTTTGTAACTTAGTTTTTAATAATTTTTTAATAATTCACTTTCAGCTTAAATCAAACGCACTCTAAATCAAAATAGTGAGAAAACTAATATTTTGAATAGATTTATTAATAGACGGCCATATTTAGAGGAACTTTTTTTAATTTTTAATTTTATATTTTTTAATAAAGTTTATAAAATATTCTAATAAAATTATTAAAATTTTTTAATAGTACAAAAAAATTTTATATTGTAAAATTTTTTTATTAAGTATTTTTATTTTTATAATAAAAAATAGAATTTATTTCTAAAAAATCTTTAAAATATTTTTTTTGAAAAACTTTTTGCAATAAGCAATTTCAAACATCTCCATATCTGTTACAGTGTAAAGTAAATTTTTAATAAGTAATTCTTTTAAAATAGATTTATAAAATGAATGAGAAATTTTTTAATGATTGTAGTTAAAAAGTGAATGCGGAAGAATTTTTTGTATGCGGTTATATTTGAACGTAAGTCTGAAAAAAGTAAATTTCGATCAAGTTGAAACATGTCCTGAAGATAATTAGTCAAAAAGAAACCTTTTTTTTACTATAATGGAAGTTTAGAAATTCTTTTAAAAATGAATTTCTTTAAATAAATAATATTTCTATTCTTATTTTAAAAATAGCTCTATATTTTTATTATAAATAATAATAATAAATTAATAATATTTTACGAATAGAACTTTTTTTATAATTTCTAAAATTTTTAAAATTTTAAAAAAATTTATTAAATAATATGAAATAAAAAGGAAAAGAAAAGTAAAGACTAAATTTTCAAAGTTCTTAAGGACGTATTTATCAACACTCCAAATTTAATTTTTTTGAAACTCACTTTCAATATAAAATATATACAAAAATTAAAATAAAATTATTTATTAATAAATTATTTTTAAAACATACTATAAATATTTTATTAATATATAATTTTATTTTTTATTAAATATTTTTAATTTTTTATTTAATTTTTTAATTTTGATGAAAAACTTACTTTACTCACAAAATAAATACGCCCTAATTCAAATTTCAACAATGTTTCTAACGACCCACCTTTTCTATCATAATTATTTTTAAAGTCTAAAGTGCGTATCTCATCTTTTATCATAGAGATTGCGAACGTAATAAACATAGAGTGTATTGACCAATCATTCATATATTTAAGTTTGAAAAAACAAATTAAAATTATATAGTCTCCAAGATAATGTTCCAAATTATTTTTCTCAAAATATCTAAACTTTCTCATTTCATCGCATGTGTTTGGTAGTGCTTGTGACACTGATTTTTATTTTAATAAATAAAATTTGTATTCTTAAAATTTTTTTATAATATTAATTATATTTCACTTTATATTTCTATGTCTTTATTTGTCCTGTCTTTATCTGCGTATCAATTCCCAATACTCAAAACAACTGACTTTTGTTTCCAATTTTTTTGAACCTGACGCTGAAATAGAAGATATTTTGGATTTTTAAAAAAATGAGTTATATTTTTTATTTTAAAAAAAAATAAAAATATATAATAAAAAAATTTTATTTTGTAAATATTTTTATATTATTTAAAATTTTAAATAAATTTTAGATATCTATAAAATATATATTAAAAAATATAAAATTAAAAAAATTAAAAAACTATTTTTAATAAACGGTATCAAACGCGCTCGTAGATCCCTACACAGATAACAAAAAAGGAAGCAACTTTTATTAAAAAATCTATATACAATAATACAAGACCAAGAATAGGAATGTGAAGATTGAACTTTAGTTATTTATTTCAAACGTTCTAGATTAAATTTGAAGCACTCTAAAATAGGATACGAATCTTTGTAATAAAATTTTACTCAATTAATCAGATTATAAATCGACATCAATCTAACATTTTAATTGAAAAAAGTATTTTTTATTTTTTTCATTTTAATTAAAATATTAAATAAAAATTAATTTATGTATTAATTGAGCGAAAATTTTATAACTAAAATTTCGATCGATAATTTTTTATATTCAGCTATGTATATTAAATTTAAATCATTCTAAGTTAGAGTGCCTTATAGTTGCCGTTATTTTTACATATTATATAGTTATATATATAATTTTTATTTTGGTTTTTTTTTTTAAAGTCGAGCTCTGTTGGCCGCCTTCCGTGCTGAGAGAATGAAGATTCGGCACGCTATTTGACAAATGATAGAATTTCTGGTAGACATCCCTCCCACAAGAAAATTGATGTTTAAAATAAAATTTTTTTAAAATTAAAAATATTTTTATTTTTTTTGAAAAATAAGTTTTATTTTTTTTATTTTTAAAAAATAATAAAAATATATAATAAAAAATCTTATTTCGTAAAATTTTTCTATATTTTTAAATTTTTAAATAAATTTTTATATATTTATAAAATATATAATATAAAATAAAAAATTTAAAATTTTTGTTGAAGAAAAGTAATCACAAACACCCAAAAGACTCTTCTGGAAGGAACCAAATCCCTTACTTAAACACCTTCACTCCTTTCATGCAACAACAGTCAAAGATTCAACCAGTAAACACAAAAATGGCTTCCGCAATAACTGTTCCAAAAGTGAAGCTAAACTCCGGCTACGAGATGCCGGTGATCGGAATGGGAACGGGAGGGGAACGAAAACTATCAAAAGAAGAGATAGTGAAAGCTTTAGTGAAGGGTGTAGGAGTTGGTTACAGACACTTTGACACTGCTGCTCTTTACGGAAGTGAGCCTGCGTTAGGTAAGGCGATCGCCGAGGCGGTCGACAGAGGGATTGTCGACAGCAGGGAGGAGTTTTTCGTTACTTCGAAAGTTTGGTGTACTGATAATCACCCTGATCTTGTTCTTCCTGCTCTCAAGAAAACTCTGCAGTGAGTATTAGTATTAATCTTTATCTTCTTGATCTGTTTTCTTGTTTATAATATGATTTGATTCACTAGAACAAAGAGGTAAAAAATGGTAGTGCTCTTAAGTATACAAATTCTTTTGCTGATTCCTTATTTCACTTATGAGATAGTTTTTTTTTGTTTTGGAGTTCATGCTATATAAAGATTTGATAAAGATTATACGAGCACTTATCGGCATGACCCAAAACTATCAGGCTCGAGAATGTCAGTGGCGTTAGTTTCACAAACATTTGTCAAATTTTGTTAAATCTTTATGATAGAGATCGTTCGTAGAGTGATCTACTTAGTGGGATAACTTTTGGTGTTTTTATATCTTTTTTGGAGGGACACTGGCTTCATGTAAAAGAGACTAATAAAGGGTTTTTCGCCAGTTTAAGGGAAGATGCAGCTTGAAACAAGGCAGGACAATTTGTAAGAACCGAAGGAGGAACAATTTCTAGTTCCTTTATTATTGAGTAAAATGAAAGTAAAATGTTTGAACTACATAGTACTATGGTACCTCTATGGCTGCATCTTTGGTACCATTTTTCTACCATTACGGTTGGGATGTGATAAGATACAGTTTTGAAATGGGTGTTAGAAAATTTTTGATAGATTTAAGAAGACGTAAGCGATCGGGTACATAAAGGCGGAACTGAATGTGTATCGAGCTTCTTGCTTTCTTTATTTGAAGAAATGATTCATTCTTGCCAAAGTAATATCTTATTGAAACTCATGGAGATGACAAGGAATACGTATTCAGTAAATGCTTGTTGTTCTTGTTGATGCATTGGTTGTCAATGGAAACATCATTGCAGGAGTAGTATATCGAATGCATATGTTATAAATCGGTTCAAACAAAATAGCTATGTGTTCTTTTGGAAAGTGTTTTCAAAATTGTTATGTTTTTTAGATTGATCACATGCTGTTTACTTCAAGTTAGCAAGTTGATCGGAAAGTATCCTTGTCAGTGTTTGATTTCATGGCAATGCAATCCCTCCCTCTTTCACCAAGAATGTCCTTATTAGGATATTAGTACAAGATGATGGCCACTCTTTGCGTATTGTTTCTAGTAGATGATTCGTTCTTTTAGCAGCTTTTATTCGGCTACTATTAAGATGTCCTTGTTTTAAAAAGTAGAACAAAGCTCCGGTGATACCCAATTCAGAGAAACCTTTCGAGAATAATGTTTCTTGATGTTTATGTTACATTGCAGAAACCTTGGCCTAGAGTACCTAGACCTCTACTTAATCCATTGGCCTGTGAGAGTGAAACATGGAGAGATCAAAATTCCATTTCCAAAGGAAGACATCCTTCCCTTTGAAATGAAGGAAACATGGGCGGCAATGGAGGAGTGTCAAAGGTTAGGTCTTGTAAAATCTATCGGAGTAAGCAACTTTTCTTCAAAGAAGCTCGAAGAATTACTGAAAACTGCTGCTATTCCTCCTGCAGTCAACCAGGTAGACAACATTTCTAGCTAACGACAATTGTGTTGATGTTCAATGGTTTTACCTTTTTTTTTATAAAATTCTTATAATCTTTTGTAGGTGGAAATGAATACATCATGGCATCAAATTAAGCTACGGAAATTCTGCTCAGAGAAAGGAATTCATATCACTGCATGGTCGCCTTTAGGGGCATGGGGAGCGCCATGGGGATCGCTTGAGGTCAAGAACAGCCAAGTCTTGAAAGAAATTGCAGATGCTAAGGGAAAATCTGTCCCCCAGGTACTGCACCATTTACTTCAAACCATTTAACTTCAGTAGAAATTTATAGTTTTCATTTTTGTTGTTGGTTAAGATCCGTTTTTTCTTCTGCCATAGATTGCTTTAAGGTGGCTGTATGAACAAGGAGTGAGTGCCGTGGTTAAGAGCTTCAACGAGGAACGGATGAAACAAAACCTGCAGATTTTTGACTGGGAACTGAGTGAAGAAGACCGTAAAAAGATTGAAGCAATACCTCAAGTTAAGGGATGCAAAGGATTGGAGCTTGTCTCACCTAATGGTCCTTACAAGTCCCTTGAAGAATTATGGGATGGAGAAATTTGAATCTATGCTCAAAAGATTATCAAGCTTTACTGAAGAACCAATGGCATGATATGCATGTAAACTGATTGAAATAAGAATTGAAGTATGGCTATAAAATGTTTCGATTTGTTTGTAAGACAACATGCTACTTATCAATATCAATAATAGTTTTTCAAGTGTGGTAACAGAATACTACGTACAGCGAGATTGAAGAATAAAGCACATTACATGAAAACTTACAGATGTTTGAAAGTAATTCTACAAACTGCTACCTGACAATCTACCATAGATTGCTTACAAGTGTGAAGATTGAACCTTAGTTATTTATCCGACCCATAGTTATTTATTTCAAACGTTATAGATTAAATTTGAAGCACTCTAAATAGGATACGAATCTCTGTAATAAAATTTTACTCAATCAATCAGATTACAAATCGATATCAATCAGACATTTTGATCAAAAGAAATATATTTATTTTTTTATTTTTTTCATTTTAATTAAAATATTAAATAAAAATTATGTTGGAACTATCAAGTTAATTTTGATGATAATAAAGAATTAAAAATTATAATTTATATTAGACTAATAATCTGAAATCAAGCTCTGCAGAATTAGACAAATCAAGATCATTTTATTTACTGAACAATAACAGTCATTATGCAGCTAACGGTTTTGCTAATACAAATTAAACAGCATATAGAATAGAAGATCCCATAGTCACACTACAGTCAGCTGATCAACCGCTGAAGTATACGAAAATCTCTTTGTATCACCCAAAATAGAGTACTGAGTTCAACTACAACAAAACTTAGCTCAAGCTCCTTGCTTCAAAAATCTTTTGGACTCACAACACATTGAAGCAATTTAAATACAAGATTCACAACGAGCAATTTTACAAAAAGAACCCAAAATAGAGTACTGAGTTCAACTACAACAAAACTTAGCTCAAGCTCCTTGCTTCAAAAATCTTCTGGACTCACAACACATTGAAGCAATTTAAATACAAGATTCACAACGAGCAATTTTACAAAAAGAAAAAGCTCAATGATCAAGGAGAAAAAGTAAATTATACAATTAAGATTGACTAATCAAGTCAACACTGGAAAGTCAAATAAATTCAAAGCAGTCAACCTGGGATGCATTTAATATAGACAAGCCAACTCAGCTCTCTCATATTACAGACAATAATTTAACTAAATCAAGTTCATAATTACTGACGGTAAATTTAAATTTTTCTACACTATATTTAATGCTATGAAAATATTGCACAAAAACAACCAAAAGTAATTGTAAAAGCGGTTGATTAACCACTGGACAAACTGCTCCTCTAGCCTGAACGTCTACCAATGAAACAGAACGCCAACGGCTACGTTCTACAACGGTTCCTGCAAAGAGACGAAATTTTATAAAAAAGAAGACAGAGTAACATATAAAGAATAGAGAGAATAGAAGACGAACAAATATATAAAAGAACTCAACAGCTCTACTCAAGCAATTGAAATCCTCCTGCTGATCACACTGAAGATATCTCTCTCAGCAACCTCTCTGATCATCTCATTAGAAATACTTTATGAACACTTAACCATCATGAGATAGATCCTGTGCTCAATTTCGTTTATTTTTTTTGTAATCTCTTACTGACTTTGTGACAGAGTTGCTGCGGGCACCAGGTAAGAAAGCTCAGGTGGAGTTTGGTGAAAGTTTTTAAACCTTATAATAGAGCTAGCATTTCAGCTAGAGAGACGTATGTGTCTAATAGGCTGTTAGGTATTATCTTGGCAAAGAAACCTGGTAAGAGTAAGTGTGCTTGGTGAAGCACTTTATTTTTTGTGTATATGTAGCTTATTAAAGATTTAGTGAAGCTTTGGATCTGGTGATAGAGCGTCCGTGGATGTAGGCAAATGGGTTTTGCCGAACCACGTTAAATACTCTGAGTACTATCTTTTTTATCTAAGTAAGTAAATATTCTAACTCTTTCTGTCTGCAGGTTACAGAATTAATACAGCTGGCTGTAAGCTTTCTGTCCGTAAGATAACTAAACTTCACAAAAATTTTTATTGACTAACTCAATTCACCCCTTATCTTTTGAGTTAATCTTATAGGAGAACTAACAATTGGTATCTAAGCAGACCTCTTGAAATCAAAGGTCTAACAACCTTGAGGTAAAAGATTCTTATGGCTAACATTGTTCCTATAGCTTTTGAAGGTAGATCTTTTAATAGACCACCACTCTTTGATGGAACGAACTATGACTACTGGAAAACAAAAATGACAATCTTCATTCGAGCAAAAGACTTTCTAGAAGATCATACACGATGGACCAATCGTGCCAACTAAGTCAGCCCAGATGGAATACGAATTCCAAAGACAGAACGTGAATATAAAGATGAAGACAACAAGCTTATATTAATGAATGACAGAGCCATAAATCTTTTCTACTGCGCACTGGATCCAAATGAGTTTAATAGAATCAATGCTTGCAACACTGCAAAAGAAATATGGGATCAATTAGAAGTAACACATGAAGGAACTACGCAAGTCAAGAAAATCAGAGTAAACCTACTCATTCATGAATATGAAAACTATAAAATGAACCGAAGTGAGTCCATTACTCGAATATTTACTAGATTTACTAATATCACAAATCCTCTCAAAAATTTAGGAAAGGTCTTCAAACCCGAAGAACTGAAATAGAAAATACTAAGAGCTGTGCTGCCAACCTTTGGATCAAAAGATGCCATAGAGGAAAATCAACTTTTCCTCAAATGTCTCTGGATGAACTAATTGGTAAACTAATGGCCAAAGAACTGTCATTAAAGAAATCTGATGAACGTTCTGAAGGGATTGCATTAAAAATAAATGACCAGCAGGTAAATGATTCCTCCTCTGATGAAGATATTGCTCTACTAATCCGAAAATTTAGAAGTTTTATCAAAAGAAATAAGTTTAGAAAAAGAAGTGGTTATGGAAGAAACAATAGAGGAGAAGACAAACAAGACACAAATTGCTTCAACTGCAACAAATCAGGACATTTCAAGAACGAATGTCCCTTGCTCAAGAAATCGAAATATAAAAACTCAAGAAGAAAACGAGCTATGACAGTCTGAAGCGATGAAGATGAAAGCTCATCAGAAGACAGTTAGATCGAGACAGAGAAAAATGAAGAGAGCAACTTATATCTGATGGCAGATCATGATAATACTAATGAGGTAAACTCTACTGACTATGATGACTCTAATGAAGAAGTACAATATGTATTTGATGAACTATATGCAAAATATCTGTATGCTAAAACTGATTACAAAATTATGAAAGTTTGCATGCATAAATTTAATGATGAAAACGAATACCTAAAGAAAGAAATACTTGCACTAAAAAGTGCTTTAAAGGATAAGACTGATGCAATAAAAGACACACTACATACAGATTATGATCATATGAACTCTAAACTATGTGCATTGTATATTAAAAATAAACACCTGATGCAAACAAATGAAAAGCTACATGTCAAACTAAATGAATGTAAAACTGGAGAAATGACAAGTTGTGCAAGTATAGACATGATAAAGAAAATTGCTGAATTTGAAAAGTTGAATGAATCACTGAGTGGAGAAGTAGATAGACTGTCATATCTCACCATTCCAGATATTAAGCCCTTTATGAATGATTATACTGATATGCACGTGAAAGAGAGCAAGCTGAAAGAAGAAAATCAAAAACTAATTCAAGAAAACAAAAGTCTGCAAAGTAAGAATCTCGATCTACAAGCTTCACTGGTAAAATTTGTAAAAAAAAAGATAGACTTGATACAATACTGGGAGCTCAATGCAGCACATACAGAAAAGAAGGAATAGGATTTGTACCAACATCTAAAGCAACTGATAAACAAATCTCAAGATATGATCAGCCCTCTACCAGCTACACAGATATGATGACAGTAAGGATGCAAAATAAAAAAAATTCGATGCCCAAAGCATGCACAGCAAATAAGTCTTATTTCACAACACCTTTTCTCAAATGTTTCATTGTGGTAGAAAAGATTACAATATTAATTCTTACTGGTATAAAAAAATACCAATAAAATAAAATTGATATGGGTTTCAAAAGAAATATTTAACAGTATTAACTCTCCAGTACCCAAAAAAATTTGAGTACCTAAGCATTGAAACTTCTTTTGCAGGTAGGAGAAGAGCCAACCCGACTAAAATATAGCAAATGGTATTTGGATAGCGGGTGTCCAAGACACATGATAGGAAACGAAAAATGCTTCAGTAGCTTGCAAAAACAATTCGATGAAAATGTAATTCTTGGTAACAATAGTAAGTGTAAAGTAATAGGTGTGAAAAAAATAGGTAATCCATCATCCCTCTGCATAGAAAATATTCTTCATGTTAAATAATTAAAACATAACTTAATAAGTATAAATCAACTGTGTGATAATGGTTTCAAGGTCAACTTTGATAATCATTTCTGTTCAATTGTTAACCTATCATTTGGAGAAAAAATATTAAATGGAAAAAGAAAGGCAACGTTTATGTGCTCTATATTGATGATCTTCCTAACTATAAAATGTGTTTAGTAGCAAGCCAGCAGAAAAGTAGTTGGCTCTGGCATAGACGTTTAGGACACTGCAATATCAAGATACTATCGAAACTGTCTAAGTAGAAATTAGTGAAGGGTCTGCCTGAAACAAACTACAGTTTGAATGAACTATATGATGCCTGTGCTAAAAAAATAAGTGAAATCATCATTCAAGCACAAGCAGGTGATAACAACTAGCCAACCATCACAATTACTGCATATAGATTTGTTTGGACCATCAAAGACAGCAAGCTTGGGAGGTAAATACTACTGTTTAATAATTGTAAATAATTATTCTCGTTTTTGTTGGGTCTATTTTCTATCATATAAGAATGATGATCTAAAAACATTTATATGTTTCTTAAAAAATATTCAAAAATTACTCAATGTAAATATCTGTGTTATTAGAAGTAATCATGGTAAGAAATTTCAAAACTTTTATTTTGATGAATTTTGTGACTCAAATGGTCTAACGAATAACTTCTCTGCTCCTAGAACCCCTCAACAAAATGGTGTAGTGGAAAGAAAAAATAGAGTATTAGTAGAAATGGCTCGAATCATGTTAATAGAGCGAAACCTGCCAAAATAGTTTTAGGCTAAAGCTATTAACACTGCATGCCACATTATCAATCGTGCATTTATTCGTCCTATTCTTAAAAAGACTTCATATGAGCTTCTAAAGGGAAGAACTTCAAATATTGCTTATTTAAGAACCTTTGTATGCAAATATTTTATACTAAACAATGGGAAAGATAACCTTAAAATGTTTGATGCAAAAAGTGACGAAGGTATTTTTTTGGTTATTCCTCAACATCAAAAGCATATAGAATCTTTAATAAACGAACAATAATTGTTGAAGAATTCATGCATGTATTATTCAATGAGACTAACAATGGGCCAAGAAAGAATTTAGAACTAGATGCAGGATCAGAAGAAGAATGAGAGTTATTCTCATCGACAGAAATACAACAAATTACAGAGAATCAAACAGCTGACGAACAGCCAGCTGAAATAACAGAAGAAGGACAAATCTTTAGAAATATACCTGATCAAGCATAAATCCATGAACAAATCAACAGACCTTTCAAGCACAGATCCAGTCATCCACAAGAAAACATATTGGGTGAGGTAAATGAAGGTATAAGGACTAGATCTCATTTTAAAAATAACTTTATGGAACATTCTGCTTTTGTATCAAATTTAGAACCAAAATGTATATATGATGTTTTGACAGATAACTCATGGATCATTGCTATGCAAGAGGAACTAAATCAGTTTGAAAGAAATAATGTATGAAATCTTGTTACGAAACCTTCAAACAAATCCATAATAGGAACTAAGTGGGTGTTCAGAAATAAATTGGATGAAAATGGTAATATCATTAGAAACAAAGCTAGACTAATAGCAAAAGGATATAATCAAGAAGAAGGAATAGATTTTGATGAAACTTATGCTCATGTTGCACGTCTTTAGGCTATTAGAATACTACTTGCGTTTGCATGCCACAAAGATTTTAAACTCTTTCAAATGGATGTTAAAAATGCCTTTTTGAATGGATTCTTAAAAGAAGAAGTGTATGTTGAACAACTTCCTGATTTTGAAAACACAAAATTTTTAAGTCATATATATAAACTGAACAAAGCAGTTTATGGTCTGATACAAGCTCCCAAAGATTGGTATGAGCTGTTGAGCACATTTCTGATTGATAAAGGCTTCAGCCGAGGTAAAATTAACTTAACTTTATTTATCTAGCGTGAAGATAATGACACGTTAATTGTGCAAATTTATCTAGATGATATAATCTTTGATGCTAATAACGAAAGACTGTGCAGAAAATTCTCTGACTTGATGTAAGAAGAGTTTGAAATGAGCCTAATGGGAGAACTGAATTATTTTCTTACTCTTCAAATTAAACAACTGAAAAATGACATCTTTATAAGTCAAAGTAAGTATATTAAAGAACTGATCAAAAAGTACAGCATGGAAAGAAGCAAAAAGATAAACACTCCAATTTCTACCTTTTGCAAATTAAACCGAGATGAGACAGGTATAGCAGTTGATCAAAAACTATATAGAGGTATGATTGGATCAATTTTATATCTTACTGCCAGTAGACCGGATATTCAATTTAGTGTGTGCCTATGTGTTAGATTTTAAAGTGATCCAAAAGAGTCCCAATTGATAGCTGTCAAACGAATTATTAGATACTTACTTGGAACCAAAGAATTAGGATTATTCTACTCCAGAGGATGTGAATTTAATTTATATGCTTATGCTGATGCTGATTTTGGTGGTTGCAGGCTTGATAGAAAGAGCACAAGTGGCTTATGTCAGTTTCTAGGAAGCTGCTTAACCTCATGGTGTTTTAGAAAACAAGCTTCAGTAGCAATGTCCACTGTCGAAGCAGAATACATAGCTGTCGAAAGTTGTTGCTCTCAGGTACTTTGGATAAAACAATAACTTCTTAACTTTGGTTTTGATTTTAAAAATGTGCCCATATTTTGTGATAATACTAGTGCCATCAAGTTAACTAAAAATTCTATTCAACATTCACGCACAAAGCACATTGATTTAAAACACCATTTCATTAGAGAGCATGTTGAATGCAATAACATAGTATTAAACTTTGTTAATTCTGAAAATCAACTGGCTGACGTCTTTACCAAACCTCTAGGATTTGACACTTTTTCAAAAATCTGCCATGAGTTAGGTCTATGCATAATATAATCTTGCTCTGTTTTGCATCTCTATTCTGTACATCAACTTCAGCATATAATCAGCCATACAACAGCTGATTGCATTTATCAAAATGATGGTAAGCAGCTGACCGGTCACGTGCTAAACACATGATCAAGCTGACTTATGTTAGGCTGTATACATTATAAATTAACCTAACCAGACAGCTCTTCACATCTCATCGTTCTCAATTCCAAACCGAAAAATTCCCTCCCAAAACCCTTTTTTTTGAATCTTCAGATCTCAATTCCTCAAACCTTACTCTGAATCTCTGTTATGGCAAAGAAAAATAAAAAATCACAACCCAAACGTTCCAAAATTGTCCGTGGGGAGGACGACAGATTTACTGAAAAGTAAGAATTTAAAAAATACAGTCGGCAGCTGGCAATTCCGATTTTAACTCCGGCGACATCAATTTTGATGATTTCAACTACTTTGGGCTAGAAGTGGACGAACTCTTTGAAGCACAGGGTTGGCCGCCATTCAACGACTGGTCCGGAGAATTCTCAGAAGAATGCGTCTGAGTCTTCTATGAAAACCTCCATGAAAGCGGAAATTCCTCTGTTCAGACTATGGTGAATGGCATTAAGATAAATCTAGAAGCGCGGTCCATGTCCCTGATGCTTGACATACCTTACCGAAAGGAAATGCCGCCCACCAGTGACTCAAAACTAAACTATCTGAAACAAGTATTGAACACAGTCACCAAGATTCAGTACAACTCAGCTGCACACCTATCTCTACTTCTGAGAGCTCTATGTCATATCATTTCAAAGATGTTAGTCCCTCTGTAACATCATCACCACTTATGATGCATTCTTGTTATGGAGGTTAGTAAAGAAGCTACCTATCAATCTCTGTGAGGTGATGCTGCACCACATGATTAGAGTGTCTAAATTCGGAAGCAAATATTTTCCATATCCCCATATCATCTGTATAATATGCAGCCTTGAGACGGTGCACATGGGGACACTGCAAGTGAAATTGTTTAAGCTGGATGCAAAATTTCTGAGAGGAATTACTGACGCAGAAGAGAAATCAAAACATACTCCAACTGACCCTCTAACCAATACAAATGCTGCCCTATCTCCTCTGACAGAATGTCTCACAAATATTCATAATGCAATTCTAGAACAAACAAAGGAAATCAAGAAGCTGAATGTCACCTTTGAACAGCTCAAGAATGCTATCTAAGACTACACCCCATAACTAAGACTGCACAAGAAGACTCCAAAATAGAAAGTGCCAAGGTTCAGGAGTATGCAGGAGAGGATGCAGACCCTCCACAAATGGACACGAGCAGAAATGAAGAACCAGCAAACCCTGAAGCTGCCACTGAGCACTCTATGCATAAGGAGTCTCCCACTGAATGCAATGTCCAACCAGCCTCAGAAAAATGGATCATGAAACTGAGCCACTGTTCATTACTGTCTATATAGCCCCAGCAACTCTGCAGAACGTTCCCTTATCTCAAGAAGCCCCAACAGAGAGTCAATCTGCAGCTCCAACAGAAGCACATTGTAATCCCCTCACCACACAACCTCCTGCCTCTGATCCTCCATCATCACACTCAAACATTCCCAGCCTACCCCTTAAACACAAAAATTTAAAACGAAGGGCTCATAAATCCGTCTCTAGTTTCCAAGCCTTTTAGATGATGATGTAGTGATACTTGCCCAATCCTCTACTGCCAAAACTAAACACCAACGTCCTCGACCTCCTGGTTGTAAGACATCCTCCAGACGCAAAAACATTTAGATGACTAAGTTTGTTTATTAAACTTTGACTAGACTTAGTTTGTTTGCTTGCTGTTACTTTTGATGTCTATGTTATGACGTACTTTTTATTCTGTGTTATGTTTGGATTTCTGGTTGATTGAACTTCTAGATTATAACAATGCTAAGTTTCTGCTTATACTGACTGTGTTTTCAGTGCTAAATTTTTAGCTGTGTTATATTTTTTGTACAACTTCACCTTTTTGAGATGACAAAGGGGGAAAAAAATGAGAAGAATTATTACATCGTAACATACAAAAATGATGGCTCAAATTAAGGGGGAGCCACGCACGGGTAAATAAAATAGATGCACAAATTGAGGGGGAGCCATGCACGGGTAACCAATGGTATGATAAAACCAAAAATCTGATTGCTTTTGAAATATAAATCAATAATTCTCAATTAGTTTGTCATCATCCAAAAGGGAGAGATTGTTGAAACTATCAAGTTAACTTTGATGATAATAAAGAATTAAAAATTATGATTTATATTAGACTAATAATTTGAAATCAAGCTCTGTAGGATTAGACAAATCAAGATCATTTTACTTACAGCAGATAATAACAGTCATTATGCAGCCAACTGTTTTGCTGCTACAAATCAAACAGCATATAGAACAGAGGATCCCATAGTCACACTACAGTCAGCTGATAAACTGCTGAAGCATACGAAGATCTCTCTGTATCACCCAAAACAGAGTACTAGGTTCAACTACAACAAAATTTAGCTCAAACTCCTTGCTTCAAAAATCTTCTAGATCACAACACACTGAAGCAATTCAAATACAAGATCCACAACGAGCAATTTCACAGAAAGAAAAAGCTCAATGATCAAGAAGAAAAAATAAATTATACAAATAAGATTGACTAATCAAATCAACACTACAAAGTCAAATAAATTCAAAGCAGTCAACCTGAGATGCATTTAATATAGACAAGCCAACTCAGCTCTCTCATATTACAGACAACAACTTAACTAAATCAAGTTCATAATCTCTGGCGGTAAATTCAAATTTCTCTACACTACATGCTATGAAGACATTCAACAAAAACAACCGAAAGCAATTGTAGAAGCGGTTGATTAACGGCTGGACAAATTGCTCATTCTCTGGCCTGAACGTCTACCAATGAAACAGAGCGCCAACGGCAACGTTTCGCCAACGGTTTCTGCACAGAGACGAAATTCTATAACAAGGGAGACAGAGTAACAAATAAAAAGTAGAGAGAATAGAAGACGAACAAAGATATACAAGAACTCAACAGCTCTACTCAAGCAATTGAAATCCTGCTGCTGATCACACTGAAGATATCTCACTCAGTAATTTCTCTGATCATCTCATTAGAAATATTTCATGAACACTTAACTATCATGAGATAGATTCTGTGCTCAATTTTCGTTATTTTTCTTGTAATCTCTTACTGACTTTGTGACAGAGATACTGCGAACACCAGGTAAGAAAGCTCAGGTGGAGTTTGGTGAAAGTTTTTAAATCTTATAATAGAGCTAGCATATCAGTTAGAGGGACATGTGTATCCAGTAGGCTATTAGGAGTTGTCTTGGCGAAGAAATATGATAAGAGTAAGTGTATTTGGTGAAATACTTTGTTTTTGGTGTATATGTATTTTATTAAAGGTTTAGTGAAGCTTTAGCTCTGATGGAAAAGCGTCCGTGGATGTAGGCAAATAGATTTTGCCGAACCACGTTAAATACTCTAAATATTATCCTCTTATCTAAGTCAGTAAATATTCTAACTCTCTCTGTCTGCAGGTTACAGAATTAACACAGCCGGCTGTAAGACTACTGTTCGTAAGATAAATAAACTTTACAAAACTTTTTATTAACTAACTCAATTCAGCCCTCCCTTTTTGAATTAATCTTACATAATTTTGATCCGATTATTATATAGATCGATCCGAATCGACCCAAAAATTTAAATTATCATCCCTATCTATATAGATGCCCTTATTTTTATATACTATATAGTTATATATATAATTTTTATTTTGGTTTTTTTTTAAAGTCAAGCTGTGTAGGCCGCTATCCGTGCTGAGCAAATGAAGATTTTGCAGGCTATTTGACAAATGATAGAATTTCTGGTAGACAGTTTCTTTCCGGAACACCTGGTTGGTGAACATCCCCTCGACAAGAAAGACTCTTCTGGACAGGAACCAAATCCCTTACTTAAACACCTTCCCTCCTTTCATGCAACAACAGTCAAAGATTCAACCAGTAAACACAAAAATGGCTTCTGCAATAACTGTTCCAAAAGTGAAGCTAAACTCCGGCTACGAGATGCCGGTGATAGGAATGGGAACGGGAGGGGAACGAAAACTATCAAAAGAAGAGATAGTGGAAGCTTTAGTGAAGGCTGTAGGAGTTGGTTACAGACACTTTGACACTGCTGCTCTTTACGGAAGTGAGCCTGCGTTAGGTAAGGCGATCGCCGAGGCGGTCGACAGAGGGATTGTCGACGGCAGGGAGGAGTTTTTCGTTACTTCGAAAGTTTGGTGTACTGATAATCACCCTGATCTTGTTCTTCCTGCTCTCAAGAAAACTCTGCAGTGAGTATTAGTATTAATCTTTTATCTTCTTGATCTGTTTTCTTGTTTATAATATGATTTGATTCACTAGAACAAAGAGGTAAAATATGGTAGTGCTCTTAAGTATACAAATTCTTTTGCTGATTCCTTATTTCACTTATGAGATAGTTTTTTTTTGTTTTGGAGTTCATGCTATATAAAGATTTGATAAAGATTATACGAGCACTTATCGGCATGACCCAAAACTATCAGGCTCGAGAATGTCAGTGGCGTTAGTTTCACAAACATTTGTCAAATTTTGTTAAATCTTTATGATAGAGATCGTTCGTAGAGTGATCTATTTAGTGGGATAACTTTTGGTGTTTTTATATCTTTTTTTGGAGTTAGGGGGACACTGGCTTCATGTAAAAGAGACTAACAAAGGGTTTTTCGCCAGTTTAAGGGAAGATGCAGCTTGAAACAAAGGCAGGACAATTTGTAAGAACCGAAGGAGGAACAATTTCTAGTTCCTGTATTATTGAGTAAAATGAAAGTTAAATGTTTGAACTACATAGTACTATGGTACCTCTATGGCTACATCTTTGGTACCATTTTTCTACCATTACGGTTTGGGATGTGATAAGATACAGTTTTGAAATGGGTGTTAGAAAATAGTTGATAGATTTTTAAGAAGACGTAAGCGATCGGGTACATAAAGGCGGAACTGAATGTGTATCGAGCTTCTTGCTTTCTTTATTTGAAGAAAGGATTCATTCTTGCCAAAGTAATATCTTATTGAAACTCATGGAGATGATAAGGAGTATGTGTTCAATAAATGCTTGTTGTTCTTGTTGATGCATTTGTCGTCATTGGAAACATCATTGCAGGAGTAGTATATCGAATGCATATGTTATAAATCGGTTCAAACAAAATAGCTGTGTTCTTTTGGAACGAGTTTACAAAATTGTTATGTTTTTTAGATTGATCACATGCTGTTTACTTCAAGTTAGCAAGTTGATCGGAAAGTATCCTTGTCAGTGTTTATTTTCATGGCAATGTAATCCCTCTTTCACCAAGAATGTCCTTATTAGTACAAGATGATGGTCACTCTTTGCGTTCTTTTAGCATGTTTTTATTCGGCTACTATTAAGATGTCCTTGTTTTAAAAAGTAGAACAAAGCTACGGTGATCGCCAATTCAGAGAAACCTTTCGAGAATAATGTTTCATGATGTTTATGTTACATTGCAGAAACCTTGGCCTAGAGTACCTAGACCTCTACTTAATCCATTGGCCTGTGAGACTGAAACATGGAGAGTTCAAAATTCCATTTCCAAAGGAAGATATCCTTCCCTTTGAAATGAAGGAAACATGGGCGGCAATGGAGGAGTGTCAAAGGCTAGGTCTTGTAAGATCTATCGGAGTAAGCAACTTTTCTTCAAAGAAGCTCGAAGAATTACTGAAAACTGCTGCTATTCCTCCTGCAGTCAACCAGGTAGACAACATTTCTAGCTAACGACAATTGTGTTGATGTTCAATGATTTGACCTTTTTTTTTTAAATTCTTATAATCTTTTGTAGGTGGAAATGAATACATCATGGCATCAAACTAAGCTACGGAATTTCTGCTCAGAGAAAGGAATTCATATCACTGCATGGTCGCCTTTAGGGGCATGGGGATCGCCATGGGGATCGCTTGAGGTCAAGAACAGCCAAGTCTTGAAAGAAATTGCAGATGCTAAGGGAAAATCTGTCCCCCAGGTACTGCACCATTTACTTCAAACCATTTAACTTCAGTAGAAATTTATAGTTTTCATTTTTGTTGTTGGTTAAGATCAGTTTTTTCTTTCTGCCATAGATTGCTTTAAGGTGGCTGTATGAACAAGGAGTGAGTGCCGTGGTTAAGAGCTTCAACGAGGAACGGATGAAACAAAACCTGCAGATTTTTGACTGGGAACTGAGTGAAGAAGACCGTAAAAAGATTGACGCAATACCTCAAGTTAAGGGATACAAAGGGTTGGAGCATGTCTCACCTAATGGTCCTTACACGTCCCTTGAAGAATTATGGGATGGAGAAATTTGAATCTATGCTCAAAAGATTATCAAGCTTTACTGAAGAACCGATTGAAATAAGAATTGAAGTATGGCTATACAATGTTTCGATTTGTTTGTAAGACAACATGCTACTTATCAATATCAATAATAGTTTTTTAAGTGTGGAAACAGAATACTACGTACAGCGAGATTGAAGAATAAAAGCACATTACAATTGTGCTCGCTTACTTATGAAAACTTACAGATGTTTGAAAGTAATTCTACAAACTGCTACCTGACAATCTACTAGTTCTTACAAGTGAAAATGTAAAATAAAGGCCTTACACCACCTCAAACAATAATACAAAAAGATTCATATAATGAATGTGGATCGGAGCCTTTTGGTGGTGCAGTGGTGGACAAACTCCAGCAGGCTTTTGGAAGAGGTGTATCTTCACTATTATGCAGAAACACAGACAAGAAGCATGTCTGCATGTGATTCGAACTTCACTCGCACTTGATAGATCTATAAATGTGACGGACAAAGAACAACGAAGCACGGAATCCAACAGTTCCCAGCATGAGGAAGAAACCGTAGCATATGCAGGTCATGTACCCAAAGAAGAAGGATGTTTGCATAAAACCTGACATGTCTGATCGTGCATAGTAGTAGTACAAGCAGTAGGCAAATATAAACAAACCAGTTGATCCACCGCAAAGGAATGATCTGCATCAGAACCACAAAACAAGTTACAAAGTGAACTATACAAGTTATATGAGAGCAAAAATTTAGAAAGAAAATGATAATCATAATAAGACAGAAAGCATCTCTGTCTTACTGAAGACGCAACCTACCTCCACCACCATTCATGATCTTCTGCAGCAAGTTGGAAGTAGGTCAAAGCCACAGTGATGAATGCAGTGACGATAAGTAGGATGATAAACACAATGAAAAGGATGCTGTAGATGGTGTAGATTCTGTGGCCCCAGATGCTAGCAAAAATATAGTACAACTCGATGTATATAGCACTGAAAGGAAGAAAACCGGCCATTGCCATCTGCGGGAGAGTTCCTCGATACCAGGGCAACTGCGGGATTTCTCTGGGATATTTGGTTGTACGGCATGGAGCCTGGAATTCTGTCTTGCTATTCTTACCAGCAATGCCACCAAGAACAAGCAGAGGTGAAGTTACCAGTGTCCAAATGAGAACAATAACAACTATGGTGCCAAATGGAAGAGCAGCTGTGGACTTGTAAGCAATAGCAACAGTATTGAGGAAGCAGAATGTCAGGAAAAGAGGACCACAGAACAGACACCCTGTCAGCAGTAGGTTTCTTACCTGCAATTACGAGATATAGGTGTTTTCAGCTCACGCGCCTTCTTTAAAAATTTGAACAAACTAATAATAACTGAAGGTAACTTTGACACATTACAAGTAATTTCACAACACAAAAGAAGAATAGTTGAGTTTGCACTGCACTTGGTCCATACCCAGTTTGTTCCTTCAAGCTGACAGTAGAAAGAGGTTGCAGTATACCCAGCAATACCAGATGTAAGAGCATATATGACAACCAATGCAGTGAAAAGAGCACCACGATTGTAAGGGTAGAAGACTCCAACCAAAGCCAACATGAAGATGAATATAGCACTGCATCGTGGAAAACAATTTGACAATACCATAATTAGATTCAATCAAAGGTCATTACTTAATGCCATCTTGACATATTAATAGAAGTTGCTATCTGTGTTGCATGTACTTACAGGGCGAAAAGCTGAGTGCCAGAACCAAGAGATGCGGCAAAGAGGGATTTGTTCTTGGGGAACCTAAAGACATCACCATGGATATATTTCCAGCCGGTCTCTTCCTGATCATCAGGTGATTCTTCATCTTGAGCATACCTTTACATATTATGACAGTAATAAGCGCAGAAAAGTAAGAATGATCAAATTTATATTCAACACAAAAGAATTAACAAATAGAAAAAGAAATTTCAGGGGACTACAACAGATTTCTCGGAACAATTTTTCTGACAATCATGGCTATTCAACTTTGAAATTCACAATTGAACTCAGAAACCACATGCTACTGGCATAAAATGAATGAAAAAAAGCATAAACTACACAAATAGTAATATTATACTGCACTTCAGGTAGGTACCTTCACGTAATCTGCGTGAGGTCCATCATTTACATCATGCTACTACAGTTTTCAGACGTAATCAAAAGTGTTTTACTGTAAAGAGATATGGTGTACTGGCACGACTCAAAAGCCTCTCTTTGAAATTAAAAGCTTAGAACATGCTCTCCCAAGTATTGACTCTTACACATTATGCTTCAGAATGACAACATTCTAACAAAATTCCATAACTCGGATCAAGCATATCACAACTATCTGAAAAAGAAATATAGGTGTGCAGGATAGGAAAAAGGATTGATTCCACTAGAACCTAAGCGAAATGGTTTCAAAACTAGCAATTTTTTGTCCGCAGACATCGGGTAAATAACATGTAGCATTATAAAAATTCAAGTACCCGAGAGAACTTACTTGACAAAATCATTCTTCAGCACCCTCATCAAAATAGTGGCCAGAAATCCAGTCAAAAGGAGAACTGTGACACACGAATTTATAATTGAGAACCAGTGTATTTCAAGGTGATGCTGCTGTGTGGAAGACTGTGAGTACTTCTCCATCCTCTTCTCAAAAGGTGTAGTTGTCTCCTTCCACTTAGCTGAGTAGAGGAACTCTACTTTCATCTCCTTGTCCTCTGTGACATCCACCAAAGCATTGGAGTCTGTGTGGACAGTGATCTCAATCACACGGTCATTGTTATAAAGTATCTCAAATTGGATATGCCTGTATATGTAATACTTGTGTTCACTGGGGTCAGGCTTCCCTTCTCTATCAACTTTTCCTATAAATCCCCAAAGTGGAAGGTCATCATAATACATTTGAAAGTAGTAGTCCTTATCAACTGCTTTCCTGAACTTGGCAACGTCTTCCTTAGAGAGATGTGCTGTACACACAAACTTAGAGTCAATGTCAGTACGAAAGTCAAGCTTGTAGGGAGCATCAACCAAGCGGTCTCCATTCAAGACTTCACCAAGTGCTTCTTTCTTGTCATTCACTTCCTCTGAAATTAAGTTTGTTAATGCAGTCAAATTAGTTATATTTGAAGAAACAAAAACAACAGAGGAAGAATGACTCAGAAATGGTCAAACCTGGCGAGCAAAATGGCAGATCAAAGTACCGATAGGTCTCACTGAAACAGAAACAAGAGTGTGTGAGCGAACAAGTAAAGGAATTGCCAATTTAGCCAAGCACATTCCCGCAAAAAAGACAAACAAGCACAATCAGAACTCATGTCCTTAACCATAAGTTAACATAAACAACAGGAAATGAACAACCAAAACAACTCCATAATACAAAGACTTTATAGTTTCAAATATCTGAGTAATTGCATGTAATGCCAGATCGTAGGCTGTAAAGACTAAAACAAATCTCTAGGGTAAGATGTCTACATGACGCCCATGACAATAAAAGCAGAAAACCAAAGAAATAAGCTCTCCCAAACAAGCAATAATAACAGACTAGTCAATGACAAAGAATAAGCTCTCTCAATTCCCAGCAAATTGATAATTGAACCAAAAATCTTGTCAAGATTTTATCACATCACCTTGTCTTCAGAAGTCTTCAAAATCAAAAGCTTTAATTCAATTAACCTTATTACAGCAGGTTACGTTTCAAGCAGTAAATTAGAATCAAATCATACAGAACCTGCAACCACCTAGTAACCTTTGTGAAGTAACTCATGACAAATGATTAGGAACCAACTAAAAGTCATTATCATTATACAAATCAAAGCACCAAATAGTAGATACTCAGCAGTGATCCCCTTCCTACATTTTCTACACATCACCTTCTCTTCAAATGCAAGCAAAAAAACATCTTTTCAGTCCATACCATTATATTGTGTATTCTAATTTTCCAACTAGTCAGTAATGGCAAAAATTGCATTCCAAGAACAGAATCATACTCTCTACTTTGTCCAAAAAATCCCAAGTTGAAACAGCACAATCCAAAAACATCAATCGGACAAATTTCAACCAAAGTCATCGGTGCCACCAACAATTCCAGAAATCGAGTTCATACAAATTATCTTCCATCGATAGTTTGACATTAATGTGCCAGCAAACAGCTAGATCCAAACTAACACCTACTTGTTGTTTTCAAAATTCTAACTTCAAGTTCTTCATTCACCAGTAACACAATCCACGAAGTGCAGCAACACAAGAGATCCAAGTTAGCTCCTAATTTCTCTAAATTTCAAAATTTTACTCACCGCGATCACTAAAATGAGCAGCAATTTTCAAAACAGAAAGCAGAAAGATCATAACTTTTTACTTCCCCAATCATTAGCAGTACACCAAATTCCTCACAACGAGAGAAAGTTTTTAAAGGGAGACCAAAAAAAATCAACGCCTAAACAACGAAACAAACAAGATCGGCACCTATCCAACCAAGATCCAACAAAAAAGTGAACACAAAAATTAATCAATCGAGAGAAAATTCAATTAATTCGAATTTCAATTACCTTGGATTATGAAAGGGTCCAACCTTGTTGGCATAAAGAGGAACGGGATCCCCAGTTTTGTACCGGTGATCAGAACCATCAGCTACAGCTCCACCGATCCCGATGCAAACAAGAAACAAAAGCAACACTTTTGAAGTCTTCATCGCACCGCGCGGCGCCGGTGAGAATTGCTCGCTGGCGAGATCTCGATGGAGATATTTTTTTATTTTTGTAAGAAAATGAAAAAGAAAGATTGAATCCTTGGAATTTTTCAGGAGTTGGGGTTCCATGGAATTATATGGCTTGTTTTGCAATTGCAAGCCACTTTGAAAACTGTGTTTCGTATTGGACTACATATTCTGTATTTAAAATTATATGGCCTTTAATTTATTCTATGGTAGTATACATGCATTTGAAATTCTTGACTTCAAATGTATAATTGAAGAATTTTATTGCAAAATCAGAAAGTAAGTTCGGCGTGGGAGCACATTACTATCGTGAGGACTTGCTTATATTTACATAATTATTCAAGGGTGTTTATGGAAAACGCTCCAATTGTTGTCGTGTAAATATTTTCATTTTAAAGGGTTTCGATAGAATTATAGTGCAGTAATTTATAATTAAGAAACTATGAAGGGTTTCTATTAACCCATCCTTCTTTCTTTCTCTCGTTTGTTTGATTTTTGTTTTCTCAATCTACTTCTTTGTTTCTTAATCTCTCCGATCTCACTGGTTCAGTAAACATTGGTAACTGTTATCTGTAAATCTCTATTGAATTTATTTTCTCTTTCTCTCAGTGTTATTCATTTAAATTTTTTGTCTTGTTAATGCTATAACATTTTTCATTTTCATGAAACAGTTTATTTTTTATATCTAATCTGTTAGATTTTTTGGATTTAGTGTAGAATTTTTTGGGACTTGTTGGTCTATTTCTGCTGATTTAAATATGGTATTATAAAGTTGTAATCTTGATTATATGAAGAATTTTCTTTCATTTTAGTAGAACAAAACGAATTTGAAGGAATTGTTAAAAAAGTTTCGATTTCTGTTTTTTTTTAAAAAAAATCTGAGGATAAAAATGTTTACTCTCGATAGCTCATAAATGTTTTCTGTGTACGTTAATGGAGAAAAAAAAAAATAGTAATGTTTGTGATTGCGGAAATTGAAGCTTCTTTTTTCCGCAGATCAAAAGAAAATAATCGAAACATTCATGACTGGAGTTGAATATGTTGGATATTTCATTTCTCCTAGTTAAAAACTAAAATTTTGATAGCATCCTTGTGGTAGTTCATATAAACTTTTGTAGAAGCTTTCACGAGCAGTTAGATGTTGGAACATTGTTGATATTGTATTCTGTCTAAGATGGCGAAAGAGGCATGTAATTCATGAATGCTCATGAATCCTAAATTGACATCATTAGAATATGCACAGGTGAATAAAACTTTTTTCATTAAACTTTGAGTTGGGTTTCCTGAATTAGTTCAAATATTCATGAGTATGGTAGTGTTTGTTAAAGGTAGAACATGGGCCATGAAGTAACCAGTGGGGAAGGGCAGAGCTCTGTGGGTTATGCTACTTGTAGCAGAGAGTCTCCAAATTCTGCTTCTAGCATCGGTGGGAATGATTGGCCTGCTCAAAAGCCTCGTACTGCTCAGTTGGTCGATAAGCAAATTCCAGTAGCTAATGAAGGAATTGATGTTGATAACTGCTTCAGCACAGATGGAGAGAATAGTGGCAACTTTATCATGGTTTGGATTCCTAGTTTTAGGTACAGAATTTGTTTTGCAGAAATTTGTCAAAAAGTGATCCAGTTGTCTTTTTTTCTTTTATGATGTAGGGGAAGGCGGATGAACAAGGGCAAGGGCAGCCTCAAGTGTTCAATGCAGTACGTAATTTGCAAATGCCATATCTCCCTTCTTCGTTCCAATCGAACCAAATGATAGGTACCAATTTACCGATGCCAACTGCTCAGCTATCAACTCCGGCTGCTCAGGCTCAGCTTGCGCAGCAACAGCTCTCATACCAGCAGAATCATCAGCAAGCAATGCAGCAACTAGAACAACCACTTGGGATGTTCTGGGCAAATCAATACCAGGAGGTTGTCGCAACTATTGACTTCAAAAACCATAGCCTTCCATTAGCAAGAATTAAGAAGATCATGAAGGCAGATGAGGACGTCCGCATGATTGCTGCTGAGGCCCCAGTGCTCTTTGCAAGGGCTTGTGAAATGTTCATCCTGGAACTGACGTATCGTTCATGGGCGCATACAGAGGAGAACAAGCGGCGGACTCTACAGAAAAATGACATTGCGGGCGCCATCATAAGAACAGATGTTTTTGATTTTCTAATGGACATCATACCGAGAGAGGAGGTGAAAGAAGTCTGTGTTTCAACAATGCCTGGTGCTGGAGGTCCGAATGATTCTTTTCCTTTTTATTATCTGCCTCCGCAGATGGCACCATTTGGAATGATGTTGACTACGCCTGATATAGACCAGTCTATGCTCTATGCTCCGCAGTCTCACACAGACATGCCTCAGAAATTTTGGAACGAGCATCAGCAGACGGTTCAGCAACAACCAGAACATCAGCAGCAACATTCGGGTGATCCTTGAGTCAGAAGGACAATTTAATAAAAAATTCACAGTTCATGACTGGGTATAATTTTCGAGTTTTTCGCAACTTCTACCTTATTCTTTTCTATGGAGGCCATGATTCCTTTCGGAAGTAGTTAAGATTTTCGTACATTTTCTTGTGTTTTTTTTGGAAATGCCTTTAAAAACCAGATCTATTGCCGTACTTATATGGTAAGTTTTTTCCTTACGCTCGTCAGCTGATTATTCTGGTAATGTTCAGAAATGCTACTTGGTAAATCAGGCAAATGCCTTGTATATGATAAGAGCTTAGGGTTTTACGGGGCATCTGGCGAAACAGAGCACTTGATTTATCACATGCTCTTTGGAAAAATCTTTTAGCTTTGAAACAATTTGTTATTGAGAAGAAAATAATGAATTGATGATTATTGAATGATGTATAGAGTTGTACATCATATACATATATATGTGAGCAACTACTTATGAGTTGCCCGGGTACGTTTGGCTGTGCTTCTAGGAAAAGTATTTTTCAATAAATTTTTTATAATATTATAGAAATTATTTAAATTTTATAAAATATATAAAAAAAATTTACATGATAAGATTTTATTATTATTTATTATTATTAATTTTTTGAAATAAAAAAATATAATTTATTTTTTAAAGTAAGATAAAAATATTTTTTATTTTGAAAAAAATATTTTCATAATCACTCTCAAATATCACCTAAATGAGTATTTCAGTTGTCCCGAATTTTAATTTTTTCTACCAGATTTAAAATTTGGAGCCATAAAGAAACATAAAAAATCAACTTTATCCTTTCATCAGAAATACCGGATGTGCTCGGTTGTCGATAGATACAGCGGAAATATAAAACACACTCAAAAATCTTGCGTAAACAATACGAAAATTGAGACAACAGCAAAACAAATACAAAAATAAGAGATTTACGTGGAAAAAAATAAAAAAAAATTCTACAGGAAAGACAAACTAGTCTTTAGAAAAATCACTAAACTAAAACAATTATAAACTCATATGTTATACTTTAAGTAAAAATTCTCACTAGAATGTTTTGGTTATATCTGTCACACTTGATGTGTGAATGATCTTTATCATTAATGTTCCAAATAAATGCCTCTCATTCATATATATAATGCTCTAAGAAGATTTAAACCTTCAAACGGTTATCTTTTCATCTTTTCATTAATTGTTCAAATATTTTGGCTTTCCAACTTCTTGGATGATGGTTCATTTTTTTTTACCTTTAGAATTTTAATATTAATGTACATTTAACTTTTATATTTTAATGAATCACTAATTTACGTATTGGCTTTACGATGTCTTAACAATTTTTTATAGTAAAAGAATATAAAACTTAAGTTTACTCAACAGCACTAAACATAATAATTTACTTTTTCATAACTCAATATTCATTCCAAAATAACACATCCAAAGTAAAAGCTTAATGGAAAATAATGTGCCCCACTAAAGGACATGTTGTTCAATAGAGGCCCAATGCGCCGTCTTTGTTGTTATAACACTTGACCAAAATACCCTTCACCTCTATGAGAGAACCCAATCTGTCTGTTGCGTTCCCGACGGGAGCCGGCTGAGGAGAACGATGATGACCACCGCCTAACGCCTCCCTTGCTTCTGTTGTCTTTGCTCCCTTTTGTTCTTCTCCTTCCCTCTCTCGCTCTAGGGTAAATCTCTCTGTTCTTTTTGTCTTCTTTTTTTGGATAGTTTTGATTAGTTTAGTTTCATGTAGCTGTGGTTTCTCTAGTTTGATCTATAGAAATTGATCACTGGCATTGTCTGCTTGATTTTATTTGAATTTGGGATTATCGGCTCGATTTCGTGCATGTTTGGTAGAAAATTGTTGAAAACAGTTCATAGGTTCAGTATTTATTCTCTTAGGCCTCGTTCAGGCCCTTGGAAAAGCTGGAAAGCTTTGTAGGAATCTGAAATCTTTACTGGGGTAGATTCTTGAGTACTTCTCTAGAGTTTGATCTCTATAGGTTTTATTTCATCAATATTTAATTAATTATTTAATTTATTGATATTAAACAACAATTAATTTAGTTTATATCAAATAAACTAGTTTCTAATAAGTTCCTGTTTCAATGCTATGCTCTTGATAAAGTTGGAGAGGCAATGTTATGTAATTGTTTACTATGGAGCATATGAAACAGGAAATGAGGTGTGCCAAATTTCGCTAGTCTTAAATTTCCGAAAAGGACTTGTTAAGTACTGGTTAACCTGAACCCTCTGGGGAAGTGATCTCCCAGGAGTGGCTAACATTTAAAGAAAAGGTTGAGGTAAACCTGGAGGAATTGGTTAACCTACACAGACAGGCATACTGGGGAAATTTTCTATGTTAAAGTGTACGAGGGTATATGCTACTTTAAATTATGGTCACCACCATCATTCAGGACTGATTCATAAGGATATCTGCTGAAATATATACAGTTCCAAATCACTTTTACTTGAGTTTTAACAAGAGCAATCCTGTCACTAGTTGGCTTTTCCTTCAAGACCTTATAGCATATTCCGGTACAGCTGTTTTGGTAGTGGATATGCTGCTGCAGCATTAAAACTTTGATTTTTTTATATTTTATTAATTTCTCTTTTTCTCTCTTCAGTGACAGTCAGGAAACTGGACTGAATCACTGGAAGGTACAGACTGATGCTTCCTTGAGAGTTGGTGCCAAGAAGCTCAAAGAAATTATCATAAAGGTTCAATTTGCAACAATATAAAAAAGAGTATAGAAATTTTTATTTTGTATTTTCTAATCCTGTTTTTGTATTATGGTTTTGCAGGCGTGGGGTGCTATCATTTACCAAGATCTATGAAATGGTAAAAGATCTTATCATCCTGTTTTGAAAGGTTTTAGGACGAGTTGATCTTTCTCTTCTCACTATTCTTTTATATAAGTAGTTGGCCAGGACACTCTCTGGAAAGATGCTTTTGGAAGCTGCCAACAACAAGATAAAGCATGAATTCATAAAAAAGGTATTTAGTCTCCTGCCTTTAATTTGCATACTTGGGCTTTTAATAAAATTATGTGTACCACGTTCTTGCCTTAGTTTATATAATATGACAGTGATGCTTCTTTGTTGAGGAAGCCTATCAACTTTGTTGAGTTGAGGAACTTCGGAGTATGTTTCTTACAACCTGCCTTAAGTCATACCAGTTGGTTGTGATGCAGCGGATCTTCAAATGAAGCTCACCGGTATGGTAACTCTCTTGCCCCTTGATTCTAGAAGAATGCATGAATAAAGAATGTAATTGTTCGGTTGATTCTTATAGAATACCTGAACAATTAATCTCCAAAATTCATTGATTACAAGCCAAATAAAAGAAAGAGAAAATCTCAATTTAATTCAAAGTTGTTATCGTCCTTGTAAAGGACTTACAAATATATAAATAGGAAAAGAAGACAAGAGTCCTCAACTACTTAGGAACTACAAACTACTACATCTGTAGAAGGCAATAAGTGAGCAATTCTAATTATTGTAAAATTCTAAAATGAAGGAAAGTCAATGATATGTGGACTTGTAGCTGGCCAGCAGTGGCTTCTAATGTAGCTGGCCCATGGACAAGTCAAGGGCTTACTCCCAGGCAACTCTCCCAATTGAGCTGCTTACTCCCAGTCAATTCTTCCAATTTTGCTGCTTACTCCCAATTCTCCCAATATATGTATTACTTTAAGTTGTACTAAAAATAAAACATAAAATACATATACATGTAACATTGACATTTATAAGTAGTTTGGATGTGCAAGTTTTCCTTGTCATTGTGTTAATGAGGAAAGAACTTCTATTTATCATGTTAGTCAATCACTCTATCAATAATATTTCAAATCTCTTGGCAATCCATGTAGCTTGATTAATGTAGGCTTTGGAGTAAATGGTATGATTTCGAAACTCTTAATTTGTTTATGATGTCAAAACTCTTAATTTGTTTCTTTGTTTGGTCTTCAGGTTGTACAGCTTGCGGCCATCAACAAAGGGTCTAGAACTGCTTTACTTGTTGCCAGACAGGTCATTTTTTCTGTTACTTTTCTTTTGATAAGTTTTTATTATATAAAACCAGGATCTTTCTTCTAATGAAAATTTTGTTGTATAACTAGTCATTTGCTATTGAAGCCTATTATACCTGTGAGAATTGCCTGTTATTGCTTATCCAAATCCCAAAGTATACCAAGTGAGGCTATTAGTTTTTTGCAGGGCTTAGCTCGTGCGGCTTCTAGGTATCTTCGTCTGGAGTTTGATGACACTAATTGGCCCACGGTATGTGATTCATTACCTATACCTTTGTTATAGCATAGCAATATCAAATCTCTGACTGCTGTTATCACTTATTAAACTGTAATATATTCTGTTACAAAGTCTTAGATTCTTACAGTTTGACAGGTCATTATATTTGCTTACTAATGGATTTTCATTAGTTTTTGTTATGATGGTGTTCTTGTTGATCTAAGTACAAACATAAAAGACGATGCTAATTTATTCTATAGTGTACAATAGCATATAAGAATCACTAGCACTTTGCTCCTCAGCTCTGGGCCATACGTGCTTTTTTCCAATTAATGGCAACGCCAATTCCTCAACCAAATGAAGAGCCATATAAAGATCTATTAGCTGGTCAGACATAACTGATTCAGTGTTCCTCATTCTTAAAGTTGTTAGAGGTTCGTAGGACTGATGCATCCACCAATCTCCAGAATGTGTTCACCAACCAGGCATAGGATCAATCTACTTGTGAGTATTGTTATTGCTGTACTTGCCTTTGAAATCTTTTCAGAAGTTCTTAGAAATGCTTGTTGTTGATAGTATGGTTCTAACATTGGTTCAAATTCTTTTTTTTAGTACATTTTCATATTTTAATTTAAAAATAAAAAGTAATTTCTAAGATAGGACTTGCATGACAAGTTGCAATTTAGATTTACATTCTAAAGATCAATAATGTCTTCATCATTCGCAGACAAATAAAAGTTCACTCTATAAATAAACTGAGACCAGAGGATAAAATTAGTTATAAATAAAAAAATACGGTATGTGAATGTTTTGAAAGAAATACATTCATGATGAACACTTGGTAGTCTATTATATACATGTTTTGAAGAAGACATTCAAGATGAATACTTCTAGTAATCTATGTGATATATACTAGTCATTTCCTTCAATTAGGCTTGCATCTTAGGATTTTCCAATACCTTACTCATCCAAATTTTATGGAAATTCTTTCTTTTTGTTTTAAAACAGTAACTGTCAGTAACGCTGAATATCATACTACAACTATAAATTTCAGTTATGGGGAACATTCTTCTTAAGATGTTGTTATCCAGATGCTTGGCACTGATTATGCTCGAATTCTTCAAGCAATATTTGTGTTCGCTCTGTAATAGCATTTCTTCATATCTTATCTGGAGGATGATTTTTCATTGTCTACACGTCTTCTTCAGATACGCATTAACGGAACATATGGCTGGACCTTTAAGAACTGAACTGATCATCATTGGCCTTCCAAAATCTGGATAGTGTATATCATAGGTTAATTTAGGAATAGAACATCTTAAAGAAATTGTGTAGCTTCAAGTTATTTCTCGCAATGTTTGTGCTGATTAATATTATTTACAGGAAAAACAAGAAGATAGTTCAAAGCCCAAGAAGAGAGTACAGCATTCATCAACACCTGATGGCCCCTTTTTCCGATCTCAATAATTTTGTTCACTGATTTCACCACAGTAGAAAAGAACAAGAACAGGTGAAAGCAAAATGTTTTTAAAAGAAAAATGATGTTTTCTTTTGATTTGAAAGTGAGTTGTTACAAAATGAAAGTGATTTATATGAATAAAATAGATTTAATTTGTGTATTATTTTTGGATTATCGTGAGTTAAAAAGTAATTTGTTGTACTTCGGGTTGTTGATTTTTTTTCGAAATTGGTGAGAATAGTAGTTTTATTTCATGTAAATAGTGCACAAAACAGTTATTCTTTCAACTCTTTGCATTCAATGAAGCTGAGACCTTCTAATAAAATTATTCTATATAATCATATATTATAAGTAATCATAAACTAAACTCACAAATAATGATAAATAATCTTTAAAGTCATAAATAATAACTGAAAGAATAATCTACAAACCTTAAAGGGATATTACAGTATTATTGTACGCTTCGTTCTAATTCAATAAAAAATAAATTATGGATCAATAGAAGTACTTAAATAGGAAGAATAAGTCTAAAATTTAAAATATTATTTTAGAATTATTGATTAGTGATATATGAAAAATTTTGTTAATAGAAAGCAAGATAAAACATTAAGTAAAAGGCAGAGTGTTGCTATTGCAAGTAAGAAATTTTATAAAATAAAAATATTTTTATTCTATTTTAGAAAATAAATTTTATTTTATTAAAAATAATTAATAATAAACTTTTACATATTTTTTTATATTTTAAATTTTAAAAATATAAAATATTATAAATTTATTGAAAATTATAAAATTGATAAGTATCTTGGTTGCAGAGTATATCTACTCCACTAGCTAACTAAAAAAACAGGATTTTTATTTTTATTTTTATTTTTATAATATTTTTTTATAAATATATAGAAAATTTATTTTAAATTTTAAAAAGTGTGAAAAAATTAAATGTAGTGAGCTCTTTTTATTGTATATTTTTATTCTTTTTTTAATAAAAAAATTATTTCTTAAAAATATAAAAATATTTTTTATCTTAAAAAAATTTAATTTGCACTTTCAAAACACCCCCTAAATAAGAGACTAGGATAAAATAGAGGAGGAATGGTATGGAGATGGTTATTTGTTGTACTTTTTTGGTCTGGAATGGATGCAAAAGAAAAGAAAGCCAAAGCTAAACTGCAATAACAACAACAGCAGCAGAAGCAGAAGCAGAAGCAGTGAAAAACTGTCTCTATTCACATGATGGTAAGATTTAAGAAGCCGCTTTTAAAACCCTTCAGTGTTAAAAATTTGCAAGCTTTTAATTTCATCTCTACTGCAACTTTATTGCAGAACAAAATTCATACTTATATTCATGAAAGTGGAAAGAAAAGAATGGAAAGAGAGCGAAGAGGAATTTTTGTCTTTTAGGTGCACTGAAAACCATGGCAAATGCCAAATTGATGTTATAGAGTTTGATAAAATTGCTTGAAATTTATTTGTAACTTTACTTTTTTCTTTAAAATTTCAGTTTTAATATTTTATGGTATTTTAAATTTTACTTCTATTAAAATTTGACTTCAATTATAACGTGTTTTAATTACTATTTTAGATTTTATTTTTATCAAAATTTATTCTTAGTAAATTTTATTTTTCTGAAATTTAGTTCCATAATTTTGATTATTTCTTTTTCTCCGACAATGTATACAAGTAAAAGTTTTTTTGTTTGTATCATTTTTTACAATAATTTTTTTAGAAACAAAATATTAGAAGTAAATTATGAAAACATATTTTTTGAAATTAAATATAAAAATATATTAAAAAATAAATTTTTGATTAAAAAATCACTTTTAAATTTAGAAATAAACAAATCTTTACTTGACTTATTCATTCTGGTAAGAGAGATTATTGCAAGAAATTAAGTGGATCATATACAACTCGATGTCTATATTTTATTTTAACTAATTCAGGATTTAAATTTATTCTTGCCAAAACTTTTACTTTCAAAATTAAAATTAAAAATTTTAATTACAAACTTGTTTTTAATATAAATTAAACGCAAAAACTCATTTTAAATTCTAAATATTTTCTATAAACTTATTTAAAAAATAAATTTAACGCTAGATAAAACAGTCGCTACAGCCTACAAGCACTCTATCAACAAAGAAGAAAGAAAACTACTAAATAAGAACAAGAGAGACAAAAATTTGAAGGAGTTTTTTTTCATAAAAAAAACAATCTTACATGCTTTGCACTTGTGTTGTTGTATTCATGAGAATGGGAAATTTTTTTTTTTTTTTTTTTTGAAGTTACAATTGGGGCCGTTTGATATTGCGGACTTGAAAAAAAATTTTTAATTTTTCAGTTCAAATTTAATTTTTAAAATATAAAAAATTTTATATAGTAAAATTTTATTATTTTTATTATTATTTTGAGATCAAAGTAATATAATTTATTTATAAAAATAAAATAAAACTATTTTTTGTTCAAAAAAATATTTTTTAAAGTATTTTCAAATACATGCATGGAAAAGCTAGTTATGAAGTTAAAAAGAGTTTCATAGAAATAGTATTTACCATTTCTTTTTTATTTTATTCTTCCCTTTTTGATGAAAGAAGACCTTTTTTTCTTTGTTTCTTTACTTCACAGTTTCTCGTATCACAAGAAGTATATGAAATACAAACTTTTTTTGTAAGGCTAAAAAGAATTTTTCTAATTAATTAATCAATAGTTTTGAAAGTATAAAATTTTTTAATTAATAATTTCTTCAGTAAAAAAATTAATTGTGCTAATGAAAAACATTAAATGTGAAAGTGGTAATGAGATATGGTTTGAGTGTTGCTTTCTATGATCCTTCCAAGCAAATACAAACTAAAATATCCCTTTAAAACTCAATTTTTTTTCATTAAATTATTTTAACTACACAAAATAAAATAAAAAAATTAAACTATAGCCTATTTTCAACTATAAAAAATTATAAAAATTAAACTTATTTTAAAAATACTATTAACATTAACTCAAATTTTTAATAAATTAATTAATGCAACTAAAAATAAAAAGAAAAAGAATCCAACACAATGAACAAAAAAAAAGTAATGATAAATAATAGAAACAACTTCCTTCTTCATTTCCTTCAAACAAATTTCCAAACCCACAAAAAGAAACACCCAAACCAAAAAATTTTACCATTATTTCATTCACCATTACAGCACTACAAAGATCATCAAGGAAAAAGAAAACTAGGAACTTGGTATGCTGATATTCATTACAATCACCATCTCATGTTGCTGCTGCACTGGTGAAGCTGTTGTTGCCGGATGTCGTTGTCGCCTTCGCCTTCAGTGACAACAGATGAAACATGGCTAGCAGCAAGAGAGTTCTCATCAGACACGACCGCCGCCGGCAACCTACAAGCTCTAAACTGTTGCTTACATGCATGACAAGTGATTTCTAGCACCGTAGCACTGATATCCTTCACCGCGCGATCGCGTAACGCGATCGCTTCGCGGAGCTCCGCTTGCGCTTGCTGTCGTATTCTTTTCGCGTCGGCGAACTCCTGCTCTGCTAAATTTATCTGTCTGCTTGCCTGGTTCCTCGCTTCATCTGCTAGCCTCTTCTCGACTGTCGCCATTCTAAGTTGCTGCTCATAAGTTTCTTTATCGAGCTTGTCACCGGAAGTAGTAGCAGGGGAGAAGTTGTTACATTTTGTTGATTTCCAGCAAGGACCGAGGGAAAGTGTCAGCGTTGTCGACGCATTACCTTGATCATCAGACGAAGTTCTTGATGCTACAGCTGAAGTCGATAGCTGTTTATGAGCAATGGTCGTATGAGACGAAGGTAGCAATGGAAGCTCTACATTCGTTCTCCGGCGATATAGATCGCCGGAGATAGGGAATACTTTTGTCGTGGCTAAAGAGCTGGGTACCCAACTATTGATAGTATTCAGATTGGTGTTTTCACTAGATGGACTGGGACTTGAAGTTGCTCGAGAAAAACAGGCGCCGGAAGGCGGTTGCTGTTGTTGAGGCGTTGGCGGCTCCGCCGCCATTGCTGTTCTTGTCCGGCTAGCATTGCATGCATCTTGGTGTTCTATAAAACTCTCCACCCTGAAAAATTTTAATCAAGCTAATTAAAAACATACCAAAAAACATTCTTGGTGATTTCTAGGGTTTTAAAATCTATGAAGGAATCAAGAAAACTGATGAAGAAACAAAAAAAGAAAATTTTAGTTTATGTTGTTTATAGTTTATGTTTTGTTTTATCATGGAACAGAAGCAACCAATGAAACACTGTGGCGTTGGAAATTGTGTGAATAAAAACTTATACTAATACTAACTGCATATTGTTTTGGATTGTTTTTTGTTTTCAGTGTTGAACAAAAAATTTTTATAAAAAAAAAACCAATCAATCCACAGACAGACGGAACTCGTCGGAGACCACGATTTCCTAACAAAATAATGCAGTCTTAAAATAAATGAGATGATCCAAAAACTTAAGCCGATGGAAAAACAACCGACCTAGAGAAAACCCGGCCGCAGTCGCAAGAATGGCCGCGAGTTCCGCAGGTCTTCAGGTGAGCTTTGTAATCAGATTGTACAGCATACGCTTTCGAGCACCGGGCACAAGCCCACTGCCGGTGAGCGCTGTGTTTACGGCGAAAATGTTTCTTGATTCCGACAAGATCGCCGAGCGCGTGGGCCGGATCGTGGTGGAGACAACTTGGCTCTGGACACACGTATACGCGCTTTTTCGTGATCACGGTCGAAGTTAATGCACCAGTATTAGTAGCAGCAGCTCCGGTGCCGGTGGAAGTGTCGCAACGCTTAAGAAGCTTCCAGGGAACTTTGTGTCGCCGGCGGTGCATCTGTAGATTCTGGTCTCTTTGAAAACCTTGGCCGCAGATTTCGCAAACGTATCGATCGGATTCGAGTAACGTTCGTGGCGACAGCGCCACGACCTCGGCGTCCGGGTCTGTTAATTATCAGAAAGTTCAGATATTTAAATTAATCACAACATAACTGCTGCCTATTATTATAGTGAACTTCAAAAATCTTCTAAGAAATTTAAAATAAAAAAAAAAGAAAGAAATCTTGGTTTTGCAAGTGAACTTATGAGAAGTTTGAAGATCGAATCAATTTTAATAATATTGAAAAAGAACAGAACATCAAAAGAACTTATAATTTCTAGCTTAAGAAATTAAAACATTTCTAATACGCACCATTAGTTTAATTGGACAAAATGTTATGTTTTATTATTTGTTGTTAAAAAAAATACATTTTTTCACCATTTCGTTAGAACCAAAACTTGATTTATATTCGGAATCTGAACTAAAACAATCTCAAATTTGAACAACACAAAGAAAAAGAATCATTAGTTTTCAAGCTAGCAAGCTAAAAAAGTTGGAAAAAAAAAAAAGCTTAGACATTACAACTGATTAATTGCTTACCAGGAGTTCCGGCAGGTCTTCGCTTCCTTTTAGTTCCTCCGACGCCGTTATTATCATTATTGTCTACGGAAAGAAAAGAAGGTGAAGTAGTAGAAGCCATAGTTCCCGGCCGGGGTTGCTGCTGCCGCTGCTGGCAAAGAGCTAGCTGAAACAAAATCTCGATCTCGATTTTCTCTTTGGATGGAGTTCAAATGGTAAACAAAAACAAGCAATTAAAAGATGGATGAGAAGGAGAAGAAGAAGAACAACAAGAGCAGTTTTTTATTTAAAATTTTTTTTTTTTCGTTTCTGTGTATCTTGGATGAAGAAGTGATTATGAGGAAAAGCAGCTTTTATAGAAGCAGCTTTTGATAGCTTTTGTTTGGAAGAAAGAGAAGGGGAGGGGCAGAAAGAAACAAAAACCCTAACACTAATAATTATTGTTTTTTTTTTTTGAAGAGTAGGAGTTAAATTTTTGCATGAATGCAAATAAATTGATCATTCTAAAAAGAAATACACGTGAGATGAGAGAGAGGAACGCAACAACAACAACAACAACAAACATTTTATTCGGTCTTGTCTTTCCTTATTATTTCTCACAAAATTGTTTTTTTTAAAGAATAGCTTTTCTCATGAAAATAATTAAAATTTTTCATATGAGAAAATTCTTTTTCTTATGTTTTACATTATATTTAAGAATTTTTTGCTCTCTCTAAAATTTTTTATTTATTTATTGCTTTCTATTTAACAAAGAATTTATTTTTTGTCTATTGCTTACTCAATATTTTCTGGTTCTTTCAATCTCTCAGAAAAAAATTTCCATTGAAAAAATATATTTTTCTTGTTCTTATACCATTTATAGTACTATATCTGTACTGCCATAGATTTTTTTGTTTGCATAAAATTATTTTTGATTCATTTTTAGGTACACAATAAATATTAAAAAATACTTCTAGCTTATTTCTTTCTATAAAATATATAAATTCTATTTTTTAATAATATTATTTATGTTAACTTATTTTTAATTAATTTATTTTCAGCTGAAGAAAACACATTCATAACTGAAGAGAATCTTTTGTATCTGCAGACAAGTTCTGTAAGTAAAATATCATTCAACTCAATGTTGTCTGATTTTTATTTTCTTATTTTTCCTGAAACCCAGTTTTGTTTTAAACTCAGTGCTAATTTAACCAATAAACTACATTTTTTAGAAGTAAATTTTCAACAAGTTAGTTCAATATTTATTTTTATTGTGCTTGGAAAGTGAGTCTAAAATAATTTTTATATTTAAATGTAAAAATAAAGTGTTGTCTGATTTTTATTTTCTTCTTATTTTCTGCAATAAGATAAACTTTTAAGGAGCAAATTTTTAAAAGTTTAGTTCCATATTTATTTTATTGTATTTTGACAATGAGTCTAAAATAATTTTCTATTTAAGTGTATGAAGAATTCAATTTTTAGTAAAAAATTGAAGTTTGGATAAAACTAATACACCTTACTTTATATTTTTTATTAAACATACTATTTTTAATCGATCTATTAATTTATTGGTCAAATTGCGGAGTATATTTGGAATTATATTTTAGAAATTTAGTTCATTATTTATATACATAGATTTTAGAACTGAGTTTTAAAAATATTTTTTTATATTTAATCGTATTAAAGTGAGGGTGCGTTTGTTTTTGCTTTTTTCTAACAAAATTTTTCAATTTTCTATTTCACGTTTTCAATACATATTTTATAAGTATTTAAAATATTTATTTAAAAAGTTAGAAAGTGTAAAAAATTTTATATAATGAGATTTTTTTATTGTATATTTTTATTATTTCTTTAGAAGTAAAAAAAATATAGCTTATTTTTTTAAAAAAATAAAAATATTTTCATTTTAAAAAATTTCTATTTCATAAGCAATCTTAAAAAATAAAGCTCTATTTTTAAAAATGACAAAAATAGAGTAATAACTCTGGTTTTAGCCGGTCTGGAATTCAGCCGCTTTTATAATTGCTTAAAACTTAAAGCTTCTAAAAGTAAAATATTTTAGAAAACAAGCTTGATTAATTTTAGTTTAAAATATTATTCATAATAATATGATGTATAAAAAAATGTATTAGGAATACTATAAAATATTTTCAAAAATTAAAAATTAAAAATTTAAATAGAATTGAAATATATAATGATAAGCTTATTTGTAGCTTTTAAAAAAATTAATTTGACTTTTTCATCTAAATTATAATAAAAAGAATATAAAAAAATTTCATTATATAGTTTATAATATATAAGTTTTTAATAAAATTTTTTAGATTACTTTAAAAGTTGTATTGGGAAATAAAAAATTCAAATAAAATACAAAGTTTTGGCAAATAACTTCTAACGTATATGAACTGTTACTAATTTTTTCAAGAATTATTTAAAAAATCTAAGTTTTCTGAAAACTGAAGATTTTTGTGAATGTTTGAAAAGCTTAATATTAATTTTTAAAAATTAATTTTCTTTAGACTTTATCGAAAACTTTGTTTATTTTTTTGTTAAAAATTATCTAAAATTCTATAACATAAAATTTATATATTTTTTATAAAATAAAGAATATTAAATACTGTAACAAGTTATTAAATAGTGCCAAAAATACTGTAAAATATTTTATAAATATCCAACATGTTAAACCGAAAGGAGAAAGAATGTTTTTTTATTTGTTAATATTTTTTTATCAATAGCTTTGTTAAAAGGCTAACAAAGAACATTCTTCTTTCACTTTACAACATGCGCCCAAAAAAAACAGTGAAAAAATTATTTAAAAAACTAAATTTAAAATGTAATATATTAAATAATATAAAATAATTTTCTATATTAGTTCTATTTGAAAGTGTTAAGAAATAAATTGTTTGTAAAAACAAAAAAGTTCAAAGAGAATCAATATACACTCTAATTATACTAATATTATATAATTTTAATTTTAAATATATAAAAATATTATGTGATGCAAAATTTCTATAACTTTTACTTTTTAGATTGAAAATTTTAAGCTCGTTTTTTATATAATTTGATAAACTAAATTCACTAGAACAAATTCTCTGATATTTTTTAATTTAAATCCAATAAAGACCTTCGATAATGATAATAATAATAATAATAAGTTTAAAATATAAGCATAACAACTTTATATTTATATTTTTATTCATGCTAATATTCACTTAAGGTGTGTTTATTTTAAAATAAATTTATACTTTTGTAAGTAAATTTTAAAAATAAAATTAAAAATATTTAATAAAATAAAATTTTATACTTTTTTATATTATAAGTGAATTTAAATTAAATTTTGAAAAATAAATTTACAATAAAATAATTTATTTTAAGTTTTTAATTATTTTTGTATTAAAAATTAAATTTAAAAAAAATGAGTTTAAGGAATCGGTAAACGAGCCCTTATTCTATGCATAATTTTGTCTCATTAAACATTAAATTTGTCTTACAGGCAATAAAATAATTAATTAATCTGAGTCATTTTTTAAGTTAATCAGAATTATTAATCGATTTATTTATTGGATTATGAAGAAATCTAAAGATCTCAAACACATGCAATGTATCATAAAAAATTGAAGCTTTTTTGTTAGACATGAACAATGTGCGCCGGCCGGCAATCATCATCCACCCCATAAACTAAAAATTCTAAAATTGATGAAAAGCTATTATTCCTAATTATTATTTAATTAAAAAGTTTCAGAACAATTTTTTTAAAAAAAAGTTTTTTTTTGTAAGATATCAGAGTTCAAAAATTTTAAAATATTTTGGTAAATGGTACACATGTGTGAGGTACTTACAGAATCGAACTTTATCTTTATATCATTTATTTAAATTATTTTAAGATAAGCTAATGATCATCCCAAAATGAGTTTTTATCTACTTCTAAATGATTTTTACAGTTTACTTTTGTAGATTTAATCTTATAAACTGGCATTCTAATAACTTATTTTTTTTCAAATTTTTTAAAAACTTATTTTTTAGAAACTTATTAAAATTTTTTAATGAAAACATGCTTTTGAGAAATTGAGTTTTGAAAAATAGATTAGAGACCATATTAATGAAAACTGATTAGGATATTAATTCATAAAAACTACCGAATCATTAGGTCATCCGTTTATCCAGCATGTCATTAGGTCAACCCACTGGATCAATTTCGTCAATTTCGTTCACGTTTTCTCGATTTCCTCGACTGCTCACTCGATCAACAAGCTCAACTAAATCTTTTAGGACGACACATCGAGTCTAATTCGAGTTCGATCTGGTCCTCAAATTCGTGCTTCATACATTACTGTGGCACCGCCATCTCTGATACTCTACACCACCGTCGCCGCTTCAGTTTCTCCGTACGATATTTTTGGGCATTTTTATTGACGCTACGTGTCAGAAAATCGAAACGGCATACCAAAATAAGCCTGATTTGTCCACCCTGACGTTGCTACGGCAAAAAAAAAAGAGCTTTTTTGCCGACGAGTTTATCCGACTTCATTTAAATTTTGTTAGAATTTAATTTAACCGCATCCACCGACCACAGTAAAAAGGAGTTAATCAAATAGGACTATTTAATTAGTAGGGTCAAAAGTTTGGGTGTGATTTACTGTTTTTTCACATGAAGTGATTAATAATATGTAGAGGTTAGATAGTCCGCGTACATATGATCGTTCCAAAATGAGTCTTTATCTAAGAAAAATTACTTCTAAAATAATTTTTACTGTTTACTATTGTAGATTTCATCTCATAAATTCAGATTCTAATAACTCATTTTTAGTAAATACATGCTTTTAAAACAAAATGAGCTTTTGAAAAATGAATTAGATACTATAGCAGTCGAAACCGATTCGAATATTGATCCAGAATGATTATCAGATCATCGGATCGCCTGTTTATCCGGCGGATTATTGAGTCGACCCACTTAATTAATTTTGTATTTGGTATACAGAAGACGGCGTGCGAGCAAATTCAATAATTGCGAAGAGCTCTTGCGAATGACTCGATAAGCAAGTGATTCGGTTCGGAATGACAGAGTGATAAGCAAGTGACTCGATGAGCTCTTGCCGATCTCCAGTTCAACCCGATCGATCTGGTCCGAGTCTGATCACAATGTCAGAGACTACAAATTATTAATATATAAAGTCACACAAGAGTAATTTCTTTCTACAACATAGAGTGACTTTGTGAAAGAAAAACACACACCCTTTGTGCACTAAGATCTCAGGACCACAAGAAGAGTTATGAGATGGAAATTAAATTGAGCACCATAAGATTTGTTACTTACCACTTTAATACCATTTCTGGTTCTGATCAGTTGTGTTTTCAATTTGTGGTGCATTTAAAACCACCCTAATTAATTTTGGGCTTGTCAGACTTTATAAGCAAACTATATTATGGATCTTCATAATTTTTGTCCAAGGTTTGTTGATTCAATTCAAACCTAACACAAACCCTGAAAATTTTTTCAGAGGCAGATTTTGAAAATAATAACTAGCTCAATAATAAAATAAAAATAACAAAATTTATATAGCAAAGCTAATAATATAAGATTGATGATTATAAACTAAATAAAATGATTGATAAATTGTTGTCAAAGCAAGCAAAATAATTGATGACATTACAAGGATTCTCTTTGCTGTGTTTCTGGGAAGTCAATGGTCCCTTGCAAAGGACATATTACCCAATATTTCAAGGCCCACTAGTTTCTACATTTACAATTAAGAGCTTGTTTATTCAAGTGAGTTTCTATAAAATAAGTTTTACAAAAATAAATTATTAAAAAAATAGTTCTTGAAAAATTATTAAAATATAACTTATCTTCTAAAAGTATTATTTTTCTAAGAAACTACTTTTTTTAAAACTCAGTTTCGCAAAAATAAATAGATCCTAAATTAGAAATTCAACAGATTAAAAATCCTTAAGATTAATTATCTGCTCCTTAAGATGACGACACTTTATTTTTTTACATGATTGGTGGCTAGGATGAACTGTGTCAAACTAATTTATTCTTACATTATTTATTAATAGTCATAAGATATATGCATAAAGACTTGTGGCTTAATCTTTTTAACTGCCGATTAGTTTTAAAAAAAGTACGAATTTATCACATTGTATCATAGCATGCTAGGCCAACCTGCTCAAATTTGGTTCACTTTATTCAGTATAATTTTTTTTTATATTTTAGTGCAGCTATCCTATTTTATTTCATAATAAATAAACTTTTGCTTCATTTCAGAATAGATAATTTATTTTATTTTAATATAAATAATTTAGTTCAATCAGAATAATGATTTGTTTTATTTCAAAAGAAATATTATGCTATATTTAGAGTTGACTACTTCACTTATAAAAAAACTAAAAAGATCCACTCTGTTAGAAGTCAAGTGCTAAAAAAATTTATTATTATATTATTTATCAATAATTTTAATATAATATTTATAAAATTTTGAACTCATTTTTAATATCACTAATTAGTTTTAAGAAAAACTCTACGTCTCTCACAGGGTCAAAATCTTTCTGTGAAACTTTCTCAAACTTCCTCTCTATGCTTGGAAAGAAACCAATTAGTTCTTCTTTGCAACAGGGATGAACTTGGTTTATACACAGATCTGATCTCAAAGTAGATTCGCATCCATATTTCAAGATCCATCGATTAAATTTGTATCAGATTTTGAAATTATTAAGACCCATTTCGCATTGCTTTTAGCTCCTTATTTTATTTTTTAAAACTTTTTCTCAAGAAAATCTTTTATAGTATTATTAATTTTTTTAAATATTGAAAAGTATGAAATAATTTATGTCATGTAATTATTATTCCTATAATTTTATTTTATTTCTTAATTTAAATTTTTTTTCAAATACTATATAAAGTCTATTTGAAAACGTAGGAACTTTAATAGATAATAATACCAAATGGACCACCAAAAATAATATTTATAGTGTTTTGCAAAAAGAAATTTTTAAACAAAAGATATTTAAAATTTTAAAAATTAAGAAATTTTCTTTTTTTTATTTAAAAATAATAACAATAAATAATAATAATATATTACGATATAAGTTTTATTATTTAAATTAAAAAAATTATATAATATTAAATAAAATTTATTAAAAATCATGAAATAAAAATTCGAAAGAAATAAACGTCGACTATAATTACTTTTCAAATATTTTAGGGGCAAGTTTGTCCTTTTAAAAAAGAGTCAAAACCCACACTTTGACTTTGATTTTTTTCAAATCTCCTCAAAAGACAAAACAAAAGAGAAGGGGATTTTTGTTAGCTTTCACTTTTTAATCTTTTCGTCGTTTCCTTTTTTACTTTTTACACCCCACCCAAGAAACAGAAGGACTGAACTGAAAGCCCACCCAAGTTAAAAGATGCTTGTTTCAAATGTTCAGTCCCCGCAATGATGATTGCAATTTTAGTCCAAAGAATTTTAACGTTCGCAATTTAAGGCTATAATTTAATTGTTTGAACAAGTGTAAATAAAATAAATTGTAGACCAGAACTATGAACTATTCACGTGTTTTAATTATGCGTAACTGAATTTCGTGAAACTAAATTTCATGAAAGTAGAGTTCGGTGAGAAGTAAAATTCGTTGAAAATAAAATTCGGAGTGACATTTAAAATAAGTAAAATAAAGTTTGAAGTTAAATTTCAATAAAAGTGAAATTCAGTATGAATGTAGAATTAGAATTCAATATGATAATTGAAACACGTGACGTGAAGTTTGAAATTAAATTTTGATAAAAATAAAATTGGGTGTGGAAGTAGAAGTGAAGTTCGAAATGACAATTGAAGCACATAAAGTGATCGAACTCAAAATTTGAAAAAAAAAGTATAATTCGCTGTATTTGAAACAAGTCATAAGATGAAAAGTTACATCCACTAAGACCATTCTTTTTGCTTTGCTTAGCCAACGTCCCTAAGTATTTAAAATAAAAAAAATTTTAGAAATAAATTTAAATTCTTTCCACCACAAAATGCATTTGTTTTGAAAAGATGAGCTCCAAATGCAAACGCAAATTTTAATGTCACGTTATTAGAAGCAGAGAAAAGAAGAAGCCTACTTTGCAAAATCGTTTCAAACAACAAAAAGAGATTGGTTTTTGTGAATCTCACGTACAAAGAACGTGCCTTCGCACGTGCTAAAGTACACGCGGAGGTAAGCAAGTGGTGGAACCCACGCTTTCTCGCACATGTAGAAAAAGTAAGACGGATGACACCTGTCACGTGCGAGAATAATGACATCATGGTTAACAAAAGCCAATAGATACTCTCTACACGTGCGAAGTACACCTCAAACGTGCGGAGACAGCGGTCGTTTGAGATTTCTTAAAAGAAAGTGTTTCTGAAAATTTCATATAAAAATTCTATAGCATATAAATTACTCATATTCTTAAATTTTAAATGAAATTTAAGTATTATAAATTTTTTTAAATTAAAATAGAGATGAAATAAGGACATGTAAATCACAGCCAAACATGTCCTTACTTATATTTCCAAACTGATTTATACTTAAAATTTAGAGTATAAGATAAATTATACGTTATAAAACAGTTATATGTATAAATTTTAAACAAAAAAATATAAATTTGTTTTTCAAAATGTTTTTTAAAGCTCTTTTCGTTTTAGCAATTCCAAACATTTTTAGGGTATGCTCTTTTAGATTAAAAATAAGTTATTCAAGTTACTAAAAATGAATTACTATAGATAGTATTATTAAAATAATTTAATTATTTATGTTTTTTTTTACAAAAGAGTAAATTGAAAGTACTAAATGAAATTCGTATCGTAATTATGGGCCGTAAATAAATATCTTATATATCTACAGGAAAAACAAAAAACATTTTGGAATCTTAAGCTGTTAATTGTTGTCATAAAACTTATTAATTTAATGAAAAATTCTCATTCTTTGTAAGAAATTAAATTGGACTTACTAACTCATATACAATTTCTTATTCAATAATAATAAATTCATTTTTAAAAAAAAATTTCTTTTTTTTTAATTCTTAATATTTTAGCGATTTTAAAAAACTCTAAATCAAACAATTATCGCAACAAAATATAAACACCATATTTTTCTTTCTTAAACGAACAAAAAAGTGTAAAATTATTTATCTAATTAGATATTAATTAATAATTAACAAAATAAAATTTTGTAATTGTATTTTTTAACTAACTTAATAATTTTATACAATAAATATATATTTTTAAAAGTTTCTGATAAAAATTTTAAAATTTTTCTATAAACAATCCCTTTTGCCGTTCCATTTTGTTTTCCGCTTACCTAATAAGTGATTTGTACTTTGTGGGTCCTTTGCTGACGTAGATATCTTGGTATCTACTTGCTTCGTCCTCATACGGGCAGCTAAAGACAAACACATTAACCTCCACGTGGCAGTTACAAACTCTCTCAATTTAATTAATTTAAAAAATGACTATTTTTTACTAAAAAATAATAAAACTAAGTAATAATATGATTTTACTATATATTTTTTATATTTTAAATAAATTTTATAGAAGATTAGGTAAAAATTTTGAAAAGCGTAAGATAAATATGTATGCTTTTAAATTAAAAATTAAATTTTTTTGTCAAAAATATCGCAGGTGATTTTATGTTTTTTTACGATCAAGTGCTCTTTAACTCATTTTTAAAAACTCATTTATCTAAAGAATTATTTTTCAAAAAATCAGATATTATAAAATAACACCACACCCTCATATTTTTCCTATTTCGTTGTCGGCAATGCGATTAAATTTGAGGCATAATTTGGCAAATGTAGCAAACTCTATCTTCAACCTTGTGCATATAAATTTCATGTTGTTTCTAGTGCTATCATGTTATACAAGGAGTTGTATTTTTCCATAAGATCCATGCCCAAACAATGGGAAGGGTCATGAAATTTTTGAGTTGGTACATTTGGGCACTTGTTCATGTTTGTATCTTGTTGTGCTAGGCATGCAAGAAAGTGTTTGGGTAGTTTGGTCCAATTTTGGGCATTGGATTGGATTCTTGTGCTAGCCTTCATCTTCACATTATTTATATTCTCTTTTTGATATCTCCTTGTGTCCTAGGAAAAGCAACAAATTTTGGGTCAGGATTAGGGTTAGGGTTGGTTTCATCTCTTTGTCCATGTTTAAAACTTGATTGGGTAACATTAGTGATACGATAATCTCACCTAATACTGATTTTGGTCAGATCTAACAATTTAGTTAATCAAGATTTAAATTCTTTAAAAATAAATTCTGTGATTATTTTTTCGGACAAGATAAATTCATCAAATTATAATCGTTCGGTCGCTTGAGCGGACGGTTTTGAGAAGGGAGTATGCACGAGTGCCTATAAGAAGAGGAGCGCCTGTATCTCCACTTATGAAGATAGCATCAATTTATAACTCTAAGGAAACATACAAAGAAAATTGTAGGAACTTGTAGAAGACAAGAAAAATTAATAAGAAATCTATATTACAAACTACAACACATTGATTGAAGCTATATATAAATAAATAGATAGAGATAAGTAATAAAAAAAAAAGGAATGTGTAGTCATTATCAAAACCTAAATATAACAGTGTTCTGATAAATGTAATTCCATCTTTTGTTGTTACTCATGATAATTTCCACAAATACAAGCACCAAGTGTTCCCCTAAGACAAGGGTAGGGTTCTGTTGTTGCATATGCAAAAGGCAAAGGAATTTCATGGAAGCATGAATGTTTCCAAACACAATATTCTTAGGGTTGTCTCCTTGAATTGGATTCCTTTGTTTCTTTCTATACATTACTATAGAGATATATACCTTTTTTTTTGTGTATAATGTATATACATGTGGTATAAAGAATAATGTTCTGGAATATAGACTATTGTTTCTCCAAATGCATCTTGAAAGGCATCGTTTCGCAATGGTTTTCACTAATTTTTTATTTTATATTTTCAAAATAATTTTTCTATAAGATTATATATAATTTACTTTTAAATTTTTAAAAATTATACGTCGTAAAATTCAATAACTGCGAAGAGCTCTTGCAGATGACTCGATAAGCAAGTGATTCGGTCCGAAATAACAGAGTGATAAGCAAGTGAAAATTTTAAATATTTTTTATTTTATAAAAACTTTATTTTATAAGTATTTTTAAACATCTCATAAAACAAGTGGATCATGATATAGATAGATAAGAGTTGTTGTTGCATGCTATTGTTCTTTACTTCTTTTCTTCCACTACTCTCCAATTGAAGTTTTGATCTTTTCATTGATGAGCCCCTTTTTGGATCATGAAGGAGGGAGGGAGGATCCACCGCTCCATGTGCGCTCCCGTCTTTCTCACATGAAAGACAAGAAAATGAAACAAAAAGAGAGATGGTGATGAAGGGCAAAAGAAAGAGCAGCAACTTCGTCTACGGGAAGAAGGCAATAGACTTTAGGCATTACTTTCCGCTGAATAATAAAAGCATCATGTAAAGAAGACGTTTAGAAGTTCTTATAAAATAAAATTTTTTTAAAACAAAATAGAATCTTAACGACGTAGAATGTTTATTTACTTTCTAAGTTTAAAAAAAAATTTGTTAAATATTATAAAATATTTATTAGAGAATACAAAATAAAAAATTAGCAAAGAAAATTGTAATAGTACCTAAATTTAGCCAAGAAAATGAGTTTTTTACTAATTGAAAAAGAACAAGATATAACTATGTGAAAGAAAGCGTCGTGTAAATCGGCTCGATAAATCTTTTCAAACTAATTTTTTATATGAATAATATTTTTGATCGTGGTAACTAATAAGTTAATTATATATTCTATGTTTATGCTCTATTTGAGTAATGTAGAAGTAGTGAAGCCAAAAATAGTCGGAATCCATAATATCATCAAAACTTTTTAAGAAAAATTTGAGAGTACTTCAAATAATGAACTTTTCTGAATAAATTTATCTATTTTGAAGTTTTTGAAAAAATAAATTTAACTTTTTATACATTACAAAACATAAAAACTTTATATCGTATAATTCTATCTATTTTTTTCATTTAAAAAAATAAAATACTTTAAAATTTTATTGAAAAATAAAAATAAAATTTTGATAAATAGTGATGAGCAATGAAGAAAGAAGCCAATCTTTTCTATTACTTTCTAGCAAAGAAGACCTTTATGTTTGTGTGTGAGAGAGAGAAGAGACCACCACAAACACACCACAACACAAACATACCATGTGAAACCCTTTCTAAAAGCTTTCCTTTTCCTTCTTCTTATAACCCTAATAAATTTATAAATTCCCTAAAGTCAAAATTTGAGAATCTTTGAGAAATTTATATATGAATTAAGGGTCCCCTATGTTTGTTCATTCATTGGGTAACTCCTTTTTTTCCCTTATGTGGCCCAGATTTAGCTTTTGCTAAAAGCAGGTTTGGTTGCGGTGAAATAAGTTCTCAAAAAATCGAATGAATTTTTAAGAAGTGAGCTTTTTGATAAGTGAGTTTAAAAAATAAATTCAGTTTTTATATCTGATTGTATTTGAAAATATATTTAGAAGCGATTTTGTATATTTAGTTGTATTCCGAAGTGAGTCATAATTAAATATTTTGTCCAAAAAATGAGTTCCGATCAAACTCAACACAATAACATAACAAATCGCTCTAGCTCAAAGAATTTCAGATTAATGTGTAATGGCACTAGAGTTCTTTACTGGATATATTAGGGCTCCGTTTAGAATTGTTTACTAAAAAAATAGTTTTTATTTTTTATTATATATTTTTTAATATATATTTTATAAATATATAAAAAATTTATTTAAAAATTTAAAAAGTATAAAACAATTCTACGTAATAAGATTTTTTTTATTACATATTTTATTATTTTTTAAAAATAAAAAAATAGAACTCGTATTTTAAAAATAATAAAAATATTTTTATTTTAAAAAAATTTTATTTCATAAACATTTTCAAATCCTCGGTAATAAAAAGTTATATGTAATATTTAAGTTACCAAAAATACAAAATTTTGAATTTTCTATTAGTTAACTCATCCAATGACAAAAAGAATGTGTTTTTTTAAGAGTTAAGGTTGTTAGGTTAAGGACGTGTTTAGCTTACGATAAACTTGAGTTTAAAATGGATTTAAAAAATTAAAAATATTTAATAAAAATAATTTTTTATATTAATTTGTATCAATAGTAAGTTTTAAAATTAAATTAAAAAATGTTTTTGATAAAAAAATTTATTTTAAATATATTTTTTTAAAAAGTGAAGATTATGGTGTAGAAAAACACAGCCCTAATAAAAGTTAACTCCACCAACTCCCACTTTGATTCTCAAAATGAAACCCTCTATAAAATGAACCAACTAATATCAAGGGTGTAATTGGGCCATAAATGGGCTTAATGGGGTTGTTGCTAAAATGTTATAGCTTTAGTTTACAGGCTGAACTTTTTAGCTTATTTGGCCATTTAGTTAATTAATTAATATTTCTTACATTCTATAGAAGGAGAAAAAAGAAAAGCTAGCAATAGCTAGTACTGATCAATTGATTGGAAGGCAATAATGTTGTTGTCACACTGGCTACACAAGTAAATGTTAGGAACCTCGCCGGCGTCCGGGATTCCGACGCACCTCGTATGCTGCATAACTTCACAAACATCACACTGAACCATCCGCTCGCCGTCCTCGTCCGTCGCGCCGCATGCGCAGTCCACGACCACCACAACGCGACCGCCTTCGCAAATTTCATCTGTTTGATCAGTAACTATTCCGCCGATCACAACGATCGTTTCCGGACCAATGTGCCCAAAAACATGGTCTGAATCCGTTCCGTTCACGCCGTTTACCGTTTCCGCAATAAAACTCTTCAATCCGTAGTACATTTCCCTATAGTGTCTCTCGGCAATTGTCTTCAATTCACCAAAACTAACATAATTCGGCACCGTAATGTACTCGCAAGGTGGTAACTCCTTATGTAGTATCTCATTGCCGCGGTCATCTTTGATTCCGATAGTGCATGGAAGTTTCATGTACCCTTCGATGACGCCGGGGAGTTCGCTTATCAGAGACGAACGAACTCCGGCGCCGGTGCTGAAGTAGTCCTTGATAAGGTGTTTTGTGTCAAGGACATTCCTAACTGCCATTGAAACTCCACTATACAAACCGTTGTTGGTAGTTTTTGGTTCCATCAAGATGTGCCTGTACAAGTACACCATGTCCTTCACGACTTGCAACCTTGTCCCAAATGTTGCCGTAGGGATGTTGTGGTTCATATACCTACCTGCTGTATCTTCTAAACAATATTCGAGAACTTTGGTAACGGGGTTCACGACCCTTCGGATTATGTAACTTCCAATAACATGGTTGCCAAGTGACTTTAGGACGTAGTCTAAAAGACCCGTATCGCCTATATAAGTCCGCGCAGCATCCCGTATGTCTTGCCTCGATATCCATTTGGACTCGAGCTTTTTGAGCTCGGCGATAATGACCTGAGCAGCCATCTCCACTCTCTTTATCGACCAACGGCAAGGCGCTTCACCGACGAGCCCTCGGAAATCCATTGCCGCCATAGTTGCGAACGGCGGCAGACGGGCTTTTAGTTCAAGCATGACTTGGAACAAGTTGCCCAGCGTCTGTATTGCGTTGCCGCATAACATTTGGTATTTTGAAACTATCAATTGCATTTTAGGATAAGCGTAGCGGAAATGTGGAAGGAGGACATTTAATGGAAGGGATTGCAATGCTTGAAGTGACTTCACGTAAATTTCTTGTCTGATGCCGTAGCTAGGGTGCCCAAATTTGTACCCCCATTTTCCGAACCATGGCTCGCCGTATGCAATCCCGTTGACTAGTCGTAGCTCCATCGGTCCTTTCCTTGCTTCGTCAATTAAGCTCACCTTTCTATAAACATAAGTTTAAGCATTCTTCTTATTTGTAGATCAAACTATGTGTTTTTTTTATAAAATGTGATTTTTTTAAATTAAATACGTTTTTATATTAACCTTAAAAGTAAATTTATACAAAATAAATTATCATAACGTGAGTCCGTAAGATAAATTTATAGAAACAAAAATAAAAATAATTCGAAATAATTTTTTAATATAAGAAAGTCACTTCAGATCACTCGAGCAAACGAAGAATAAATTTTAAATGAGTTTTTAAGAAATAAGTATACAGAACAAATTATTGCAACAGAATATAAAAAAGTTACTCTGAAAGTGACTTTTTAACGAATAAAGTTATTTTCTAGTGCGAAGAAACACACCCAAAATAAATAACTAATACGTTTTAGAAATATATTTTATAGTATAAATATGACATAAATACCTGACTTTGAGCGCGAAACAAATACGGTCCCACAAACTTAGTATTTGTTGGCCTGAAATGAACCGAGAACCAGCTTCAATGCCATTGATGGCAAGCAAATGTCCATAACCATTGGAATGAACAACTCCATGAAGCAGATGTTGATGCCGTTTTGATCCTGTTGTTGCAATTTTCTGGTTGCCACAATTGAGCACTTGAGTTGATAATGAGTTCCCAATGTTTTTCTTCAAGATTTCTACATCAATTGATGTTTCTTTTGATAGAACAATGAAATGGTATCGCTTCTTGCATATCAAATGGTGCCCCCATCCTTTAATTATAGCAATATAACAAATTAATAAATCTGCGATATAAAGAGGTACGCATTATAAAAAATAAGAAAAAATTTTGTTCATCAAAATTTACCTACGGATCGACAATAACGACAATTGCGATTATGCGAAAAATCGACATTTTCTTCAATAACGAATAATCTCGAACAAATATGAGAATTTGTTTCTAACTGAAGTTGAAACGACCAAGAGAAACCTTCAACATTGTTGGACTCTTCCAAATGTCCCAACTCAACAAAACCCTTGATGTTCTCTTGAAAACTTTCATGGTGCAAAAATTGAGCAAGTTCTTCATTTTTCGCACAAAATGTTTCGAACTTGAAAATTTTCTCTCCTCTCTTTCTTTTCCTTGAATTTCCAACACTAAAATTCATAATTCTCCCAAAACAAAATAAAACAAAACAAAATAAAATCAAAATGAAAAAATTCGATAACAGAATTTTTATGTAATTGCGACTTTAAGTTCAAGATTATGGAGTATATATGCTTGCATGATAGTGTTGTCACACACTTAGTGCCTAGATGAAAAATTTTCAAAGGAGAATATTAATAGTTCATATATATTATATAAATATTTAGTGCAACTAATGTGACTTAGCTGTAAATTCTCCTAATAGTTCTTCGTATTTTTTCCATTTTTTTGAGAATAATGATTTAAATTGGTCAAAAAAGTTTACCATATTTCATGCTGTTTTTATGCTAACTTCTATATTTGTTTAACTATTTTCTTCACTACTCAATTACAAAAAAAAAAGCAACATTTTATGTTGATAAAAAAAATGAGAAAAAAAGTAAATAAAATTTGGAAGCTTCCATATTGTTCTTTTTTATTTTTATTTGAGAAGTTAAATTTTTGTGATCAATTTTCAAATGAAGAAATTTGAGTGCATGTTTCTATAACTTCGCGTAGATATCCAAAGTGTGAAATGTTTTTTCAGAACTAAATTAAACAATTTTTTTTTTATATATTATGAACGCAAACTCATCCTAACTTTGAATTGTTAGGTTGAAGGGTTGATGTTTGTGACTACAATTCATTGAGTTTTTATTCTATAAAATTCGACTTATTCAAAATTTACAAAATATTGAATTTATAAGTTTATTTTGTTTAATTTTGTACATAATGAATTTGTCAAAATTATTTTTTAAAAAAAATAACTGTTTAATTAAGGCCCAATTCATGATAATCTGGCTGAAACTAATGTTGGGCTGTTCTTTGGCCCATAGTAAAAGCCTCGGATTTTTCAAAATTAGGTTATATTGTTTGACTGCTTATGGCCTGTAGTTTCGAATTGAATTTTTTTAAAAAATAAGTTTTAAAAAAATAAATAATATATAAATTATTAAATAATAAATTAAAAGAAAAGTTAAAGATAAATATTAGAAGTTATTAAAACTATTTTTATTTAATAAGATAATTTTGGGATTAACTGAATAAAATAAATAAATTTTAAATTAATAACTTTTAGATCGATTTGTGATGTGATTAGAATCTACTAACTATTGACAAATTTCAAAGCTTGCATCTATTCTTCTAAAATATAAAAAAACCATCAAAAGGGTTGCGAATTAATGTACCACCAATTTTAAACTATTTCGAAGCCGAATATTGGAAAATAAAACTTAAGTCATTAATATTTGAAATAATAATCATTCAAATGAGCTCAATCAAATTTTTACTCCCCGATTGAGCTGCACCAATTTGGGCACTCATCGGGTCATGAGAAAGTTTGATAAACGAATTATTCCCAAAATACTCACTATTCACAATATGCGCTTGACTCTCTTCTTCAAAGACTACCCAATTTTCAGTCACTATTGTGCCTGTTTTAGTTGCTTCCCACTCTACCCCTAGTTTTGTACTGCTCAGATTATTTCCTTCCTTTTCTATACCTAACTTTTTGCCACTGAATCTTTTATTTTTCCATTCTGCCCTTACTCTCTTTTCTCTCATCAATTGTTCCAACGTTTTAGTTTCCTTCTGTACCCCTTCTCCAGCATTTGAAAATGTTAGGATATTTCCTGAAATACCCCTACAATCTCCCGCGAGCACGAACTTCTCAAGCTGACTGATATCTTCGTCGGATATTATTTCGACCGCCGGAAGCTCCGCGTTAAGAACTCCGAGAGCTCGACAGACTTTGAAGTGCTCAGTCAAGGTTTTATTCTGCTCTGCAGCTTTCCGTAGAACCCTAATCCCTCTCTTCTTCTGCTCTTCGTCATCATCTCCGTTCATCTCATCCGTCGATTCCATCAGAAACCTCGACATACCGGAACATATCGCGCTATACACGTCGAAGATCTCGATCACTGCACAGTCCATTGCTTCGAGGATGAGACTTGTGTTCATTCCGTTTGCGTAAGGCTTGATCTGAATCAGTGAATCAAGCAAGGTTTGCTGACTTTCGATCAAAATCAGCTCATCGATATCTCGTTCGATGTTTCCTACGAGAATCGAACGGTGATCGAGGAAGCGGAAGTAAGCTCGAACGAAAGCGGAGAACCCGTAGCACGCCGGAGATTTATCTGTGAAGTCGGAGAGATCGAAAGGTAATCTGCCGACCAAGTACGGCGTCTGCGGTGTAGACGGCAATAAGAGTAGGCCGTGAGCGAGGAGTAACGATTTGAGAGCTACCGGCCAAGACTTCGTTCGAGTTGCGCGACGAGAAATACAACGCATGAGTACTTCGGCGATGGACGGAGAAGCACGAGCCCACCGGAAAACTTTCTCGATGTTTTTGTAGTCGAGAAACCTGTCGTCGTGGCTCGTCGCACGAATGACGGCTGCCTCGATGTCGCTGCGCCAGGGAGGACTTGCAGTAGTGATTCCAATTGTCCGGCTACGCGCAATGCAGAGGCTTCGCTTGTCCTTCATCGATGCTGATACTCGTCGCCACCACCGGTTTGCCGCCGTCATTGACATCGACATCTCTCCGTTATGATTCCATTATCGCCAGTTTCAAGAAAACTTATAATTAATGCAAGCCTATAATTCAGCCTGACTTCTTATTATAACCGATCGATCGAGGAAAGTTCTAAGAATTTGGAGAGCACGTTGGCCGGCCGGAGAAAAGAAAAGCGTTGAATGCTTGAATGAGTTTTTTTTTTGCTTGAATTTCTTTTTTATTTAAACTTTTGGGCGTTGAAGAAAATCAATGGTGAGTTGTTTAGTTGAAAGTTTAGGGTTTGGTTTACTTAATTTGGTTGAGAGAAATTAAAAGGCCAAGTCAAAGTTTTTTTTAAGGAAACAAATTGTGATGGTTTATTTTAGTTGGACGTTAATGGTGCTCAAATTAGTTGACATTTTTCTTTGCAAGAAAAAACAAAATTACAAATAAATAGTGTATATAAATTTTGTGATATCTTAATTTTTTTAAAAAATAAAGCTAATAACTATACAAACATCTTATTTTTTTCATTAATTTTCAAAATTTTAAAAAAATATATATAGTGAAAATTTTATTTTAGAAAAATAGTATATTTATTTATTCAATGAATTTGCTAACGAAAAATTATAATAATAAAATTTATTGTCATCAACTTACTAATATGTAATTTCTAATGAAGCATATTGACTTTTTTTAAAATAATTAAGTCAATCTTTGACATTTTTTATTATGATTATTTAAAAAACAAGAAAACAAATATTTAATCTCAAAAAATATTGTGACTATTCATGATTTATTCAAAAAACATTTTTGTTGATGCTAGTTTAAATTATTGATATATAATTTTGATATAGAGAAAAAATATTTTTGGCATGAGAAGGAAGGGCCTATTTGGGTGATTTACAAAACAAAAGTGTTTATGAAATATGGAGTTTATTTCTGAAATAAAGAGCTTAGGTTTATTTATTCAAAAGATAATCTTATTTCATAAATGTTTTTGCATGAAAAACACTTGTTTTTAGAATAATTGAGGATGATGTTTGAATGAAAAAGACTTATAAGTTGAAGAAAAATGAAATGATTAAATTTATGGATCATTGTTCATATATATTTTGTTTGTATCTCTTTAACATATTTAAATTTTTATAATATTCTATAGAATTGTAGTAAAATTTTAAAAATTATAGAAAAATTATGTTCACAAAATTTTAATAAGTATAATTTTTATTTTATTAGACTGAAAAGTTAAGCCCATTTAAACAAAAACTTTAAGTATTTTTATTTAAAAAATTTTTTCATTAACAACTTTAAATGATTCTATTTTGCACACAAAAGTTACTTCTCCTCTACTAAAAAATTATTTTTAACTCACTTTTAATTAAAAAAACATAAAAAATTACTTCTAACTTATTTTTCAATACAAAAAAGAATATATTACTTTCAACAACATTATTTCTAATAACTTAATTTTAATAATTCATTTTTAAAAAACTCAATTTCAAAATATTAAAAAAGCATCCTGAAAACTAATAAAGAATCCTACTTTAACCTTTTACTTAACAAGTGCCCAACAAAGGGCCCAACCCAATTTTAACCCAAGGCCTATTCATATATCTTTTAAATGGGCCTATTTATGTTTCTCTTAGAGCAATGATATTTTGCATGACAATCATGACCAAATTACAAACGTTACAGAGAAAAATATATATTCATATTAATTGTTTATGTTTATTTAAATATTTTTTCATCAATATAAAACAATAATATGCTATCAGTCATTCAAAGGTTTAATTATAAAACAGTTTTTTTTGGAATATTTGAAGTTGGTGGGAGCTATAATAAACAAACCTAGTTAGTTGATTGTTGTAATAAATCAATCACTATTCAATGCAGTTGGCAAAAGCTTGAGGTGGCAAATTCCGATCCGACCCGATCCGAAAATTCGATCCGAAAAAGTTAGATTCGGGTCAACACTTAGCCGGATTCAGGTCGATTCGAAAATAATCCGAAAATTTAAACGGGTTCGGATCGGGTTCGAGTTGACCCGATTAACTATTACTTAATAATTAGAAATAATAACAAAAACATTGAATTTAATTTGTGTATATATTTAATTTATCTTAATTTAACTAATTTTTATTTAATTTATAGAATTTGTCAAAATTAATAATTTTTTTTAAATATATCATAATTAATAATATATATATATTATTATTAAAAATTAATATTTATTATTTTTATTTTAATAATTTTAATTATTAAATGGGTCGATCCGAGTTGACTCGGTTATAAATAGGTTGGGTTAGGGTTGATAATTTTGACCCATATAAATAAATAGATTGGGTTAGAATTGAACAATTTTGACCCAGTTATTATATGGGTCGATCCGAAATCGATCTAGGAATTCGAATTGTCACCCCTAGCAAAAGCTAGTGCATGAGATTGTTGATCGGATGAATAGGGCATTATGGAGTATTTATGAAAAAAAAATTTCAAAAAATAAAAAATATTTTTATTTTATTTTAAACAATAAACTTTTATTTTTTTATATTTTTTGAATTTGTATTTCCATTCTGTATAATACTAATAGAATATTATTTAAAAAATTTTTAAAACGCTCCTATAAGTAATTCCAAATAAGGCCTAAAGAAACGTACGAAAGTATTTTAGAATATTTTTTATAGTAAAAGCTATTTTAGAAACTTATTAAAAATAAATTTTTTTATTGATATATATATATATAGAAGGATAGAGGCACTCACTCCTTAAAAAAACACTTTCGGTTATTCTCTTTCCAGTTTATGATCGGAGTGATCTCTAAATTCAATCTCTATCGTTGGATATGAAGAACTATGAGTTAGAAATCCACTAATAAAAAATTTTAGCTAATCGAACTACAAATTCACGTCCATCCGATCACTTAATCAATATGACAAAAATGATACAATATATATATATATATAAGTTTTCTTACTTTCTGTCATCTTGATCAAGTGATCAGATAGAGATGAATTCGTGGTCCGATTGAGCTGAAATTTTATGGGTAAGTTTCTAACTCGTAGTTCTTCATATCTAATGGTGAAGATTAAATTTGGAGGTCATTCTAATCATAAACCGGAGAGGAAGTACCCTTAAGAAAGAAGTGTCCTTATCCCTCCCAATATATATATATTATTATTTTATTTTTTTAATTTTTATATTTTTTTTAAAAATAAACTTTTGATGATTTATTAAAAAATGCGAAGATCTTTTCAATATAAAATAGTTAGAAAGCACGGAAAATGTATGAAGTGTAGAAACTATTACATTCTATCCCTATGTATATGTGTTGTTAATTTATTTTGGTATATGTTGCATTCAATCCGACAAATAATGCATTCATAGAATATTAGAATACAAAGTTGTGATAGAGACATATTGCACAATTCCAAGAAATATATTAGATCTTATATGGTATCAAATTGTTAATATTGCGAGTTCGAATAGGCGCACATTATCAAATTGTTAATATTCCAAGAAACAGACGCATATTATCGAGTGTGCTGTGCGCAGCTATGCTTAAATTTGAACAGTTCAATTACAAATCTAACGATATATATGTGCGTGGCTGATTTTTACAATTTAAACTTAATTTTATAATCTAGGATATCTTTGATGGCAAATGTGTCATTATATATCCATGTTTCGTGAAGGTCGCACAAAGTCGAAAAGAATAGCACAATTGCACTTGAATTGTACTCGGATCTAATACGATTATATTCAGTTTGATCATATAAGACCGAGTGTGGCTAACACGAGTCGCACCAAGTTACAATGGGTTGCATTTCAAACTTAGGTCGCAACACTAAGTTGGGTCGTACTTGGGTCGCAATAGATTGCAATCATATTAGATCAAAATCCGACCAATAGATGTCGCATTGGGGCGTTTGGCATTCCATTTTAGAAAATTAATTTTTTAATTTTTAGTTTATATTTTTAAATATATTTTGTACAAGCTTTTGGAGATTTTATTTAAAAATTTAGAAGTATATAAAGTTTTACGTAGTAAGATCTTTTTATTACTTTTTTTATTAATTTTTAAGATAAAAAAATTGACTTTATTTTTAAAAAAAGATACAAATATTTTTTGTTTTAGAAAAAAACTCTATTTCAAAAACGACAACCTATGCATCCATATCAAACCCAAATGTGACTTGATTACCATCTAATTTAGAATATATTTAAAAATTTTTTAAAAGAAGTTCTCTCACTAGTATTCGAAGTCATGTATTTTAAATAAAAGATAACCATCCTTACAAGTGAGACTACAACACCTTTTTGAAAAAAAAAAACTGTTAAAATTTATTTGTAATTTAAAATGTTCAACATTGTGCGATTCTTTACGACCTTATAATTTCTCAAAACAGACATATATAATGATGCAATTGCCCTCAGAGTGAGTCAAAAATAAAAAATTGAGTCTGAAATTATAAAAATTAGCCACACGCATGTATACATCACTAAATTTGTGTTCAGACAGTTCAAATTTAAACATAGCAGCACAGTGCACAGTAGATAATATGCCTTTATCATATTCCTACTTTAAATGATAATTTTAAATATTTATTAAAAAAAGTATTTTAAAATAATTCTTTTATATAGTTTTGTAAATATTTTATTTTCATAAATTTTTTTCTAATAGCTCGTTTCGTAAGAATTCATTATTTCAAAATTTATTTTCTAAAAATTTATCTTCCGATCAGTTTCTGAACAAATAAAGATATTATAAAGAGACAGCTACGGTACTCTTGAGAATGTATTTAGAATCCTCAATATTTTTCCATATTTTCTTATATTTAATTTCAAAACTTCATTACTCTTCAACATGTTACACAAATAATTATATTAATTGTAAACAGAATCTTATAATAATAATAATAATAATAATTTTGTTTTGATGACTGTTAGATGAAAATGAAGTCTTTTAAGACGGGGAAGCTCATTTAATGTGTGCATTATTTAATAAAGCAATCTGCCAACTTTCTTTTTTAATGAATCAATTAAGACTGAGTTTTAATTAATTGAAGTAAATTTTATATAAGTGAGTTTTGTAAAAAATAAATTTAAGAACAAATAGACTTCAGAGTGATAATAAAAATAAAATAAAAGTAATATTAAAAATAAAATATTAAAATAAAAATAAAATTTGTAGTGATAATTAAAATAAGTAAAATAACGAACACAAAATTTAGAGGAAGAAATCGGCCATATAATTCAAAAATTAAAATCAATAGTAAAGTGCTGAACACAAAATCTGAATGGAGAAATCACACGTACTAAAAAACTAAAATCAATTAGTTATAACCTAAGTATTTAAACAAATTATATGAAAACATATGAACAATTTGATATTATATGATATGATAAAACATATACGTGTATATGAACAACTTAATATTTTTATGATATGAAAAAAATTAATATCTCATTGAACTCTTATTAGAATCTTATAATTTTTGAATATTCTAGCCAGTGAGATGTTGGCCAGTAGAACGACGGTCAGGGTCGTGAGTGTTTATAAAATTAATTTTTTTAATATAGAAAATATTTTTATCTTTTTAAAAAATGAGTTTTATTTTTTTTATTTTTAAAAAAATAATAAAATATATGCAATAAAAAAATTTTATTTTGTAAAATTTTTTTACACTTTCTAAATTTTTAAATAAATTTTTTATATACTTATAAAATATATATTAAAAATATGAAATGAAAAAAAATAAAAAATAATTTGAAAAGCTCTTGCTCAGCAGCAACGTTAACGTACTGGCAGAAACTTCACAATTTTGAATCCAGTGAGAGATTTAGAGCTCATTTTGTCGTTGTTTATTGTTTTTTATTCTAAATTTGTATTTATATTTTTTAAATAAAATTTTAAAAATATTTTATAGTAAATTTTTAAAAATTTTAAAAGTATCAAAAATTCTAAGCTATAAATATTTTATTTATTTTTATTATTTTTTAAAATAAAAAACTAAAAACTATCTTTTATTTTATATAAATTTCTCTTAAAAAAGCAACCCCAAATATCTCATTAGGTGATATTTGATTAAGGATTAAAAATATTTTATATATATATATATAGAAGGAATATATATATTATCTATTGTGCATAGTGTCTAAAATTGAACTGTTTGATCGCAAATCTAATGATATATATGCGCGCGACTGATTTTACAAATTTAGATTCCATTTTATAATTTCGGACCTCTTTGAAAATGAATGCGTAATTATATTGGATCTTATTATACATAATAAGAATAGTGTGGTCCTTATGGATTGAAAAGCAATGAAACTAACAAACAAGGAGTCTAATGAGAATAAAAGAGAAGTGCATTTATTAGAACCTACAAGGACGAGAAGCCCATTCCACCAACTCTTCTCTTGGTGGAAATCCATGACTTGTCTTGTTCTCACATTTTGGACTTACTTTATTACTTAGTTTATTTTTTAGTATGTGATCTAAGAATTAGTAGGTGTTTAAAAATACCTTTTAATTTCTTATTATTCTATTTTTTATTTTTAATATTTTTATAGTATTTTATAATTTCATTAAAATAAAAAGAATTTGTATTGTAAAATTTTATTATTGTTTATTATTAATATAAAAATTTATTTAAAAATTTTTAAAAATCTTTTGTTTTAAATTTTTTTTATAAGCACTCTCAAATATTTTTTTATAAAAAAAGTTTACTTTTCAATAAATTTTATATTTATTTCAAAATTTTGTTGTTATAAGGTTATTTTCTAAAAATATAATTTTTTAGAATTTATTTCTGAATTACTTACAGACACTCAAAATACTTCTTAAAATAAAATTTTATAAAAGAAATTTTTATTTTTTAAAAGAAATATTATTTTTTGATTAAAAAAATAATAATAAGTAATAAAAAGACTTTACTATGTATAATTTTTTTATATTTTCTAAATTTTTAGATAAAATTCTAAAATATTTATAAAAATATAAATTAAAAATTATAAAACAATTTTTTAAAATTTTTACCGAACCAGCCAAATTTGGAAGGGCATAATGGGAAGAAACATTTTTGGGGGGTATAACGGGAATGAAATGGTAATGAATGTGATGGGATTTTGAAGACCTGGCTGGCGGCTGTTGTATTATGAGGCTCACTCTTTTTGTACGGTTCAGTAATGATTTTAGATAGTGACCCAAAAATTCCATTCCCACTCCACTTAATTTTCTATTTTGTTATTTAATTTATTTTATTATCAAATTTATTTTTAAAAATAAATTTATGAAATTTGAATTTTAAGCTAAAATAGTTAATAAAAGATGATTTTTTATATTTATTTTTAGTTTTAAAAATTAAATTTTAAAAATGAGTATCCACAAAAACTTTAACTTCAAAGTTTATTTATTTGAAATTAAAAGTGATTTAAAAGTTAAAATTGAGTTCCAAAAAAATAACTACAGAGCATATTTATTTTGAAATAAATTCATCTATTAAAATAAATTTAAAAACTAATATTAAAAAATAAAAATATTAAATAAAAAATAAATTTTATATTTATTTTGTATTAAAAAGAATTTATAATTAAATTTTTAAAATTAAATTTTTGATAAAAAACTTTATTTAAAGTATTTATTTATTTATATTAAAAGTGAGTTTGAAAATTACGAAAGTGAGTTTTTGTAGAAATTTTAATTTTAAAGTTTATATTTATTTTAAGTTAAGAAACTCACTTTTTAAAATGAGTTTAAAAAATAATAATAATAATTAACATTTAACAAAAATAAATTTTATACTTATCTTTTATTAAAAATGAATTTTCAAACTAAAATTTGAATTATAAATTTTTGATAGAAAAAAGTTATTAAAAATTTTTATCTTGTATTAAATTGAGTTTGAAGAAGGTGGGTTTGATGAGTTTCCAGAGTTGGTAAACAAATTGGTAAAATATTTCTAGGATGGTAGAATTTACTGAAAGATAATTAAGACCCTTATTATTTATTAAGTTTTTCTTCCAAATATTTTGCAATTATCTCTTTGCAACACTTACGAAAGTTGCAATTTAAAATGATCTTTAATGATTTACTTATGTGTTTTTATTGTAGACCGTCTTATTTAATAGATAATTTATCGATTGATTTATATTAATTAGTAAATTATTATGTATTATTAATTAAATTTTTCTATCAATTGATAAGAACGACTGATTATTGGCGACGAGATCGACCGATAAAATTTTAGTCGATAAGTGATGTTATCAATTTTTTTATTGTCAATACCGACTTAATTTAAAGGTTCGAATATAGTAGGGTTCCACGCATTTAGTAAAACTCACTTGTTGACTTTTCAGAAAACATCCAAATAATTGTATTAATTAATTTTTCATAAGTCCAATTCTAGTTGTTAATAATTCCATCGATCTGATGAAAATTTAATCTCACTGATTGAAATTATATAAAGTTTATGCTCTTGTAAATAATCTTGAAATTAGGGTATTCATTTTCATTCTAAAACTCACTTATTGACTTGAAAATTTAATCGCATAGACATGAAATCATCAATTATGTTGAATTTTTAAACACTAATCTTTGAATTACTTAAATGCAAATCAAATTTGCATAAAATAATTATGTTTGGTTATGTGGTTAGATATTGTGTTTGCAATTTCAATGCCAAATAAGGGGATATTTTAGTGTTACTTATTAAATTTTTTTTCGTTCTAAATGTTTACTTAATATTTAATAATAATTTTTTAATATTATTTTATAAATTTTAAATAACAAAAATTTAGGACTAATTGAGATTTTTATTTCCTTATTTTATCTTTATTTTTTATTTTTTATTGTCTAAAGGACTTTTTAGTAATATTTTAGAATGCTTTTTTAAAAGTAATTGTACGCTATAAAATTATTATATATAATTGTTTTAATTTTTAAATTAGAAAAAAAGAGAGTTTAATATTTAAAAATTTTATGAAAAGTATGTTTCTAAAGTATAACATTTCACAAGTAATTCAGAAAATATTTGAAAGTATTTATAAAATAAAATTTATTTAAATGAAAGAATTTTTTAAAAATAAGTTTAACTTGTCTTATCTAAAAAAATTAATAAATAATATACATATATAATTGATTCTAATATTATAAATTAGCAATTACTATTAATTTATCAAAATAATTTGTCAATTTTTTTAAATAATTCTACTTATTTGAGCTATTCTTTTGTTATTCATAAACATGTATTAAAATTTAAAACCTAAAACCAAAGAGAAAAAAATATATAGAATAAAAATTGAGGAGAATTTTTTTTTTGGTGTTACAGCTTTCTTTTTGTTGTTTTTATTTTTTTTAACGTTCAATGTCTTCCCAAGGAAGGAAAATTTCAGGAAAGAAATTTTCACACGATGCATAAATAAATTATACATCATAAAAATACTGTTTATATATTTTATAACTTTTAAATTTAATTTTGAAATAAAATTATTTTTTAAGCGAGTTTAAACAATTTTTTAAATATTATCTGATATTTAGTGATATCACGACAAAAATTAATAAATGGTTTAAAATTCGACCATTTATTTTCATGCAAGAACATATTGTTTTGGTAATAGATAATAATTTACAGCTAATTTTTACCAATTGTAGCATGATAAACGACATATTTTTCTTGTGTAAAATTACATAAATTTCTCTCCAAATATATCCAAAAACAATTCCCAAACCTTAGTTGTAAACAGCGTCAGAGATGCGTGGGAGTGTTTATTGAAAAAATTTAATAAAAAAAAATTTTAAAATATTTTAAAAAATAAGTTTTATTTTTTTATTTTAAAAAAATAATAAAATTAATTAATAAAAAGATTTTACGACGTAGAATTTTTCTGTACTATTAAATTTTTTTAAAAATTTATAAAATATTTTAAAAGCTTTATTGAAAGACGTAAAATAAAAAATTAGAGACAAAAAACTCCTCCAAATATGACCTAACTCTTTTTTTCTAGCATAATTAATTAATTTACTTCTCATGTTTTTCTTAATGTTTTTATTTGATACTAAGTGAGTTTTTTACACTTAAGTTTAATAAAATTGAGTTCAATAAAAAATAAATTAGAGCTAGATAGGGATAAATTAAAATATAAAATTAAGTTTTGAATTTAAAAATCTAATGAAATGAAATGATTTACAATGATGCACATTTATAGGCACATTTTCGGATGTCCATAACTAAGTTTTGTATAAACAAATAAAAAATAAAATTTTTTATAAAATAAGTTGTAAGTTAAGTTCGATTTTTATATTTTAATTATTTTTAAAAATAAGCTAGAAACTAAAAAATAGAATTTTATTTGAGAGTGTACAAATAAAAAAATTAAAATTAAAATTTTGTATATAAAATTAAATTTTTAATTTTTTAAAAGTAAAATATATAAACTCTTGAAGACTTCAATTATGACGATGGAATTAAAATTTGGGACTATTGAAATAAGCATTTAAGGTGTATGTTTTTTTGCACACAAAAATTATTTCTTTTTATTAAAAAATCACTTCTAATTTATTTTTTATTAAAAAATATATTATTTTTATTAATACTATTTCTAATAATTTATTTTTAAAAATTTACTTTAAAAAAATTCACTTTTAAAACGAACGAAAAGAACGCATCTTTATAGAAACCCAAATCCTAATAACACTCCTCTTAAGTCTTAACCCACCAATAACCCGAAAATACATTAAATTATTTTTCTTGAAAATTCACTATAAAAAAATTAATGTTTTTCCATAATATTATGTTTTCGAATTTGTGTTTGTTTTTTCTCTGTAGCCAACCAAGCCAAAAGCAGGAAAACTAACTACACGTTTGCATTCCTAGATTGTAGTGCCAGAGATTTAAAGCCCTCTCTTTTTCTTTCCTTCTTCTTCTTCTTCAGTTACTTACACTCTCTTCGTTATAAATACGAAGTAACAGGGGAAGAGAGAGAGAGAGAGATTGCAATCACTCCACTACTACCAAACAACACTGATCTATTACTAAATTTGTAGTTAAAAAACCAACTACAGAATTACAGTATCATAGTGTTGTTGCTCTTGCTGTTCTTGGATAAGAAAGATTGTTTTTTGTTAGAAAACAGAGAGAAGAATGGGGAGAGATTGATGGGTTTTTATTTTTTTTCTTTCCTGAAATAGATTCATATGGCATCAGTTGGTTTTGTTTTACTTTTTTCTCTTGCTCTGCACTTGTTCTTTGTTCTTGAAACAAAAAGATTGAATCTTTCTTGGGTTGAGCCAAAAAGATTGAATCTTTGTTGTTAATGAACCAAAAAGATTTAATCTTTTTTAGTTTTAGAGAGAAAAGAATGGATCTTCTTTGAGATAACAAGTGTTGTATTAGCTACATTTGTTGTTTTGTTTTGTTTTGTCTTTTTTTTGGGTAGAAATACCTCTTTGAAGTTTTGTTTGAGAGAAATGGAGTTTGGGGATGACCAGGAAATTCTAGTAGCAGGAGTTGGGGAAAACAATGCTCAAAAAAAGAAGAAGAAGTATCACAGACACACACCTAAACAGATTCAAGAACTTGAATCGTATGATTTCTTTCTTCCATTCATTGATTCCCTTCCATATAATTTTCTTCCAATTCATTTCTTTCAGTCTTTTGTTCTTGTAGTGTTTGGATTTTGCTTCATTTTCCTTTTTCTAGTTTTTATGGGTTTATTTGTTTAATTTTTTCAAATTTGAGTTTTGAAAAGTTTGGATTTTGAAGAACAAGAGGAATAAGAAGAAACAAAAAATGGAACGAAACAATCTTCCATTTTGCTTAATTTTTTTCTTATAAATTTTCTGTGCTTGATTCTTGAAACAAAACTCACACAGGAGATTTTTATAAATTTTTTTCTTATAAATTTGTGCTTGATTCTTATAATTTTTTTCTTATAAATTTTCTGTCTGGTTTCTTTTATGTTTATATCCATTTTGAGTTCATTTCCTTTAGTTTTTTCTGCAAATCTTTTCATCTTTTTCAAAGAAACAGAATAAGAATAAATGCATTCTTTCTGTAAGTCTGCTTTGAACTCTTCTCCATTCTCTTTTTCTGTCAATATTCTCTATCTCTCAAATTTCTGTTTCTGTAATTTCTAGCAAGATTGTTGTTAGTCTATTTGATTTACCCTCGGTGGAATGCATGAATATATTGAATCAACTATAGTAAACTACATTCAGTCAGTTTCTATTAGTTGATGCACATTTGTGTTTGGTCTAAATCCTGCTGTTTTCTTTGATCTTAAACTCTGAAGCTAATTATCCAAAATTCGGAGTTATGATTTTTGTTGTTTTGTAATTCATGCAATTTTGTGCATTCTTTCTGCTAATAGATGCATGCTTTGGGTTTGTTTAATACGATGCTTCTTTATTTTCTTAAACCTTATTATTATTTATTTATTTTGGGTTTTGTGATTCCTTGCAGGTTCTTCAGGGAATGCCCACACCCGGATGAGAAGCAGAGGATGTTTCTGAGCCGTGACCTCGGTTTAGAGCCTCGCCAAATCAAATTCTGGTTCCAGAACCGCCGCACTCAGCAAAAGGTAAATTGGCTTGGTTCTTCTACTTCAATGGTGCATAATGTCAATGGTTCTGGTATGCAATTGTAGGCACAACATGAGAGGCATGACAATTGTGCATTGCGCATTGAGAATGATAAGATCCGTTGTGAAAACATTGCCATTCGCGAAGCATTGAAAAAGATTATGTGCCCGACTTGTGGTACTCCCCCTGCAACTGATGACTACTTTGATGAGCAAGCCCTTCGGATGGAGAATACCCGCTTGAGACAAGAGGTTTGCTTGTTCTCCACTCATGGAAGCACTCATTGTCCATTGATAAAAACTTTAAATGAAGTAGATTAATCCATTCATATGTCATGTTCTAGCTGGAAAGAGTTTCAAGTATTGCATCAAAGTTCCTAGGGAGACCTATAATCCAGCTCCCTGCAGTTCAGCCTATTCGTGTTTCTTCGTTGGATTTATCGGTTGGAAACTTTGTGGGCGGTGATCCTGCCTTTGCTCCACCCATTAATCTTGACCTCCAGGCTGGTAGCTCATCCTCTGCTGTGCCTTTCACCTATGAATTTACTGTGCCAGCTGTTCCTGATGTCGATAAGCCACTCATGGCCAAGATAGCCTCCAATGCAATGGAGGAGCTTATGCGACTAATCCAGACCAATGACTATGAACCCTTGTGGACTACAATTAATGGAAAGCAAGTGTTGGATCTTGAAGTGTATGACAGAATCTTTCCAAGGCCAAACCAGCAGCTCAGACACCCTGATGTAAGGGTTGAGGCTTCAAGGTACACAAGCCTTGTTAACATGAACCTTGGGGCCTTGGTTAAGATGCTCATGGATGCAGTAAGTTTTTATTGTTAAATTTTTTTTGTTTTATGAATGCAACTACTCAGGTATCATGATTAATACGAAAGCCTTTGATATTGAGACAGGACATGTACCTGAACTTAATTCCATCAGTTGTACTGAAAGCAAGGATAGTCGAAGTGTTGGCACCTGCGATATCTGGAAACCTGAATGGATTACTAATTCTGGTGATTCCTTGAACTGGTTGACATATAATTATTGCTCATGCTATATGAATTCTGCGATTGTGATTGGAATGGATATACAGATGACCGAAGAGCAGCAAGCACTTTCGCCATTGGTTCCAACAAGAGACTTCTGCTTTCTTCGTTACTGCCAGCAGATTGAGCAGGGCATGTGGGTGATCACCAATGTCTCTGTCGACGTATCTCGTGAGGGACATTACGGCCGTCCATCATTGTATCAGAGATACCCTTCTGGATATTTGGTCCAAGAGATTTCTGACGGAACTTGCAAGGTAATGCTTACATTTGCCTTGTGAATAATAATCTTATGCATTCATATTGAGTTTGAATTGGTTTTACATAGGTCACATGGGTGGAACATGTAGAGATCTTCGACAATACCCCAATTCATGAGCTTTACAGCGATTTGGTGCTTTCTGGTGAGGCTTTCAGTGCTCATCGGTGTATTGCTTCTCTGGGAAGGATGTGCAAGTGGTACACATGTTTCATGTCTTCTGGAAATTCAACAGGAGAGCTCGGTGGAGGTAAGAAATTACGTATTAAAATTTTGGAGCTTACTTTCATTTGACTAGCATGGCTACCGTTAGCATTGTCTTATTATCACCAATAATTGTGGTGCTCAGTGATCGTCACATCTGAAGCCAAGAGGAGCTTGATGACGCTATCACAGAGGATGATGCAAAACTTTCTTGCTACTTTAGCTCCAACTACGCCACAACATTGGACGATGCTGGCTGGCACAAAGGATGCAGTGCGTATCACTGTTCAGAAAAGCTCCGATCCCAAGCATCCCAATAGCTTAATTCTGATTGCTGTGACCTCAATATGGTTGCCTGTTTCGTCAGAAAGGCTCTTCGGTTTTTTTAAAGATCAACAGAATCGAGCTCAGGTGCTGCTTTTTGGACTCGTTCATAATTTTATCGACGTTTATGTATATGAGCTTGGTCATAATGTTTCTGTTAAATTGAATTTCTTTCAGTGGGATGTTCTATGCAATGACAACCTGGTACAAGAAGTTGGGCGTATATCTATTGGTCCCAACCCTGAAAACTGCATCACAGTTCTACGAGTAAGTTCCTAAAACATTTATAGTTACTTTATTAGATCGTTCAAGGTAGTGCTGCTATAGACATTATTTTCTTGTTGTTACTTGTTCATGTGACATATAGATACGTTATTATTGCTCATCTTGTTGCCATCTCATTTTGATTACTGCTCGTATCACTAAGGCGCTTCTAATATAGTTCAGATTTAACTGTATTGCTCAAAATGATTATGATCAAAGCCAACAATGATCAATCTGACAAGAGACAAGTTCATAAATGGTAATGACGCAAGTCCCGCTGCCAAGAAGTTCATAAATGATCTTACATTAAGTGTACCGCTAAGGGGAATCTTGCTAAGGGCATGTTTACCTATCACCCCAACTCCACTTTTTTCAATCTCACCTTTAATATAAAATAAATAAAAATTTTAAAATAAATTTTTTGTATCAAAAAATAGTTTTCAAAATTCAATTTTAAAACTTACTATTAATACAAAATTAATATATAAACTTATTTTTTATTAAATATTTTTAATTTTTAATTTATTTTTTTAAACTCACTTTCAAAAAGTGAGTTTACCTCAAAGTAAACACCCTAAATGTTGCTTCAGATTTGATCTAATTCATTCCCAACGGTGAGCAAAGAAGCTTACTATACAACTGTTTTGGTTACTTATTGTGTGATGTGTAGCATAAACTTAGACAAAAGTGTGGATCTTTTAAACACTTAGCTTTTTACCTACAGTCAATTATTTGTATATTGAATTAAAAAACGATAAATGAAACATGCTCACCCAAGGTCTTATGTCAGTTCATTGTCACTCTAGCTAGGCTACACTATATTCTAGTGGCAATTGATGGATTTGTTTTTCTACTGAAAATGAATTAGCTCTTGTTGTTCTTAAAGATGATGCTATTCATCATTTTACAGCAGGATTGCATTTCCTTGTATCCTGCTGTTGTTTGGTATTGCATTCAAAATTGCACAATTGCAAAATCACATAAACAAGGCACCTGGAGTGAGGTTTCGACCATTTAAAAATCTTTTCAATCATTTGAAAATCTTTCTCAAGACATTTACTACTATTGGTGATGCAAAGTTAGGTTTTATTTCCAAACGAGAATAATCAACTATCTGGTTCATAGCTGTCCCATATTATAGCATATCATTGTTCATCAAGTATAAATAGATATCTGAAACAACTCTGCAGGGACTGTACTGCATTTCTAATTTCTGCATTACCGTCTAATTTTCAAATGTGTACAGCGCATGAATTCTAGTGACAAATTGATCGTGCAAGAGAGCTGTACTGATTCTTGGGGCTCACTGGTGGTCTACATGCCGCTTGACATCGCACACATGAATGTTGTAATGAGCGGCCAGGCTACAGATATTATCCCGCTTCTACCCTCTGGCTTTGCCATACTTCCTGATGGACGTCCAGGGAGCATGGATAGACCCTCTACCAGCTCGAATCCATCTGGTGCATCTTTGGGTTCGATACTCTCAATCTCATTCCAGATTTTATTTGGTACTGGAATGCAACCTGGAAGACTGACTGAAGAATCTATAGCTTCAGTCAACAATCTCATGAGCAGCACCGTGCATCATATTAAGCGTGGCTTGAATTGCACCCCTGCACTGGATTGAAGCTAGAACAAAGAAAGGCTTCAGAGCTCTCCACAACATTAATAGGTGAGCTCAAGAGCTCAGAGTTATGAATTGGGTCATTGAAGAAGGGTTTTTGATTGGATTCTCTTTTCTGGTTGGTTGAAGACTTGAATGCTGCCCGGTGTTACTACTGTTGCTGCTGCTGATTCCAGTACTGATTCATTAACAACTCAAAGGCAATTTTCACTAGTAGTTTTGAGTTAGTAGTTATTCAAATCGACAGTTATTAGTGACTCTCATTAGGTAAGCCTTTAAAGTGGGAGTCAAGAACGAACCACAGATGTCTCGTCCTTGCTGTTAACCCCACCTCTTATCACCCTTTTTTTACTCTGCTTGGCCTCCTTTTCACTTCTTTCGCCTTCCATTCATGTCATTCATTCATTTCTCACTTTGCATTGAAGAAAAATGAAAGCAAAAAAATCATTTGGTCTTTTTTGTTTTCGGTTTTTTTAAGAAAAATTTACTTGCAGTTCTTTTACTCCCATACATATAACAGCAAGGAAGTGATGGTTCGGGTATTGACTTCCACTTGTGGGAAATTTATTGTGAACATTTAAAGCTTGAAGATAAAAGAGTTATATCTTTTGTTGTTTTGGAATTAAAGTGAAACTGGTGATGCTTGGCTTTGTTTCTGCATTAGTTTGTTTGCTTACTCTTAAATTGTTTTCTTTTACTATAAAGTTTTGTATATGTGTATCGCATATAATGATTGATTACCTCTATGTTTCTCATCAATTTGAGTAGCTAGTATCAAACTTTAAGTCAATGCAATATTTGTGTTATTGCTGAAATATATATGGAAATACATGTACGAGGTTGATGCACTGAGCAGGTGTTGAGGAACCCTTCTGTTCAATTTTCTGCAAATGTAGGGCTTGTTACAGGCTTCAATTTATTCAAGAACCTGTTATCAATTAGTGAAGATTACTGTGAAGCTAAATTTCTGAAGGTTTGATGTTTTTCTTAATCGAAAATGTTGAAACTTTACTAGTTCTTCATTTCTTGCTGTGGACTTCTGCATGAATATTTTAACACTGCAACTTTAGATATGTTTGAATCATTCGATATCTGAAGAGGTGGTCTTTTATTACAAGCTTCAGTTATTTGGGAATTGGGAACCTATGAATGTATTTGTAAAGCTTACTGTGAATCTAAGTGCCTGAAACTTCAAGAAATTTTCTTCAAAATCTTTAAACTTTTGAATGAAAATTTATACAGTAGGATGTTTTGGAGATGGATGCTATTGTAATAAATTAATGAATGAATGTGGTGGTCAGACAGGTTATGAATGCATTGGTTTGACAAAGATAAATATTTCTTGCACATTCAAGTCTTTCAAATGCACTGGAAAGCAGGTAGTAGTACTACTTGTAGCAATTGCAATTAAACTAAAATCTGTTGCTGCCTGCTTCTGTGTGTGTTTGGTAAATGCTTTAAGAGAATTTATTAGGGATCTGTTGTTGTTGTTGTTAAGTTTTGGAAGTTAGGGTGCATTTGATTCATTATCTCTATAATTCTGCTCTTGAAAACCTGTTCCTTTACTTCTCTACAAAGCTACATATGAAATATGGAGTTAATGAAAACTCGGTTAATTTTCTAAGCAAAAAAAGGCTATGTTTTATTTTACTTATAACTCGCTTGTTTGAGCCAAATTATTTGAATTCAAGTGTAGAAAAGCTGAAGAGGAAATAAAAAAGTAAAATTTTAAAAAATAGATTATTAAGAAAATTTATGAAAACAGATAAACGTTTTCGAGAGCGTTTCCGGGAAGGGAAACGCTTTTCAACTTTTCCAATTTATATTTCTTAAATAATTTTTTTATAATATTTATTTAAAAATTAAAAAATAAAAATTTTATATTATAAGATTTTATTATTGTTCATTTTTATTAATTTTATAAAATAAAAATAAAATTATTTTTAAAAATAAATAGAACAAATTTTTAAAAATATTTTTTATAAGTACTTTAAATGCCTACTGACCATAGTTGTAAGAACCGGATCGAACATCGAATCGAAAAATTGTCCGGGTCACGGATTGACCCGTCAGGTCAACCGGTCGAACCAATAATATTAAAGTATTTTTAACTAATAATAAATAATAATTATAGTAAAAAAATCTACTGTCAATGACACTACTAATAATAATAGCAACAGTAATCATAACAAAAAATTAGAGTATTTTTATTATGGTATTACTATCAACAACAATAGCAATAATAATCACAGCGAAAATTGAAGTATTGCCACCATAGCATTGCCACCACCAATAACAATAATAACAATTAAAATTTATAATGACAAATATTTAAATAAATTAGAAGATTAGAAAAAATAAAATTATAAAATAGATAAATCATAAAAGAGATATAACTAACTTTTTTAAATATACATATTTGAGTCTAAATATTTTACAATATAAAAATTAAAAAATTACTAATAATTAATATTTACAAATAAGACATAATTAAATATATTTTTGTATTATCACATCCAAATGCAAAATCTAAACTACATATTTTTCAACATAAATATCATCAATTTAATATTTTTTAATTAATTTTTTTGAAATTTTTTTAATCAGGTTTGATCCGGGCGGATGGATCGACCGATTGAAACGGATCAAAATGGATCAAATCGGATCGATTACATAAACGATTTTTTTATAAATCCGGACCGATTTACTGTCAAGATCGATAATTTGTAGATCGATCCGAATCTGACAACTATGCTCCTGATTACCAAACAGGTGCAAAGTCCTTCACAAATTTTAGCTTCTCCTACATAACCCTACCAAAATCTTTCTTCAACTTTCTTTTAGGGCATATTTACTTACACTATAAACTCACTTTAAAATAAAATAAAAAAAACTAAACTTCCAAAATCACTTCCAGAACAAATTAAACTCAATTTTCTCGCCAAAAATTCCATTTTCAAAATACAAAATTTATAATTAAAAACTTCACTTCCAAACTCATTTTTAATATAAAATAGACAAAAAATACTTACTTTTTATGAAACTCACTTTTAAACTCCAAATTTATTTTTGCGAACTCATTTTCAAAAAAGTGAGTTTAACGCTAAATAAGCACGCCCTTTAACAAAGCTTGAGGGTAAAAGTTACAGACAGAATCATAACAAACATTCTTCAAGCTCGAAAGAATCCAAATACTACAGGTTTTCGCTCGAACCTCTACCAGTGTATAACTAGTAAGACCTGTAGAAACTACTGTTAGTAATTAGATATATGAACTGGTAAAGTAAGATCTTACATTATACGGGCATATATCGAGTCACTCAAACCATGAGAACTTCTCTTAAGTTCATCTACACGTCTGTTTCAGATTGTCGCTGCTTTTAAAACTACGAATACATCACTCACTTAGCCAACATCATCCTGACGAATTCTTCATAGTTCACTTGTCCATCACCATCTATGTCTGCCTCCCTGATCATCTCATCCACCTCCTCATCAGTTAGTTTCTCGCCCAAGTTGGTCATCACGTGACGAAGCTGTTCAAAGATGCCACAAAAATGTTAACTTTTGTCAAACCAAATTAAATATTAGACATGTTATTAGATACCTAAGAGAATGCATGAGAGTAATGCAACTGAATAATGAATAATCTGAATATGTACCTCAGCAGCTGAGATGAAACCATTCTGATCCTTGTCAAAGACCTTGAAAGCTTCCTTGAGCTCTTCCTCAGAGTCGGTATCCTTTGATCAGTAAAGAAATAAGCGGGACAGACAGGTTAAAACAGACAAAGTAACAGAAATGAATAGTAAGAGGAAATCATCACAGTGAAGAGAAAAACAAGATGCATTTAGTTGTACATAAAACCCGTCCAAGACCGTAGTAGTTGGCAATCTAGACTATTGACAGATGATATTAATTTACTAAACAAAAAAGAGTTACTACATTGTTTTTCTTTAAATATATTATGTCGTTAACTTCTTAAAATAACTACAGCAATGAACAAAGAAAATCAAGTCACAGTGAAGCGAAACATGAGATTAATACAGATGAGGATCTCATAGCCGATCTAAGCAAGGATTGTCAAACAATAAGAACTCTTAACTAGTGTGGGTCTTTCCAAAATTGCTGCTGCAGTCCATATTCTTGCCAAAGGAATTTCAATAGAGGAAAGATATACTTATCTATCATGCTACCAAACATCGCTCCACACCAGGAAAATTATGATATGGGCAGTGAATAATATAGATATGTCAAATTTGAACTAATTCCATTTTAAACAAGATTGTTGAGTACCAGTCATACCTATTTTGGCAGCATAAAAGATCAAACAAAGCAGTTGTCATTAAACTATTAGAGCAATAAATCATTCAAGGCAAACGCTTACCAACCTATAGTCATTCTTAAACACAGTTATAAAGTCTAAGTGCTTTTTGCCAATAAAGAAGATAAACTCACTTTCATCTTGCGGGCCATCAAATTCAGGAACTCAGGGAAATCAATCGTTCCATTTTGATCAGCATCAACCTCATTGATCATGTCCCTAAGTTCAGCTTCTGTTGGATTTTGGCCCAAGGATCGCATAACAGTACCCAGCTCTTTGGTAGTAATGCATCCTTCAGCAAAATCAAAAAAATATAATATATGAGCCAAAAGTAGAAGCTACATAAACTATTCACTAAAATAACTACACGGTTCACTCGAAGGATTAGATGTCCATACTCTTCTTCATTCCATTCATGTATTCACAGAAGCAGCTTTAACTTTGTAGTAGATGTCATGTAGGAAACAAAACTTGTAAGTAAACACATAAGTCAAATTGGATTAAATTGAATATGATTCTGACAGCACATGTTCTTTCTTAAGAGTGTACTATAGGTACCTCCTTATATACCACTTTTGTGCCCCTCTGTTTATTATGGTTACGATGGAATGAGACACACCCCTTAGGGCAGGTCTTTGAAGATGAGCGGTAGATTTGAAAAAAAGAAAAAGGGGGTATGACCAGAGTACGCAGGGAGGTGCCGATACTATTACTATCTCTAAGATATTCATGTAATCTTCAGCTCGTACCTATTAGACTGTGGCACACTATGCATTACTTTTTATTGAAGAATCATCATTCGCCTATCAAAACTAAAGCTCCACATGCTTACCTAAGCTTCAGTTACTAAGGAACAATCTTCATTAAACAAAGATAATCGTAATCAACTAAATGTACTCTTGGGAATGGCTTATTCTTTTTGTAGCTTATGCAAACTCTACTACATACAGGGATCTCAACAGTGCAATTTGGAATCACACTCAAACACCACTTGTTAGATCCTCTCTGCTGCACAAAAGTAATGCCCATTACTGTTACTTTTTTCAACGGCTGTGATGCTCTCTTTGTCAGAAATCTCATTAGTTGACTGGACCGACATAACAACATCTTTTACTAATTAGTCAAAAAGTCCCCGCTCTTAAGTGGCATTGCAATACAAATCAAAAGTGAACTGTTTGGGTTTAGCAGCGTCCATCAAGTTTTTCCAGAGACAAACTTCATTGTTTTCCCAGGCTTCAATTTCAAGATGAAAACTAAAGAACTCTTCTAATTGTTCCCAAACTAGAATTATTTGAATTGTTATTTCTTTTTATTTTACTTTCATAAAATTCTGTTCTATGGGTTTACCTACAAGAAGACATATAACAAGTACAGAAGAAGTCTCCAAGGCTGTGATCCAGCTATTTTAAGACTTGTGACATAAATGACAGCTTTCTTTCTCTTCTTCACATTGAACAATCTTTCTATCTTAGACTTGATATATCGAGTCTTTAAACAAATTACCTGTAATAGTCACAACATCCTGGTTTCTATGCTTGCCTGAACTTGGATGAAGATGTTGAAGTTTATTTAAGAGGCCAAATTAAAACTTTCCTTATGTCTATTGAGGAAGTCCCTGGATTACAAGAAAAAAATCCCTCTCCTTTATGCATGAGCCTGACCAACTAATGAAATAACTCATATCTAGCTTGGAGAGGACTATATCCTTTAGAATAAGTAATAGGGGTGTTTAGTACTCTTGCATAATGGAGAGGATTTGAACTCAAACGACTACCACTGGAAGTGTCTTCCAATACCAACATTGTAGAAATGAAATGAAGGAGCCATTTCTTGAGCGCAAATTTCCTACATTCTTTCACAAACTAATTGCAAATAGTAACAGGTAAGAAGGATTTAGTTGCTTTCCTAATTATTTTGGGTCTCATTTTAAGGACACGAGTAGCTCAGGAGCAATTTTCAACTGGTATACCATACAATCAAATAGCAAAGAAATATCTAAGAAAGAAAAACCTTGACCACGGCTAATCACAAATGATAAGATGCACTTAGGCCTTGAACTTGCTTTGAGAAGCATCAAGAATTTAGCTTGCTTTTAGGGAAGCTAGGGATTGATGGAATGTGATGTCTTGGACGGCAAGACTGGTGGCTAGCCTACCAAACTCTACTAGTTATAACAGAAACATAATTCTTATGAAAGTTCACTAAAATAAACCAAAGGGTAAACAGAACAATTCAAAAAGCTAATAGATCCACCAATTCGGAGAGTGACTCTATACACTAAGAAAATCTTGCTACCAAGATAACAGTACACAAAGAAGCAAGGGCTTAAGGGAGAATATACAGCCACTTAACCAAAAAGTTAGATATAAATTGCAAAGATATACATGTCGTATTATATTAACGAGATGCTAAAGCTTCTAGATAGACAGTAGAGAAAGAAACAGAAGGGAGAAAAAAAAGTGTCAACAGAAAATCCATCATAACCTTCATTTCTTTATAGCTAGACAGTAGACCTTTCTAGTAGCCCCCACTTTTGTCATAGAATTTGAGAGTTGCTTTGGTAGATTAGAAATGTTTCTAAAATGAGGTATCTATTATAAAATACATAGCATGTTTAGATGATTCCTATCCTAAAGAAATTTGCTAGCCCACAAGCTCAGATAACATAAGCCCTGATGTCAGTCAAGATTAAGGAGTGATGCATTCACAAATCTAGAATGTTTTATTGCAGATCAAGGATCTTGATCACACAAGCAAGAGAAAACCAGAAAGAGAAACTTTAAACAGAGCTCATGAATAACATAGTGTGTTGATATTTCCTTGTGTTGATCTGTCATGAAACTTAGTGAGGTAGCCATAAACTACAATATGAAGTGCAAAAGTACAGGTACAAAGACTTTATAGTTTAACCTTCAGGATGAGGGTGTAAATGCATCTATTGCAATTGTTTAAATCACATAATATGTTCAATCTGCTATTATCAACTGATCACAGAAATCAAACTAACAATTCCCATAATAGAAGGACTTGCTGAGCATAAGCTACTCAATCATCTCACAAGCTATTGCAAGCATTCAGTATCCACCGCACTCCGATCGACACGCGCTACATACTGCCAATTAAACTAGAAACCAAGCTATCACACTCAACAGTCTTCATCAGACGCCAAAATTCAACTATCTGTTCTACATCATTTCTCTACAAAAAATCCAAAAAATCTCTATACCCCAAAACCCAATTTGAAAATCGAGCTCCAAAAATCTTCAGAATCAAAGAATCTTCAACATTTCAGAGATTGCCTGAGCCTACAAGTTCAATCCCTATAAAACAAAAATCCTAGTCGAAGAAATCAGCATGCTTCATTGTGGCACTCTAATCGAACTCCAAAAATCTTTTTCTCTACTACATCTCAAAAGGGAAAAATAACTTACAAAATGGAACTCAAATAATACTGCACAATTAAAGCATCAATCACTACAAAAACATAAAGAGACTCATGATCCTTCTAGATCATTTCCCTATCAAATTTAGTAAGAGAAAACTAAGCAGAAACCTTCAATGCTGGCACCGATTCCAATACAAAAAAAACTTCAAAATCAAAGCAAGAGAGTGAGACTTCAGCACTCCTAGATCATTTCCTTACTAAATCAAGTAAAAAACTCCACAATTTTCAAAAAAATCCTGTTTGAAATCCTTCAATGCTGGGGCACTGATTTGAAATCGAATTCCAAAAAAGAAAACTTCAAAATCAAAGCGAGGGAGTGAGACTACACTAATCCTTCTAGATAATTTCCCTACAAAATCAAGTGAAACAAATCTCCATGGAATCCTACAAATAAAATGGGATTAGAGAGAAGAGATTTGAAAATTTCCACAGCATCCTTGCTTACAACAATAGCTTTCAACACAAATCAGACTCCAAATCCAAAGAACTTCAAAATCGAAACGTCAAACAAAAACAGACACAGAGAGAGAGAGAGAGAGAGAGAGAGAGAGAGAGAGACTTCACTTGCTTTCTACTGCTTCTAGATCATACTTAATCTAGTCAAATAAACCAAAAAATCTCAACGGAATTCTTTAAATGCTGGTTACTGAATCCATTTCAAATCAAATCAAATCAAATTTTCCCCAAGAGAAACCAACATCTAAGCATCAAAATGTGAATGAACTAACTAAACTAACAAACTGACCATCGCCGTCTTTGTCGAAGAGGCTGAACGCTTCCTTGAACTCCGCGATCTGTTCTTCCGTTAACTGCTCCGCCATTGAAAAATCTCCTCTCTCTCTCTAAAATCCCGCTTTGTGAGTTCTGTCTACCTATGACAGTAGCGGAAGAGACCACCGGCGGCGTAGTCAAGTCTCTTCTCACTCCACTGTGTTCGTGAAGAAAGAGAACATCATGTCAAACGAATATACAAACATTTCGTAACTTAAGGATCTATCATGCTAAAATAACGTTTGTCGTCCTTATTTACAAAACACAGTAATGAGGAAAGAAACTTACACGTGTCAAGATCATGACGTTACCACTTTGATCTAACGGCTCTTATTTCCGGTCAACTTGATAATTAATATATTAATAACAGTGGCTAATTTAATATAAGCACCTTCTTTGCAAACTTATAAGTAGAGGATCGATGTTGCAATATAAACGTTGAATGATCTTTTTTCCTTCATCTAACTGTTATTGTTCTGTTCACTCCTGTTCAGTTTCGGGTATTTGAAGATTTTCTTTTAAATTCGTGTGAGTGATTAATTTGTAATATTTTCATTGATCTCTTGTTTGAGATTTAGGTTTTTTTGTTTCATTGTTTCTCAGATTCTCTCTGTTTTTTCGTGCTTGAAATTAGGGATGGGCAATATAAAATTTGATACAAAAATTCAATCCAAAATTGATCAATTTAATAATATTAGATTAAAAAATTTGATCTCTATAAATATATAAATTATATTAAAATTGAATTTATTTGATCCGATTATTAATAAGTCGATCCAAATTGACTTAAAATTGATATACTTATTTGAATTATTTTTTTTGAAGGAACAATTATTTTATAATTTTTTTTACTATATAATAAAATTTTAATAATAAAAAAATTAATAATAATAATTTATAAATTTATAAATTATATTATATTTAAATTAATCTTTTATTTTTAATAATTTAGTAAAATAATATAAAATAAAAATTATAATATTATCAAAAATATTATTAGTATCTGAATTTTGTATAAAAAATTTATCAAAATTTTGTTAGATAATTATATTTATCAAAATTTTATAAAAATTATTAGTATATATTTATAATCATAAAATTTTAATTATCATCACATATTTTTAAAAAATAAAAATAATTTTTTTAATATAAAATCAATAAAAAGACTAAAAAATTTACATTTTGACGGATGATCAATATATTTTTTCACAAAAAATATCATACGCTTTATTCCAACATAGTTATATAATTTCACTCAAATTTAAAAATATATAATTAAAAATTAAAATTTTAATTATTAAATTGATCGATGCGAATTTAATTTGATCTTTATAAATTTATAAATTATATTAGTATTGAACAAATTTGATTTAATTATTAAATAAATTAATTCACCATTGTCACTCCTAATTGTAAGTATTACTTAAATTGTCTTCGAGAGTGAAAAATGTCATTTCTTTTTAACCGCTTAAACACTCTGGAGTGTACTTGCATTCAACGTCTGTGTTTTGTTTATTTTCCCTCCCGTTTGATTTTTTTTTATTATAAATTTCTTATAATATTTTATAGAATCTTATTTAAAATTTAAAACATATTAAAAAAATTCTATAGTCATAAAAATTTATTATTATTTAATATTCTTTTAAACATAAAATTATTGTTCAAAATAAAATAAAAATACTTTTTCTAAAACATTATCAAACAGCTTTTTTCACTTTTATTTAATAACGTGAAAATATAAATATAAATAATTAATTTACATTGTTTATTTCAAAACAATTTTTAAAATTTTTTTTATATTTATTAATACATCTTTTATAAGTATTTAGAAAATTTATTTAAAATTTAAAAAATATAAAAGAATTCTAGATAGTAAAATATTTTTTTAAATAAAAAAAGAATTTATTTTTCAAAAAAGAGTTTTTTTTATTTTAAAAAAAAACTCAACGTCAACTTATTAACATGTAAATTTATGATGGTGTTATTCCAGCAGCATCGCTTTATTACTAATTATCAGTTTTTTCAATGAGGGATGTCAACTTTCAGCATTTGGTTCAGGTTTTTGCTGGTTATACCTATTTAGATTTCCCTTCCCTTAGAATGAATTTTATGTTATTTATAGTGGGTGTGTTTGATTTAGCTTATTAAAAAAATAAGTTTTTAATTTTTAATTTTATAGTTTTTAATATATATTTTATAAATATTTAAAAAATTTACTTAAAATTTAAAAATAAAAAAATTTTATGTAATAATATTTTTTATTATATATTTTTATTTTTTAGAAATAAACAAATAAAACTTATTTTTGTTTATTTTACTCAATACTCCATTTTTTTGTTAAAGAATAATTTAGAAATGCTTTTCAAATAAATTTTTTTAAATAAAATACTTTTATCATTTTTTAAAAATAAATTTACTTTTTATCTAGAAAATAAAATAAAATTAAAAAATCTTATTAGCTACAACATTTTCATATTTTTTGCAATTTTAAATATTTATAAAAATATATAATAAATATAAATTAAAAATTATTTTTCTGAAAAATTTCTAAAGAGCTAAGTTGCTTTTTATTTTTATTTTTTTACAAACAACTTTTCATCCGCGTTATATGTCATTTGCTTTGAGAGTGAAAACTAATTTTTGGTGTTTAGGAGTATCTTTTAATTCTATTATTTTATTTTTTTATTTCATTATTTTGTAATAAATTTTTTAAATTTAAATGCTTTCTTTTTCTAACTCTTTTTATTCTAATTATTTATTTTTATATTTTACAATAGTTTATTTATTAGAAAATTTAGAAAAAATTAGTTGATAAAATATAATTATTAATTATTATTATTGTTTAATTAAAACAATACAGCTTATAAAAAATTAAAAATATTTTTTATTTCAGAAAAATTTTCAAAGTAATTCCAAATATTTCAAATTAATTCGACCGGATTCATCGTGTGAACTTCTAGATCAGTTGGTGTCGGAATTTGCTAATACTTGGTAACAGGCCTCAACGTTATGCCATAAAAGCCTGTTTTGTATTTCGTTTCACTCCATTTAAAATTTTTTAAAAAATATTTTTAAAAAATTTTTATAATTCTAAAATTTTTATTTAAAAATAAACCTAGATGAATACTTCAATGTGCATTTGACATTGTTTTCAGAAATGTTTTAATAAATCTTTTCTAATATTTTATAAAATTTATTTAAAAATTTAAAAATATAAAAAATTCTATATAGTAAAATTTTAATATTTTTAGATAACAAATAATTTTATTTTTCAAATAGAATAAAAATATTTTTGAATACATCAAATAGTTTTTGATGTAGGAATACATCAGTCACTTAGCCAACACCATCCTGACGAATTCTTCATAGTTCACTTGTCCATCACCATCTATGTCTGCCTCCCTGATCATCTCATCCGCCTCCTCATCAGTTAGTTTCTCACCCAAGTTGGTCATCACGTTACGGAGCTGTTCAAAGATGCCACAAAAATGTTAACTTTTTGTCAAACCAAATCAAATAGTAGACATGTTATTAGATACCTAAGAGAATGCATGAAAGTAATGCAACTGAATAATGAATAATCAGAATATGTACCTCAGCAGCTGAGATGAAACCATTCTGATCCTTGTCAAAGAACTTGAAAGCTTCCTTGAACTCTTCCTCAGAGTCGGTATCCTTTGATCAGTAAAGAAATAAGCGGGACAGACAGGAATTAAAACAGACAAAGTAACAGAAATGAATAGTAAGAGGAAATCATCACAGTGAAGAGAAAAACAAGATGCATTTAGTCGTTAACTTCTTAAAATAACTACAGCAATGAACAAAGAAAATCAAGTCACAGTGAAGCGAAACATGAGATTAATACAGATGAGGATCTCATAGCCGATCTAAGCAAGGATTGTCAAACAATAAGAACTCTTAACTAGTGTGGGTCTTTCCAAAATTGCTGCTGCAGTCCATATTCTTGCCAAAGGAATTTCAATAGAGGAAAGATATACTTATCTATCATGCTACCAAACATCGCTCCTCACCAGGAAAATTATGATATGGGCAGTGAATAATATAGATATGTCAAAAATTTGAACTAATTCCATTTTAAACAAGATTGTTAAACTATTAGAGCAATAAAATCATTCAAGGCAAACGCTTACCAACCTATAGTCATTCTTAAACACAGTTATAAAGTCTAAGTGCTTTTTGCCAATAAAGAAGATAAACTCACTTTCATCTGGGGGGCCATCAAATTCAGGAACTCAGGTTCTGTTGGATTTTGATCAGCATCAACCTCATTAATCATGTCCCTAAGTTCAGCTTCTGTTGGATTTTGGCCCAAGGATCGCATAACAGTACCCAGCTCTACGGGCGATTTTTTTCCCACGATACTGAGCTTCTTTCCGTCTTCAAGAAGAGTCTTGACTCGTGCTAGCAATTTGGTTGCTGCAATGTTCTTCCGCACACAATCGAAAGAGAAAGCTCTGAGCTGGAGATAATGGTTGATGGCGTCGGTAGCTTCCCCTTGAATCCTAGGAACCCTCTGAAGCCAGTCGTCGACTTCTTTAGACCAAACTTCTCCTCTGAGCTCAAGTTCTTCAATCGTCGCAGCAACATTCGCCTTCATGCGCTCTAACGACTCGGAGGCATATTTAAGAGCATCTATGGGACGCAGGAGATAAGATAATGCTGCAACCGTAACTATTATTGCTAGCGCTGCGAGCACCGCAGAGAATGGCCACCACGGAAGAGCGTAACGCCACAATTTGAGTTGATTCATGATGATTGAGGTAGCTAGTGCTATCAGCCCTCCGGCAGCCCATGAAGCGAGACGGAATTTGATCTGATATTTGATCATTTCGATGAACTCCATGATCATCCTCATAATGGAAGGAGTGCTGTTGCAGCTTAATTTCAATAGGAGTTGTTCTTGGATGAAAATGTTAACTCTATACTGAATGAATGAACGCTAATGAATCAATCAATAAATGTTACTCTGTAGTAAACAACAATTTATATTTCTATTAAAGAACGCTAAGGATAAATTTGCCTTTTTCTGTCGGAAAGATTCTCAACTCTGATATTTTCTATAGAATTTACACAACTTGTTTGCATTGCATTCATTTGTCTTACTTTATGAAATAAATAAAAATAAAATTTCAAAAATTTTCATTTTATAAATATTTCTAGCAAACTTTACAGTGTGTTTATTTTGCTATTAAATTTATTTTATTAAATGAGTTATTAGAGATTGAATTTGAATTTTAAAATAAGTTTAATAAATAAAATTTTGTATTTATTTCATTTTAGAAATAATTTTAGAAGTGAAATCTTGTGTTTTAAAATTTCAATTTTAAAAATATTTTTTTGACTAAAACTTGAATTTAATTATTGTTTTCCTTTATTTTTTTAAATTAAATTAAAATCAATAGTAAGTTATAATTTGCGGTGCAGCCGTGCAGGCAATACACGCGGTGTGATGTCCACCGAGTAGTGCGATTGTGAATTTTGAGGAAATTAATTAAGAAAGACTACTTTGTCCAGTCATCACTCGGACTTCACAAAGATGCTTTTTTTTTTAAGTGATTTTGTAATAAAATAAAAAAAAGAAATATATTTATTTTAAAAAAATAAGTTTTAGTTTTTTGATTAAAAATTAATAAAAATATCATAAAACTTTTTATATTTTTTAAATTTCTAAATAAATTATATAAATATTTATAAAAATATATTAAAATATAAATTAAAATTAAAAATTAATTTTTTAAAAAAGTTTTGTGAAACGGTCCCTTAGAAGCATTTCCCATGTGATGACTGGAATTCAAATCAATGCGTCTCACTTTTTTATTTTTCCATTATAAGTGAACCGAATTTGTCCTTCAGTCTTTTAGGTCCCATTCGAAAAGACAGGTAGACAGACAGACAAAATAACGATGTGCCAACTAATTTGCATTAGCCTGCAGAATTGAATAAATAAAGTCTTTCTCTAAGACTGTTTAATTAAGTTTATCAAAAAATAATTAATTTATATTTTTAATATTTATTTTATAATTATTTAATAATTTGAAAAATATAAAAAGTTTTTAATATTTTTATTAAATATTTTTATTTTTTTAAAATAAAAAAATAAAATTTATTTCTGAAAAAATAAAAATATTATTTATTTAAAAAATTTTTATTTTAAAAACATTTCCAAATACCACATACTGCAAAACTCTCAGAGATAATTCACTTGCATAGCCACATGAACATGGAAAAACAAAACGGATAGGAGTTGAGTAAGACTAAACTTGAGTACGTTTGTTTGAGCGTTTCGGCCACTATTTTTCAATTTTATTTAATTTTATATTTTTTAATATATATTTTATAAATATATAAAAAATTTAATAAATATAGAAAAATTTTACGAAATAAGATCTTTTTATTATATATTTTTATTATTTTTTAAAAATAAAAAAAACTTATTTTTCAAAAAAAAAAAAAAATATTTTTTATTCTAAAAAAATTTTATTTTATAAACACTGGCTTCCGTTTATGTTCTAACTACGTGTAACTAGCTGATTTTCTAATATTAAATTCCAACACGCAAGTAGATAGGAGAACAAAATATTAAAATCCTCAACTAAAGCTCCGTTCGCAAGTGCTAAAATTTTTGTGATTTTAAAATAAAACTGTTTTAATATGTTGTAACTGGTCGTAAAGTTTTTGCTATAAAAGTAATTTTATATTAAAAAATATATAGTTAAAATTTTACTGTATTGTGCTGTTTGATGCTAAAAATTAAATAAAATATTTGGCTAAATTTATATTTATTTCTGTAAAAAATATAAAATGACTAGATTATTTTTAAATATATAATAATTAATATATTATCAATACTTTATTATATATAATAATTATATTTTAATCTAATAAATTAAAAAAAAAATTATATTAATTTTTATAAATTTACTAGTAAATATATCATTATATAAATCAATAATTAATTTGAATAATAGTGCATATAAAATTATTATTTTGAATAACACTTTTATAATTACTAATATATTCCTATATTACTATATATAAATTAGTACTAAAGTAATAATTATTTTTTTATATTAATATTTTTTTGTCAGTGTTCCAATATATTGTAGGTTGAGTAGCTATTCGCTACTTTGTATTAATATCTACAGAGTTTATTTAGCATACTAGATATCATTTTTTATTCTAAGAGTGCAGCTCTGTTAATATTATTTCAAGAGAGCAATAAGTATTGTGTATTTAGGAACTTGAATTGTAATGTTAGGAACATAACAGTAAGACTCTAAAAGAAGGACGATACATATTGCACCAGCCAAAAGATTGAATAGCTTTTTTAAAGGACCGCACTATGAGAATAGTTGGGAAGCACAATTGTATAACACATCTTTTGATAGCAGTGACCCAAAAAAATCCATGCAAGTTCATTCAGACTACTGCAATGTCTGACATACAATTACAAGAATGTGTACACAAATTACAATCTGTCTAGAGCTTATACGCGTGTTCTTGTCTATTTTTCGTTCCTTCCTCTTAAACCCAACGACTCTATTCAAACCCAAAAAAATGATATACAATTTCGTTCCTTCCTCCTTAAATCCGGTCATGTCACTGTTTACCGGACCAGATGGACCGATGATTGGATCAACTGACTGGGCCGAGTATCCGATTCGTTTGGTCCGGTCTATTTTTACACCTCTAATCATGTCAAACAAATATACAAACATTTCGTAACTTAAGGATCTATCATGCTAAAATAACGTTTGTAGGCCTTATTTACAAAACAAAGTGATGAGGAAAGAAATGTACACGTGTCGAGATCATGACGTTACCACTTTGATCTAACGGCACGTAGTGCCGGCCAACTTGATAATTAATATATTAATGACTGTGGCTAATTTAATATAAGCACCTTCTTTGCAAACGTATAATTAGAGGATCGATGTTGCAAGATAAACGTTGAATGATCTTTTTTCCTTTCATCTAACTGTTATTGTTCTGTTCACTCCTGTTCGGTTTCGGGTATTTGAAGATTTTCTTTTTAAATTCGTGTGAGCGATTAATTTGTAATATTTTCATTGATCTCTTGTTTGAGATTTAAATTTTTTCGTTTCATTGTTTCTCAGATTTTCTCATATTTTTGAGCAAAAAATTAGAGACGGCAGTATAAAATTCGATACAAAAATTCAATTCAAAATCTATTTATTTAATTAGAATTAAGATTAGAAAATTTGATTTTTATAAATATATGAATTATGTTAGAGTTAAATGAATTTGATCCGGTTATTAAATAAGTCGATTCGGTTTGATTCAAAATTGACCCACCAATTCAAATTATTTTTCTTGAAAGAACAACTATTTTATAATTTTTCTTATTATATTGTAATAGCTTGACTTGTTGTGGGCTAAACTAAATCATAGTTGAAGATAGGGGCTCTAACATGCAATGTTTTTTTCTCCTTTTATTTTTCTCCTCCTCCACCCGATAGCCACCCTTTTCGATCTCCTTCCCGGCGTCAGATCAGCTCCGTCCGACGGCCATTTCTCTTCTTTTTCAGTCCGGCGTGCATCTCCTCACCCTCTTCTTCTTTTTGAGCCCAATTCCTGTCCGAGATGGAAGAAGCGCAGTTTCGTCGAACTGCCGTGAAATTGAATGATTCCGGCCGCCGGTTCTTGATTTGAGTTTCACCGTCTTCCTTCTTGAGCTTAGCTTTCGTAGCTGCATCTTTTAACCACCTGAAAGCCTCTTGGTTGGAGTTCGCCGGAACCCTAGATTTCGCCGGAATCCTGTGAGCCGGCGGGATCTACGGCCGAGGTAAGCCGTATATATTTTTGTGTCTATTTGAACAATTTGAACTTGTTATTAGATTAGTTTTGATTCATTTTGCCTTAGGGTATTATCGGATCATAAATCCATAAGCTTCGCCGTTGGGACGCAAAATTAGTTTGGACTTAGATCGTCATTTTAACGGTACGCTTTTGAACTCGCTAATTAGCATTAATCGTGTAATGATTAGAAATCGGATGAATAGTTGAATGGATAATATCGTGTAAGGAGTAGTGCCGTGTGGCTATTAAATTTCAGATTTGAATCGATTATATTCTAAATTATGAATGTAAAGTTTAGACTTTGTTTAGCATATTTTAGTAACGAATATACCGTTATGTGCATTAGGATTGCATGATTAACTTGAAGCTTAGTGGTTTGGCTTGGTGATAGCCTACGAATTTAAATATATTGCGTGGTCATCAGGTGAGAGTTACTTGCGTCTTTTCTCCTTAGTTTTATCTTTACGTTTTCAACGCAAGTAACATCCGCTTTAAAACCTCCGGCATGACTTTGTCAATTTCAGTGCATATGAGATTTGATCCTCATATTTGTGGTGCATGCTTGTTTGGCCTATATTAAGCATATGTAAAGACATGCTAGTAAATAAGTAAGTTATCATATTATTTCAGATTCTATTTATACATATTCACGGGCTAGGTGATAGAAACTTAATAGTAAGATTAATAACGCATAAGGAGAGTGCCTAATAATGCATTCCGACACGAGAATCATGACAGTTATAAAAGCATGCGTGACTTTCAAGGATTTAATACTAAAATTCATTTAGCATGCTTATGACTAGTACATATGTATAGAAATCTTGACACAAAAGTATATTCGTTTGTTACTAGTAGATGGCTTAGCATGTCTATCTAGTATACTCAAGTCGATAAAGTTACAAATATATATTGGAAACCAATTGTATGAACTATTATGCATATCGTTTGGACTTTTGTGTAGAATGCATAACTCAATTGTGGAACATGCTCTATAAGGAACGACGATTATTGGCAACATGATGCATGGTAGCTTAGATATGTGTGAATGCTATTCATCTAATGCTTGCATATGGTTCTCAAGCATATATAATATACAATATTGTATACGTACATGTATATGGACGTATAGTTGTGAATGAATCTAATAGAGGCTTTATTCCTGATTGATCATGATGCATATGCATATGACCTATGACTATTTTCTGTAAAAGTTCGAGTTCGATTGACCTTATACACGGACACTCGCGCTGCATGAGGGCAGGCGAGTCGAGGTTGAGATCAGGACCCCAGTGGGTGTGGGGCATGCACCCACCTATGGCTATAGTATTGTTAGACCCATGTGCGTGGGGGCGATACCACGGTCCATCCGGTTCGATCACTCAGGATGGTTATACCTCGCCGAGGTAGGAGTAGCCTGGTTGGTAGGTTGAGCTGAAGACTGGGTCTCTCTCTTTGTTTTATGATTATTATCCTGATTCTCTGATCAGTGTCACATCATGTAGATAGATACATATGCCTGCACGATGACATATGTAGATGTTATAGACATGTATTGACCTTTTACTCCATCTCGATTGTTGACAAATAATAGATCATAGATATAGATACTTATGCATGCATAATTATACATACAGATAATATTGGTATGCTTGATATACATGTAATTATGTATGCCTATTTTTGGATAACTTGCTATATGAGAAACGTAAAGGCAAATGCATAAGGCTTTAATTGAGGCATACAATATATCTAGCTTAAATTCTCACTCGCATGCATGTGTGTATGTTGATAGCATTATAATGCGAGTTGAAGACATGGTCCCGCTTTATCACTTGAGTATATGACTTTGACTTCTGGGTGCTTGACGCATATTGCATATAGTATGCTCGAGTGGATGAACTATATGTATATTATTGATAAACATACGCATGCCTGTAGATAACATCGAAATTTATGATTGTATATTCATTATGCGTGTATGAATATGAAAATATAAGAATTGAGAACTCTTATAACATAATTATTTGTTACGAGGAAAGAATTTGTGTTGCATGTCATGCTTTCCGTATTTGTCTTTATTAGAACTAGACCGGTATAGGACGACCTAGGATTAGATAAGGCACGATCTGATCTATCGTTGCATTTCCTTCATATAGATATATAGAGAAATAATAATAAGGTAATGCATTAGATACTTTAAACGGTGCATCCCTGATTTATTACCTCACTGAGACTAGGCTCAGCTTTTTCTTCTTTGGCCTCCCCCAGATAATACAGGATTAGCTGGAGATTAGTGGATTCTCGCTACCGTGGATTGGAGTGGCGCTATAAGGGTACGTTTTCGTATTTTATAATTTGTTTTGTTGGCTCTGTAACACTCGAGGGACTGTTTCGTTCTTATTATTGGTTGTAACTTATCGGCTTGATAGCCAGTTGTTTATTTATTTGTTTTCTCCTTTGTTGAGATGTATTACCGTATATAGCAGTTGTATAAATTGTTAAGTCATTCTTGTGTTTTATTCTTCGTGTTGTTGATACGAAATTGTGATATTATTATTGTGGTTTAATTGTTAGGTTCTTTTTGAATTTTTAAGGGAAGTTCTGTCGAAATTTTCTAAAAATTCTGATTGGGCTGTTTGAAGTCAATTTTGTGTTAGGCTTACTAGGCTGGGCCGGACTTGGGTTCTACTTAGGTCTGGTTTAGTCTAGTGCCGGTCATGGTCCAGATTAGATCGTGACATATATATTAAAATTTTAATAATAAAAAAATTAATAATATTAATTCATAAAATTATAAATTATATTATATTTAAATTAATGGTTTATTTTTTATATTTGTAAAATAATATAAAATGAGAATTATAATATTATAAAAAATATTACTATTATTTGAATTTGAATTTTGAAAATTTTGTATGACGAATTTGAATTTTGTATAAAGATTTAATCAAAATTTTAGTAGATAGTTATATTTATTAAAATTTTTATTAAAATTATTAATATATATTTATAATCATCAAATTTTAGTTATTATCATATATTTTTAAAAAGTACAAATAAAATTTTTTTGAATATAAAACCGATGAAAATGCTAAGGATTCACATTTTGATAGACGCTTATTATATTTATTCATAAAAAATATCGTGCACTTTCGTTCTAATATAATTATATAATTTCATTCAAATTTAAAAATATAAAATATAAAATTAAAAATTATAATTATTAAATTGATCGATCCGAATTTGATCCGATTATTAAAAATATTAAGTGAGAATTGATAATTTTGATTCGTATAAAATTTTAAACTATATTAACATTGAACAAATTATTAAATAAATTTATTCAAAATTAATCCACCTAACTTAAAATCGTCACTCCTAATTGTACGTATTACTTAAATTGTCTTCGAGAGTGAAAAATGTCATTGCTTTTTAACCGCTCTCGAGTGTACTTGCATTCAACGTCTGTGTTTAATTGTTTATTTTCCCTCCCGTTTGATTTTTTTGTTTTTTTTTTTTTGGGGGGGTTTTCAGTTAATGTGATTATTGATGTAGCCTGTGAATATGGGATATATGACGTTGACTACAATAAATCTACATGAATACTTCAATATGCATTTGGCGTTACTTTTTATAAAAATATTTTTTAATTTTTTAACTTTATAGTTTTTATAAATTTCTTATAATATTTTATAGAATCTTATTAAAATTTAAAAATATTTAAAAATTCTATAGTCATAAAATTTATTAATATTTAATATTAATATTCTTTTAAAATAAAAACATAAAATTTATTGTTCAAAATAAAATAAAAATATTTTATAAAAAAATAATGTTTCTAAAACATTATCAAACAGTTTTTTTCCACGTTTATTTAATAACGTGAAAATATAAATATAAATATTTATTTTATATTGCTTATTTCAAAAATATTTTTTACGTTTATTAATATATTTTTTATAAATATCTAGAAAATTATTTAAAATTTAGAAAATATAAAAATTTTAGATAGTAAGATAAACTTATTTTTATTTAAATTATTTTAGAAAATAATTTTGAAAATATTTTCTATTTTAAAGAATTACTTTTATAAGCAGATCTAATTATTATTTCTTTTATTTTATTAGGTAAAAAATAAAATTTATTTTTTAAATTCTGAAAATATATTTTATCTCAAAAACCTGTACAGTAATTAGACTTGTGTACTTACGCTCTAATTTTTTTTTAAAACTCAATTTTAAACTTAAATAAGTATAAATTTAAACTAAATTTTTTTTATCAAAAATTCACTTTCAAACTATTTATCTATCGACTGCTATAAGACAATTTTAGCACCACTATGAGAAAGCAAGTCAGAGTATGAGAAGTTCCATGCAAGTTAGAACCAAAATTATACTTATTATTTTTTTAAAATAAAAATAAAATTCATTTATTAAAATAAAATAAAAATATTTTTTATTTTAAAAAATTTTTATTTTATAAACACTCCGTAACCATTCAAGATAAAAGGTAACCACTTTAAAAGGTACGTCCTGTAAACGAGATTCAGTAACCAGTTTTAGGTTCTGCTGATAAAATTTAGTATTATCATTAGTGTTTTGTAGTTCGATTCTTTGGTTCATTTCTGGCATACTGATTTCAAAACTGAAATTTCGCTACAATTCAAGTTCCTTTTTTCTGAAATTTATTAGAGAAGAAAAGGAAACAACTTCAATTGGGATTTTCGGCAATTTTCCGCTTTCAATTTGATTCAAAAGCACCGCAGAGCGTTTGATAGTACTTATAAAAAAAAAAAATTTCTAAAATAAAAATTTTTTTTATTATTTTAAAAAAATAATAAAAATATGTAATAAAAAAAATTTTTTATATAAATTTTTTTATATTTTCTAAATTTTAAATAATATAAAATATGTATTAAAAAATATATAATTAAAAAATTAAAAAAAAAAAGTTTGAGAAATGCAATCCTAAACGCCCACACTAAGTCAAAGCATTCAAAGTAGATTAATTATTCATTCTCAAATCCAAGAATAATACTTTGCGTTCTACTTTGATTACGAGCAAAGTTTTTCATCTGCCGCAAACATATACAGCTTCTCAAAAATCATGTACATAAAATTTTAGATATATACGAACCTATTGCGTACTTTTTTCTTTAATTCGTCGTTCTTCTTCAAACACCAAAAGAACCACAAAAAAACCAGTAATGTTCTTCAAAATATCTCTACATCAGATAAATTAATGAGCAAATTTTTCGAAGTTTCATATACCTTTTGCTCACCTGCATTAGAATTGACTGATGTTGCAAAACTTGGTATGGCAGATAGTTTCTCAAGCGCTCCATGCTTAAGTTTCACTCCACGAGATATAAAAAGGGTAACACCCATTCCCATTGTTAAAGATGTCAACTGCAGCATAGTGCTTTTAAGAGTTGTGGCGCTGTTATTTAACTCGGGGAGAACTCCAGCAACTGCAATGTATATGAAACCACCTGCTGTGAAGCCCTGGAAGGAAAATGCACTTGCAATTATTGGTCGCAATCATTTGAATGTTAAATGCAGTTTTTGAGCTAGTTGAACTTAACCTCAATTAACGAAGATTGTCCAGGATCCTTACCTAAAATTAAAGCCTATGGAAATAGAAACGCTCGACTTAATTTCATATAGGAAATAATGCAATCACAAAATATGCATAGATGAATTAGGAACTCACCAAAGCAGTACCAGCAAGTGCTACTAGTGCCGATAGAAAATTGAAACAGAGAGCATTGGAAACACTAAAACCGGATCTCACCAAGATTCCGAAATCTCCCACCTTCATATAACAAATGATTCAATTGATATAACTTGTTAATGCTCGGTGAAAAACAACTAACAAGAAAGTGATACAATTAATATGTAGATGAGGTGTAAGTACTCTTTTCTAGAAAAAAAAAATCAAACGAGTATTGCGTGACCATGAGGCTCAGTCTCTTACGAAGCATGGAAGGAACATTACCTCTTGAGGAAGCTCATGTGCAAGCAAAAATAGAGTTCTCGACCATCCTCCAACAGTACCATAAAGTAAAAAAGCACTCCCCAAAGCCATTCCATCAGTAAAGTTATGCTGCATCTTACCCAAAAAGTAGTTATGGTGCAGCAATGTGCACTTGCTGAGGATCCTAATTTGCAGAGATCATGATCATAGCAAGTAACCAAAACTAACCAAGATGAAAGCAGTGCGGTACTTACAACTCCATCAGAAAACAGATTTAGGTAGCCAAGCACCATGCTTGAAGAAGATGATTTCTCACTAGAGGATGGCTCTCTATCTGTACGACCATTTCCAGCATTCTTCTCCTTTTCATCAACAGAGCTAGTACTGCTTCTGGATCTCTGTGCAGTAACCAGGGAAAAGAAGTTACCAGGGTCATATATTTAAGATACAAATCAAGAAGTTATAATCAGGTGGAGTTTGGCAAGTCACAGGTAGATTCCAGTGTCGATATACTTCAAGGTAGATTTCATCTTAAGATGGCTCTTGAAAAGGTTCTAAGATACTTCAAGGGTATAGATATGCGTGAGCAATTGGCAATCTCAACAACAATATGAATGCCAGAAAATCAGAACATAAGCTGCAAAAGTATAGCCACTCTAAAATATAATAATATTTGAAGTAAGATGAGGTAAAAGGAACCACTGTAGGAATAGAAGGCATAAAAGTCTCCTAGGAACAATGACAAAACTTCATTAATTAGTCTTAAACAATAAGGTTTTGTCAAATATAGAAAAAACTACATATCGTCATGCAGACCACAAATACCTTTTGTAGTTCTCTATCAGGTTCAGTCGAATCTTTTCCCCCAGCACGTGATGAAACCTTATCTGGTGAGTCATTGTCCTTCACAGTAGAGTTATCATGGTCATCCTTTTCCTTCCCCTTACGATGTGTTTTGTGGTGGTGATGACGGCCATGCCCCAACTCAAGAGCTCCTTTTCCAGAATAATCTTCTACAAATCTTACAATCTTCTCTACAATAAGGAAAAGTACAATACCAGCTGCAAAAGTGGAATTAGTCTATAGCTAAAGACTATCAAATGCTTGTTTGTCTAGTTAGACCAATGTAATAAATAATGCGAAAACTTGCTTCTTGGCAAAAGTATCAAATATCAATGTTTTCACAGCAGTAAATGTTGGTATATGCCACATACCCAAATCTCATCAATTCCGCATCTGTTTAAAGTTTAAACTAAATTTCAGTTGTTGATAAGCATCTTTAGCAGAATGGTTAACAAGGGAACATCTAGCTCAGACCGCACTACAAAGAAAAACGTTGCCTTAGATTCAAATTACTATGCTCAGTTGCGAATTCACCTAGCACATCTGATATCCATAGAAAGCCATATCTTGAAGAATATTGAACTTTCCTCATCCAGACAGATAATTGTCCCGGTCGTAGTGAAAATAATATGAATGCAAAACAACAGTTATAATGGTAGTCTACCTAAAGTCAGAGGTCATTGTTTGTTATTTCTCAGGACAAGACAAGGATACTAGCAATCACCGTATCTTTGCTCTCACTATTCAGGTTGTCCATATCCTCAAAAGCTGAAACCACCATAACTGTAATTGTACTCAACTTAAAAATTAAATCATTCCACATATAGTTCTATAGCTTTATTTGAACGTCTTGCCCTTCTAGCAAGATCCTACTATGATGGAACATCAAGTAACTTCACTAAAATATACTTAAGATGAAAAGTACACAATGACAAAATACTAGTGCATAAGCCTATGGCTCTTACAGTAATTATTTAAGTAGAAACATTTGCAACTATACTAATCTAATAACCACAAAACACATTCTAATGTAAGTTAACCATCTAAACATGAATCACTAGTATTTAGCTCTCGCTTAACACTAAATCCTTGAGGATCTACAAATGCAGAATTGAACCCTAGCAGTTTGGGTTGTGGGAGAGAAAAAATTAGCATCATGTAGTAATTGCAGAACATGTTTCTACATCATAATTATGTGCAAGAAGAATAAGAATATCATGCAAACCCAAATGGAACATATTGGAGAAAGAAAGAAACACTTACATAGAACTGAGAGTCCAACAGAAAGATCCTTCAACGAATGTGAATGCCCTTGTTCAGCATGGTGAACATGTGTCTCATGGGAATGGTGGTGATCATGTGAATGAGAGTGATTAGCATGAAGATATTCCTAAATTCTCCTTTCTTCTAGAAAAAGACAAGCACACGTGAGAATGAACATCAGTTTTATTTAGAATGCTAGCCATATGCACAACCATTTGTAAAATCAGATGAAGGCGATATACTAATATTCATCGAATCTCCTTTGGGATGGACACATTCCACACGTAAATAAAACCAAGAAGCAAGAATCTCATAGTCCGACCTACCATAGGGCCTGAATTAGAGCTATGTACACATACGAAAGGTCATGATTACATCATTCATATGTCTTATAAAGTAGCCTTATCCATTAGAACTTACCACTTGAACAGTTAGAACATGGAGTCATTTTATGCTGTTTCACGACTTACAAGAACCCATACGAGACTATAGTGATCATTAATTTGGTTGAAAGTCATAACAAAAGAAAGCGTATATCGTTGCAAAAAGACTTACTGAAGCTGAATGCTCCAATTTGCTAAAAACTAAGAATGATTAGGAGGGAAAATTAGAACATCACAGAATTTTTAATCTGAAATTGATAAGAATAGTTTTCATGTCATACCAAAAGCATGAGGCAATTGATGGAGGAAAGCATCTCCTAGCATGGCACCGGCCTGAGAAGCCATATATATTTATCGTGTTAAGAAGACATTCGACAATTCACCCAAATGAAAAAAAAAAAAACCAAATAAATCTTCACAATATGAATTGCTAACAACTCAAGAACCCTTGTGTCACATAAAATCTCAAGAGAAAAAGAAAACAACATGCAAAAAAATCAATTGCTTCTAAAACCAAGCCATATCTCCCAAACTGGAGTCAACTACATAGATCCTTCTGAAAAGAACCCATAAGAATGGACTCAACAGGTGGCTGCCAACCTAACTCCAACCCTCCTCCTATACTTGGACTTGAGACGGGCTATCTGGAGGAATCTGCATAGTATTGCACGAAATCATCCGGAAAGAACATAAATGCCAGCAAATTTATTATCTTTCAGGAGAATGATCACCTCAACATTCACATCTCGCCTACAATCCATACATTGATAGCAATTGAAACCAAAATACGCAAATTATTAAAGGATAGATAATAGACATCAGCATAAATGGATTGACCATACTGTTCCCCTACCACCTATTTCAAATTCCAATCTTTTGTTTAAAAAACTAGATGATTTAGACCCTGTTCATGCCCTCTCCATCTTTCTCATAGTAGAATGAAGTGAAGCAACAACTTACAACAAAATTTGAAGTTACAAAATCATAAAACGTACTAATGCTTCTTGATACAAGTATCAAAAGCAGAAAGCAGATAACAAGCTTACCCCAAACACGGCTAGTGAATCCACAAGTGCTTTCGATGGCTTCCCCCTCACTGCATATTACCCAAGAACCAAAAAGCAACACCTTTTACGAAACTAGCACCAAAAAGAAGGCATCCTGTCCAATGTTTGGAAAAGAGAAATCTAAACTTAAAACTTACAGAAAAACACTGGGACTATTATTAAGCAGACAAGCGACGCCATGCTGACCAGCATTGAACACCCCATTGCTTGCATCCACACTCCTATTCCCATTCAAGAAACCATCAGGACACCTTAAAATTTCAATCTTTATTCCTTCTAACAAGAAATCACCCACTAACAAAATGAAACTTTTTTTGCACTCTAACAAAAATCACCCTTCCAAAACATATTGAACTAAGCCAATCCAGATAACTCATCATGCCTAAGATCACTTTCACCATTGTCATGATGATTATGGTAATAATTATACGCTTCAATGAAAGATCTGAATGTTAAAGTTGATCTACGCTATTTCAATTGCTTAGGAATCAAGATTTACTAATTTTTATCCAGTTTTTATCATATATAGGAAAGCCGAATAATAGACGGCGCAAAAAAATACATGATACACAAGTCGAATTGGATGAGATTTAATTTATATATATATATATATAGATATAGGCACATGTGTACACATGCCGGCCAAAAGTTGCCGGCGAGCTCTCCAAATCCAATCTTCACCGTTGAATATGAAAAACCATGAGTTGGGAACATGTTGATAAAATTTCAGCTCAATCGGAATACGAACCGACCTCCATCGGAACTCTTGATCAAAATGACATAAACTTTTAAATTTGACAAAAGATATATATTTTGTTTTTGTGTCACTTTGATCAAGAGTTCTGATGGAGGTCGGTTCGTATTCCAATTGAGCTGAAATTTTATCAACATGTTCCCAACTCATGGTTCTTCATATCCAACGGTAGAGATTGGATTTGGAGAGCTCGCCGGCCACTTTTGGCCGGCATGTGTACACATGTGCCTTTAAGGCATACATGTGCCTATATCCTATCCCATATATATATATATACTTTAATCAAAAGTTCCGATGGAGGTCGGTTCGTATTCCGATTGAGTTAAAATTTTATCAACAAGTTCTCAACTCATGGTTCTTCATATCAACGGTTTGGATTTGGATATCTCACCGGTCAGTTTTGACCGGCATGTGCACTATTATATATTATCACTTTGATTAAAAGTTCCGATCGAGGTCGGTTCGTATTCCGATTGAGTTAAAATTTTATCAACATGTTTTCAACTCATGAGTCTTCATATCTAACGGTAGAGATTGGACTTGAATATCTAGCCGGCTACTTTTGATCGGTATGTGCACCATGTGCCTTCAAGGATGACATGTGTCTCTATCCTATCCCATTTATATATATATATATATATAGATATAGGAAAGGGATAGGGGCACTCCAACTCTTATGCACACTCCAGCGCACTCTAAGGCCGTTTGTGGCCGTGGAGACCTTCAAATCCAATCTCTACCGTTGGATATGAAGAATTACGAGTCGTTAACATATTGACAAAATTTCATCTCGATCGAACTACGAATACACCTTCATCCGTTCACTTGATAATGATGACACAAATAGGAAAAGTTAACAAAAAATATATATCTCCTTTTTTAGTCATCTTGATCAAGTGGCTGGATGGAGGTCGATTTGTATTCCGATCGAGATGAAATTTTGTCAATATGTTAACGACTCGTAGTTCTTCATATCCAAAGGTAGAGATTGGATTTGAAGGTCTCCACGGCCACAAACGACCGTAGAGTGCGCTGAAGTGTGCATAAGAATTGAAGTGACCCTATCCCTTTCCATATGTATGTATATATATATATATATATATAATGTATAGATTAAGATCCATAAGTTTGATTCATGAAAAAGTATCTTTAACATATACATTTTGGAACCCATGGATTACTACAACATGATAAAAATTTAGTGATTTTGAGCAATTGAAATAGCGTAGATCACCTTCAACCTTCCGCTAGAATTGACAAAGTTTTACGCTAGCTTTCAACCTTCCGCAACTCTCCTCATTTAAAGCTCGGGTTTACCAAATCAAATTAGTAATGGTAACTTTTTCATTAGATAATTACAATTCAATCTTTTGCGTTCCCACAACAAATTTCACCAAATCAAACAATAACTAAAAGTTCAACCTTTTTTCATTCTAAAATTAGAGATTAAAAATTCAATCTACTTTCATTCTAACAATAATTCACTAAGAAAACTAACCAACTAACCCCATATGGAAATCTCATCATGCCTGAGATCATTTTCATCAGGGTGATGATAATGCAGCAGCTTTAGAGTAACAAACCAAATTAAAGCACACTAAAAGTTCAATCTTTTTCCATCCCAACAACAAATTAATTAAAAATGCATACATTTTTAATTAAAAAACCATTAAATTTATGAAAATTCAATCGCTTTTCATTGTAACAAGAAATTTAACCATAAAATAAATCAATCTTTTTCATCGAACAACAAACTACCCATTAAAATTTCAATCTTTCTTCATTCTAACAGCAAATTACCCATTAAAAGTTCGAATATTTTTCATTCTAACAACAAATTCACCAAGAAAGATTTAAAGAACTAACTGATAAGGCAATCGCATTATGCCCATGATCACTTTCATAGTGGTCATAATAATGGTGATTAATGGAGGCAGCTTTAGAGTAAAAACCAAATCAGAACTCACTTAAAATTCATCTTTTTCCTTTCTAAGAACAATCAACCAAATGGAACACATATTTATTATTAAAAAAGCCATCATAATATAAAAATGTCATAAAGTTTTCATTCAAACAACAATTAACGCATAAAAAATTCAAACCTTTTCGTTTAAACAACAAAGACAAATGAAAAAGTTCAATTTTTATCCGCTATAACAACAAATTAACCATTACAATCAATCTTTGTTTAATGTAACAACAAATTGATTTTAGAAAAAAAAGAGAAACACAGACAACTAACCATATCCGGAAATCTCATCATTCCCGTGGTCATTTTCATCATGGTGATGATGTTGATCCAAAGCAAGCAGTTTTAGATCTTCTTCCTCTGCAATTTCTTCTGGAAGTTTTACACGTGAGAACTCTTCATGTTGATGACGTGGATGGTGTTCATGGTGCTGGCATCCATGCCCATGATCATGGGTACCACCATGGCTGGCGGTGACGGAAATCACGGCCACGAAGGTGAAGAAGAAGAGAAGCAGTGAAGGTGAAGACATGTTTTCGGAGAAAAACTTGAAGAGTCCGAGTAATTAAGACGAAATAGCTGTAAATTACGAAAGTACCCCTATAAAATTTGACTTTAACAATAATGTTTGACGGAGTTTATCTTTTTCTTTTTTTATTTGAACTTTCTATTTTACATTTCGGATTAAATTTTTAAATTCTACAAAATTTATTTTAAAAATCTATATTATTTTTTATTATTTTTCAAATAAAATAATAAATTGTTTATTTAAAAAAAAATTTTGTTCAATAAATATTTTCAAATATTTTCTTAAAATTTTGATAGTATTTTGCGAACAAACAAAACGTAGCTCGCCTCTACAAATGTTTATCTTTTTTTATTTTTAACAAATGATACTGAAAATTTGAACACATAAATAAACCTCTTGCGAGAGTTTCTTTTTAATAAAGAATAAAGTTATATTTGGAATAACTAAGCAATTAGAGCTTTTTGGAAAACAATAATTTCAAAAAAATTTTGAAACTTTTTAACAATATTATATATAATTATTCAAAACATATGATTACCTATGTCGATAAAAATTTTAAAAGCTTTATATGTTATAGTATATTATTTCTTTATTTTTGTAAGTAAAGAAAGTGTAGCTAAAAAGCTTCTTATTACTTTTTTATTTTTTTAATATTTTTATTTTCATAAAAACTTTTTATAGTACTATAAAAAATTTTAATTTATAAATAAATTATATTTCATAATTTTTATATGCATATAATTTTTTAAGCTAAAAAACAAACTTTTCTAAATTCTTAAAAAATCTATTTTTAAAAATATTTTATGAACTGTGCCTATAAACACAGTTCATAAACTATATTTTTTTCAATCTCTAATTATTGCAAACATTCGGATTTATATGTTAAGATTGTGTTTGGACTATTTTTAAAGAATATTTGTTTAAACGAAAGATGTGTTTATTTTATTTAAATAAACGAGTTTTATTATTTTAATTTTAAAAAATAATAAAAATAAGTATTAAAAAATTTATTATGTAGAATTTTTTTATATTTTCTAAAATTTAAGTAAATTTATAAAATATAAAATAATTATTTAAAAATATAAAATTAAAAATTAAAAAACTATTTTTAAATGCTTTTGGCACAAAGAGTTATGAAAATGAGAGTCTATAATTAAATTTTAATATCCACTTGGGTCTCTAATATTCAAAATTTTCTAATTGTTAGCATTTTAGTAGTTAAAAAGTTATTATTAGCAATATCATCATGTAAGTCTTCTACGACTACGAAAACTAAAAAGCTGACGTCCAAAATGTAAAGAAATTTTAGTTTATATTTAAAAATTAAAATATATGAACTATTTAAAACTCAAAATATGATAAAAAAATAAAATTACGGGCAATACCATTGATATGGATAGATAAAAATAAATACTAAAATTATTATTATTATTATTATTATTTAAAAAATAAAAATAAAATTAATTTTTTAAAAAATTATTTTTCAAGTATTTTAAATTATGAGTTTTTTTAGTTTTAAAAGTGAGTTTTTTGAAAGTGAATTTTTAAAAATGAGTTATTAAAAATAGTATTATTAGAAGTGATGTGTTCTTTTTATATTTAAAATAATTTTTTATATTCTTTTTAAAAAAATAATAAGTTTAAAATGATTTTTAATTTAAAAAAGATGATTTTCGTGTGCAAAAAAATGCACCTTAAATGTCTCCATAATCACAACGACTGTCACCACATCTACATATATATTTTTTACTTTTCTTCCGAAAATGTCCCTGAATGATCTTTTGTTCTGAAGAGATCTTACAACAGAGTTTGTTTTGTTCGGGGGGGTTGAAGATTTTTTTTGTTGGATTCGACGAAGGTTTTGATGTTTCTTATGGAAAATTTTCTGTCAGATAAAAATTCAAGATTAATTTCTCTAAAATATTTTTTATTTTATTTAATTATTTAAAAAAAACATCCTTTCAACCTTATATGTTTTTAAGATTTAGAATTTGTAAGTAAAATTTTAAAAATATGAGTTTCTAAGAAATAAATTATTTAGAAGTGTGTATATAAAATAAATAAATAATTTATTTAAAATTTTATGAGAAAAAGTGAGTTATTGATAAAGTAAAACACGCTCTTGCATAATTTACATGTAGATAAAACGTAAATTGTATAAAAAACCACTGCAATAATTAACATGCTTAAGCTTCAACGAAAATGGCAACAAATTTTTTCTTCAATAAGTTCTTGAAGCAGGAGTTGCACAGTAGCAACAAACTACAATAGCATAAGCTGCAGATAGACGCAATAAATCACTATGCTATTTACATAAACAGAGCAGTTGATGAAAATTAAGAGCTACAATGATCTAAACGACACTCTGCAAATTAGTTCCTAATCTGTATACACTCATTGCTCGAACTCACAAAACCATGCCGCAAACTTTTTTTTTTCTGTTCTGCTTCACGCACTCGAGCACACGGGTGATGCACACAAGCTTCACAACGTGACTATGGCGACGGGTTCAAAATGGTAAGGGAGACTGAGGTTCTGAACCACCAATGGAAGCTAATGAATATAAGCTATCTTCCTTAGATTTGGAAGAATAGTTCAGTGACCTGTTGGAGAACCGTGTTTCCTTGAAGTAATTATTTTGACGCCCAGAATATGATCGTGGTGATAGAAGCTCTGGGGTCGCGCTTCCGACTGAAATCCTTCTAGGTGTTGGTGTCATGAAGCCATTCAGGCTTGAGTTCTGGTAACCATTTGCCTTTCTGTTGAAACTACTTATTCTTTTGGGGATAGGTCTAGGAGCGTATAATGTTGGATTTTCTTTGAGTAGCAAATTTTGCAGTTTCTTTTGTTCCTGTTAAAGATTTAAATATGGCTGTTAGACAAAAGATCACCAAACGTAATGGGACGATGGATGCAAGGATCATGTTACGAGAGCAGCAACTTACCCGATAGAGTCTTTTCTCTTCTTCTCGTTTTTGTCTAGCTAGCATATAATCTTTCAAGATTGATACCAGTCGAACCTGGACAAATTTCTCGATAGTGATGCTGTGAATTAAAACGAGAAATGCATGATACAAACAGAATCATGTCATACCCCGTTATATAGGAAAGGCATGTTTCTTTCGTCCTCCCAGGCAAACGTTCTGTTTATTAGATTCTCTACCATGGCTGTATGAAAAATTCCCAAAAGATTTTAGAAACTGTAGTTTCTCGTAAATCAATTATTCCAATTGAACTGAGATGCAACATGAAGTTGCAAGATACCTGGAAGTTTGCTTACTGTCAGTCGTGCTTTCTCTGCACGTTTCAGGTTCAGGTGGGCACCTCGTGTTGCAGCATATCTATTCTCATCCTAGAATTGGCATGAGCAAAATTCTTGTCAAATTTAACTAACTGTACTTAGTTTCTTACCATATGAATAAAGAAAAGTAAAAACTACCTGGTTGTATGCTTCTAGCCATTTTTCTTCTTCACAGGCAGCATGCCATTTGCTTATTTTGTCCAAAATTTCCTTCCTGTATATAGATTCTTCTCTCGCTTTTGTTATCTGCTCCTCGATCTTCAGTAGCAGCTCAGATGGATCTATGAGATCTAAACGCAGAAGACAATTCTTAACTATGCAGAACTCTCAATAGCGTGCTAAATAATTACGCAAGGCAATACGACTGAACCTGAGTCGATCAATTCATTAGACTTCTCGGTTGATGTACTTATGTCAGGTTCAATGTGCACCCTTCTGCATATTTCTTCCAGTTCCGCTCGTTTCCTGAAAACAAGCTCCTTCACTCTAATAGCTTTTAGTTTTGTCAGCCTTTCCACCTCAGCTTCTGCCTGAGAAGTTACATTCAGGTGAGTGATTTCCTACCAAAGGTTTTTAAAAAAGAACAAAATTGTAGAATTCCAACCTTCCATATTGTTTCTAGAGTCAATGCGTTGTCTTGATAAACGTCATTCTCTTGTGAAGAAAAGAGACTTATTAGTCTTCCAAAAGGCTGCACTTCTTCTTCAGATGAATTCATCAAATTCCACAATGCAATTAGTGCTTCAGCAATTTGCTTCAGCTGCAATAAATAGAATTAAGGCATGTGCAATAGGATGAGAGAAACAACACGGATAGAACGAGCATAACTAACCTTCTGTACTCGAAGCCTTTTCTCGGTTGTTAACTTCTGGATTGTTTGAACTAAACCATTCAGTGTATTATTACTTATATTTGTCGATCTTTGTAGTCCAGTTTCAGGTAAACTAGGATGGACTTCACCCAAGGTCTTCGCAAAGTCTTCACCAAGCACGCTGCATAAGGAATGAACTTTGCTGGCGTGCTCCAATACTTTACAAACGCGATCAGACTACATGCAGAAAAGCAGATTTATTAGTTTCTTAGCACTCGCAACAAAAACTTATTATTACATGAAGCCAAACATTCACAACTTAAAAGGTACATGTTCAAAAGAACAAAAGTTTGTCACTACCTTCTCCTTTTCAAGTCCTCGAAGTTGTGCTTGATACTCATTAAGCTTCCACAATGACAAATCTTTCTCTTCTTCTTCTTGATGTACCTTTTCAAATTGTTGAATACAACCAGCAATCTCCGTGCTGATCTTTTCAATCTGTGATCTTACATCAACAAACTGCTTGACACGTTCTTCTTTTTCTGCTTTCAGATCTTCCAGTAGCGGCATGATTGCAGCAAGCTGCTCTTTTAGGGACATCGACTTTCTTTCATTCTGCATGTACAAGAACAATACATGGTAAAATAAACTTCTTTACTTACATTTCAGTAGTAGCCAAAGAGCAAGCTCATGTTTTTACTACATGATAAAGGCATATCATATCTCATACAAAATGACATACGTATTCGACCATAAGCATTCACAGAAATGAATGATATTTCCAAACTTTCAAGAAACTACGCGTTCAATTTGTAAAGTGATATATATATATATATATATATATATATATCAATATAGCTGCAATACAAGTTAGTTCACGCAAATCGTTATTTTTTTTTGGCCCTTGACCATAGAATGGAGACAAGGTGTTTACCTGTGAGTATCGGGTATGTTCTCCAAGAGAAGCCATTACATTGGCTAGTTCTGCTTCTTTGGCGGCAATGATATGATGGAGCTTTGCTCGGGTGTTGCAGGCCTCGTCGAACTTCTTCTGGTAGACCTGTAAGCAGTCCCTTTCAATTTCTAACACCATGTGGTTTTTGTCATCTTCGGTCTCTCCAATCTCTGCCCATATGTTCTGCAACGAAGTTGGATGAAAACTTGAAAATTCCGCAACACATAAATTTTGCATAATAATTGTCGAACTTCTTCAAAACATTAGTACAGTTTTTTTTTAAAATATCATCCCTTCATTCGGTTTCAGTAACTTATAATCTGAGATAAGACTAATTTTTTCTTCCAATTTTGAAGTGGAAGTCAAGAATATCTTTTTTCCTTTATATGGATTTTTTTTTTTGTTACTAGAAATCAATTTGTATAACTTGAACCCCAATCATACTTAATTAAAAGAAGGAATTAGTCTCAATTCTGCTCAAGAACATAGCAAGAACACTAATCAATTAGCAAACTAAAAAAGAGCATTAAACTAAAATGCCCAATTATATCAATCAATAAAAAAAGGAAAAAACTCAAACAAATTAAACAGAAGTTTTAGAAAGAAAGAGAAGAAGGAAACCTGCAGCTCCTTGAACAAAGCCCCACACTTGCTCTCCATTTTCCTTCCTTCTTTCGGAAGAACATAAACAAGAGAATCAAAACAATAACAGAAGAGAGAAAAAATTTGTTCTTTCTTTAATTTAAATATGAAAAAGAGAACGTTTTGATGTCGAAATAATGAGAAGAAAATGTTGGGAGAAATCACCAACTAACTCAAAGAATGGTTTTGGTAAGAATGGGTTTGCAAGCAAAGAGAAGAATTCAAGAAAGAAAACGAAAGAACAAAGATTGGGAAGGACAACAAAGATTAATGAAAGTATTTAATTGATAAAGCTGAACAATGGAAAGCAAAATGGAAACTAAAAACTAATAAGAACTGAATTGACACAAAAGTTTTGCTAAGAACTTTTTTTTCTCTTGTTTATAAACAGTGTTGAAGAAAGTTAAATAAGAATCATGTTCTTTTGTCTTGGATAGAAGAAACCATTAGTAACTCCGGTGCAGTTGCTACTTATAAAACTAAAATATATAAAAAGTTTAAAATAAATTGCCGAATTTCTAAATAAGCGATAGTATCAGGAGCAACTAGAAAAATATAAACTAGGTGACTATTGTTGAGAGAGCTTACTTCAACTTTTTAAAGGGAAACTTTATATTGTATTTCTAAAAAGAACATTAATTTTTTATTAAATAATAATAAAAATAAATAATAAATTTTATATTGTATAATTTTTTTAATTTTAAAAAACTTTAAATAAATTTTATATAGTATTATAAAAATTTTATTGTAAAATTGAAATGAAAAATTAAAATGATATGTTCTTCAAATTTACCGTCAAACGGTTCCTAAGCTCAAAAAAATCCCAAAGTTAGATTCGATTATTGGGTGTTTGGATAAGCTTGAAATAAGCAGGTCATCGCAGATTAAGGTGACAATAGAGGCGCGTTCGGCTATCCATTTCAGAAAAATAAAATTTTAATTTATATTTTTTAATAAATTTTTAATAATTTTTATAAAATTTATTTAAAAATTTAAAAATATAAAAAAAATTTAAGGAAAAAATTATATTTTAAAGTAATTTTAAGCACCCTATGCCGTTTGCTGAGGGTAGATAAAAATTTTGGTCACAATAAGTTGAAATATTAACGAAGTCATCTTTCAATTTATTAATTTTATTTTAAAAAAATATACTTTAGATATATTTAAAAAATATTTTAAAGTAAATAAATAACTTATATATGAAAATAATTCACAAACTTATTAACTACAAAATATTTTTGAATTAATTAATTAATTATATATACACTAAATATTATTTACACATTTTTAATTATAATTTTCTAAATTTTTTGTTCAAACACACTTATAAAATAAGCTGATTATTTCCAATAAGCGTTTAATTTTTAGCTCACCCAAACGAGCTCTTAGTTAGTGTGATTGGCAAGTTATGCTTGTCAGTCAAACATCAAACAATTTGAAGTGAAAGGAAATTGAATGAAAAAAAAAAAAATGACCCTCTACCAAATTCTACTACACATCATAATCTAATTTGATGTATAATGAAAATAAAAATAATAATTAAGTCCAAATTGGAAAAAATAATTAGAATCCTAATTTTTCATATAGTAAATCGAACATAATTCTGCTATTTTTCGACTCAAATTATTTGTTTTTTTTGCAATACTATTATCGTCGAAAAGAAAGTTAATTTTAGAACTAACTATTCTAAACCATCTAAATTTTTTTAAATTTACATTTGAGTTAAAATAGAGCCTAACATATTAGTCATTTTTGTCTTTTTTTTTTGACAAATTTGAATTCATATATAAATATACTTTCAATAAAGAAGCTTTTGAAAAGAAAAAAAAACAAATCCAAAAATAAAACCAAAGAATGAAAAAGAATGGGCGAGATAGGGACTAGTTAACCACAACATGATTAAATTTGAGTGGATGATGACATGGTGATTATCATATAATCATATCATTATCAAAGACATGAGTCATTAATGATTGTACATAATTAATTAATCTTTTGTGAAATAATGAAGTGATTAATTTAATTTGTTGATTTGGCACTATAGCATCATCAAGTGCTTAAAATAAGTTCAATTTTGATTCACCACTTAAGAAATATTTGTCTGAATTTTTTAATTGTTTATCATTTTAAAATGAGTATTTATATTTTTTAATAAGTTTTTATAATTTTTAATTTAGAAAGTACGATAAAATTATATTTCGTAAAATTTTTATATGTATCAGTATTATTATTTTTTAGATAAAAAATTAAATTTATTTTTAAAAAAGTTTCAAATTAAATTTCCGAAACTTTTACGTGAATTAATTTACACACTAGTGCCCAAATTTGCCAATATAGAGAGATCGATCTTTTCTTATTTAGCAATTAAAAGAGAAGTAATTATGAACAAGTTTAATATTTGCTAATTAGTCCTCCCAATAAATAAATTAAATGCCTTTACATATATGCTCGGTATGTACTGAAGAAAATCTTTTAGGGAGTGGAATCCACAGGCGATACTTGTGAACTCGTTCAGTATATATCAAGAAGAGGCACCTCTTGTAGCTGACATCCGGCTTATATTTTGGGATAAATATCAATTCGAGTATGCATCCTACATCATCAAAAGATGTTTATTCTCAAATTGTAAAATTGTGTGAGGTTCCAAAAATATTATGTAAAAATCGATTCAAATTACTTACAAACATTAAGTGAGACCCATACTGAATAAATTTTTGAAGCAATTATTGAACTCATAGACAATTCAAAAAATGCAAATGCAGATAGTTAAAGCAAAAATGAAAGCTTCTTATGACCATAATGACATAGTTACTGAAGTTGCAATTTTGTATTTTTGTGAGAAAGAAGAATTTTTAACTTGACACTAGTTGAGAGATGAAAGTTTGTTCATGTGAAAATTTGAATAAATATACGATATATTTATATGTGAAATGGTGAATAAATTTGAAATAAAAAATTAAAAATGAAAAATAACAGGCTAACTGGGAGCTGGCTAGACAGCCATTGGGTGTGTTACCGTTGGCTGCCAAGTGGAGCATACAACATTGACCAGATAGAAGTCGTTGTTGACCGGTCACTCTCAAGAGTAACCAGATAGACGGGCTGATAACATCAGCTTGATACTGTATGTTGGACCGGATCGGATGCCCGGTGCGGTCCGAATTTGCACTTATAGCTAGTATGGCATATAGCTTGCGTCATTCTAGTCTTGCGAAGGGAGTATAGGTTTTGGCATACAAATCTAGAATATTGAGATGACCTTGAGATGTTTGGAAGAACTTAACATCTCCTTTTCACTCCAATTTTTTATTTCATGTTTCTCAATAAAAATTTTAAAGTATTTTAAAAATATTTAGAAAGTACAAAAATATTTTATGTCGTGAGATCTTATTATTAATTATTATATTTTTTTAGGTAAAAAAGTGGGCTCATTTTTTAAAATTTTCTAAAAAATACACTCATTTTCAATAGGCACTCCAAACATCCTTACAACTTTTTCCAAATCCCTTTCATGGCATGGGTCTTCAAAATCGACATACGAATATCATTCGTGAGAGTCATAATAATCATAGTTGTAAAACCCGGACCGGCCCGCCCGGATCGACCCGAAAATCGTCGACTCGGAGCATAAACCGGTACGGGTTTGTAATAAAACCGTTTACGCAATCGACCCGCTTTGACCCGTTCCGATCCGCTTCGACCCGATCGACCCGCTCGCCCGGGTCAAACCGGATTAAATTAAATTTTAAAAAATTTAAATTTGTGATATATTGATACAAAAATAATTATTAGTAGCTTTATATTGAAATATAATATGTAGTTTAGATTTTATATTTGGATGTGATAATGCAAAAAAATAAGTTTGTTGTATTTTATTTGTAAATATTTATTATTAGTGATTTTTAAGTTCTTATATTACTAATTCTATTAAATTGTAAGAAAAATAATAAAATTATTTCAAAACAAAAAATTTCTTTTAAAATTTATTATTTAAAATATTTTTTTGTTTTTCTATATATTTTTTGTTAGTTTATTTTTCTTTCATGCTTTCTAACAAAGAAAAATAATAAGCTTTTGTGCTACCGTCGATACATTGATATTTTTAATATAACGGTTCAACCTGTTGATCCGACGAGTCAACTCGTGAACCGTTGACCCGGACAGTTTTCCGGTTCAATGTTCGGTCTGATTTTTACAACTATGATAATAATGCATGCGTTGACATCGTTGTCCATTTTTCGTCTTTCAAACGATCTAGCGGATCCTTAGCATACTTGAACGATTCTTCCGCTACAAGACCACCAACACCTTCCTCTTGTATAGTGGGTATAGGTGCCATCAAGCTTCTCCATATCATACTTGTTTGCCATCCTAATATGTAAATAGGTTATAATACCACTTGGTAAGGATGAGGTAATTTATGATTTAAAAAACATTGACACCCTTACTTAGTAAGTACACAATGAAAGTACTTTGAGTGCGCAATGGGTCTTCCAACACTTTGAGCCAATTGAGATAAGAGTCAATTAATCACTTGGCATTAAGACTTTACTTGAAAAAAACCTAGACAAACAAGTGCGACCAGTAGCAAGATTTCACCAAGAAGAGAATATTGTAGTACACTCCAATACATGCACAAGTGCTCAAGTCTGCCAATAAGCATAGGTTTAAAACTTGGCTAGGAACGGCAGGGTCGGACAGGAAACCGGCAATCCGGCACCGATTCCAAGCCGAGTTAACATAAAATCGAGTCGCGCAAGCGACCCTGTAAAATCTGGGTCGACCCGGCTGAGTTCCGTTCAACTCAAAGGACCCGATTAGGCATATATATATCGATATATATTTTTATATATATATATATATATATATATATATATATTTTTTTATTTAAAATAGAAAAGTATTTTTATTAGAATTCTAAAATATGCACTTTATCGGATATTCTTCCGTTACTAATTTATTTTCTTATTTTTTATATTTTATTAGAAAGTAATAAATAAATAAAATATATAGTGTAGATAATTTGTTCTTTGTAATGCATAAAGTATAGAGATTTTACTATACGTTAGGTTTTTTAACTATTATCTTAAGTACTATAGTAATTTTAAAAACATATTCAATATTTCTCGTATACAATTATTTTTTTATTTTTTTAATAGTTGCTATAGAAAATACTATATAATACATATAATTATATTTCTATATTAATATTTATTTAATAAATTTAATTTGACCCAGTGGGTCGATCCGATGACCCGTCTCGTTATTCGGTGACTCGGTAACTTTTTCGGATCATACACCGGATTGAGTTTTAAAACTATGCCAATAAGGCGATGAATCTCTCCTTCTTTAATGCAGTGGAAGAGAAGTAGTTACTCTAGCTTTTGTTAATCGCCCTCCTAATATGGAAGTTAAATGCATTTACATTTCTATCCGATATGCTGATGCACTGCTTTAAAATAGACAATGCCTTCAACTCCAAATGGTATAGTAATCTGCTCTTTGAGCCTAAGTGCTATGGCATGCCGGTTCCGTAGCGCTTATGCCATAGCACAACCAATGAGTCTATACTAAGGTATACTAGCCTGTAGGGGGGTATGCCATAGCATCAGGCCGTGAGGAATAAGCTTAAGCATAACAACCTGTAAGGCCTAAGCCAAAGTATCTTCGTTTGAGTATACAAGATCACATATGTTAGATAAATCTACACGATCAACTCAAAAGAGAAGGGTGACCTGGGTTGATACCTAAAGTTTTGGTTATAATTTTCCTATAGGTATAGCAATATAGCCGACTATGATAGTGCTAGTTAACTAATATAGATGAATAGAGAAAATTTAACACATGATAGCAATAATGTAATTGGCTATGTGTATGCAATTTTATTAACGAGAAATTTCAGAAATTTTGATATAATTTAAGACAAGTAGATGACTAAGTAACTTTCACAAACAAAAAATGCATGTGTTTACGTGTTTCACTAAATCTCTTTATCTGGATTTATAATCTCTTCGTCAATATTAAAAATCCACTAATCTTTTAAAGAGCTACAATTCAAAGTTTATATGTGCTTAGCCAAACATCCTTACCTCATAGATTTTCTCTTCAAGACAAATACGTTACAGTTTTTAAGATAACATGTCTCTTCTGTTGCAGCTAAATAACTCACTTATAAGACTAGTAACTCAATACGAACTTACAAAGCCCTATCTTCAAATACAACATGTACTTAAAAAAGGTTCATTGTGAAGGTTACAAACCCATACTTCGGGTGCAAGATCTATCTCACAATATGAGTTACTCTCAATAAAAGTAAGGTGAGGAGATTGGTATTTGGAAGTGCTTATTGAAAAAAAGCTTTTCTAAAAGAAAGAGTATTTTAAAATTTTTTTAAAATGAGCCTTATTTTTTTTTACTTCAAAAAAATAATAAAAATAACTAATATGAAGATTTCACGACGCATAATTTTTCTGTACTTTTTAAAATTTTAAAAAAATTCTATATAATATTTTAGAAGTTTTATCGAAAAACGTAAAATAAAAATTTGGGGGGAGAGAAGCTCTCCCAAACAAAGAGAACTGGTCAAAATATTGCCTCTCGGGTGGCTTCAGTAACTAAGTGTGGTAAGTGTGATATTGGCTTTATATACTTGTTGGCTGATTTTTCTTTTTCTCACTTCTTCTCTCGGTTACTAGAATGTTGGCCTTTTTTCCTACTTATATTACTCTTCTTTTTGCAGCTCTAAAATTTTTTTAAATTTAAACGGCTTGAACTTTTTCGTTGGCATCTCTGCGCTTAATACAGTGTTGTATCTACTCGTTGTTCCCATCTGCGACCCATTGTTAGATTTTTAATGATGAAAGGTCAACTACTTTTATGAAATCGCTGGTAAGTCTTTTGCTATCCATCTCCTCACTTTATATCCTTTAACCCAACTGTAATTTGATCTTCTAATTGTATTAGATGCAGCAACTCTGCATATCAAATTTCTTGCCTACCGTGCATCCTCTGCCACGCCAGTGAAAATTTGCTCCTTCATATGGTCCCTTAGTGAGAAAGTGACTCAGGTCGAATGGCTAGTGTAGGATTAGATTGGATTTGAATTTCTTAATCTGAATTTGTTAATGAGCTTGATGTTCTTTTCGCGATTTTGTGGTGCTCCTGTGAAGCTTTAGGTATGTTACGATTCACTAACAGCTTCAATACTTGAACTCGTTATTCAAGGAAACGTGCTTGAGAATTTAACCAATATTTGTTTCTAACTATGTTGGTGTGATCGTCTGAACCTTATGTGAATTATTAACCTTTTTGAAAATAGCTTCTGTCAGCCGAGAATAGTTTCACCTTGCAATTTGTTGTATACTTGTAGTAGATAATTGTAGCTCAGTGTAATGTAGTGATGTATAATTGTAGTTGAATAGTGGATGGAGTATAAGTACATTTTTGTAGCTTGATCATTGCATACCCCTTAAATATGAACAAGAATTTGGATGTTGAAATATTTTCTAAATCGGTGCATTATTTGTAGCTCCTTTATTTTAAATTTTAAATCTCTTTTTTGTTGTGAATTTAATTTGTTATTTATATGAGTGTGTTACTATATACTGCTCCAATTCTAATTCAGTCCTAAGTCTTAGCTGGAGTCATGATCATGCCTAAATTCTTTCCTAAAATGTTAATGATGGATATAATCTCTCGAGTTGGTCATTTGATCCTTGTAATAGTGAGATAGCAGCTGGCTACTTCTAATCGGATCCTCTTTTTCGCCAAGTGTTGATGCTATATTTCTACGCCAGGTTGAATCTGCTCAATTTGTTTTCATAATTGGTTTATAATGCAGTCTTTTGCTTGATGAAAAATAATTTATACACGTGACTAGTTATTTTGCGACTGTCGTAGGTGAAACTGTTCCTTGTGATATAGCATTAACATAGCTTGCTATTTGTCTGTTATGTGTATAATGATTCATTTACTGTTAAGATCTGTATAACTTGATATAACCATTAATGCACCGTATTATAAATAATAATTTTTAATCTTTGTTATCGTTAAAACTAAACGTAGAGTTCCAACAATATATTTGTCTGATTGTTTAGGTGTTGCGCATCTAGCAAACTCCCAAGAGCTTCTCCCAAAATGGCTCCTTGGCCTTCAGTCATTGAGAGTCGAAAAGGCTTGGCAACTTCCAATAGAATTGCAAGGATATGATTTATAACGAATATTTGAGAGAATGAATTATTGTTAATGTAAGATAAAGGTAATTGTGAATGATTTAGAAATATGAAAGTGTCAACTTATAAATTTAATTAGATAAAATATTACCATTTAGCTTATACTTCATGAAATGGTCGATTGAAGACATTCCATCTATACCATTATATTAAAGTAGTTTATCTTTAACAAAAATTATATTAATTCCTAAGAAAAACAAAAGAAATTTATTACACTGAACAACTTGATTTTATGGTTAAGTTTTAATTATTGGTTAGTGAGTGATTAAAATCATTGGTATTTTATCAAACAATTAGTAGAGCCACTAGAGCCAATTAGATTGTGTTCTTTTGAACTGAAAGTAACTTACTAGAAAGTGATTTATCATGAAGTGAGTTATTATAAATATTGTTAGTAGAATTATTTAAAATTTGAGTTTTTTGTAGGAAAAATTAAATTAGGTAAATTTTTATATATTTTTGTGAAGCCGAAAGTGAATCGAAAGTGACTTTTTAGTCCAAAAAAAAAGTGAGTGGTAAGGTTTAGAAAAACATACCCTTAATATGAATATTAATACTAGATAAACAAAGAGAATTAGCATCAAGTTGGCAGTTATCAATAAACTTTTTGTGAACTTTTTAGAAGTAAAATGTGAATAAAATTTGTAGCCAATTCTAGTTAGTATGAAAGAATTGCTTAATAGTTTTCAAGAAGTAAAATAAAAATGTATATTATATACATATAAATAATAATTTTTTTATATGTAAATAGATGAAAAGATTTTGTTTTTACTTCAAGTAACTTGTTCACTAAAAATCATTTCAGAATACTTAACCTGCTATTTTGTAAATGCATTAATTAATTTAATTTTATAGTAAAGAAACTATAATTTTGTATAATAATTTTATACAATGCTTATCTCGAACCTTAAATTTTAGAAGTTTTAAATGGGTCATAAAATATGAAAGATTCTTTAGTTATTGTAGTAACTACAAGGTTCCTCATATGTATGATTTCTCTGCTATAAGAAGAAAATCTTTAACTTGTCTTACTAGATGTGCAAATTCGGGCCTGACTTAACGGACCGGCCAGCGGCTCGGTTAAATGGCCCGAAATTTGGCTCGTTCAATTGTGAATAGTAATAGAACCGGATTGATCCGATTTGATTCAATAGTCAGTATCGGGCCGATAAATATCGGCCCACCAAGTAGCCCATCCGTTTGGTCATTGTGCGTGTTGGTTGATCAACATTGACCGATCAACGACAATCCGTTGACTTAGTCAATATTGACAATTTATTTGGTCAATTTCTAATAAAAGAAAATTTTATATAAAAATATTTATTAGTTATTTTTATCTAATAAAAATTTTTGAAAATTATTTTAAAATTTTATTATTTATTTATTATATAAAATAAAATAAAATAGATAAATAAATAGAGATACAAATGTTTACATCTTGAAAACTAATTAGATTCGGCCCTAAAAATGTAACCGGACTGGGCCTAAATAATTGTAATAATAATAATAATAGTAATTCAACACTAGAACATATTTAATTACCTTCAATTGACTTTTTTCTTACCAAAAAATGAATTTAAGATGATTTTATATATTTATTTCATAAATTTATTTTAAATAATTTATTTTTGAAAATCTTACTTTTTAAAAACTTATTTACGTGCAAATAAATATGCCCTAAGATTCAGAATGTATAAAAGAAATAAAACTTATTCAAACTAAATAATATTCAAATTCACAAAAATCAAGACTACTATAATTAAGTAATAGCTGGCTTAATTTGTTTCTTCATATTATGGAGTTCTCTTTTTAAAAATTTTTTGCTCAACAACTACTGTAGTTGGATAATTTTCACGCCGGAGAATTGAACGAAAATCGTTGTAATCTCAAATTAATTTGTTAAAACCGAACAAATTGTTCTTGTTTGGAATTTTTACAAAATTGTAAGAGTAAAGATTTGCTAATTGATCTAAAATTAACTTGAACAAAAAACAAAAAACGAAAACAAAGAAGACAAAAAGATAATCTCCATCCCAGTTTATAAAAGCTTCAACGAATTTTGGCAATAACACACTAATAACCATAGTTGTAAAAATCGGACCGAACATTGAACCGAAAAACTATCCGGATCAACAGATCACGGGTTGACCTGTCGGGTCAACGGATTGAACTGTTATGCTAAAAATATAAAAATATTGACACTAGCACGAACGCTTATTATTTTTCTTCGTCAGAAAACATAAAAAAAAAAAAACTAACAAAAAATATATAGAAAAACAAAAAATATTTTAAATAATAAATTTCAAAAAATCTTTGTTTTAAAATAATTTCATTATTTTTCTTATAATTTAATAGAATTAGTAATATAAAAACTTAAAAATCACTAATAATAAATATTTATAAATAAAATATAACAAATTTATTTTTGCATTATCACAAAATGTAAAATCTAAACTACATATTATATTTTTAATATAAAGCTACTAATAATTATTTTTGCATCAATATCACAAATTTAAATTTTTTAAAATTTAATTTAATCCGATTTAACCCGAATGAACAGGTCGATCGGGTTAAAGCGAATCGGAGCGGATCGATTGCATAAACAATTTTATTACAAATCCGGACCGATTTATGCTCCAGGTCGACGGTTTCCGAATCGATCCGAACGGGGCGGTCCGAATTTTACAACTATGCTAGTAACTTTTAATTCATATTTTCAAAAACTTTCTATAAATATTGAGTAAAACTGCACTAGCAACGAATTTTTGTCTCCTGCAACAACAATGAAGTTAAAAATCGATTACATGGCCTGAATGTCAGGTAACAACTCCTATAAAAAAAATTGAGTAGAAGTTTTTAACTTCTTGCAAAGTTGCTGGGACTTCTTCATTCACTTGAGTGATTGTTGATTTCCTGCAAATTAAGAATGAAATGGTTCTTCATCATCTTATAGATGAAAAAATGAAATGCTGGGATAAAAACTGGTGATATGCATTGGTGAAACCAAAATTTAAATCTACACCATAAGACATTTACTATGAGTAAATTCCTGGCATGGAATTACTGTTGTTATTTCCAAACTTGTGACCACGATTTGTCCACGGAGGAATGTTGGGGAGATACAATAGCAAAAAAGTTAACCTTAGAGCGTGTTTCAAATATGCATAAATAAGTTTCATAAAAATGAATTTTGTAAAAATAGAGTTCGATAAAAAGTAGAGTTCGATGAAAATAAAATTCATATTGATAATTAAAACAAATAAAATAAACTTAAAATAAAATTTTAATGAAAGTAAAGTTTGGTATGAAAGTAAAAATAGAATTCGGAGTGACAATTGAAACATATAAAGTGATCCAATTCAAAATCTGAAAGAAAAAATTAGAATTCGATATATTTGAAACAAATCCTTAAAAACACAGATTCTTTTAAGAAGCTCCAACCTATATACTAGAACACTCGATCCGATCTAAAAGTTTAAGCTAATAAGTTTTGAAGCTTTCTAATATATGAACTCATTTCTCATCTAATCTTTACTCTATAAGGGCGTGTTTTAAATGTCCATAATTGAGTTTCGTGAAAATAAAAGTAAAAAATAAAATTTTTTTTAAAATAAAGTGAAAGAAGAGTTCAGTGTTCGTGTTTCAATAGTTTTAGAAGTGTGTTGAAAATTGAAAAATATATTTGTATTAATAAGTGTGCAAATAAAAAAGTTGGAACTGAGTTCCGCATATGAAAATAAAATTTTAAATTCTTTGTATAGTTAAAACATATGAACTGTTCGGAACTCAAAATCTGACAGAAAAAAGTAAAATTACCGGCGTTTGAAACACGCCCTAAGCATTGGTGATGCCACAAAAGTAAATGTACAGCATAAAACATTTACTTTTGGCCAAATTCATGATGCGGAATTACCGTTATTACCAAACATATGATCATGATGTGACAGTTAACTGTGACAATAACTTGTCCACATAGGAAGACAAAAGGACGATCGTTACTCATGATTTCTACATCTGCGCTAGGTCGTGATAATAAATTTGAAAATGCTTTTGAAAAGAAATTTTTTGAAACGGATATTTGTCCTTTATCGAAAAAATAAGCTCTATTTTTTTAGCTAAAAAATAATAAAATTAACTAATAATAAGACCTTACGACGTAAAATTTTTATATACTTTTTCAAAATTTAAATAAATCTATAAAATATTGTAGATAATTTGTTGAAAAACGTAAAATGAAAAGTTGTAGAAAAGCAAAGCCAAATATGCCCTTAGGCTTTGTTTGGGAGTGAACACCATTTCCCAACTGCATCAAGATTCTGAAAACAGAATTTGCATTTAAGTCGAGACTATAGGAAACATGGTTTGCAACCATGTTTTGGAGAAGCTAGCCTGAAGGCACAATTGCAAAAATCATCAGAGACTTATCGATTAAAGGAGCAGAACTTATTACCAAATGCTATCTGAACCTTCAAATTTTCATGAATTGGATTATATTGACTCAGAAGCATGAATGGTATCCTACCAATGCTAATCCCATAGCTAAAGATGATTATCCAACCTTGTTTTTCACTTGCCACATACCTCCAGCTTCAACGTTAAATGTTTTGCAAAGAATTTCATAATTCATTTCAGCTCCTATCTGTAGCAGGAAAAGCAATGATCACAAAGTGAAGAAGTAAAAATTTGAAACCTCTATGCGCAAAAACAAAGTCGAACTTTATACCAGAGGATCTATTCTTGATGGAGAGATGCATGATACGGTATATCTGCTGTTACAGAAAAGCATTGTTGTTAAACTGACTTTGAAGAACATGTTTCTAAAACGTTTCAAGAAGTAATAGGCAGCAATACCTTAGTTTAGTTGTATAAAATTTCATTGCCATTATATTAGCCTTTTGTACTGTCAGCATCACAGCTCCCATGTTATTCTGTAACATAAAGGCACCATAAAGTACATAAGTATTATAAGTTACCGGCTGCTTAAAAAAACATGGAGAAAACTGCTAAGGCAACATAGAACAAGATACACTGCATAATACCATAACATGAAATTTAGTGTAGCTATCCTCATTTGGAGAAAAGCAGGTTAATTTAAGAGTTTTAAAACTACAACACTCGTTTAACTGATCTAAATATCTATATTATATGCAAACAATAGTATACGAATATCTTAAGACAGAAAAGAAAGATCGATTTCACTACCTTCCGAGCTATTAGCTCAACTAATTGCATTAGAAACTTTCCCAGGCCCTTTCCTTGTGCACAAGACTCCAACTGCAGTTCATATACATAACTAACAGGTATATCTTCTTCAACAATGAAGCGGTAATGCACAAAACCGATGACCCGATCTCCATCACCAGTCCAACTACCAGTATTGCTTTTCTCCTCGTCTATGTGGGAATGCTTATGTTGAGTTGAATTTTGAGATTCCCGAACAAATATGTATCTTGCTTCTGGCGCAACCATTTCCCTGCGCTTCACCTTTTCTTCAGTGGGCCACTCAGATCCATAAGGGCTTTCCATGTTGACCTAACCAAATCGATCGAGTGAGGAAATTTGTGAATGACAGGAAACTTTATAAAGAATTACCAAATAAGGGCATCATTTTCTTTAACCTTCAAAAGATTTTGAATATATTTCTTAAATGGCAACGAGAGCCGATCGCCATATCCTGATTCCAAGTACACAGAGAGGCCTAATGCAAAAGAAAAATTACTTCACTATTAGGAAAACAACATAAAATGTAAAATACAACTAAGAAAAAAGTAAGACGCATAAATACAAAATTCTAACAGTCAACCTTTTCCTGAGATTTTATTGAACTTCAACTCAAGGAAGAAAAACATGAAACTGTGACATGCATATTAGCATGCCCTGTAATTATTTTGTTGATGCTTTCACCGATAAAGCTTAGTTAACTTGAAACAAAAGAAGAAGAAGCACAAAGGCAAGGAAGCACAGTCGCCAAATTTCATAATTGATGCTTACCATTACGATCATATTGACAAAAAGAAGGAAAGGCAGCAAGGTGGTCGTTCACAGCATAAGCAGCTTTTATAGTTTCATCTACTGCCTTTTTCTTTTCCAATACCTAGAACAGAACTGTATTAACAATAAAATAAACAAATCAAATCCATAACAAGATATACTAGCAGAAAGACAGCCAACTCAAACCCTATTTTTGCGGAGAAAAAAAAAAGGTCTGGTGTCAAGCTAAGTTGCGCAAAGGAGGAACAATTGTTAGTTCCTTCCAAATACAATGTATGAAAGCCTATTGGCAACACAACATTGCCTTGATCTAGCTTTTTCTCTTGTTTTTCACTGGTGTGCTTTTCTATTGACAACGAGCAAGGTCATAAGCATACTACAATCAGATACACAATAAAACTATTACTTAGATGCTCAATTAAGTTGAAAATGAAGTACATAAACATAAGGCCGACGAGCCACTCTGCGTTTTCCAGTAGTGCAAGATATGTGGTGATTGCCTTGGCACCTTTTCAAACATTTCATGAGCATATTCATCAGTGCCCAGGTAGGGTTCTCTGCAAGCATTGCAGTACAAAATATCGCAATACCTATTGGATTAGGAGATGGTATCTCGCAAAACAGTTTTTTCACCGTGTCACTTCCTCATCTCACCAGGCAATTTGGTGGGGCTCACCAACACATGGATAGATGATGGCGAGATGCGGTCATGGTACAGTAAAACCATTTCATTATAATACTGACACAATCCTTACTAATGTTTCACAACTTGTGACTTAAAGCTAGCATCCAAGAAATCATTGTCAAGACTCACCAACTTCAAGCTTTTAGAATAAATAACCGAACAGCAAACTTTTCAATCAGCAAAAGATAACAAACCATTCTGCATCAATATACATTGAGGTACCTAGCTAGCCTATAACTATCTACATCATACATGAACATAAAGAACTCAACTTTGCATAGCAAATAGACCAAAAAAAGCAAAAACAAAAGCAAAAAAGAAAAAAAAAAAAAAAAAGGACAAGAAGAAAATTCATCACTTCTCTGATTCCTCCACAAGCATTTCAGTACAGAAAATGTCACAAGGCCTATTGGAACAAGTACTGGTCTTCAAGCATAAAACTGATGACTCAAAGTTAGCATCTCAAAATCATTGCTATGCCTCAACAAGTCATGCTTTTAGACTAAATAACCAAAATAAAAGTGGCATATCTTTGAACCATAAAAAGCAGAACCATTTTCTATGCAACTAGCCTTAAACAATTAAGCATCAGACACGAAAATAAAGATCCTTTACAGGATCAAAACATAAACAGGGCCAATACTGCCTTTCTATCAGCGAGAAACAAGAACCAGTAATGATCTAAGCAAACATCATGAAAGCATTCATAAGCCAAAACATGTAGCAAAGTTTAACTAAATACCTCATCTGAAATTAAAAGACAGAAACAAAAAGACACCCGGCTTTCAATTCCACCTCAACAAACAAGAACAACTTCTGGGTCTATTCTCCATCTAACCATATAACAACTACTTGAAATAAAATCGAAATTCAAAAATCCATTAAAGTAAGATCAGAGAGTAAAATAAGAAAATGACAATAACAAAACCTCTTTCCTCTTCAATTTCTTTTGTTTGCTGTTCTGCTGCTGCTGCTGTTCCATTCTTTCAAGATTTTTCTACTCAACCCTGTGACTCAATTTAGAAAATTTCTTCGATAAAATTGAGCAAAAGTACTTCGGGGAATTAGGTTTCTACTCAAATACAATTTCTCTTGGAATCAATTTCTCGTAAAAATCGAGTCTTTCCAAAAAAAGCGAACTTTTTTCTTTCAGAAATTGAGAGATTCCAGTGGAAGAACAAATGAAGCGAAGGTGCAAACGGCAACGACTAATGGGCTTGAAATGTTTTGGGCCCCGGCAATTATTTATAGTCGCAACTTGAAGCCGAAATTTGAGCCTAAATATTGGGCTCAAATTAATATTACGGGTGCGTTTGGCACGTTTCAGAAATAATTTTTTAATTTTTTTTATTTTACATTTTTCAATACATATTTTATAGATATTTAGAAAATTTATTTAAAAATTTAGATAGTGTAAAAAAAAATTACGTAATAAAATCTTTTTATTGCATATTTTTATTATTTTTTTGAAAATAAAAAAACTAGAATTTGTTTTCTAAAAAATAAAAATACTTTTTATTTTAAAAAGTTTATTTTATAAGTAATTCCAAACGCACCCGATATTGTTGGAAACGTTTGGCATTGCATAAAATACTTATAATTTCAAATAAATATTATATTTTTTAATAAAAATTTTAGAATATTATATAAAATTTTTGCTAAAACTTATATAGTATAGAAGTTATATATCATACAATTTTATTTATATAATTTTTATTTTAATAAAAATTTTAAATATATTTTAGTTCAAAAAAGATTTATTTTATAAACACTATCAAATCTTCTCTAACAAAAACTTTCATGACATTTCAGGCATATTTAGCTTTGTTTAGAATTAGGAGTTTATTGAAAAAAAAAAATTAGGCTTATTTATGAAACAATAAGTTTATTTCATAAAGTTTTGGATGGAATCAACTTATTTATAAAATAAGCTGAATATGGTGTAGGTAAAAAGTGCTTTTGAGTTGAAAGAGAGTATCGATGACTAAATTCTTTAATTATATATTAGATGAAATATATCTTAAATTTGTGTATCTCTTTAGCTATATTCTTTTTAACATAATTAAATTGTGAATATTATTTTTAAAATATTAATATTTTAATATACATTAATTTATTTTTTTAAATATTTTTCTTGTAATTAATTTCAATATATAATAGATTATTATTTATTTATTTAACAAATAACTAATGAATTAATAATTTGTGAATACTCATAATTCTGTAATAGCAAAAATGTCTGATTCATGGCTTCTTTCGAAAAATTACCATCCATAATTTATATAAAAAAAGTCAAAATAAGCAACTTATTTTTGAAATAAGAACCAAAATAGAGGGCGTTTAGGAAAGCAATTTTCTAAAGCTTCATTTTATTTTTTTATTTCATATTTTTAAATATATTTTTTATAAATATATAAAAAATTTAATTAAATGTAATAAATATAAAAAAATTCTAGATAGTAAAATCTTTTTATTATTTATTTTATTATTTTTTTAAAATAAAAAATAGAATTTATTTTTTTAAAAAATAAAAATATTTTATATATTAGAAAAATTTTAGTTTAAAAACACATTCAAACGTTCTCTAAACATTCGACAATAATGTACAACGCTTGTAAGAGATTTATTTATGAAATAAGCATATCTAAAAATACCCTTCGATTACCGTATTCACGCGCGTATGTCTACGTAACAAATATCTTATCCTCGTATAGCAAAATAGGAATTTATTTGAAATAGCTGCTACTTAAAATATATCAGCCTCCCAAATGCTATCACTAGTAGCTTGAAAGCAAAGCATGTATTGAAGAACTTATCATAATCAGAAACTTTTAGGAGATTTTTTAAATGCTTAAAACAAGAAGGTTTTCTAGATAGAGCTGATTTTAGAGCTTTTAAAAATACGCTTGATTTTTTTACCTATATATATAAGAATTAAAAAATTAAAATACTATATAAATATAAACTTTTTGAAATAAAACATAGTGCTACAAGTACTATGAAATATTTCAAAAATATTTTTCCAAAATAAAAAAAATTTCTTATTTCGATAAATAAATATTACTATTTTGATTTTAAAATATAATAAAAATTAAAAATTATACTATATAAAATTCTTTTATAATATATAAAATTTTAAATAATTTTATATATTATTTTGTAAAATTTATTAAAAACTATAAAATTAAAAAATAAAAAATTTATTTTATAGAACGTATTGCCAAACGGCCGTACGTGTCAAGCCATTCTTCCGAATAAATTTTTTATTTTATATTTTTTTAATATATATTTTATAAATATTTAGAAAATTTATTTAAAAATTTAAAAAATATAAAAAAATTCTACATAATAAAATTTTTTATTATATATTTTTATTATATTTTTAAAAATAAAAAATAAAAATACTTTTTTTTAAAAAAATTTTATTTTACGAGCAATTCCAAACGTATTACTGATTCAAATTTTCGGTAGGCAAGGGTGATTTTGTTTTACTTCTACTCACTAGACAAAGCTAGAAAAGTCTGACAAATTATTATGAGACAAAGAACTCCGAACTTTTCAGGACTATCCTCTCATTTTCTAAGTATAGAAAATTGAAAATGTATTTTGAATTATTTCTAAAAATAATAAGGACTGCAGTTTTCTTATTGCTTAAAATAAAAATTTGATGAGAAACAAATTCTAGTTTAAACAATTAAAAAATTATGCAATAATTCTATGATGTACATCTCATCCATTCCTTCTAAATTTGTGAAAAACGTTTTATAATACAGTAAAAAGATTTAAGTAGAAAGTTGAAAAGAAAATACGAGAAGCATCTACAAGCAATGCCAAACACAAGAGAGCACTATCTCAATGGTCCTTTTGGTATGATAACGAAGTTAGTGTTCGTTTGTTGATGTCTCTTCTCTTTCATTTGCTAAGGCTTTTGTTTTTCTTTCTTATATTTGGTGTTTATTTTTTATGATAACGAAGTAGTGTTCTTTTGAGAGTTAGAGATATTTTACCCAAGACAAAGCCGCTTATAACAAGCGCATTAGAAATGGAACGATCTTATGATAAAAATTTAACAATTAAAATATACAGTAATGTACCTCAATTTACGTAGAAAAATTCTACCAATTTGAAAAAAAAATCTACGAACGATATAAAAAAATAAATTTACTATCAATAATTAAATTATACTCTTTACTTATCTCTTAAGAACAATCAATGCTCTCTTGTCTGGAGTAAAATAAATACAATTAATATATTAAAAAATTTCACAAAAATACACACTATATAATGCCTCATACGTGCACCGTTGCTGTCTGCAATACTACTATATTAGTAGCTCTCACTATACTACAATTATTGTATGATTTCCGGCACTGCTGCACCTCTATCGGTTGCTCATAATTTTAGCGATTGCACAAGAATGCTGCTCTCACAAAATCAGCATACATAAAAACTCTAGTTAGTCTGTAATATATTTTCATTGGAAGAGTTAATCATGGTTGGGTCTAAACTAGCCCATTAATCACGACGTAAATAGCCGCGTGCATGTACCAACAGTATATCCGTGCCGATGGTTTGATTCAAAGTTCGATGAATGTAGTAGCTCTCACTGACAGTAAGTGAGTAGGTTAAAAATAGTGTGACTCACATGAGCTTCCGTAAGATGTGAGTGAGAATTTCAAACAATTTGAGTTCTAATGAGTTGTTCTTAGTTACGCAACAGTGTGCAAGAAGTGACCGGCGCATATTATTGCTCTGCCTAATAGTGCGATGAATAGGTTAGAGCAACGTGAGTCGCTAGTTTCTGTATAACGAACAAAAATTTAGAGCAAATTGGGCTCTGAGCTAACTATTTATTTACAATAATGGTACTCGGAGCCAACTGATTGGGATTCTAATGACGTACTCGATGCATGATAGAATGTCTCCGATGAAGAGAGATTGACTCACCCTTGAAGAGATATTATTAAGCTTATGTGAGAACAGATTAATTCCATATTGAGTAAAGATAAAATTAAAATAAGATTAACATATTAAAAAATTCTAAAATCTATTATTTTAAGTTTTTGAACTAGATTGAATTTTTTAATATATAAATCGATTCTTAAGATATTTTATCTTAATTAATTTTTTCAGAGTTATATTTTTCCAACAATAAATTATTCGGCATTACTTTGCGTTCATATTTCATTCTTTTTAATAAAATTTTGCAAAGTACTCTTAATTTTTTTAAAATGATATAGTATTATATATATTTTAAAATTTTGAGTATTTTTCAAAGAACTTTATAAATATTTTTCAAACGTGGCGTTTGTTATCCCAAAATTTTCACTTTTCCGCTTTGCATTTCTAACGACAACGACGAACTTCTCTTTACTTATCCTCCACCCATTCAAGTGCCTAGTCAAACAAAAACAAAAAAAAAAAGTTTCTTTTGAGGAAACATGATTTGATTGAAGGAAATTCTTCTGAAAACGTGTACTTCTTCCTGACCATAAACAAGTTAGTGAACCACTTTTTTAACTCGAGTCAAAAATCAAAATCATGGCTCCTATATGGTGCGTCTGACTTTTGTTTTTTTCAATTTAATTTTTTATTTTTCATTTCATATTTTTAATATATATTTTATAATTATTTTAAAAATTAGAAAGTATAGAAAAATTTTACATAATAAAATTTTTTTATTATATATTTTTATTTTTTTAAAAAATAAAAAATATTTTTTATTTTAAAAAAGTTTCATTTTATAAACAATTCTAAATGTTTAAAAATTTTGTTAGAATTCTTAATTACATAACTGGATGCTAAGGAATTATTTATTTTGAGATAAATTTTTTTGTTTAAAAATAAATTTGAAAAATAAAATTTAAAATATTTAATACAAAATTAATTATATTAAAAATAAAATTAAAAATAAATTTTAATAGTAAAATTTTAATAATTTATTTGAAGATTTTTATTATTTTGTATATGTGAAAAAATAAATTTGATAGCTTAAACAAGTCCTTATTAAAGACGGACATTATTTTTATAATTTTATTCTAATTCATTTTTAAATAAAATTTTATAATATCTAACAAAATATTGAAAACTTTTTAAGTTATAAATTTTTTTACTATTATAAGATATTATATTATTTTTTAGATTACAAAAATAGAATTATTTTTTAAAAATTCTCCAATAGAAAATTTTTATAATTATAAACACACTTACAAATATTTTGCATTCTATCGTCAAATTAAAAAAACGCTATCCTATAATATTTTAAATTCTTTTAAAACTAAAAATATATATATACATATATTTTAAGCTAAAATTTAAGCTTACCTTTCGAAAAGCTCTACTAAATTATTTTTAGAAAAAAGCGTATTATAATATATGTTTGGTTAATGTTTCCCGGTAAGTAATTTTTAATTAATATTCTAAGTTCAACTTTTATTTAAGGACTCTTTATTTGTATGGAAGTGAATTCGTGAAAAATAAATTTTTTAAAAAATAAATTTTTTAAAAAATAAATTAATAAAAAATAAGTTACTAAATAATGACTTATAAAATTAAATTTATGAGACAAATTTAAAGAAGTCATATGAAATAATATTTTGATTCAAACAAATAAAATGCCCTACATTGATTCTATTGTTATGGCACTAGAAGTTACTCAGAAAAAAATGAAGTGTTATTTTAACATCTTTAACTTTGTTTCTTGCTTATGGCATTGTTCAAACTAGGACTCCTTCCATTTGGCTTCATGCATTTGTTTGTATCATTACATAGACATTCAATTCTTTTATAATATAAAAGATGAAAATAAAACATGGCTCATTATCGTTCTTATTGATTTTTTGCTAATCATACATTGACATGCATCTCATGAAGCTTTAGATGCAAAATATTTGTTTACATACATAAATGAATAAATTCTAAAAGAAAACAACAAATAAAATGTACAAAAATCTTCTTATAGCTTATAGTTTTGTAGGATGTCTAAATATATACACTAGATCTTCCTTTCTTCATTTCCTCACAGGACGACATATTCAAATTCCTCGAAATTTCATCAAATCTATCCGACACAAAGCTCCCTAAGAAGCTGAAATTATTTTGCGTCTCAACCTCAATAGTGAAAATTGCTCGAACAGGTCTATGATCAGATAACTTTAAGTCACCTTTGTCGTATAAATGTTGCTTGAATCCTTTACCATACCAAAGAATTCGATCACACCTTCACATAGCACAACTAAGTTAGTAGGTTATTAATATGAAAATTTAAAATAACACGATTGTAAATTATCTTACCATGCTGGAATACGTTTTTTTCCTCCTTTCCCATTTTGGTAATACCCATAATATTTATCTGAATTCGGATAATATTTATATGTAGGTGAGAAGGTGATTGCGCCTTCTTGCCAATTTTCAAATGCACCACCTTCGGTGATCTCCTTCCGCAACTAATATTATCAAACAAATTTAAGTTTATGCAAATATATTTTTTGGCAACTTCAAATAATAAGTTTTCATGTGTAAATTAAAAATTTTTTACTACCTGATCATTCTGTAAGAGAATTGCCCATTGTTTTTGTTCGATTAATAATCTTGTTTTCGCCTCCGGCAATGATATCCTATAATTCAAATCCCCCAGCAAAATTATTCGACTGCATTGAGAAATGTAAACGTTAGACATTTTCAATCACCAATTACTTAATTTTTATTTTATTTTATAATCAACATCGTTTTCATATGAATTATTTATTTTATATAATACAATGATGAACTTTTTGATTAATACATTTATTAATTTGGATTAATCTAAAAGTGTTTAGTGCACTTTATGCCTCTAGAACTCATTAACGAACCATCTTATATACTCTAGAAAATGCCAAAAGTATCAACACCAATAATAGTTTCAACACTTGACAAATTTAAAGAAGAAAAAAAAAATCTATGCATGATAATTAGGCATAATTATTTTGGTCACTCATACGTATATAGCAAGGTTTTCTAAAATTTGAAAAAATATATATATGAAATTTATGAAATTGCTTACTCACTCATGGTCTAAAATCCTTTGCGGTAAATCAGGCGAAGAACTCCGGGGAAAAACTGTCCGAGAAAATATTTCCATCGCATTCCATTTCCGGTGAATTTCATCTCCTTCTTTTCCACCGGAAGCCAGGTGACAACAAACAAAGCATAAGCTCGTATCGTGCAAGCAAAATCTCACTGATACTGATCCCTGCATTAATTGATAAAAAATATTAATTAGATTCATACTAGTAACTTAATTCTTCATAATTATTTTGGTCTGAATTTTTTTTTTTTACCTTGTTACCTAGGTAGCCAAGAAGGCCACAACCAATACAAGAAACACTAAGATGGCGAATATATCGCCGGAGTTCGCTGCGTACCCAGACCGATATCATGATTCCGACCATTTGTTTACTAACAATGCATTTGTATTCTTGAGGGAATGCTTCTCTTGTGGTTCCATTATTCATAGGATGAACTTTTTGCTTCTCACCATTAACTTTGGCTTCATGATCTTCTTTGGTTTCTTTGTTAAGTGCTGCTCTTATGAGTGAGTTCCATTTCAAAGATGCCCTACTCTTTTCTGGCACTAGGACATTCTTTGCTACAAGAGGCACTATCTCTTGAAACCTGCCATGGAACCAAAAATCTTTTTAATTAAAACATTATTTAAAAAACATATAATATATAATCATGCTTGATGTAGTAGAATTTTCTTTGAAAATTCATTTTTTTCTTTTTAAAAACTTACCCAAGAACATAAATGTCATAGGAGTTGTTCTTAGTATCTAGCCAATCATCCAAACTCAAATCCTCACTTGGTCGCATGCCTCCAACATTCCATGTACTAACAAATAACCTTCTTTCCCAAAAAGAAACAACAACAAAAAAAACATAAATGTTTCAAGGTTTTCAATGATCAGAAGCCAAAACAAAAATTTGGAAGGGATCAGATTGTGTTGAACTTACTTGTACTTGAAGTTCTCCATTGGTTCACTACTTGAAGATCTCTTTGGCTCGCTTGTAGATCTCTCAGGCATTACTTGATGCCTTGCGCCGCCGTCAATCTCCAGTATCGTACCTGTAGACGGCGGCGTTTCCGCGACGAAGCAGCTGCCTCCAGAAGGACCATGACGGAGTTTGTCGGCCACCAATTTAGTCCACATGACTTCAATCAACCTACAAAAACATCTTGAAAGTTTGTCACACATCCTTAAAACATGTTGAAAGGACTACAGAAAGGGTTTCTTTTCTTTGCTACTCTTTTGCCTTGCCTTACTTTTGTGTTTGAGAAGTTGTAAACTATGATGAGATAGATGATCTTTGGGTTTTGGAACGAATGTGAAGAAATCAAATGAGTTGATGGAAGAGTTGCGAAAGGTTTTAAATAAGCAATCAGTCGGCGTTCTCACTAATCAACAATAAATTACATATCAATTAAACAATGCAAGCAGATTAAGGCGTTTTGTTTATGGGATGCTTTTCACTTTTCCATTTTATTTTATATTTTTTAATAAATTTTTTTATTATTTATAAAATTTATTAAAAAAGATAAAAACATTATTCATGCGAAAGTGTGGTAAGAGTTTTGACGTTTGAGAGTATTTATAAAATAAAAAATATTTTATCTTTTTAAAAATAAGTTTTATTTTTTTATTTTTAAACAGAATAAAAATATGTAATAAAAAAATTTATTACGTAAAAATTTTTATATTTTTTAAATTTTTAAATAAAATTTTTAAATATTTATAAAATATGTATTAAAAATTATAAAAAATGAAAAATTAAAAAAACGTTTGAAAAATGTATTCTCAAACGTTCTGTAATAAAAAGAAAGAGATGAAAAGGAGTCAAATGATGAAGGACAAGAAAGTAAAGGACAAGTTAGGGAACCAAATGTTCTATAATCCAGAATGTATGTGTAGTGAGCTTTACCTTAATTGATTGATTATAATATCAATAAATAAAAAAGTTGTTTAAGTTTAAGATTGGAGTTAGGCAGGCTAAAGAAGAAGGCTTGGGTTGGCTGATGTGTGTTGAAGTGGGATTGGAGAGATTGAAACAGATGGAGAGGTTGGGTAATTTTTAAATGACAAAATGGTTTTAGGCTTCAAATTGGATTGCATTGATTTATTAAGTAATTTTATTATGAAGTTAGTTTGTATAATTGATTTTTTTTAAGAAGCGGATTTGAAAAGTGAGAGAAATTTTTGTATTTGAATATTGTTGAAAGGAATTTAAAAATGATTTTTGTGTTTGGGTGTTTTTGAAATTGAGTTTGAAAATAATTTTTTGAACGAGAAAAGTGAGTTCATACTAAATTGATACACGTACTAACTAAAAAATTTTAGTAGAAATCATTGATTCGCATGATTTACTTATTTATTTTGATGCATTTATTACCTCTATTTTAAATATATATATAAGAATAATTTTTAAAAATACTATATTAGTTATTAAATATAGCTCTATTATTAATATGATTAATTGACTGATGTCAATACTTTCTCTCAATTTAGTGCATAAATATTAGTAATATCCAACTTAGCAATTGAGTTACATATATTTTGACATTGCAAATATCATTATATTTCTAAGCTATTTTTGTAGAAGATAAAAAAGATATGTCAGTCCTAAATAATATTTTTGGTTTTAGAGATGCAAATATAATCCTCAATGGATACTAAAATAAATGTGAGGCATCACAAAGGCAATGTAGATAACGTTTTCGTATGAATAATGGGGATGTTTGATAGTGCTTATTGAAAAAGAGCTTTTTAAAAAAAATAAGTATTTTAGAAATATTTAAAAAATGAGTTCTATTTTTTTATTTTAAAAAAATAATAAAAATAACTAATAAAAAATTTTATAACGTAGAATTTTTTTGTACTATTAAAAAAAAATTATAGAATATTCTAAAAACTTTATTGGAAAGAGTGAAATGAAAACTTGGGGGAAGAAAAGCTCCCCAAAACATGACCCTAAAACTAAAAAATGATGTAATAAGGCATTTGGCTCCTATGATTAGAGATGAGCTATGATATTAAACATGTTTCCCCATTTTCAGTTTTGCATGACTTACCAAAAGTGGAATGTTTGGTGATTCTTCGTTTTTCTTATGCAATAAAAAAAGTATACTTAAAACTATTAAATATATTTTCTTTTTGCTAAATAAGAAAAATATACTTAATTAAAATAATATATATTACGGTTATGCAATTCAAAATTGACCTTACTTTGAAGCTAAATAATTATTGTGCATGATTTATCCGAACCCATTATTTATATGCCGACAAGTATTTTTAAGAATATCTTTGATATCTCATTTTAAGAGCATGCATGTGTGAATTATTACATTATCATTATATTTTGAATATTAAGGTATGAATGTAAATGCAAAAGTCGATCCTCGTCACGAAATTCTACATTAAAAGACCTAGCTGATGTGTTTTTATGACGAATTTTGTTGATGATATATTATATCTATCTTCTTCCTCCTCGTAAACATATTCAAACAAGAACTTTGAAAACATAAATAGATAACATATAATATGGATCGACATTTTTCTTGGATTTGTAGGCAAATAATGAAATAAATAAAAAATTATTAAAAAATTAAACCAAAAAAATTGTCATCATCTATGTGGTAACTAATGCTTAGATGGTTTGCAGGTCTTTGAGATGTTTGGCCAATAAGCAAAAACATTGTTGTTAATGTTTTGCAGCCTAATTTGATTCCATTTTTGAACAATTTTAAGGTTACAAATTTACACAAATAAAACTCTAATTTAATTAGTGAAGAAACCAGAAACCCTATCCACTAATTAGCTTTGACTTGATCTGATTATAGATAATGTGATTAATTTTGGGCTAATTGATGCATGTGTCGATGTTAGAATCGAGCCTGGAATTTGGTTTAAAAGTATTCAAATATTAAGCAAAGGAAACTTCAGATACATGCATAACTAAAAAGATATGATATTTTATAAATGTGGATTTGAATGAAGATAATATTAATAAAATTGTTAGATGAGTATTAGTAGTTAACCAACTACATTATGAGAAACATTAAATTAACGATAAGATAATTTTTCACTGAATGTTTGAAAGAAATTTCGAAATGAATTCAACCTAAAAAATAGGGTAAAATTCATGTTATCAACTCTTATTTCAGAGTTGAACTTTTAAAAAAATTGAATGAGTATTATTATTATTGAAAAAGTTTTTCTATTGTTTTCTAGAGAGACTATTGATGAATTGTGAAGTGGTAGATAAGCTTTATATACTTTTAATCCTAACGAAAATTCTGGAAGTTATGAACTTTGGTTCCAGAACTCTTCTATTTGGATAAAAATTTTTAATTTTTTAATTATATTTATTAATTTAAATATTTTAAAAATATAAAAAATATTTACATAAAAAATTAATACTATTTAATTTTATTAATATTTTAAATAAAAAATAGAACTTATTTTAAAAAAATTTAAAATATTATATTTCATTTCTTTTCAAAAGCATTCATAAAAAAATGGTTATCTTTTTTCTCCCAATTTATAACTACATCTATAGAAGAAAAATTCTTCAAGTATTACTTTTTCATTCTTTGACTTATGTTTTCCAAAGTTTAGTCTTTTCATTTTATTTTAACTTATCCTCTTGAATAACACACTAGGAGCTTTTATTTTTTATATTCATGGCTTAGCTGAGTCCCATGAAATTAACAATACTTAGTTGTAAAGTCCTAAAAAGGTTATTTGTTTTCTTTCATAATATTAGAGTGCGTTCTTTTGATTTAAAAACGAATTTTTTAGAAATAAATTTTAAAAAATAATATTATCAGAGATAATGTATTTTTTTATATTAAACAATAAATTAGAAATAATTTTTTGTTTTTTTGTAATAAAGAATGGGTTAAAAAAGATTTTTTATAGAAAAAAATTGACTTTCGTTTGGAAAAAAAATGCACCCTTTAGTTATTTAAAAGAAAAGACTTCCTAGTTTATCAAGAAAGTGTTTGAGTTGTCTAATCCAACACATATTTAGGTATTATTTGGTTAAAATTTTCAACTATTTTTTATTTTTATTTAATTCATAGTTATTAATAAAAATTATATAATATTATATAAATTTTTATTAAAATTGAGAAAGTAGAAAAAAATCTTAATAATAAGATATTATTATTATTTATATTTTAGGTAAAAAATAAATTTTATTTTTAAATATTTCTAAAATATTATTTGTTTTAGAAATGCTATTTTTTTCTGATGATGTGGAAAAGGCTTTTTTTTTCTTCCACATGATAATATTTAATTAGGACTTCTGATATAATTTTGATTGATTCATAATAGTCTCAAGAGTTTGAAATTTTTTAATCATGTAAAGTAAATCCAAAAAATTAAAAAAAACTTGAAGTAATATATATCTGAATTAAATACTTATGGAACACTTCATTAGCATGAGTCAATTAAGTACTGTAGTATTTTTTATAATTATTCCTATTGTGTATTAGGATATATATATGTACTTTTTATACATAATGCGATATTAAATTTCAATAATCTTGTCATGTTATTAAATCAGAGACACAACATAAACGATAACTCCTGCACATGTTGAAGCGAGCGCATAAAAGTACTTATAAAATAAATTTTTTTTAAATAAAAAATATTTTTATTTTTTTATAACATAATTTTTATTTTTATCTCAAATAAATAATAAAATATATAATAAAAAAATTTTTTATGTAAAAGTTTTTTGCACTTTCTAAATTTTTAAATAAAATTTTAAATATTTATAAGTACATATTAAAAATAAAAAATAAAAGATTAGTGTTTGAGAAACGCTTTTTCAAACGCATCTAAAGTTACTTAGGACGTCTTTTAAACGTCCATAATTTTACTTTCTCCTATCAGATTTTGAATTTTGAACGGTTCATATATTTTAATTACACAAGAAATTCAAAACTCTATTTCTATATGTAAAACTCTAATTTTAATTTTTTATTTACACACTTTTCAATACAATTATATTTTTTAATATTCACTTTATTTTTAAAAAAAATTCTACTTTTTATTTTTTATTTTTATGAAATTTAGTTACGGTTATTTAAAACACGCACTTAACAGAATTTTCATGGAAAACTCAAAACGTTGGGCAATTAATAGAAGAAAAGGAAGTAGGAATTGATCAAAATCAAAATAGCATTATTTCACTGTTTCTAAGAAGAGAGCAAAGTGTGTCATCTACTACAGATACTCTGATTTTCAAAAAATGAAAGTAGTACTAGAGATCCAGATAATATTAGTAGAACTTTTCTTACCCATTATACAAGTTGGACTATGAAGCCACTTATATAACTTATAATTTTTCCTTAGGGCGTGCTTACTAAAACCTCAAAATTTTATATTTTTAATTTATTTTTAATATAAAATAAATAAAAAACTTTAAAATAAAGTTTCTTATTAATTCATTTTAAATTTATTTTTAAAACTTCTATTATTATAAAATTAATATAAACTAATTTTTATTATATATTTTTAAATTTTTTATTTTTCAAAATTTCTAAAACTTAAATTCACGTACTAAATAAACACGCCCTTATTGACTACTACTGTGCCTCAGAGGAATCATATGTTCAATACTAATAAGAGGCAGTCTTTGTCACTAGGGTGAGGTATGTGCCCTTGACTCCTGTACTGCTTATGTGGAGACTATTGTCATTATTTTTCAAATAGTTTATATAATTTCTTTTAAAATTTAAAAATATAAAAACTATATATTATAAAATTTTATGTTAATAATAATTCTTTTTGGATTGAAAAAATTAAGCTTATTTTTTAAAAAAATTTAAAATTGAAAATTTTATTTTATAAGTATTTTTAAACGTGTCCGCAAAAATTTACCGATTCATTATCTGGGAGTGTTTGGTAGTGCTTATGAAATAGAGCTTTTTTAAAATGAAGAATATTTTTGTCTTTTTTAAAAAATGAGCTATATTTTTTTTACTTCTAAAAAAATAATAAAAATATGTAATAAAAAGATTTCATTTTGTAGAATTTTTTTATATTTTCTAAATTTTTAAATAAATTTTTTATATATTTATAAAATATATATTAAAAAATATGAAATAAAAAATTGAAATGAAGTGTTGGGGAAAAGCAATCCCAAATATAGTAACTTATTATCCATTCCATGAGTAACCGAGCTACCAACTTGTTCTTTGTTTTATTATAGGATATTCAAACTTAGTATAAACGACATAATAGAGACTTCTCAAAGTAAAAAGTTTTGGTTGTTAAGTAGCCGATTTGGTTCCGCTTCTCTTGGTTATTTAAGGCATATGTTTTCTGCAAGGAATCCAATGCAGTAAATTATATTTAGCGCTTGTTTTAAATATTTATAATTAAATTTTATAAAAATAAAAAATATAGTTTTTAAAAAAATAAATTAAAGTAAAATTTAGTATTTGTGTTTCAATAGTTTTCAAAAATATATTGAAAATTAAAAAATATAATTGTATTAAAAATGTGTAAATAAAAAAATTAAAAATAAAATTCCGTATGTAAAAATAGAGTTAGAATTTCTTGTATAATTAAAATATATAAATTATTTAAAATTTAAATTTGATAAAAAAAAATGAATTACAAACATTTAAAATACGCCCATAGCGTCCACCCCTATCCCAAGCCGTAGCACACAAATTTTGGGACCATTTCTATTTCTTTAAATATTCAGTGGTTTTCGTTATTTGTTGATAATTGTATTCATATGATGCATTATATGAAATAGTTTTTCAATCTCATAACGATGAAGAATTAGAAAATACTAATGTAGCACAATTTTTTTTAGAAGAAACTACTGTTCTTCGTTCACTTCAAGTGAAATTCTTAAACAGAAATTTGATTTGGTTTGGATTGAGGTAAGACGTATAGAATTACTTGTATGGTATATATGAACGTGATGCTAATCCTCCCACGTTTTTGTTGTTATTGATTAAGGGCATGCATCAATTGCTTTGAACTCACTTTTTCTCACAAAGAATTCAGTTTCGAGTCAATTTCCATGTATTAATTTTGCCCAAAGTGGACCTCCAAAATTTATTTCCAAATCCATTTCTAAACTCACAAGAACTCACTTCTTCACTTATTTCCAAATATAACCAAACAAAAAATTGAACTCACATTTCAACCATCGCAAAATTTACTTCCTAGAAACACCTTAAAGTTTACTTTCTAAGAACTCATTTGTTAAAATTTACTTTTTTAGAAAAAATTAAGAATTCACTTCCAAAGAACTGAATGACATGGGCATTGCTCCTCGCTTATATGTCTTGCTGTTTTTTCTTTGTTTCCATTGAAATGCTACACAAGGCGTTGAAAGGTCCAGGAATCAGGGACGCTGCACTTATTTGGAACATGGTGACCAGGACAAAATTTGATATGCAAATACAGTAAGGACGAGTACTAGAAGATGTCAAGGCAACACTTGCAACTACGTCAAAGCTTCTATGCTTGGTCAAGTCTTATGCTTCCAACAGAATCTATAAACTATTCTATATTTATAGGGAAAGATAAAAGACACTCCCGATTCAGTTGATCCGATTACTGTGATTCAACCAAATGATAACGAATGTGGAAGGCAAACACATAATTTTACTCTTTCTTTTTGATTAAATCCTAGCAGCTGGTTGATTCGACGGTTAACATTTGGAGGGCCTTCATAGTGAGGAGTGTTATTTTATACCTGTACATAAAGAGATTCTTCATTCAACGTGAACAAAGTAAGTTTAGGTTATGCACTTATATATAATTATGTGAGATCATATAGAATAAAGTAGCTACAACTTTGCAGGAATTTTTCACACAACATACCAATCTAGACTTATGTAGATTTTCTTCCAATCTTTTATAATTTTTCTAGACTTATGTAGATGTCGACTTGTTAAACTCTTAGGCCATTATTGTAGATGCAAGATCTCGTAACTCTAATGAAAAATTTGGAGCAAGATAGAATTCACAATATGATTGAATCTATTTCTGAAAAATATATACTGATAATAATGGCTCAGGTTAGCTGTTTGACCTATGCAGCAGTTAGATAGCAGCTAGGTAGCTGGCTTCTTCCAGTAGGATTCTTCTGTTTCGCTAATGCTCTATTTCTCGCTCTGTTGAATATGCTTTTTTCTGTTTCCACTTAGTTTTGCAGTGTTGTGCTTTTTGGAAAATATTACATACATATAGCTGGTTGTTTGTCTGCTATGTCTATAATGGTTCTTCTTTGTAAAAATTTGCATAATTTATTTCTTTAGTCCACCCTAAAAGGTAGTGAATGGATGAGTGTGTTTGTACTCAGCTTGTTCAAAGCAGCTAAGAGCTTGTGTTGTGAATGTTATAATGATACATGGAACTGTTGTAATATTTTAATGTTGTGAATATTGTAAATAAATATTGTGAATAAAAGTGTTCTGAACAAATTGTTGTAAATGAAAGTGTTATATCAATAACATGTTTCGAAGGAATTGTTTTAAATGTAAAGGTTGTTAATACTGTGAATGCATTCTCATATTTTGTGACTTGCTTTAAATGTAAAGGTTGCTAATACTGTGAATGTTTTGTGAATGAATCATGAAACAGTAAGTTTTTGAATGGATGAAACATGAAAGCTTGTGAATGAATGGATCATGAAAGCTACAAAAACATTTCCAGTGTACAATGAAAATTTGATTACTGAACGGAGCTAGTGACATTATTAGTTGGTACTCTACAAAAAAACAAAACTTATAGAATGTTAGTTCATACAATTACAGGTGTAAATTCAGACCGGACTAAACAAACTGGCCTGGGGCTAGAGTGCTTGGCCCGCACAATTCGTAAATAGTTGCATGACCAGATTGATGATATTGGCCTGCCCGCCAGGTATTGTGTGCGTTGACCTGATTAACATTGATCGATCAACGACAATTATTGACCGATAAAAAATAACAGTTGATCAAATCTACATCAAATAAAATAATATTTTAAATAATAATAAAATATTTTTAAAAATAAAAAATTAAATATAATAAAATATTATTATTTATTTTAATTTTAATAATAATTTTTAAAAATTATTTTAATATTTTAATATTTATTTATTATATAAAATTAAAAAATAAAACGGATAAACATACCGGATTCGGATATGGGAAGCGGGCTCGCTCGGCCCGGTCACTTTATTTAGCATCGGAGGGCTGGTCGTGTCGGCCAGATCCGTCCATATTTGCACCTCTATATACAATCTCGTGATTAATGAGTTGCTAATATATTATACGGAACACACAAGATTGTGTATACAACATTAGATAATTTCATAAGAGCTGTATACAAGCTTTCTTTCACTCCTACCTTTCTATTATTTCTGTTACTATTATGTATTTTTCACTCTTTTTTTTTACTGCAAAAGTATGTGAACAAAAAATAAAATTATGATAAAATAGTGAAAGAAAGAAATAATAAAATAACAGTAAATAAATATAACAGTTAACAGTGAAAAATATAAATTGAGCTATTAAAAAATAGTGAACCAATGATAGTGAAAAAAATAAAATATAGAACAGTGAAAAGAATAACAGTAACAAAATAGCAGCGAAAAAAATGAAAAAAATATATAACAGTAAAACTAATAATAGATAAACAAGAGTGAAAAAAAGCTTGTACACAGCTCAGATGAAATTATCAATGTTCTGAATAAACAATTATAGATTGATAATTTCATGATGTTTTTCTTACTAAGATTAGATAATTGATGTTTTTTATTTAAAACAAGAGATAGTTTGAATTTAATAATCTGTGCTGAAATTTAGAAGATAAGCTCTTACATACATAGTTGTAAAAATCGGACCGAACATCGAACCGAAAAATTATCCGGGTCACGGTTCTTGGGTCGAACTGTCGGGTCAACCGGTCGAACCGTCGGGTCAATAATATTAAAGCATCTTTAATTAAGAATAATAATAATTACAGTAAGAAATCTATTTCTAATAATACTACTAATAATAATAGCAATAGTAATCATATAAAAAAAGTAAAATATTTTTATTATAGCATTACTATCAATAACAATAGCAATAATAATCACAGCAAAAATTAAAGTATTGTCACCACCAATAATAATAATAACAACTAAAATTTATAATAAAAAATATTTAAATAAATTAGGAGATTAAAAAAAATATAATCATAAAATAGAGAAATCATAAAAGAGATATAACAAATTTTTTTAGGTATACATATTTGATTCTAAATATTTTACAATATAAAAATTTAAAAATCACTAATAATTGATATTACAAATAAGACATAAACAATTATATTTTTGCATTATCACATCCAAATACAAAATTTAAACTACATATTATTTTTCAATATAGGACTATTAATAATTATTTTTGTATTAAATATATCATGAATTTAAAATTTTTTAATTAATTTTTTAATTTTTTTAATTAATTTTAATTTTTTTTAATTAATTTAAAAAAAATAACTCGGTCGATCCGGGCGGGCGGGTCGACCGAGTTAAAACGGGTCGAACGGGTCAAAAGCGGGTCGATTGCATAGACGGTCTTTTTGTAAATCTGGACTGGTTTACCGTCCGGATCGACGGGTCGGTCCGGATCTGCTAACTATGCTTACATAGGTCTCTCAACGCATTAAAATAAAAATTAATTAATAGATTTATGTAAATTGATAACCTATTATTTTTAATTTTTTAATTATTTAATATTTATTTTAATTAGATATTTTTTATTTAAATATTTATTTTAACTAATATGTGATAAATTTTATTATAATAATTTATAATTTTTATGTTTATTTAATTTTAATTGATTTTAGTTGGCAGAGAAAATAATAAAATTATGTGATGAATTTATTAATTTAAATTTTATTTAATTTTGTTAAATTATATCAAACATTAATAAAAAATTAATCTAAAAATTATATTAATAAAGTTTGTTGAAGTTATATTAATCGAATTAGTTTAAAATTATATTAATAAAAATTATTAATATAAATAAAAAGTGTATTTAAGTATTTTATAGAAACTTTATTTTCGTTACTCATTTATTTGCCTATCTATTCAAACATAATTAGTTTGTTATCCTTACTTATATATTCAAACATTATAAAATTAAATTATTACCTTTCTTTATATGTTCTTTATTATATTTTTAATCTATTCTCTTATTTTTATTTTTTAACCATGTATATCAACCGAATTATTTGTCTATCTCAAAACATGATTTAAATGTATATCAACCGAAAAGAATATGTAAATATACATACAATATTTCAGAGTAAACAACATGAATTCAATCTTAGACTAAAACTAAAGATGATAATCTATTTTAAATTCATGTATAGGTGCATTAAATTATTAATTACTGTCATAACTTGAAACCAAGACAAGCAGCTTATAGGAAATTCTTTTTTTTAAAATGAATATGTTAGTAGGGGTTTCCAATTGTAACCTACGATGCTTTTTATTTTAAAAAAATCACTTATTTTTCTATGATTAAGAGTGTGCTTTTCATACCCGAAAAGTGTTGGATGATTAACACTATCATTTTTAAATAATAGTGTATGTTTATTTGTGCGGAAGTAAAATTTTGAAAAGAGGTTATAAGAAGTTATCGAAAAATGAATTTGAAGTGAGCTTATGATTTCAAAGTAAAAGTGCAAATATGAACAGGCCAACCGACATGTTCGGACCAAATGAATTGATCGATCGAGCTGATTCGATTTGTTTATATTTTTTTATGATTTGGGCAACTCATTTATCCTTTTTCTATTTATATAACGAATATATAATAAAAATTTAAAAATAGTTTTTATAAATTTTTTTATTAAAATAAAAATAATTAATAAATATTTTTTATTAAAAATTGATATGATCAATTGTCAATATTGATTAGGTTATTGTTGATCGGTCAACTATCAATGTCGATTAGGTCAACAGTCATTATTGACCGGTTAACGCGCACGGTGATCCGACGTGCGGATTGAAAATATCAGTCCGATACTGCTTATTAAATTGAGCCAGATCGGTGCGTTCTTGTTACTATTTATAGATCGGGCTGCAGACTGATTCATTTAGTCCGATCCAAATTTATACCTATATTTTCATAAGTCACCTTTTAAATATTCACTTATACTCGTCAGACAATTATTTAAAAAAAAAAAAACACAACCTAAGCTTCCAAATCATTTTGTTGACTGTTTCTTGTATGGGTCCGTTATCTAAACATTTTCATAAAATCAAATTTTATTATAATACAACATGTCAATGAATTAATATATTGTTTTAACTATCAAATTTCAACTATGAAATAAAAAAACAACGTTTCTCATACTCTACGTTACAAATGAAAGTGATGTAGATTCAAATTTTGATTAATCAATATATCATCTTATTATTTATTTGTATAATAGTAAGTTTTTAAATAATAAATTTGTGAATAAAAATTTTTAAAATTAATACAAGGTCGTCCAAAAAATAACCTTTTAGTACAATTTAAAGTTACGTAAGTTAGTTCAAATTTAAATTATGTAGGTTAGATTTGATTGTAAAAATGCTCAGCTTTAAGCTACTCTCAAATTAAACTGATATATACAGATAGAGATGGCAATTTATAGATCAATTTTGGATCGACTCATATAATAATTGAGTAAAAATTATTCAACTTTAACTCGATTTATTTATTTATATGGATCAAAATTGTCAATCCTAACCCAACATATTTAATAAATAGATCAAATTCAAATCGACCTATTTAATAATTAAAATTATTAAAATAAAAATTACAAATATTAATTTTTAATAATAATATATAAAAATTATTTATTATGATATATTTAAAAAGAAAATTATTAATTTTGAAAATTTATAAATTAAATAAAAATTAGTTAAATTAGAATAAATTAAGATATATATATATATATTAAATTTAAATTTTTGCTATTATTTTCTAATTATAACTAATATATATTATATAAATAGTTAAACAGATCAATTTCAAATCAATTCAAGTCTGATTCGAAACCATTTAATTTTTCGGGTCAATTTCGGATCGATTCAAAATTGACCCAAATCATGTAAGGCTTGATTTGAATTCGACTTTTTCGGATCGATTTTGAATCGAATTCTTGAGTCGGGTCGAAAATTGTCATCCTTATATACAATATAGATTGTAGACAATTTTACACAAATGAAATAATAAGGTATTGTGTAGCACTTATTAAGTTATTTGACATTTTCTCATTGATTTGATTGATTGATTTATTTATGTAGATTATTTCATGAGATAATATACGTTTTTTATTTGCTTCTCTAATAACAAAACTTCAACAATTTGTAGAAGATTGATATTTCAATTGGTTATTTTGGAACTGTTTAAAATAAGATATTAAAAACAAATTTATATTTTTATAATAATTTTATAATATATAATTTATTTATACGTTCTAAATTATAAAATTTAAAAAAATTACTTTTTAGTTTTAGCGTGTGGGAGTGCGTTTGGAGGAAGCGTTCAAACCGCAATTTCAAACATGCACTACCTCAGCAGTATATATATAAGTCTGTAAGGGAATATTCTTTCAGAGAAACACATAGATAGCAAAAAGCTTTAAGTTTTCCACATAAAAATTGAATCTTCTTTCAGAGAAACCTGTGTCTTTTTTTTTTTGATAAATTCTTTTTTGGATTTTGATCACCATTGCTAGAAGCTTTAGAGATTCAAGAAAATATCAGACATGTCTACTCTCACTCTTTCTCCGGTACCAACTTCGCCTCGCCAAGATGCCATGGATCTACATAAAGCTTTCAAAGGTCTGTATGATTTCCAAATTCATTCTTTATTTTTGTTGTTAATTTAGTATCTGGTGATTACCTTTGATTCTGAAATTGGTGATTTATGAAGAGTTCACATTCTTTATCTTTAATTTGTTTCCTTCAACAAATAAAATTTTAAATAAATTTTAATTTGATAAATTTATTCTCAAACTATTTTTAAATAATTTATTTTTTAAAAACTTACTTGTGGATCACTTTGTGAGAAGTAAAGAAATTCGAAGTTGTTTCTGAAAGTGTTCATTATTTGTTGCTTTGGATGGTGATTAGTTGGAGATTGATGAATTTTCTAGTATTTTTATGTCTTTATTTCTGTCTTGACTTTACGTGGGATTAATTTAAATTACTCTTATATGCAACAAACAGTAAACAGAATTTTAGCTAAAAGGTTGTTACTCTCAGTTATTTTGTGAAATGACGAGCGTTTGAAAGTGCTTAAATTAAAAAAATTTTAAATAAAAAATATATTTATATTTGAGAAATAATTTTTATTTTTTTTTAAAATAAATATATAATAAAAAAATCTCATTACGTAAGATTTTTCTACACTTTCTAAATTTTTAAATAATTTTTTTAAATATTTATAAAATATTTAAAAAATATAAAATAAAAAAATAAAATATATATTTTAGAAAACGCTTTTCGAAACGCTCCCTCTATGGTAGCAAATAGCAAAAATTGGTATATATAAACTTGTTACAGAGAACGTTTGAAGTACCTATAAAATACAAATTTTTAACATAAATTATATTTTGAATATTTTTTAAAAAGTAAGTCTGAAATTATTTTTTAAAATTTTTTTATTAAATATTATAAAATATTATTTTAAAATGTGAAAAGTATGTTTAAATTAAATTGGAACGCTCATTTTTGCAACCTGAGAAAACAACTCCTCATCGTTGTTCTTTTACACCTGAAAATAAATCTTTTCATCTGAAAAACCAGATGAATTTTTATGTATTTTGAAATATTCTATTCTATGTAATTCACTTTTTTTTTTAAAAAACTCGCTTTTCTAAGATTGATATAATTTAGAGTATTTTTCTACTCTTAATTGAGCGTTTGAAATCATATAATAGGGTATTTTCTCTGAACTTCTGAAGTAGTCTTTGTCAAGCTAAAATTTGAAACTTGATGCAATCTAAAACTTTGTTTAATTTACTCCCAAGTTTTTGGAGATTATGTTCAGGATATGGCTGTGACAGTGCGGCAGTCATTGATATTCTCGCTCATCGAGATGCAATGCAGCGTTCTCTCATCCAACAGGAATACAGGACTATGTATCATGAAGAGCTCTCAAGCCGCATATCATCTGAGCTCCGCGGGCATTTCAAGGTATCGAAATGGTCGTCTAAAGGTTGCTCAGAATCGAGTCTATGGAAAGTTTGGACTAACTGAGAAATTTACGGTACAGCTCTTTAGACTACAGTATCTGAATCTAACGTTTTACCTCTTTCTTCACATCGTTTTCCTAGAACGCAATGCTTCTGTGGTTGCATGATCCTGCTGGGCGCGACGCTATTATTATTAGAGAGGCATTTTGTGGTGATACTATTGATTTGCCTACAGCAATCGAAGTAATATGTTCAAGAACACCTTCCCAGATTCAGACAATTAAACAGATATACCATGCCAAATTTAATACCAGCCTTGAAATTGACATCCAACTTGTAGCTTCTGGTGACTTGCAAAAGGTAATACAAGACCTTTTTGGCAGCTGTTGGCAAAAGGTAATGCAACTGATTTTCTTATGCCTGTCGGCAGCTGTTGCTGTCCTATGTTAGGACAGTGCGTTACGAAGGCCCTGAGGTTGATCCTGGAATGGCGGCTAGAGATGCAAGGGATCTTTATGAGGCTGGTGAGAGACGATTGGGGACAGATGAGAACACTTTCATCCAAATTTTTAGCAAACGAAGCGGTGCACAGTTGGCTGCCGCAGCTTATGCATATCACGACGCATATGGAAATTCTCTCGAAAAAGTTGTTATTCACTTTAAATCTGTTTCTTTCCACAGTTTTGTTCATATTGTGATTCCTGTGTTTTATTTTGCAGGCCGTGAAGGGTGAAACATCTGGCGACTTCAAATTTGCTCTTCTTACTATTCTCTGGTGCGCCAATAATCCTGCAAAATATTTTGCCAAGGTACGACTGTTCTTTGTACACTTTCAGACAAATTCTTAAACAGAAATTTGATTTCGTTTGGATTGAATTGTGACACGTAAACTCACTTGTATGCTATATTTGAGCGTTACCTTTAGGGCTTACTTTCTTGTTAGGAAGTGTACAAGTGAGTTTTTGAAAAACGAGTTTTCAGAAAAGTGACTTATAGGTATGTGAGCATGCGAGTAAATTTGTGAAAGTAAAAGAACTTACCCTGGAACTCACTTTTGGGACTGAAATAGGCAATGCCGCTCGCTTATGCATCTTCTTGTTTTTTCTTCGTTTCCTTTCAGATGCTACGCAAGGCGATGAAAGGTCTAGGAACCAGGGACACTGCACTCATCCGGAACATGGTGACCAGGACAGAAATCGACATGCAATACATCAAGGCCGAGTACCAGAAGAAGTACAAGGCAACACTTGCTCAAGCAATCCATTCCGACACATCTGGTCATTACAGAACTTTCCTACTTTCCCTCGTCGGGCATGACTAACTCTTAGAGCAGCTATCAAGAACGTTTAGTTGAGTGCAAGTATTTGTATGTTAAATTGCATCATGTCGCGTTGAACAAACCCTATTTGAGATTTAGCTTTAAAGAGATTCTTCATTCAACATGAACAAAGCAAGTTCAGTTTATGCACTTACAAAATTATATGAGATCACACAGAATGAAGTAGCTGCAGCTTTGTAGGAATGTTTCACACAACATACTAATCTAGACTTCCGTCACACATTGTGTTGTGTTGTTCTTACAAATACTTCAAATGGAAAAATAGGCTAGTTGATACCACCATGAACATCCTACAGATATTACAAATACGTACTATTAAGACTGTCAAATTCGAGGTCTTACATATACACAACTAATTTACTTGGAACACCTGAAAAACGTCTTTAAGAACAAGCAAATTACTCCTCTTTGATGGGTGCATGGTTTGATTGCCAACTAGCGGAGTGTTCGGTAAGTGTAGAGCCCATCATCCTCAGAGGTCGAGCTGCAAGATTCAATGCTTTTCTAGCAGCAAACCAGATGATCCAAAAAAAACCAATCCAACCTATAAATTCAAATTGTGAATTGGAAAGTCCATGAACGGAATAATTGCAAATTGCCTAATGTTATGCAGACAACAACAACAACAACCAACAATTTTTTTTTTTTAAAAAAGAAAAAAAAAGAAACTGAGCCTTGACTCTACTATAAGTCAATGTTCAGAATCCATAAGTTTCACAATGTTATATGCCATATCTGCTACTGTTACATAACATCACTTCGATCCCCTATCTGCTTAACTGCTATAATACAATTTATTCTGAATCTTGAGCCAATAGACAAATAGTGAACACAGACCACCTTGTTGCCATCCATTTACCCTCTCGGGTACAGCTTTTCAATCACATTAATGCTATCTCTTCCAATCTTTGATGGTCGTTATAAAAGGGAAAATGGAAGGCTGCATCCTCAATTGGATTACTCTCTCAATTGGCCATGGAATTCCCTAGTGAAAAATCCTGAATAGTGTATGATCATGGCACTAACACAGCTTAATACTAGAAGGTGGCTTACAAGTTTACTAACTAAATTGACTCAAAAGATTCAAAATATATAGAAATGTAAAGTTGTTTCCTAGAATAACCAAGCAAACTTGAGAACGTATTTGATACATTATCTAATCTACTTGTTCCATTACTGATTATACCAATTTTCCTCAGACAAAAAAGTCAGATACTACAGCAAAGTCTATAAGAACTCAGCACTGGACACTTGAAATGGCTCAAAGCTCAAATTCTTGGATGATAGAAGGTCGGAAACATTAGTTGTTCCTTTAAAAATTATCTTCTAGAATATTTTAAGTTAGCCATAATCTGTTGTACAAAATCTGTATTCACTTGCCCGATACTTACAAAGTAATAATTTTTGTCAAAGGATGTTGAAATATGAAATTTGATTTAAAAGCAATTTATGCACAATCGAAGGTTACCCATAGCAATAGCCACAGCAACAATTATGGCGATGGTTGCAGATGAAATAGCAAAGAATGCAACTGCAACTGCACCAACATAAATAGCTGCTAAGCTTGTGAAGAACAGAGCCAAAAATCCACCAGCTGCCGCCAAAGAGATGAGTACAGCGAGAACAACAGCATTAACAGTTGCAGCCACAAAGAAAACCATAAATATAAGAAAGCCTGTCAAAGCAACAAGAGCGATAGTTCCCACCTGCCATATAAACAGAAACAAATTCAGTGGAAGCAAATCGATACATAACCGTGATGCCATCTCAGACTACCACATAACACTAAGGAATATCCATTCTTACTCGCATACTGTAACATGCCATATTTAGTACTTCATTCTTGACTTGTCAAAACATTTTCAACCTATACGAAGTAACAATGAAACTGAAAAATTCAAATATGTACATCAAGAGTTCTCACAACTGCATCAAAGCATTTCAAGCCGCAAAACATACCATCAATATCATAATGCATGAATATGCTAGGATTACAGGTCCATCAAAACTCCGACTCATCAAAAAGAGTCTTCACGTAAATAATAGATTATTTTACAAAATCTCTGACTCGTTAGAGAGAGTTTGCATCTCCTTGTTCTTATTTTTTAACTCATTACTTTATTTCAATGACAATAAGAATAGGACTTGCAACCTTTTATATAAACTAATAACTGCCTAAAAAGTCCTACTAGAAGTAGACTTTGCTAATTAGAATGTTCTAATTTATATAAAACATAGAACCTATTAAACTGAAACTCCTACTATTACTAAATAATACCGATACCAATCAGACTCCTAACTAATTGGACTCTTATCTAACTTAACATAAAATAATACCGATACCAATCAATTCAATGACTAAATATCGGTACATCCCAATCTCTATCACTCAAAAGGCTTTTTTCAAGCAATCTTGTCCTGGAGGTTAATACTTGATGCATCTTGAATCCGATCATACCATTGGGAAAGTACAATGAATAAACTATTTTTGATTAGAGATTTTGAAAACATACCATTGGAAAAGTACAATGAATAAACTATTTTTTATTAGAGATTTTGAAAATTTGATCTAGCAGCATAACACCAACTATAGAAGGCAACACATTATCGAATCACACAAATCCTAGAAAATTAATATTCTTTGACCAGTTAGTGGCTCTTGCAAGTTGTTGTAATGTAGTTCATCGTTCAACTGCTTGCTGCTTTGATTACTACTGCTGTCTTGTTCACTGCTGCTCTACTGCTCGCTAATATATTCCTTGCTGATTCACTCATAGTTTTGCAGCATGCTGCTCTGTACTTTGCTGCTCTCTTCTTTGTGCTGTAACTTGCTTTACTGCTCAGCTCTTTGCTCCTTGTTTTCCTTGTTGTTCTGTTGTCGCTACCCCTTTCTTGCTTTGCTGTACAGTAGTTTGTTACTCCTCATTCTATCTACTGTTTTGCTTCTTATTATGTGTTAAACCATAATTAAGAATGTTAAATCATAATTAATTAGTTATTGCTAATGTGTTTTTCTTGACACTAGACATATGTCTTTCTGTTAGAACTACCTTTCCTTAGCTTAGAATATTATAGCATCTTTCTCTCTATATAAACTAATCGGTATTGATGTAACATTAGTGAGGTGAATTCATAAAATATTTTTCTCCATCTTTTCTCTTTTATCACTCTTATCATGGTATCAGAGCTCTTGCCAATGGAGCTGCTGAAGTTTCCTGAATTGAATCGCTTCTTAAAGACCTTCACATGCCTCTGTCTTCCCCTCCCCTGCTACTGTGATAATGTGAGCTCTATATATTTGTCCTCAAATCCAATTATGCATGCCCGAGCAAAGCATGTGAAAATTGATTACCATTTTGTTAGAGAACGAGTTCGCAGCAAGGCCATTGAAGTATGCTACACTTCCATTCAAGATCAGCTAGCTGATTGCTTGACCAAGCTTCTTCCTGCTGCTCGCTTCTTGGATCTTCAGACCAAACTCACGGTCCTTCCACGGACCATGAGTTTGAGGGAAATGTTAAACCATAATTAAGAATATTAAATCATAATTAATTAATTATTGCTAATGTGTTTTTCTTGACACTAGACATCCGTCTTTCTGTTAGAACTACATGTCCTTAGCTCAGAATATTCTAGCATCTTTCTCTCTATATAAACTAATCGGTATTGATGTAACATTAGGGAGGTGAATTCATAAAATATTTTTCTCCAGCTTTTCTCTTTTATAACTCTTATCATTATGTCATTATCGTCCAATATACCTTTATTATATACCTGCAGTACTCACGTGATGTTTCTTTGCAGTTGTTGCAGTATAACTTGATTAATGGCTGAAGATACAAAATCTGTGTGCTATGGCATATTACACTAAGATCTCAATGCCCTCGCTAATTTATTAAAATGGGCTAACATATATTGAGCATGGTGAGGAATTGCTCCTTCTAATGCTTCGATAATATCGTTGATCATAGAAGAAGCGACAGTGGTGATGATGTAGGAACAAACTTGAAGATAGATTTTTATGAATCGATTGGCTCTGCAACGAATTGCTAGGATTAAGATTAATCCTATTACACCTTTGACTCAACAAAGAGAGTCTGCACCTGAATAAACTAAGGTTCTATCGAACCTTAGACTCGTTTGAAAGAGTCTACACCTTATTTCTAACTAAAAACTCACTACATTATCCGTTAATGATAAAGAAAGAGATAGTATCTCTTTAACAATCTAAAGAATCCTCTTCGAAGTAAACTTGCCTAAAAAGAAAAATACTGATCTTTAAGAATCATAAGACGAATAAAACTCCTAAGACCAAGCACTTAGATGGTGTCTGGGAGTGCTTTTCAACTCCTTTTCATTCCAACTTTTTATTTCATATTTTTCAATAAACTTTCTACAATACTTTACGAATTTTTTTAAAAAATTAGAAAGTACAAAAAAAATTCTATGTGATAAGAACTTATTATTATTGTTTTTTTAGTTTAAAAAAATAGAATTCGTTTTTCAAAAATCTCAAAATACTTTTCATTCCAGAAAAGCTTTTTTTCAAAAGCACTCCCAAGCATTCCCCTAAACCGAGTAGGACATCAAAGTCAATTCCATATCTCTACTATAATATATATTCTACTAAATATGATAATTAACTAATTAAACTCTTCCTACTTGATATAATTACACAAACAACCTCCAATTCCGATACGTAATATTTCACCCCCCCTTGAAAAGCAACGTCCTCCCCAAAGTTGAGCTAAAATCTGAGTTTGAAAATTGAACGCAACCAAACCACAAAAATAAATATACTTAATAGACTGGAAGTTGTAATGATGTTTGTGTGCGAATCTCCCACAAATGTAGAGCAGCACCAACTATAGGAGGCAAAAAATAATCAATTATGTAATGCCAACAAAATCAATATGTTCTAAGCCAGCAAGTTGATCCTGTTTACTATCTTGGGTAATCCTACTTTATCCTGGATTTGAAGCGGCAGCTGCTGTTGGTCATGCTCCTGAGGCGATTTCTTGCAACTTGCTAACTGCAGTTTTTCCTCTCCTTTTATTCCAGAATTTCTAGCTTCCTGCTTGAGCCAATTCATGACTGGTTATGATGATCTATTTCAATTGCTGGCCTCAATAAATGTTGTGGTTGCTGGTCTTGAATGCAAGAGACATTCAAGGTAACCGGTTCGCTGGTTTCGCAGAGAAGTTGATGTAGTTGCTCATGTTGACTGATATAGCTGCCAGCCATTTTGCTGCTTGATGATCACCTCGCTATTCTGCTGTTTGTAGCTCCATTGCTGGTTGCTGTGTTGCGCTGCGCTCTGATGTTGACTGCTCTGTTCACTGCTTTGCTGCTTGCTATGTTCCTGCATTATGTTTTGCATAATCTCCCTACATGTTGCCCCGGTGCTCAATGTCGCCCTTCTTCGTTCTCTGCAGCTTACTGTTTTGTTGAATTATCTCTCTTTCACAGCAATGGATCAAATAGAAATTGCTTTCCTTCTGCTTTCTTCTTTCCACCCGATTTAATCTCTCCTATAGGCAACAGGGGTAAAATTCTAAAAAGCATCAACTCCATCATCTTCCACCCATAGTTTATTCTTCTTTCACTTTGTCATTTCGGGTAAACAATTTTCATCTTCCAACCACTCTTGTACATCATAAACGAACTTTAATGAAGTGAATCTGGCAGTCTTCTGCAATTTTCCTTCGAAAATAGTCCAAATCCATCAACCATCTAACAATTCTTTTTTAAGATAAATCAATGTCCAACTTATGAATCTGTTGGAATTCTAGTGAATAAGCACATGCGTAATCACAGTCATCGCTGCCCTCATCTTCTGATTCGCTGGCGTATGATATAAACTGCTGTTCTTTATTACAATCTCCTCGCCACATCATCACACAACACAAAATTCCCAACTTTGAAGCCAATTGATAGGCTTATTGCCCTGGCCCTATCACACCTTCGACTTATCAGAGGGAATCTACACCTAGATAGAATAATATTATACCAAACCTTCGACTCGTTAGAGAGAGTCTACGCCTCCTTATTCTTAACTAAGAACTAAATACTTTATTTAATGATAATAAGAATAGAATTCATAAACTCTTAACATAATTCTAACCTTCTAGAGTCCTATTAGAAATAAACTTTCCTAATTAGAACATAACTTAAAATCCCAATATTCTAACTCAAAACATCACTACAACCTATAATGACCGAAAATCCTGCTATGACTGAAACTCTTGAATCAATTAGAACTCCTATCTAATTAGACTGCTATCCAACTTACATAAAGTATGCTCACCAATCCAATAAATGGATATAGGTCCATCAAAATCTCTATTCAAATATGTCATTAATCATCAGAACCAATAAACCAACTGACTAGAACTTTTGGGACTCGGAAAAGTTAGTGAACACAGAAAGGCAAGCAAAAGACGTGTGTGGTTTTATCAATTTGAATAATAATGCAAGAGAACCAAATCATGAGTAATTACCACAAAATTAAGTCTTTCCAAACTACATGCAGGTAAATTTTCAAAAGTTGAAATAGTTCCAAGGGTGGTTACAATGTTATTAAAATCCCGATTTAAATCTTAAAATCTTACGATTTTACTTCACCCAAATGATCCCGATTTTAGTAAAATCTTTTTTGAGTAACATCCCACCAAGATCCCGATTTAAATTTCAAAATCGGTAAGATCTCAATTTCTTTACGATCTTATACGATTTTACTTTTTAAGAAATTTTTGTAATTAACTATATTTGAAAGTCTTTTTTATAAAATTTTAGTGACTTTTCTATAACGTTTTGAAGGTTTTCTGAAAAAGTATAATTTTGAGAAATTTTCTATAAAATATAGAGGAATTTTTTTATAAAATTTAAAAGAACTTTAAAATTCTTTTAAATGTACTAAAAATTCTTTTAGAAAAATATTAGAAAATTTTTTATAAAAGATTCTTAGTGGTATTGAAAAAATTCTTTATAAAATTTATTTATAAAATTTATCGGTATGTAAAATCTTACGATCTTACTGTAAGATCCCGATTTTACGATTATACTCACGCAAAACAATCCTACCTAAGATCCCGATTTTGACAACCTTGGGTGGTAATATAGGTTGGTGGGACGCTTTCAGATCAACCCACTTAATAATCAGATTAAAATCGCTCAATCCTAACTCAATCCACATATACATAGGTCAAAATCACCAACCCTAAACCAACACATTTAATAACCGGATCAAATTCAAGTTAACTCATTTAACGTCCTAAATATAATTTTTTAAACAATGACGATCCTCGAATTGCAAATAAAGTTATTTACATGTTAATATAGAACAAATTAAGCAACGAAAATTCACCAAATTGCAAATCAGTAATATCCTATTGCATAAACCTAAATGGAACCAACAAAGAACCAAATAAAATCATCAAGAAGGGGAAAACTCTATCTAACCACTTTTAATCAAAAAAATTAAATCCCCAAACCAAATAAAACTGAAAATCTAGAGGAATAAACCCTAATTAACACAAATAAAAAAAAAGTTTACCCGTAAAGAGAGAAATGTAGATCTGTAGGAGTGTGATGTGGGAGGAGATCCGTGATGGAGAATTGAGTATCTCGCAAGAAGAGAGGAATGAGACACGTTGCTGCCGGGTGAAGAGAATTCCTAAATGTAGTATATATTCGACCGGTCGGTTCCCATTGATTAATGGCGTACTTGCATGCAGAGCTCTCATCGACAACAGATTTACCACACAGTAACCTGAAATCGATGAAAAGAGCTACACACGCTCTGTTCGCATACAAATCACCAGAGTTCATCAAGCCCTGCTGCATTTCGCCCAAGTCCGATGTCAGCGGAGAGGCGAGAAACGGTGTTGCTAGATGAGGATATTAAAAATGACATGTCGGGGCTGCCACACATAATATAGCTGCTTCACGTCACAATGGTATGCGCAAAGCCGAGCCCAGACTTGAGACCAAATATGAGGGAAGCGGCGCATACTAGGTCAACCGAGTCAATTTCAAGTTGGCCTGAAAATGATCCGAACCTATTTAAATTATTGGATCATTTTCAGGTTACCCCAAAAAACGACACAAACCCATGTAACATTAAACCCGAACCCGGTTCAGTTTATGTGTCGGGTCCAAATTTGCCACCCCTACATCATTTCTGCTACTTTTCTCAATCATGCTCATGTCGAAGTGTGAAATGAAGTTTCAGGAGAAGCCCTTGTTTGGCTCAATGTAATTCAAGTATATTATGGCAACTACTACAAATAAAAGAAAAAAAATAGACAAAGACTTAAATATCTTGAAATGCAAAAATAAAAAGATATTAAAAATCAAATTTAAAGAAGATTTTTTTTCTCAATAAGCTTAAAAATATCTTTCTTAAGTATTTATAGCTGACTTCACGAAATTCAAAACAATTCAGCACATATACATTACCACAAAAAAGTAAAAAATCAAAATTTTCGTTCAAAACTCGGAACTTTTTGGAACAATTAAAATATCTAAAAATGCCAAAAAAAAAATTTCATTCAAAACCAAAACGTCTTGAATCAATGAAAAACAAAATATACCTAGAGATGCCAACTAGTCCAATTTTTTTCAATAAAAAACTTTTTTCTTCGCTTACGGATATAACAAGAAGAGCTCGAAAAGCACTGCCACGTTTGGTCCACTCAACGATCTCCCTCGCCGAGTTCCTAGAAGCTTCTGGTATCTCCGGCGCCACATCAGCTAACGAAATCTTGAACCGGCGAAGGATCGGTTCATCACTTGAAGCGAACCGGGTAGTGAACCGATCGAGGACATCACTAAGCTTGGGCCCATCCCGTCCGTCGATCACCACCGGACGATGGAGATCGTCGTCGTCAGCGACCGTGATGATTCCGTTGGGCTTGTTCCCTTCCATTACAAGATCTTTTTGAGTTATTGTTATTATTATTATTTTGCGTTTATCTAACAAGATTCTTTTTATAAGAGAGTGGACTCAGTGAAGAGAATGAAGATTTGTGAAACTGCAAATGTTGGTGTTTTTGTTTTTAGAAGTTGGCATCTGTCGGCGGCTGTGAGCCTGTGACCGTAAAAATCTGAAAAAAAATTGTCATTTAATTTTTTATTTTTTATTTTAATAAAATTATTTATAAAATTTTTAAAATATAAAAACTGTTGTATAATCAAAATTTTATTATTTTATTTTTTATAAAAAATGAAATGTAAAAAATATTAAAATATTTATATTTAAGAATTTTTTGTACAATTAATCTCAAACATCCCTAAATAACGGAAATTCAATTTGATCTCTGGTCTAACTGGCACCGTCAGATTTAGAGCTCTATCAATTTGTTCAATAATTTTTCAAGAAATAACTCTGTATCAATGAATGCTTTATAGTTACCTTAAGTTGTAATTCACATAATTCAAGCTCAACTAAGAAACTTCACAGCTGTTGTCTCTCTAACTCATACAGCAAGAACTCATTCCAAGTATCCACAGGTCCTGGCAAGCACCAATGCACACAATCATTGTACATCACTACCATCTCTTCCGGCCGGTGCCCGTACTTGCTCGGGTGTCCGTCTGGCAGCATTAACATAGCTCCGGTCATATCCAACAAACTAAACCGCATATTCTTCTCTTTCCCTTCCCTTCTAGCTCTTCTGAACTCTTTCAATTGATCAAAGTAAAGTCCCATTTCCGATTGCTCCGGCTTCGTTTGGCCTTTACTGTACGGCATTGTCCTCTGACAATCACCGCCATCGTTCCACGCACCGTTTTCAAAATGTGAAGGCGATACGGTACGCAAGAATGTTAAACCTTTGTATATTGGGTGCTCTGTGATTGCACGGAATGCCGTCCTGAAAGCGGTCCGGTGAGGGTAGTACATGATCATCGGCTTAGTTTTTTTCGTAGGAGGAGTTTTGCAGTACTGGCAACCGATGAGACGGCGATGACGGTAGTACAAAGAGGGCCGAGTGAACCAGTTTCCGCCGGAAATGATGATGTAGTCGAAATCTTGAATGCGGGAAGACCAACGGTTGTCGACCTCGTCAACGTATATTTTCCATGCCGGAGCGAAGAAATGCTTTGCCGGAGCTTCTTCGGCTCGTACGAGGAACGGGGACCAGAATTTGAAGATGGTAAAGTTGTAGGAAGGGTAGTGCATGCGTTTGAAGTTCTCATCTGATGTGCTGGATATGTCCTCTGGGTACTCCACCTGACCAAAAAATTAAGGTGATCATATGCATATAGGCAATTGTTATAAAAGTATTATTAACTTATAATGCTTTTCGTCCCATTTGAACTCAAAGTGAGGTATTAGCAAAATAAGCTATTAAAAAGTAAATTATTATAAATGATATTATCAGAAGTGAGTTTAATTTATTTTTTTTTAAGGAAAAAATAAATGAAAAATGACTTTTTTTTTGGTAGCTTAAAGTGAGCCAAAAAAAAAGGTACGAGTATTATAAGAAATACAAAGTATTTAATTGGTGCATAAGTCTATTATAATATATGTAGAAACTTTTCCTACTGCCTGTAACAGTTGGTGGTCATACAAACATTCACTTTCATGAAAACTAACCACTAACATAAATGATGCAATAAAAAAAAAATGGTTAATAACTAGTTACCCTTGACAAGAGGCAAATCAAGGACTGCATCTGGTTCCTAGCCAAAGAATCCCCTATGAAAGCTATGTTCTTGTTCCTCACAAGCTCAAGAAACCGGCGAGGATCGAACCGGAGAAGCTCGCATCCATCCGGCCTCCACCTCCACTTGAGATATTCGGAATCCGGCCGGCCGTATTTCATACAGTTTTGGTGCTCTTGGATCAAGTAACATGTGTTGTTTGTGTAGAAGGGAGCTTCTTGGTCTCTCACCCATTCCCCTTTTGTGATATCACACTCTCCTTGTACCCTTCTCAACAAGTTCTGTTTAGCTAAAGAAGAAGTACTAACTAGGGTTTCATTATGATTTGAAGACTTGTTGTGTGCTATGATTGAAGAAAGAGTTTGGTGAAAAGAAGGTTTTTCATCCAAGTTTGAATTAGAGAGAGGAGTGGTGCTACTACTACTACTTAGGGTTAGGGTTTGATGATCATGATCATCTTCATGAAGCAAAGAATTGTTATAGTCTATGGTGGAAAGAAGTGTTTGATGATGATGATCAAATGAAGGTTTTTCTTCCAAACTCAAATCAGAGAGTGTTGGAAGAGTTATTCTACGATTTTCATAATGGAATGGAGTAGAAGAGCTTGATGAAATCTGTACTGCTGCTGGAGATGAGTTAAGAGAAATGGGTACCTGTGATGAGTTGTATTTGAAGAAAGGGAGATCATAGAGCGTGAGAAGAGTGAATAAGAGTAGAAAAGATGAAAGACAACTTAGCTTGAGAAAGCTTTGAAGAATATTCAGTCTTTTGCATAGAAGATGTTCAGTTATTGCTTGTGGCTTCATTGATGAAGATGAGAAGATGGTAATGAAAGATGATGAAGAAGAAATGGTTGCTCTTGTACTTGTAGTCAATTAGGTTTATGTAAAGATAAAAGAAGAGGTCGTTGCTAGTTGTGATATGTTTAGTTTGAGAGAAAGAACCTTAAGTTGATGATAATCAATTTTACTTTGTTTTTTTAGTTGAGATACATTATTTTTATAGTAGTTAAGAGTTGGAGTTTTGGTTAACTTTTCGTATAGGAGTTAATTATAATATTTGCAAAGAAGCAACATGGATTGTTAGTTGATAATGACAACCTGTTTGGCTTAGCTTATCAGAAACATAATTTTTTAATTTTTAATTTTATATTTTTTAATATATATTTTATAAGTATTTAAAAATATATTTAAAAATTTAGAAAGTATTAAAAAATTCTACGTAATGAAATTTTTTTATTGTATATTTTTATTATTTTTTAGAGATAAAAAAGTTAGAGCTTATTTTTAAAAAAAAAATATTCTTCATTCTAAAAAAATTATATTTCAAAATCATTCTCTGAATTAAGAATATGATAAGACAAAAACAAGTTCAATCAAAATAAATAAAATTGTCAAATATATGTAATGACAAGAATTTGATAATTTAGGCATTCAGGGAATGTTTGGAGTTGTTTAAAATAATTTCTTTAAAAGATAGTTTGCTTTAAAGTTTTTAAAAAATTAAGTTAATTTTTAATAACGTAAAATTTTCTTATAGTTTTTTATATTTTTAAAAACCTTTTTAAATTTCACTGAGTTAGTTAGTTAGCCAACTAATTGATGTAGATCAAATCAACGGATGTTCTCATATGTTTGATCAACCACCATATCATTTGGTTGGAGTTGTTCTTTTATTACTAATAATTATGAAACGGGTAGGAGTTTCTAAACACATGTTTCATTTTCAACTGCTAATAACGTACCGAAAATATTTGATACTGCTTATAAAATAAAAATTTTGTAAAGATTTTTCAAAAAATAAATTTTATTTTTTTAACTTACAAAAATAAAAATTAATAATAATAATAATAATTTGTAATAGAAAATTTTTCAATATTTTCCAATATAAAAAAATAATTAAAATTTTATTAAAATTTTTGAAATAAAAAATTGTTGAAAAGCAGTGCCAAAACATGCTAAGTTGTAGCATACTTAGGGCTCGCTTGAAATTAGCGAAAAAGCAAAGCTTTTTTTAAAAGAAATTAATAATAGAAACAAACCTTTTTTATTAAAAAATGATAATATAATGATTTTATAACTACAAACTTTTTAGATTCAAAAAAATTATGACACAACAAAAAATCATTTTTAAATTGAAAATTCGGATGCATTCTGAGAACAAAACCCAAACAATCCCTTTAAGTCTATCCAATTATGGTGCATTATTTACAGGAATAATTTATTAAAGAAGTGAGTTATGAAAAATAAACTATTTACAAAAAATATAGAATTTATTAAAAAATAATTTGACATAAAAAGAATTACTTCTGAATGCAAAGTAGACCTTAGGATATGATTTTTTAATTTCTCAATAATGTATAAGCAACAACTAACCACGTGAATATACCTTAGAGGAACCGCTAAAAATAAGGTAGATGATGTACAAGGGGTGTCAATTTCCAACCGGACTGGTGAATCCGATCTAAAACCGATCCGAAAAAATTGAGTTTAAATCAAGCTTTAGCCGGATTGGGTCAATTTCGGATTGATTCGAAATTAATTCGAAAACTTAAATGAGTTCGGTTTGGATTCGATTGATCTGAAATTGATCCGTATACTATTTATATACTATTTAATTTTTACTAATTTATAAATTTTATCAAATTAATAATTTTTTTTTTGAGATATTATAATTAATAATTTTTTTATATTATTATTAAAAATTAATATTCATAATTTTTATTTTAATAATTTTAATTATTAAATGGATCGATGCGAATTTAACTTGATTATTAAATAGGTTAGATTAGGATGGACAATTTAGTCCATATAAATAAATAGGTCAATTATAATTGAATAATTTTGACTCAATTATTATATAAATTTATTCGAAACCGATCTAAAAATCTGAATTGTCATCCCTATACATTTCATGTAATCATATTTATGATTAATTAAAAGCTCTTGTTGTACGGGAGAGCAATAATTGGAAAAAGAGCTCACATGGGAGTTATCTATAAAATATAGTTTTATTTCCTCATATTTGAGTTATTCTTCACCTAAAAGGAGTATAGTAGACTCAAACTCAGAAATTTTTTTGGGTCAACGGGTATTGAGTCGATCCGCCGAATCAACAGAGCTGCCAAGTGACATTTTCATTTTTAATATTTTGAAAAGTAAATTTCACATTATCTATTCAATCGTATCGAATGGTCAATCCGAAATTTGTCCGGATCTACTTCGTTTACTAGTAAGATGACGATAAAAATTGTTTAAATGCAGGTCAGAATTATTTTTTTTTATCATATATTAACCAATTTTGATCGATTTGAGCAGTCCGATTTGGGTATGCGGAGATGGAGTAAATAGTAAGATATATGTTGATAAATATATACATTTGTGCTAACAAGCAAGTAATTAAAGAAAATAATATCTTGTTTCCACATCACTATTCGATTTTGAAATTAAATAAATTTAGGAAAAGAGAACATAATAGAATTGATGAAAATAGTTGATAATAGTTTCACATCCAATAGGTACATATATATAACTTATAATAATAAATAATTTAACAAAATTAATCATTATAGGACTAAACATTATTAAGCGCATCAAAATAAAATGGGTCTATATGCAGGTCCAAATATACTGTAACACATTTTCTCAAACTCATGGTAGATTATGCAATATAAGTTTGCCTAATAATGTCTGAAATCTCAGTGTTAGGTGTAACTTTGTGAAAAAATCTATCAGTTGATCAGTAAAATTCACATGTTGAAAACAAATAGTACGTGATAGAAAATATTCACAAATAAAATAAATCAATCTCAATATATTTTATCTGTTCATGAAAAATTAAATTGCTCGCAATCTGAATGATATTTTGATTAGCATAGTCGTAGGTTGTATAGATATAATGCCCGTATCAGACAACAATCTATGCAAATAAATAATCTCTCTAATAGTGGTAGTTGTAACTCTTTTTATACTTTGCTTCTATATAAAATATGCAACCACTACATGTTTCTTGCTACGCCACTAGATCAAAAAATCACTAAGAAATAACAGAAAATTTTAGTAGACTGTTTGGTGGTTAGATCACATGTCCAATCTATGTTTGAAAAGATTCAACATTCTAAATTAGATGTAAAAAATATAAAAAGTGGGTGTGTAATGATACCTTAAAGATATCTGAGAATCTGAAATAAAGGACTATAATGTACTTTTCAAGATGTAGAGACAAACTGATTAACAATACTAACTGTATAAAAAATATTCGGTCTCGTCAAATAAAAATATACAAGCTGACCCACTAATTCTTTGCACCAACTGGGATCTATGAGAGGCCACCATAAGTGGGACGAAGCTTCATATGAAGCTCCATGTGAGTGTCAACTATGTTAATATCTGGTATGTCGCTATGTAGTAATATATATGGTTTACTTCTGTTGAGAAATAAAAATTTTTTTATCACCTTGATCAATCTCCAATCCAAAAATATAACTTAAGTAACCAAAATCTTTCATCTAGAACTACTGACGAAGATGTTTTTGAGTTGCTGCTATTCTTGTTGAATTATCTTATGTTATAATTATATCATCCATATATAATAATAGTAGTACACGTCTTTGTGGTGATGATCGCACAAATAGAGAATGATTATGAGAAGTTCACTAAAATATGTCTTTGTAATGACTTGTTTAAAACACTCAAAACACGCTCTAGAAGCCTGATTGAGTTTATAAGTAGCACGACGAAGACAACATATATAACCTGACGGTATAGAGAGACCTTGAGAAGACTATATACAAACAATCTCGAATAAATTACCGGGAAGAAATACATTCTTCATATCAATCTAATAATGAGCCACTGACATATGACAGCAACAACAAATAAAGTAGAATTATGGTCATCTGAGCTATATGAGTAATTGTCACATCATAATCAATCCCATACTCCTACGAAATGTACAAAAAATAAGACGAGCATTATCTCATTCAATAGATCCTTCAGCTTTATATTTGATTTTAAAGACTCATTTTGCAACTAACAGGCAGAACTCTCTAGGAAAGTGGAATAACATTCTAAATACATGTCTGCTAAAAAGCGTGAAATTTTTTTGCTATAGCCTTCTCCCACTCATGATACCGAATTACCTTTTAATAAAAATTTTGTTCTTGAGTAGTGTGTATGGAAGTAAGACAAGAATAAAATTATGAAAATAAAAAAATAATGTGCAAAATTGAACTTGTTAGGATTAGATGAAAAATACTTTCATGAGGGATCTTACCAGATAAAATAAATGATGGAGTGATATTTATAAGATTAATTAAATCAAGATTGCATCTGCTCAAAAAATTTGAGGTACAGAGTAGGATAACAAAAGAGCACGAGCAGTCATAGATGAAATATGAGAACATCCCAAATATCAAAATATATAATAGAGAAAATCAGCCATAGACGGAATATGAGAATATCCCTAAATATTAGAATGAATAAATTCAAAAGGATTTTTTATTTTAAATGAGCAACTAGTAAAATATAGAGCTAAATGTTTTATTAATTTACAACCTATATATACAGATATCCAAGAAAAAGACAATTATTCAAAAGTTCCAACATAAAATAACTTTTTTAGTTGAGATTCAAATATATGGCCAAATATCTATGCTACAAATCAGCAGTGATGAAAATAATAACAGTACAACTAATAGTAAAAGAATTAGAGAAAGAAATATGAACATATTTTATATGGAACATATTCTATATACTACAGTCGTCCCTTTTTACGGTGTAGGTAAGGAAATAAAAATAAAAATAGATTCACTCTCACAAAAATTACTAATAGAAATAAGATTGAAAATAATGCGTAGAACATGTAGGATAAAAGAGTAAGATAAGAAGTCATATGATGAGAAGCAGCATAATCTAATATTTAAGAAGAAAACATAACTAGAAAGATAGAAAAAACATATACAAATACAGACTATCGTTGAAGCTGGAGCTTTAATTGAGTAAAACGATAGTTAATATCTGCAAAATAAAAAAAGACCTGACGACCGATACACTATCGACAGCATGTAAAGATTATATTGATCACAGATTGGGCCGAACTTTGTTGGGTCAAATTGGGTTGATAATATAATCTTTTGAAATGGATGATAAAAAATTTAACTAGATTGAAATTTGAAAAAAATTTCAACATCGGGTTGCTCTAATAACATGAAACGAATTAAATCGAGAAAAGTGAATATAATAGAATTAATGATAATAGTTGGTTACTATTTAAGGGAGCATTTATGGTTGCTTTTCGCATGTTTCAAAAAAATGTTTTTCATTTTGCGTTTTTAATAAACCTTCTACAAAATTTAATAAAATTTATTTAAAATTTTAAAAATATAGAAATATTTAAGTAGTAAGATTTTATTGTTATTTATTATTATTACTTTTTTAGATAAACAAATAGAGCTTGTTTTTGGAAATAGAATAAAAAAATTTTTCATTTCTAAAAAACTCTATTTGAAAATCACTCCCAAACACTCCCTAAATATGATAGGTATATATATATATATATAGTTTATAATTATAGACCTTCTAACAAATTAAATCAATATATGACGAAAAATTATTAAACGGACTAAAATAAGATAGACCTATATGCAAGCCCAAATATAATGTAACATATTTAATTGATATGTGATTTACTTATGTATCAAACTAGTAACTCTTCGTTCTCTTAATTGTACATTATTTATACTTAATTATATATTATTTGGTTGGTTAATTTGATATTAAATGTAGGGTATAGGCTATCGCAGTAAAATATGTATTCATAAATTAGTAAGTGTTTCTCAAAGATCAATAATTCGGTTATTAATCAAAGGATAAAATTGACTTAGTTATATATCATACACTCTATCATGTTGGCTGCCAATTTCGTATGTGTTTACCTTAAGTTTAATAAAAATTAGATTAAAAATATTTAATAAAAAATAAATTTATATACTAATTTTGTATTAATAGTTGTTGAAGTGAGTTGATTTTATATTTGTATCCTTATGTAGCTAATATATATATGTAGACGTATCCTGTATTTGATACAAAGAAATAATACATACACTGAACATGGTATTGAGAGCAGGAAACATACCCTAACTGTGTTGTTTGCTGCGCCGCCGACAGCTGTATCTCATCGAATTCCGACAAAATATCCCACCATACCAGACTCAACGTTACCGTCGGCGACGAAAGAAAGAAAAAATCCATTGACAAAACCGATACTAAACCTGCGAATGCTAGCATCGCCGCTGTAGCCAATATCGGATCTTCCTCGGTAGATCTCGATAGATCTGATCTTCGACACTACTCCAATCCCTTGACCTCGGCTCTTCCTCGCGAGCTTCTTCTTCGCTATTGCTAATCCGGCCTCAATCTCGTCGGCATCCTTCTCCTCAGCCACCGCTGCGGGCTTCCTCTACGCCGCCATCGCGAGCCTCTTCTTTGCTGAGCATACTACCTCCGATCATCACCATCGACTGTGATTCACCGAGAAACGCGTCGGCGACAACGAGCCGGCATTCCCCGGAGATTCTTTCTTTCGCAGCTCAAGTCACCTCCGAACTGTTCTAGCTGCCTGAGTAGCAACTGTTTCAGCTGCTTGACTCTGTGACGGGTCTGCTTGGCATTGACTTCATTTATTGTGCTTAGCTTATTGAGTACAATACATATACAGGTTATTTATCAAACACTTACTAATGGCACAACATGATATTACATCTGTTCTAAAAGACTTCACAGCTCGGATGTCACAAGCATTGACTCAAACTCAATTCCAAACTCAAACCACAAATTATGATATGCATACTGGGCAGATCAGCATCAAATTGGACGGCACCAATTATGATTTGTGGTCTCAAGTTATTGAGATGTATATCTCTTATCGAGACAAATTGGGATATAGTAATAGAGATCTTCCACAGCATTTATCTACCGCTCCAATCTTCATAAAATGGAGAACTTAAATTCAACTGTGAAGAGATGATTGATAATTTGATGGATCCTCGTGTGATTCAAATTGTCATTCGGTTCCCTACAACGAACGTCGTATGGGATACAGTTGCTGCAACTTATTTTGATGATACTAACACCTCTCAAAGTGTACGATCTCAAAATATGAGTGAGCCAAACGAGATAACACTATACTGTAGGAGGATAGAGTATACATCTTTCTTGATGGATTAGATGACCACCTTGATAAAGTACGAAGTGATGTACTTCAGATCTGACCATTTCTAACAATGGAGCAGGCATATGCACATGTTAGAGGAGAAGATTCAAGGCAAGCTGTAATAATGACATAAATAGATACTTCAACTGACTCAGCTATGATTTCTAAGGGAGGAGGCTGGACATCTTCCCTTAGATAGTGTCTGCTAGCAATATGACAAAGACAGGGTTAACTTCAGAAAAATGACTACATTCTTAAAGCTGAAAGCCCAGCCATAAAGGGGATAAACACATTGTGAAAAGACGAAACATACCCGCGATACATGTTTCAAGCTACACGGATATCCAGAATGGTGGAATGAGTTTAAGGCCAAAAAGCAACATGATTCTATCACTAGTAGTAGTACCGGTCGAGCTGCTATGGTAAATACAGAACCTCAACTTTTCTTTATCTCACAGGTCGACTCTCCAAGCACCCTAAACTCCAATACTACTTCTACTACCAAAAATCCAGGTAACTATCATTACACTTTTTTTGGTTCTACTCGCAATGATCACCATGGATGGATAGTTGATTCAGGAGCAACTGATCATATGACATATGACTCTTGTGATCTCATCGATCATATGACAAGCCGAGACAAATTTAGTTATGGCATTATTAGTTGGGCCATCCTTTCTTTAGTTATTCGAAGTTTCTGCTACCAAATCTTTTTACAAATTTACATGACTCAAAACTTTAAATGCGATGTTTACATTTTAGCTAAAAGTCATCGTGCTTCTAATCCTCTGAGCTCAAGTAGAAGTAAGATTTCTTTTGCTATAATTCATTCTGACATTTGGGGACCATCACCTGTGTCCAGTTCTTCTGAATTTCGTTGTTTATGACGTTCATGGATGATTGTAAACGTATGACCTGGCTCTATTTAATGAAACATAAGCATGAGGTGTTCGGTATATTTTGGTACTTTTATAATATGATTCAGACTCAATTTTTCAGCTAAGATTTAGATTATTTGTTCTGATAATAGATGAGAATATATTAATGGTGACTTTCATAATTATTTTCAGCATTGTGGCATCATTCATGAAACAACATGTCCCTAAAATCACAACAAAATAGTATTGCTGAAAAAAAATATAGGCACATTTTAGAAACTACAAGAGCTGTCATGATAGAAGCATATGTACCTCAAAGTTGTTGGGCAGATGCAGTTGTTTCAGCTATCTACTTACCTCGGCTGCTTCCGGAAACCACTCCCCCCAAGGGGGACAAAATCATATGCCATCTAGAGTACTTGATTTTAAGACTTCACTTCAGCCTTTGTCTTATTATGTTTCTTTACCATCGATTTTGATGCTTTCGCCTCGTATTTTTAGATGTGTTGTATTTGTGCACTTATATAAAAATCAATGGACTAAACATGACCCGTGTGCCGTTCGTTGTATTTTTCTAGGATTTGCTTACACGTAAAAAAAGCTATAAATTCTACCATCATCCCACGAAGCGCACTTATGTCACCATGGATGTGATCTTCTTAGAGTCTGACATGTATTTTTCTTCTTCGGTATCTACTTCTCTTCTTTAGGAGGAGACATAATGTGAAGAGCTGAATTAGAACACTTGACTAAGATTTCAAGATAATATTATCTCGACAACAACTATATCTCTTCCACAGATGGTGTAAGAAATGGAACCGAAAGAAAGAGATAACTGCAATGATGTAACTAAACCTTCAAACCTCTCTCATCCTCTAGTACTAGAAGACTAATCTTCAGAGAATCCTTGAGTAAGTTCTTATCCTACTTCATTTCCTGATAGTATGATAGATACTTTATCCCCTAATAGCATGATGGTGATTTTTACTAATTATAGATTATCTTTCAGCCAGAATCGTGGGGTTCCTACAGATAAATACTCATCAGATTATGTGAGAAAAAAATCAAAATACTCTTTTGCTAAATATGTTTCATCTAAGCAGTTATTAGAACGAGTTAATAACTTTGTGAACCACCTGTCCTTCTACCATATTCCCAATGGAATATAAGAAGCATTGAAGGATCCTAGATAGGCCAAGGCAACAGAGGAGGAGATGAAAACACTAAAGAAAAATGAGACTCGACTCTTATTCAATTATCAGAGGGAAAGAAACTAGTGGGATGCAAATGATATTTTCAATTAAACACAAAGTAGATGGATCTATTGAAAGATACAAAGTCAAACTTATGATGAAAGGATATAAGCAGACATATCGACTAAATTATCAGAAATATTCTCACCAGTCTCCAAGTTGAATACAATAAGAGTTTTACTACTCTTATAGCAAATCTGAAGTGGAAATTGCATCAATTTGATGTAAAAACTATTTTTCTTCATGATGACTTTAAGAAAGAAGTATATATATATTTTTCACCATGATATATTTTATCTTTCCAGACCGGAGCTGTGTGTAGACTATAGAAGGCACTATATGGATTAAACCAATCTCCCCATGCATGATTCGGGCGATTCAGTATGGCAATGACACATGTTACGATATGACTATTTTGGCTATTCTCCCCATCGAAATTACTTTGGTAAAATACTTTTTGCCTAGGTAAAATTATCTTGTACATAAGCCAAGTCAAGAGTATCATAGAGAACTCTAGATAAAAAATAGTTGGTATAAATCTAGAGTATGTTAAGGAATACTCTAGAAAGGTGGAGATTTTTGTAGGAGATATTATGTAAGAACTTTCTGAACTATGTATTCTTCACCGTCCAATCGAAACAATCTTCACCGTCCGTTGATGAGGTGGAGAAGCTATAAATAGGGGAGGTTAGCCCTCATTTGGAGCCATCAAGAAAATCAATCAAGAGTTGTATTCAAGACAAGCAATATAAAACTTTCCTTCCAAAAAGCTCTCTCTTCAAGTATTTCTTACTTTCCCTCTAGTCCATTCAAGTTTCCTTAGCTATTTTCGATAGCTCATTTGGGTGAAAGACTGAATTAGCCACAAACGAGTGTGATTAAATGCCGCACGGACCAAGATAAAAGTCTAGGCCCGTGACACAGAATGGGTTCAAGCAATTTTTTTATCCGACCATACACTATTTTCAAAACATCGACAGAGAAAGGTAACAGTTCTAATAATTTATGTTGATGATATGATGTGGAGGAAATTTTTTCATTGGAAAAGCATTTAGCCTCTGAGTTTGAAACGAAGGATTTAGGAGGTTAAAATACTTCTTGGGTATTAAAGTGGCTCGATCAGAAAAAAGGTATATTTCTATCTCAAAGAAAGTATGCGATGGACTTACTATTTGAAATAGGGATGCTTGATTGTAAACCATCTGATATTCCAATCATTTAAAATCATGAGTTGGAAGAGTATTCTGATTGTGTGCCTATAAATAAGAAAAGATATAAAAAATTAATTGGAAAACTAATTTATTTGTCACACATACGATCGGATATTGTCTATGCTGTAAGTATGGTAAGTCAATTCATGCACTGTCCTACCGAAAATTATATGAATGCTGTGGTTAGAATTCTTAGCTATTTGAAATATGCTCTAAAAAAGAGCCTTATGTTTTTCAGAAATAACCATCTTAAAATTGAAGAATATACAAATATTGATTGGGCAGACAGTGTAACCGATAGAAGGTCTATATCACACCATTTTATCTCTGTGAGAGACAATTTGGTCACTTGAAAGAGCAAAAAATAAAATGTGATAGCATTATCCATAGGCTGAATTTAGAGAGATGACCAAATTTCGTATGCGTTAATGAGAGTTTATCTTAGAAGTTCTTATATAGACATAAAAGATATAAAATGTATGAATTTTAAGCATAATAAACTTACATAGGACAACACAAATTTGAGCTTTATTTTAGAAAAAATGCAAAAGGTTAAGACATGCCTGAACAATTTTTTAGGGGTCGTTTGTAAAGCTTTTCATTCATTTCACTATTTTATCTACTTTTCACTTTTCAATAAATTTATTGTAATTTTTTAAATATTTATTCTTAAAATTTGAACAAAACAAGTAAATTATACGTACTCTTTATATAGTAATTTTTATTATTTTGAAGTAAAAAAACCAAACTTAATTTTAGAAAAGCTTAAAATAAAGTTCTTTCTAGAAAAACTCGTTATTTTAAGTATTCCTAAATAATCCCTTAAGCTTCTAAGAGATTTCTAAATTAGAAATTTTGATTTAAAAAGTTACACCAAGCAGCCGCTAAAGTAGAGGGTTTGAGAATAGATTAGAAATTTTAAATTTTTTAAAGGCTAAAAAATATAATTAGTTTTACTGATTCTATTATTTGTAGGTTTAGTCCCAAAATAATATGCTGGATGCTTTTTGGGTCTTTATTTTTGGATTTGGTCCTTAGTTTGAGCCACTCTTATTTTACTCATTAATTTGGGTGAAAAATTTTAGAAACGTTTGGAAGTATTTATTAAAAAAAAAATTTATTATATTTCAAAAAATAAACTTTACTTATCTATCTAATTTTTTTTTCAAATACTTTAAATTTCAAGAAACAAGCTCTATTCTAATATATTTTGTAAAAGTTTAAGAAATTTTATAAAATATTATAAAAAAATTATTAATAATTATAAAATAAAATAGAGCTTATGAAAGACTTGTATAAGCAATTTCCAAAAGCGGCATCAGTCTTCAAATAGGATATTTGAGCCAGTTCAGCCATACAAATGACTCGTTGTACGCAAATATATTTATACTAAATAAGGTTGTTGACTTATAATAATGTGTACTATACTTTGAGATTACATTTCGGACGTATTTATTATAGAATAAATTCATTTTTTGAAGATAATTTAAAAAATAAAATTAAAAATTAAAAATATTTAATAAAAAATAATATTTTATAATTATTTTATATTTAAATAAATTTTAAAAAATAAATTTATAAAAAATAATTTATTTTAATTTTTTAATTTATTTTGTATTAAAAGTGAGTTTTAAAAAGTGAGTTTAAAAGCATACGTAAACAAGCTCTTTGTTGAAGTGTGGGTGCTAGTAGTATTAGTATCTGTTTTATTCTAATTTTTTAGAATATATCTAAATTTTTATATTAGTTTATTTTTTTTATTGTAATTCTTTTATTTTAATTTTGAAGAATAAAAAAATTTTACGTTCGTAAAATTCTATATTTACTTATTTTTATTAATTTTTTAGATAAAATAGACCTCACTTAGAAAAAAATTAAAAGTATATTTTGTTTTAGAAAATTTCTCTTTCAAAAACTGTTTAAATAAACATCTCCTTACATCTTTAAGTTCTAATTAAAAATTTTGTTTGTTAGTTTGGGATTAGGTCTATGCTTTCAACATCTACTAATTCCAGTTATTGATTATAAATTCTATCCCAAAAGAAAATTGTTTCCTAAGATTTCTATTTTTTTGTAAATTCTAATAAAAAAGAATTTCAAAATTCTTAGAATTTATGCAGTTGATAGACCTCTAATTTCAAATTCTATATTCTAATTATAAATTTTCAATTTGAACGGCTGTATCAAATAGCCCTTGTATAGGAGTGACATCCCTAAAATTTGGGTTTATCCAAAGAATATTTTCCGGATTACCTCTGAAAACAAAATCAAACACAAAGCCTGAAACTACAACAAAAAACAAACAAAATTAAACCATTATCTTTTCTTAAAACTTTTGATTCTTCTTCTTCTTCAGTTCTAAAAAAAGGAACAAATTACCAACTCTTCTTGATCCTCGAAGCTTCAATGAGTCCTCTATCATGTGTTCATCATCCAACTTGTTCTTCTTCTTCTTCTCATGGGGGAAGTTCATCAAACGCAACTCTTTCAGAAGTGTTTTTTTTCTCTCAACAACCCTAATCTTCCTTTTCCTAACCCTAATCACTTACTATGATCCTACTCTTCTTCTTTCTCAATTCAATACTCTAAATCCTTATATCCTGAAGAACATCACTGCTACGAGAGCTCCTTCTCTTTCTTCATTAGAATCACTAGAACTTGTTTCATCTTCTCCTCCGTCGCCGCTTCCTTCTCCTCGTACTGCTGGTACTACTGATTCGAACGTCCAGGGGAAAAGTTCACCTGAAGTTTCACCATTTCATCCGAAAAGTTTATTTTTGATTAAAAGCTCACCGCCACCTTCTCCTACTGCTAATTTGAAAGCAGCGAGTTTAATCATTGAGTCGAAAAGTTTACCTATTGTTATACGATCACCACCTCCACCTCCATCCCCTCCAGCTACAGTTGCACCACCACCGGAAAAACCTCAGCCGGCTGCGTGCAACTTATCAGTAGGGGAATGGGTACGAGATCGCAAGGCGCCTTACTATACAAACATGACATGTTTCACTATCCAAGAGCACCAGAACTGCATGAAATTTGGTCGCCCGGATACCGACTACCTGAAATGGCGTTGGAAGCCGGATAACTGTGACCTTCCGTTATTCGACCCGCTACGGTTTCTTGAGCTCGTTAGAGGAAAATCCATGGCTTTCGTCGGTGATTCTCTTGCTAGAAACCAGATCCAATCCTTGATGTGCCTATTGTCTAGAGTATAATTCCACTCTCTCTCTCTCTCACCGTCTCTTAATTTATCATCGATAAACTGTATTACATATTGGCGTCAGTATCTAATTCAACTGATGCGTCTTTCAATAGGTGCGACACCCAGAGGATATCTCCCCTGAAGGGAACGACAATTACAAGAAATGGTTCTACCCACCGTACGACTTCACGGTGGCCGTCTTCTGGTCGCCGTTCTTGATCAAAGGCGAACAAGAGCAAACTAAAGGACCAAATTCTTTCGCCTATTGGAACCTTTACCTTGATGTCCCTGACCCTAGTTGGGCTCCCCACATTTCCGCATTCGACTACGTGATCATCTCCGGCGGCAATTGGTTTACGCGTCCTTCGGTATACTACGAGAAGGGAAAGAAAATTGGGTCGCAATACCTCCAACTCCGTCGAGTGCCTGCCATGTCAATGTTCTACCCTCATCGTAGAGCGTTTCGCACGACGTTCTACACGCTGAACATGCTAAGAAAGTATAGAGGTGTCACATTTCTGCGTACAATATCGCCGCAACATTTCGAGAACGGAATGTGGAACACCGGCGGCGACTGTAAAAGGTCGAGACCATTTAGGAGGAACGAGATCAAGTTCGAAGGGAACGATAGGGAGCTATACGAAGCTCAGTTGCAGGAGTTCGAGATGGCGAAGAAGGTTGGAGAAAGGAGTAAAGGGTTAAGGTACGTGGTGATGGACACGACGCAGGCGATGCTCTTGAGACCGGACGGGCATCCGAGTCGGTACGGCCATTGGCCGGACAAGAAGCTTGTGCTGTACAATGATTGTGTGCATTGGTGCCTTCCTGGACCAGTAGATGCCATGAACGATTTCTTGCTTCATCTTACTAGCACGTTATGAACGTTAGCCATGGATTTTAATTTGGAGGATAATTAAGGACGATATCTGGATCTCTAGAACAAGTTTGTGGATCATTATTAGATATTTTGTCATAGTACTATAGTGTCACGACCCAAAACTGAACCCTGACGAACATTGGGTTAAACCCAAAAAAAAAAAAAAAAAACTATAGCATAAACATGGCCCATACCACTAGATATAAATCAAAACTCATCTTAACCCAATAAACCCTAAAAAAATTTTGACAAAACCTCCCCTAAATCTCAAAGGGGAAAATCCAGATTAACAACGATAATAATATATGAAATACCAAAAGAAATAACGTAAAGCAAACGACGAACAAAAATCATCATTTCATGCCAATATTACAGCTATAGCTACCGGTAGCCGACAAAACCTAATAAGACTCCAAAACAAATATGCAACCATTCATATACAGTGCAAAATATCATAACGAGTACAAGTCCCTTGAAGTTACAGAGCTATCTACATGAAGGTGACATGATACATAAAAATATACCCTCAACTAGCGGATCTGATCTGCGATACTACTCGTGCTCCACTCTAACTCGTCTCTGCAGTATCTGGGTAAGTCAAAGAAGAAATAAATAATAATAATAATAATAATAATAATAAACTTAGCCTCTGTGAGGTGAAAGTAGCAATGCCTATTTTATGTTTTTAATGCATTACCTAACCGTTATATTGCTAACTTCTACATGCAGCTGAATCCCAAGATAGATTTCAACAATACTCGTTAAACTCTACGTCACTCCATACCAATCCAATTAGTTAACTAGAAGATACAATAACATAAAACTTATTACGTTGACTTTATTCTAACACCACCATATAGCATACAATTTATACGATTTCATGATATGCACCAGTCAATCATAAAGAGGCAAGATAGGAGTATATATATTCATATCGAAGAGTTAGAATAACTATCTATTAGTCCAAACGGACCCCGACAAGGCTAACTTTCTACTCCGCCTCCAATCCAGACAGATCCCGACGAGGCTGAGCCTCCAACACAGGTGGATCCCGACAAGGCTAACCATCTACCCCGCCTCCAATCCAGTCAGATCCCGGCGAGGCTGAGCCTCCAACACAGACGGATCCCGGCGAGGCTAACAATCTACTTCACAAGTCTATGGTCGTATATGAAAACATATAAGATAATTTATAAAGCTTATAAATTATTTATCACAACGTATAGATATTAGCAAGATATGTCAAAAGTTTCAAGACAAATATTACCTGTGCCGAAATATCTAACGAAAAAACTCTAAAGATAATATAGCACGGTAAGCCTCACCTGAAGTCCTAGCAATCACCCCAAATCAACTGATTCGCGCTAAGCAAAACTCAAAAATTTCTAGTGAAATCCTATTACACATAACGACATGTCCATTTAACCAATAATTTCATTCCAATCCAATACTCAACCAACTACTATTATTAGCAATATTAGAGAGCTTACCAATTCAAAAGAGGCGATCGGACTCGAAGTTGGCTTTGAATCGACGACGGCTAATCGATTTTCAATCCAACTATTTCCTATATCGAAACCAATTAATAATTCATCCAACATTCGCTTTTAAACATACAAAGTGCGTATTATAACTTACCCACAAAATAGGGCCCGCCAGCTCGCCGGATTCCAGCGATGAATAGTGTTGGCCGAAAAATGAACCGCCTGAAATGAAAATCAAGTCGCTGCGAGAGCAAAAGCAACGCTTAGCTCAAAGGAAAAGAAACGATGTTGAGCTAAATGCACGCCGGCGACCAAGAATTGAAAAAAAAATCCAATTTTACGTCCGGCAAAGCAATTTCATTCCCCAGCCAAAATTTAATCCAATTGATATAGCGGAAATGTTTACCAAATTAAGGAGAAAGATTTTGATTGCTTACCGCGGTCAGAATACCGACGGAGAGATGCGGCGAAAACCCTAACTCCTATCCCGTACGGTAAAACTTGATGGAGGTGTGATGGCGATGACAGACAAGGAGGAAGATGAAGGCCTGAAGGAAGTGGAGAGATGCTTGTCGCCGGAGGAGCTGATCGCACACCAAGAAGGGCAGCAGGAGGTTCTGTCGGGAGGAGACAGAAAGAAGGGAGCGGGTGGAAGCAAAAGAAAAAATTAATTACGGGTTAAGAGTGGGGAGAAAAATATGATTAACTTGTATTTAGTTGGGCTTGGCCCATATACACCTCACAGTGCATTACATATAGGATGATGGCAAAGTGTTAGAAAATTTTGCAAGTTTTTTGTTGATGATAATTTGTAAATTAATTACAAGTTTTGTTACAAGTATTTTGTTGATGATAAGTCTTATTATTTGCAATAAATGATTTTAACTCTCTGAAATTCAACTTAAGAAAAGAATGAGGTCATAAGAGAGTTAGGGGTGTTTCAAATATACTTAAGTAAATTTCGCAAAAGTTAAAAATAAAGTTTTTCAAAAAATAGGTTAAAAGTAGAGTTCAATTTTGTGTTTTAATTATTTTTTGAAGTGAATTGAAAGTGAAGTTTAATTTTTATTTTTGAAGTGGGTAGGAAGTGAAGTAACTAATTTTGAAATGTAATTATGAATTCAGTTTATATTTGAAACATGTGAATTGTTTAGAACTCCAATTTGAAAGAAACTTGAATTTCGGGCATTTCAAACACGCCTTTAATATTTCTATTTTGGGTAATACACATTGCTTACCTTCTTAATTCAACTAGTTCTGGCATTCAAAATCTTTCATAAGTAATATTAGTATAAAGAATTTTTTATATAGAAATATATCATTTGTCTTGAATTATTTCATTTATCAATTTATCACTCTCTAGGAAATAGTTTTTTTTTTTTTTGTAATCTGGTCAGGTGCTCTAATTAGCCCTAGAAAGAAGACAACATGACCACATTAAACAAAAAGAACAAACACTTGAGAACCTTAAAGAGATAACACATACCATTAAAATTTTTCCCTTCTTAGCTTCTTTGAAAACTTTTCCCTATCCTGAAAGTTTCAATCAATAACATCTTTGCATTAATGTAAATGCAAACCCTTAAAAAAACTTATTAACATTAACTGTCGTGAACAGTTAATGTTAGGTGCATATATAGGTGCATGCCGTTTTAGATACATATGCGTGCTCAATTAGACCATATATCGATCTCCATTTGTTTTTGATTCAAATGACACAAAACCAAAATATATCTTTTTCAATTTTTACTATTTATATCATTTTGAACAAGAGATGCAAATAGAGATAGGTTTGTGATATGTTGAACTGAAATTTCATCAACATATTTCTTTTTCATGATTCTTCATATTCAATATATTTTATGAAATATCAAGTATCGATTGTATACTGGTAAACATTAGTGGATTTCACTTAAAATTTTTAAGCGACATGGAAGTAAAAATTGTACTGCCGAACTACGTAAAATTTCACTGCTGTTTGGTTTGATTTCCTTAGTACCTGTATTTGCTTTATTTTATTATGCTAAACTTTTAGTGCATCCTATAGTAAATATTCTGTAAGGCAACAACAATCTTACAGTCAATTGGATGTTGGCTAATCAATAACAAGATTTCGAATAGAGGACTAACTCAATTCTTTCCTATTTTGATATGTTATTCCGAAAGCTTCTTTAACAAATGCATAATATCAAAAGCGTGTATGAATATGTATTGAAATTCATTTTTTCCTTTCGAAACTCACTTTTGAACTCAGTTCTAAATACAAATAAATATGAAATGTCACTTCGAGGGTCACTTTCAATATAATTAGAGACAGAAATCTCACTCAATTCTTAAAGAATTCATTTTTTAAAAGTTCACTTTATTAGAAATCATTTCACTGCAATTGATACACACCGCAAAAATAAGAAGAAAAGAGTGGGTCACAAAGTTTGTAAGCTTGTGCTAATATTGTTAGCCTAGTTTACTATTTCAACACATTTTTTTAAATCATTTCATTGTTTCACATCACGCTTGGAAAGTTTCACGGTTTAAATTTTTACCTTATTCCTTGCAGTATTTAGTAACATCATTTTGGTAGCTAGTCAGTCTTGTGGCTAAATAGACTTGAAGGAAAAGATGACAACACTCAAAAAGAGTTTTTACAAGACATGGGTTGGGTGCAACTCTTATTTGTTATGTTGCTTAACTCGGCTACAAATAGGATATTGCTCTCCTATCTCTCCACATCCTTAATGGATAATGGAGATAGCTTTGATCTTATGCTAGAGAACACTTCTTCAGAAGATTCTTCAAAATATATTACAAAATATCTCTTCCTAGTAAATATCTTGATTCATAAACCTAAATACTAAAGATATCTTACATAAATATCTATGTTATATCTTGGTTATTTTAGGATATTCTACACACTTCCAAATAACATATATAATTCATATAACCAAAATAAAAAGGTGAGGATGAATGACAACTCGAGCATACTGTGACATTCTCACTCACCTATTTCGTGATGTCCTCAAAACAATTAAGTAGAGCTATAATGAAATTTCTCGATCCTCTGATAGAATGTTCACAAGTCGAGTTCGTGCTTCAAACTTGCCTCCCTCTTAAGCTGGTCTTTTTTTTCACCAAATATTTTGAGTAACATAGATGAATATCATACCTTGAAATAACTCCTTGCGTGAAATCTCCTCCACATCTCGTTTTGATGACATAGTGGGATAGTTGTGGAAGGTTTTAAGCACACATCTTTACTTGTACCCTCTTTGGTAGCTTGTCGGGATAGCTTATCTCCTTAATGTAGTTAGGAATACCGTTTGTGCTTACTTTTCTCCCTTCAAGGCTTAAATAGCTAAATAGTTTTGGTTGTAGATTACATTCTCATGACAAAAGTATCATGCATGTATCTCATCTTTCAAAATACATATGTTATTGCCAAAGAGTATAGACATGACCTTTACTCACTTCAAACTCTATTGTAAGAATAATAGGATAGTCATCATAGGCATAATAAAAAGATTTACAAGGTCGTAGCACTCACTTATGCAAACCTTTATTTCGTTAAAAATACTCAAAACTAATTTAGACTTAGAGCTAATTGCTTTAATCTATTCTTATCTCTTGTCGTACTTGATGTCGAGCATCTTTGCTTCCTTCTATTTACGGACCTTCTATCGTTTTACTTTGGTCATCACAAACAGTCATCTCTTTTCATTGGGTTTCGGCATTTTCTCTTTTGCTTCGATGACATTAAGGAGCTAGCAAAACCCAATCTTTATTTGCTGGTTGGTTTTGTAGCTTGCCTATTATTTCTATCAAGACAGAAAGCTTGCTTCATTTAGAACAATTTCTAGCCATTTGTGATCAATTACAAAAGAAGCATTTTAAAGGTGGTGTTTTGCTATAATTACTTCCTTTTCTTATGTTGGAGCCTTTCATGAACATAGCTATGTGTTGCCTAATGGTGGGTATCTTTCTCGCCTTTGTCTTTTGAAACCTTTTTGAGACTTAGTATTTTCGGACTTCTTAGACTCAATGAGAAACTCGATTATAGAATTAGTAGAGTTTAAGGCGTTACGGTCTTACATTCAATCTCCAATCTGGCCAAGGATTGTATCCGTCCATAAGATAAAGAGATCATTATTATCTTGAAAGTTTTGGACTACCAAGATTAACTCTAAAACTCTTTCAAATGGTTCCTAATGTTATCTCTTGGTTCAAATATCGAAGCTTAACCATAGTCTTATTTTCACATATTATGAATTAAATTATCGCTTGAACTCATTTTGAACTCATTGTAAGTAAAAATTATGCTAATGCCCCCTCTCGACCTCGCCACACCTTTTTCTCCACCGTACCATCACTTGTCTTCAAGGTATAGGGTGACATAATCTTACTAGTATCCTCTGTGATACTAGCATTGCTAAAGAGTTACTTTAAGTTCCAAAAAAAATTGCCGATCTTCTTAGCATTCTTCGCTCCTTTGTACGCATCGGGCTTACCAACATCCAACATTGAAGAAGTTGGATTTGAGGGCATGACGACAACTTTCTCTTATATAATTATCATTTTGCAAAGTGCTCAATTCTTAAGGTGAGGATTAAATGTCAAATCATGCATACCGTGACCAAAGGCAAGGGGGATAGGTACCCGCTCCATTAGACTGAACCCGTACCCGCCGGGTACAATAAGAGCCGGTTCCCGACATGTTCAAAAACGGGTGGTTGGTGATTCGAATCGATACCCAGCTTGTTAAAAAGGTCTCCAAGAAGTTTTTGAAAAGGGTTTAAACAGAAGTTTTTACTCTCTGAAATCTCTGTGAGGCGGAGTGTCGAACAGTTGGCTAGCTTTGTGGGTTGCTGAGCCTCTGCCATGTCGGAGGAAGGAGAGATAACAAAACTTGAGAGATTGTTCATCAGCGCAGGGTGCAACAGAGTTGTGAACAATGTTTCGTGGGGTCTTTGTGGTCTTGTCTCCTTCGGTGCTCAGAACGCCGTCGCTCTCTTCGATCCCAAAGTAAGAAAACCCGACAGAAGCACTAAAGATTGATTCTTATTCGTTTTCTTGAGATCTCTTAGTGAAGCGTTGTGATGTAGAACTCTAGTTGTTATTCCGTACCAAGTTAATCTCAGTACTAGTACAAATTCGATGTTTGAGCTAATTTTTTGAGCGTGTTGCGATTGTTGCAATTTGGAAAATTTCTCTACGATCAGAACTCCATCGCATTGTTCTACGCCACAGCAGTACCAAAAAGTTCGCTTTTTGTTGTGGTTGATGTGTTTTGGAGAAATTGTCCTATCATTCGGAACTAAAAGAAAATTTGTTTCTTTGCTTCCCCTTTTTTCTGTTTGAGCTCGTGGTGTTCTTGTTGTAATGTGGAGAATTCTCAGTGTTTAGAATGCTGTTAGAATTGCCCTAAAGTAACCACAAGACTGGGAAAAGTTAGATTTTTTTTAAAATAAAAATTGTGTGTCCTCCGTCTTTGTTGTTACCATAGACGATTGTGCTGTATCGCAAAGTGATGATTTTAAATATTTAAGTTGAATTATTCATAAGAAAGGAAGAATTGAATAAGATGTTATGCATAGAATTATAATAGGATGAATGAAATGGCGAGGTGCTAACGGAATCTTATGTGATTAGTTATTCAGCCTGCACTATTATATGGTTGTGAGTGCTGGGCTATTAAAGATCAAGATATTCGTAAGGTAAATGTAATAGAAATGAGGATGTTAAAGTGGATGTGTGGGTATAGTAGAATAGACAATATACGAAATGAAAATATACGTCAACAAGTACCCGTCGCGCCGCTCAATGACAAGTTAAGAAAAAGTAGGCTTAGATGGTTCGAGCATATTTTGTACAGACCTACAGAGGCTGAATAAGAGTAATACGATTCCATTTGAACACCTTAGGAGAAAAAGAGATAGACCAAAATTAACTTTGCTTGGCGAAGAATTTAGAGGAATTAGACCTTTCACGGGATCTAGTTTATAATCAAACGGAATAGAGAAATGGATTCTATGTAGCCAACCCCACGCAAGTGGTAAAGGCTTAGTTTTTTGTTGTTGTTGTGTGTCCTCCATCTTTTATTCTTGTTGAGGTTGTGTTGTGGATGCAAGTTGTAGTTTTTTTATTTAATTTTTTTTTTTTTTGTAGAGTGCTCAAATTTTGACTACGCTTAGCGGGCACACAGCAACAGTTAACTGCACCAAGTGGCTGCCTACCTGTAAAGATGTCTTCAGAGGTAATCCCGCATCAGTTTCTTTCTATTCTTCGTATATTTGACTTTTACTTTTTGGATTTATTAGTACACTGACAGTGGAAACATATTCAAAAGGTTTATGTTTTCAGATGAGGAGGGATCAGAAGCAACTTAACTGGACTTACTTTAATTTTTAGTTAGGGAAATATTGTAGAATAGGTTTCTTTCTTTAATTCTTAAAAAATGCTTACCACCATTGTCATTTTTCTGAATCAACCTTTAGAGCCATTAAGAGAGCAACGTTATCTGAATATCATTCCAGCCAGCAACGTATTTGCTTTCGTAGAATTAGTACAAGCTGGTAATTTTTAAGAATTAGGGGATTGTTGGTAATTTATAAGAATTAGGGGACTGTTCTAGCTTTTGGTTTTTGCGAAGCTGCTATGCATAGGAGGATCTGAAAGCTTATGATTCATCTTTGTTAAATATTATTATTATTATTATTATTATTATTTTTAAATTTATTATTATTATTATTATTATTATTATTATTTTTTGCGCTCTAAATTTTCTCTTGTGACCAACATTGCACAACTAATGAGTAGGATTCTAGACAAGTTAGTGCTGACAAACTAAAAGTAAAAGATAATTATTGCAATAAAAATAACAATAATTGTAATGGTAGTACTAAATCATTTCTTGAAGATGAATGCTAGTAAAAAAATGATACTGGACTAGGCTAAAGATCAAAGTGAAAATAAGTAGATACAAAGTAATCTGCAGCGTTAGTTAAAATGGAGCTTGTCGACTTTAAATGATTATCATTTTATTAACTCAAAGATTGCTACCAGATGAAGGGCAGTTTGATATAGCTGAGGTAATGTGTATTTCCTGTGTAAATCGAGATATTTCTAGGTTTATAAAGATACAAAATCCTCTGTGAATGTTGTAATTAATGCATTGATTTCTTTTAGTGAAGATCCTGGGCTTGCTAAGTACAAGTCTCTTCGAAATTAGTTTTGTCTTATGTAATTGATAAAGTTGGCTTTCATTGACAGTTCAGCATGTGGAGAAGTATTTTTTGCTTTCAGGAAGTGCTGATGGTATTATAATCGTGTGGGAAATACTCCCTGAGGAAAAGCAGGTTTTCATTTTACTTTTCTAGCTCATCTACCATGTAGGTTTTGTGGTGGCTTTCACCACGGTAGTACTTTATGATGCTATGAAATCAAACTGTATGGTAGATGCGCTTATGTTGCTCTTAAAGGGTAATTGCAGGATTATATGACTGCTCAGTTGGGGATGAATTTCAGTTTAAGTTAATTGCTTGTGAGTGATGACAAAGATTAAATGAAGTTTTATCTCATTAGCCTACTGTCCTTGAATTTCCATTTTGCTACTCCTAGTATTTGATTTAATCATTCAGGGAAGCACTAGGTATCCTGTGATGTGATGAATTGAGGAGCAAAACATCGGCTACCCTATTTTTTTTGTGCTCTTAGTACATAATATTCAGATAGATGCATTTCTATAGTAATTCAAAATTTGATTTTTGAAATTTTTTGAGATAAGGTCAGTACCTATCCCCTCTTCAATATTGACATTGTAAACTGTTGAAGTAAGATTGACAAGTGTGTTTAGATGAGACATTAATCTTTGGGCAACTTGTTTTTTGTCGAATAGGAATAACTGCTGTCTCAATCTTTCTGTTAGATGCCAGAATTTAGGGTTAGTAGTTCGTTGAAGATATCACAGCGTGAAATTTCTTCCTTTTTTGTACTTCAACCTTGTTAGGCATTATATATATTGTGTAAGTCAGTTTGTTCCTTCATTACTTTGTAATGTCATTTTTCCAACTACTAATGTTTCTCGAAATTTTGTTACCCAATTCTGGATCCTTGATTTTGTTAATACAGTGGAGACTTGTGATGCAATTACAAGAAACACACAAGAAAGGTGTTACCTGCCTTTCTGGCTTTATGTTTACCCAAACTGTTGCAAAATTTGCTTCAGCCTCTTCTGATGGTATTGTTGTAATATGGGAAATTGCCTTTCCATCAATTCCTGAAGGTAAGATGATGTTTACCTTTTTTCCATGAAAACATGTACAAAGTTGCCTCTCTGGTTTTTACCATATGTTCCAGTATAATTGTCATGGCATGCTAGCAAACATTTATGATATTTCTAGTTTATGATTCTTCTATCATTCTTAGTTTATAACTATTGCTGCTGACGACATGGCTATGATCCTAATCTATTCTGGTCTTGCAATATAATTCGATCTTGTAGGTGATTGTAAACTTGCATGTCTGGAATCAATTAATGTGGGTACCAGGCCCATGGTCTCATTGTCTCTAGCTCAGTTACCTGGGGAATCTGGAGAAATGATACTAGCTATGGGGGGCTTAGACCAAAAGGTTCATCTGTACTGCAATAATAGGTCCGGGAAGGTATGTGAACCAGTTAGAGCATGACCCAGTTGGTGTCTTTTATTTATTCATGTTATTCCTTGTAGCTATGTTCTCATACAGGTATCTTTGTTTTCATTTTACAGTTCGCTCATGCTTGTGAGTTAAAAGGTCACACAGATTGGATTAGAAGTTTGGACTTTTCATTACCTGTATTTTGTGGTGATGGAAGCAAAAGCCTCTACCTTGTAAGCTCGTCGCAGGACCGGAGCATACGTATATGGAAAATGGCGTTACTCAATATATCAAGTGCTGACTCTGATGCTCTGCACAGGAAAACAGATATTAGTCTGGCATCATATATTGAAGGTCCCATATTCCTGGCAGGCCTCGAATCTTACCAGGTTTCTCTAGAATCCCTGCTTTCAGGGCACGAGGACTGGGTTTATTCAGTCCAGTGGCATCCTCCTCTCCCAGATTCTGGGAACAGTAATGAGAAATACCAACCAATGAGCATCTTGTCTGCATCCATGGACAAAACCATGATGATATGGAGACCTGAAAAAAATACTGGAATCTGGATAAATGTTGTTACTGTTGGTGAACTAAGCCATTCAGCTTTAGGGTTCTATGGTGGCCACTGGGCTCCAGATGGTTATTCAATTCTAGCCCATGGATACGGTGGAACATTTCACTTGTGGAGAAATATTGGTGATGACTACGAAAATTGGAAACCTCAAATTGCTCCTTCAGGGCATTTTGCTTCTGTGTCAGATATTGGTTGGTCTAAATCCGGTGAATACATTCTCTCTGTGAGTCATGACCAGGTAAATGGAGACACAGAGCAATGGTCCTATATTCTGCTCATGAGTACTTTAGTGGAGCTCCTGCATAACATATGTGATACATAATCTTTGAATAATCAGTTCGCGTTGCGAAGTATGCTTAGACGTAATTAGTGCAACCCACTACTGAATGGCGACAAGCTGGTCTTGTGATTTCCTACACCAATCCTCTTTTCTGAGCCATGTAACTATGTAATTGTCTCAAGAATACAGGTGGAAGCATGCATCATAGTCATGGCAACTCATCCATCGTTTTTTAGTTATCATGGATTAGAATTTTCTTGTGTGAGCATTTAGGGCTTGAACCAGAAAGTATTAAACTCAAATTAGGTAGAGGTGGAATAGGGCTAGCAAAAATTTGAATGCAACCATGGCAAATTGGTATTTTCTTATCAATTTGAATATTAAACGTTCAATCTATATGATTATACCTCCTTAGTTCATAGTACTTCAAACAAGAATTGGTGTTCGCAGATGTCTTTGTGCTATAAATTTACTTACCAGATACTTTGCTGTATTTTAATTTTTATGCACGCTTTTGTACAAGGAGTACAAATATGTCCGTAATCCAAATGTCTTGGTTGGTTACACATGAGGTTCTTGAGATAAGTTATCATGAAAACCTGTAGTTAATTATGTTAATAGTCATATTCTCTCTCTTATTTGAAAATTTGATTGTGTAAATAACATGGTCGTCAGCTTTTCTTTATTTAGAGGTGACTATTACAATGTTGGCAATTAGGCATTGTCAAACTCATTGTAGTTTCTTACTTGTTGCAGACAACTCGTATATTTACAAATTGGAGGAATGGAAGGTGCACTGAGAATGAAAGTAGCTGGCATGAAATTGCTCGCCCTCAGGTTCATGGTCATGACATTAATTGCCTAGCAATTATAAAGGGGAAAGGAAACCATAGATTTGTCAGTGGGGCTGAAGAGAAAGTCGCTCGTTGTTTTGAAGCTCCACTATCATTTCTGAAGACCTTACAACATGCAACCCTACAGGGTTCCACTTTCTTGGAGGATATTGATGGTAGTACCCAGATTTTGGGTGCCAACATGTCGGCTCTTGGTCTTTCACAAAAGCCAATATATGTGAATGGTGAGACCATATTTGCTTTTCAATATTATATTTGCTTTCCAATATATGTGAATGGTGAGATTACTTGCTATATTTCTTGGATATTTTGTTTAGTAGGTTATCGCTTGTTTGGTGTACAAGGTTTACCCATTTAAATTCTTATAGCCTTTTGTTGGTGCAGCTAGGAGTGAAGCTCCAAGCAAGTTGCATAATGATGCCTCGGATTCCCTTGAAACAATTCCGGATGCAGTCCCAGTTATCCTTACAGAAGCTCCAATTGAGGAGCAGCTTGCATGGCATACTTTATGGCCCGAGTCGCACAAACTTTATGGGCATGGAAATGAGTTGTTTTCATTATGCTGTAATCAGGAAGGAACTATAGTAGCTTCATCATGCAAGGTAAGAATGGAATATGACTGATATTTTCGTATTCAGGTTTATGTAGCATTAACTGCTCTATTAACTTGCATTCGCTTGCAGTATGAGTATTTTTTGAATATTTATCATGAAGATAGGCATATAAGTCTGGGTAGGCCATAAACAAGACTTAGAGTTGAGGCATTAATTGATAAGGATGTTTTCAAAAAGATGAATGCAAATGTATGACAATGTAATTTTCTGCAGAGGATGTTATGCTTTCATAAATTCACTCCTGTAAAATTGTAAACTTAAGTTGCTAAAATCTTAACTGAAAGAGTGCCTGTGCAACTAGTTAACGCACAATACTCGTTCTTACATTGATTACCGTAACAGGCACAATCCACTTTAGTTGCTGACATATGGCTTTGGCAAGTTGGTTCATGGAAAGCAGTTGGACGTCTGCAATCACATAGTCTGACAGTCACACAAATGGAATTTTCACATGACGATGCTTTCTTGTTGGCTGTTTCAAGGGATAGGCAATTTTCAGTTTTCTCAATCAACACCAATGGTATGTAACACGACTCACTGATATTTGGAAATGTAAACTTGATGCTTAATCTAGTCATAACATGTCGATTACTCTAGGATTAGGATCTAGAATGGCCCATGTTCTTTCTTAAAAACTTCTTACTAGAAGTTAGTTCATGTAAAACATGACGCAATCTAAGATTGGTCTGAATCTTACATTACTAAATAATATTCAAGATGCTTCTATTGCAACCAACACAGTTTTATTAATGGAACTAAACTGTGATTGCTTAATTGTGGGTTTTGGAAATCCATTCATATGGGATGGTATAACTACGGCATGCGTAGCAAAATCCTCAAGTTACATTTCATGGTATTTAAGTAGCAAACTCATAATGAATAGCACTTGCATGAAGCAATTATTTGTGTTGCACCAGTTGATTAGGACTTTCTCCAACTTATGTTGAAGTGTTTTTATGTGCCATTTCAATTGATTGCCAATCCCTACAAGTATGTGTATTGAAACTATGACCTGTTTATACTCCAAAGTTTGTTAATTGAAACCAGGCCTCAACTAACTTTATACTTTACATATGTTTGCTGGCATGAGAAGCTGTGAACAAACATATTGTTGGATAAGATGCTAGCATTTTAGTCTAGCAACATTTCAGCACAACACAATTCGCATTGACAAGTATCTTTCAGTTATTAACCAAAGTGAAAGGGCACCCTGTTTGGTGCCTATTGTTATCGAAGATGATGTTTTGTCATGGATTTATAACAGGAGATGAAGTCAGCTATTCCCTCGTTGCCAAGAATGAATCCCATAAAAGAATAATCTGGGCATGCTGTTGGAACCCGTTCTACCACCAATTTGCTACCGGATCGAGGGATAAGACCGTGAAGATATGGCAAGTCAGGGAGGGATCATCTGTTAAGCAACTACTAAATTTACCTCAATTCAAGGAAAGTGTAACCGCTTTGTCGTGGGCTGTTTGTGACCACACTAAGAACAATGGATTTCTAGCTATAGGGATGGAAAACGGCCTTATTGAGTTATGGAGGGTTGCAGGTGGTTTGGTTACTCATGGAACACACTCTAGGGAGTTAGCGTTCACCGGAAGTCTTGCTATCCGTTTAGATCCCTTTTTATGCCATGTATCCACAGTGCACCGCTTGGCTTGGAGGTGCCGTGATGCTAGCGGTTCTAAATCCATCCAACTAGCGTCTTGTGGAGCAGACCATTGTGTTCGTATCTTTAATGTGGTTTTTGCTTGATACTTTGTATTTTGTAACATAATATATTTTCTTCTGCGAAAAGAAAACACTGAAGTTTTGTAGGAGTGATAGTTGTTGAAATGAGTAATTGTAGAGATAGTGTTGTAGTTTCTTTTCCTTTTGGTAGAAACAAAATTTTGTTGTCCTAGCATAAGGTTTTGGATATGCAGAATTAAGATCTTTGTTTGAGAGTGTTTTTTAACTCTTTTTTTTTATAAATTTTTATTTTATATTTTTAATAAAATTTTTATAATATTATATAAATTTTTTTAATTAAAAATTATAAAAGTTTTACGTCATAAAATATTATTATTATCATTATAGTATTATTATTACTATTATTTTAGATAAGAAAATATATTTTACTTTGAAATATCTTTATTTAAAAAAAATTTCATTGTACTTATTAGCATGAGTACCTTCTCCACTGTTTCTACATTATAATAATTAAAAATATTAATATTTTGGGTCCTAATGTTGTCATATCTATATGTTCTTTAGTTTATTTTTATATTCTCTATGTTTGATTATTAAATAACTAGATCTTGGATTTATTCGATAATTTTTTTTGGAATGTCGCACAAAAATATTATGAACTTTAGAATCTTATTATTAGAAAAATAACAATACGCTCTACTCGCCAATTAAAAAGCAGTCTATTTGGAATCTGTCATTTTGAAGTGACAGCTTCTATGGGCATAATTATTTTTGCTCTCAACAAAAGTTTTGAAATTGAATTTAAAAAATAAATTATTTTAAAATAAAATAAAATGAGTTTTATTTTTATTTTAATTATTTATAAATATGAATTCGAAAGTAATGTTTTTAATTTAAATTTTGAATTTTAAAATAAAACTTTTATGTAAAAAAATTGAATTTTATTAATTTTTATTTTGCTTTAAAAATAGATTAGAAATGAAATTTATGAGGAGAAATTTGTAGTGAAACTTTTAACATAATATTATCAAAGTAAGAATCATTACGTTTAAGCGACAGTAGCATCTATGGTTTTATTTAGAAGTTAAAATTCGGATATACAGATGGATTTTGAATAAATCTATATAATAATCGAATTAAAATTATTTAATTATAATTAGATTCAAAATTATTAACACTAATTTAATTTATTTCTAATTAGATTAAATTCGGATCGACTTATTTAATAAATAAAATTATTAAAATAAAAATTATAAATATTAATTTCTAATAATAATATATAAAAATTATTAATTATTATTTTAAATAGAAAATTATTAATTTTGATAAAATTTATAACTTAAATAAAAACTAGTTAAATTAGAATAAATTAAGAAATATATATATATATTAAATTTAAATTTTCTGCTATTATTTTTTAATTATTAAATATATATATATTATACTAATTAAATATATTAAACGGTCAATTTTGAATAAATCCAAATTTATTTAAAATTTTAAATCAATTCAAAATTAATTCAAATTTTTGTAAAACTTGATCCAAATCTAATTTTTTGATTTACGAGTTTGGTCGGAAATTGCGGCACCTAGTTTTGTTGATGTCTTTTTCTATATATTGATGATTTTGTCGCTAAAAAACCAAAAAGCATTTCGCACGTGGGCTGCCATTTGCAATAATCCAAAGTTTCTTGAGTGACATGTCTTATATGATTATGGAGTCATTTGGTATTGCATATAAAATATTTTTACTTTTCATTTTATTCAATTATTTTTTAATAATTTTATTTAAAATTTTAAAATATAAAAAAATTTCCATTATAAATTCTATTTATTAATTATTTAAAAAAATTAATTGATTAAATAAAATAAAATATTTTCTATTTTATAAGATTTTATTTATAATTACTCACGAACATTCTCTTTATGATATTTTCTTGAATAGTGATTGTGATGGAAAGAAAACGACATCGATTAAAATAAAATAAAAAAAGATCATGACTCTTTGGTGCTTTCTTATCCAAACTTAATAATACAAGCTAATGATTAAGATTGCGTTCGGAATTATTTATGGCATATAATTTTTTTAAAATAAAAAATATTTTTATTTTTAAAATAAGTTTATTTTTTTAATTTTTAAAAAATAATAAAAATATGTAATAAAAAGATCTTATTATGAAATTTTTTTTATAATTTTTAAATTTTTAAATAAATTTTTACATATTTATAAAATATATATTAAAAAATATATAATTAAAATTAAAAAAGCGTTAGAAAAATACTTGACCAAACGCTCCCTGATGACACTCGTGTTGAGCACAATAGTTTGACTCATACCGCAAAAATTACAAATGTGTTACATTGAATCAGAGCATTAGTTGCCGTTTAGGATTGACGTTATAAAAAAATATTTTTATTTTTTTAATTCATATTTTAAAATAATTTTTAAAATATTTTATTTAAAAATTTTAATATAAAAATTTATTTTTATTTATTTTTATTATTTCACTTAATATTAAAATAATAAAATTTATTTATCAAAATAAAATAAAAATATTAAAAAAGCACTTTCAAACGGTGTTCGCATCTGGAATTCAAGCAATACCACCGAAAGAGTTCAAACTATGAACAATTCAAACATAAAAATCTATATATAGGCTTCTCCGCTTCATAGCAATATCACCGAAAGAGTTCATCTGTTTTCTTTGATTACCAACATGAATTCAAACAAAACTAATGAATACTACACTACCGACGCGGAGCCGGTGAAGGGGTTCCCGGCCGGTGCACAGCAACAGCAGTACGGATCTCAAGTGCCTCCGTTTCAAATTCAACACAAACACTCACAAAATTGGTCTACTGGTCTCTGCAGTTGTACTGATGATTGCGGAAATTGTAAGTCGGTTCTTCTTTTATATGAACTTGTAATTTTAAGCTATGACTATAGTTTTCGTTCTGAATTTGAAGTGTTCTTCTTTTTGGGTTTTCTTTTTTTACTAAAGGTTGCATGACAACGTTTTGCCCTTGCATAACGTTCGGAAGGATTGCTGAGATTGTTGATCAGGGTTCTACTAGTAAGCCTTAGTTTTCAACCACTTCTTTTCAAATTTAAACTTTGGATCGAATAGTTTGTTCAAAGTTTGACGAACGCGGTCCGGCAATTTACAGCATGCGGGACGGCCGGGGTATTATACGCGCTTTTGCTGAACTTCACTGGATGCCAATGGATATACTCGTGTTCTTACCGCAGCAAGCTTCGGCAACAATACTCGCTTCAAGAGAAACCATGCAACGATTGCCTTCTTCACTTCTGTTGCGAGTCTTGCGCGTTATGCCAGGAGTACAGAGAACTCAAGAACCAAGGCTTCGACATGAAATTAGGTACATAAACTTTCAAAGTTTTTGTTTTTCCTTTTTCATTTCGAGTTTTAGTAACCGATGATGTTTCCTCTCAGGTTGGCATGCTAATATGGAAAGAAGAAGGCAGGCACAAACCTTTCCACCAGCAACACAAGACGGTATGCTTCGGTGAAAGTACGCCATGTTGAAGAACTAGCAGTTAGTGTCTCAGCAGACATGAAACAGATGTAAAATTATTTAAGAAACCATTAAGGACATGATGTTTTGAAGTATGTATATATACGTATAAATTGGAAACAATAAAATGCGTTATATGTGCTTGAGTATAAATTTTCTCGAATTTCATCCATTAAGCCAGGCTTTGTGGCCTCTGATAAGTTCATCTTTCCAAATCTGCATTCAGAACAAAAGAAACTTAAAGTTATATTTGAAAGTGATTTTGGTATTTTAGAAATTTTTTAAAATTGAGTTTCATTTTTTAATTTTAAAAATCAAAATAAATAATAATAAAATTTTTTCATGTAAAATTTTATATATTTTTAAAATTAAAAGATATTTTAAAAGATATTTAAAATTTTATTAAAAATTAAAATAAAAAAAATTTCCTGAAATAAGGAGATCGATACCTGGATGTCATTGTTAAATTATACGAAATTTCGTATAAGTTTTCGTCAAATTATACGAAATTTGAAGATCGTACGTTCGTGAGTCGTTGTTAATGTCAATAGAAGAGCCATAGATGAATTAGAAATTGGAGAACCAATCGGGATCGAAGTTTAGATTAGTGATGTTTGGGATAATTTTTTTAGAAGTGAGTTTTGAGATAAAATGTCAGAAGGAATGAGGTAATTTTAGAAATCTAAGTTGAGAATCTTTCGATTTGTTGACACCGAAGAATGACTATAAAGAAGTACTTTAAAAAAGTGGTTCAAAAACACAAAGTGATGATAGTGGTCTCAATATGAAACCCACGTTTTGATTGGACTCCTCTTTGCTTTGTTGGGAAAAATATCAAACACTATAATAGCAAAAACCATAGTCGTAAAAAACAGATCGAATATCGAATTCAAAAATTATTTGAATCACGGTTCTCGGATCAATCGGTTGAACTGTTGAGTCAATTATATTGAGACATTTTTTATCAATAATAACGATAATTATAATAAAAAATTTACTACTATTATAGTACTATCAACAATAATAGCAGTAATAATCAAATAAAAAATAAAATATTTTTACTATGATATTACTTCAATAATAATAATAATAATCACAACAAGAATTAAATATTATCATCATGACATTACCACCATCAATAATAATAATAACAATAAAATTTTATAATAAGAAATATTTCTAAATTAGAAAATTATTAAATAAATGAATTACTTACATCACCGTTGAAGAGTTTTTGCAGTAAAACTTACCTAATTGATATCAAAAAATTTTTTGTTTCTAAAGTGTTGATGATCTTGAGAGTTTTTTTTGCATCCACATCTTTTCATTTAGACCATAGTTTTTCTTGAATTTGGAATGATGAGTCACATATTCATCGTCGCTTGTAATATAGGAGGTGGATGGATTACCTTTCAAAATAATAAAATATTTAGTAGTAAAGCATTTAGCACTTGTATTAAAGAAATTGTTGCTTACATCTTTCGGAAGATAGTTGCTCTTAGGAACCTGTTCGTCTTACCTTATTATTTTCATACCAATAAGAGCTTCCTTGTGACCCTTTCTACCATAATGAAAATACTTAATAAAGGAGGTAGAAAAGACACCTTGCAAAATAGTAGAATTATTAGCATTAGAGTAATTAGTTATTTTAGTTTAGAAATAATATTTCACCTTTTCTGCAGAATAGTTGCTACTGCGATGATGTTCATTGCCGTTACCTTTCTTTCTAAATGATCTTACTAGATAAGCCTCTGAGTTTATTTTCTTTGCTTTCAGTTGTCTTACCTCATTTCAGAACATTATACATTTCGTGAGATATGATTTGTTAGCCGTATAGACTTGGTCAGCTCCTCATTCAAGTCGTTGCATCTTGCACATAGTTCATCATTTACTTCTTCCAACTTACGGATCTTACCATGTATATTTTCAAAGTTTGAAGCACATGAAGGGCCAAATGCACTAGAAATATGAGCCATTAATCTTTCATATGGCTTGGCATTTTGTTCAATCATTCCTCTATTTTCAACTTAAAGTGCATTCACTTTAACAGTTATATGATCATAATCAGCACTTATTGAATCCTTTATAGCATTTGTCTTGTCTTCAAGAACGTCTTATAATGTAAATACTTCTTTTGTTAATATTGCATTCTTATCATTGATTTCATTTAAGCAATGTTTCATAATTCTACTTTTGCTTTTCCTCATCTATGTCTTTTGCATACAAATTATTAAATGTTCTTTTAAATCAATATTTAAATCATCACTTTCAGAAGAGCTTACTTCAGAGGAGTATTTGCTCTTGACCATCATACAATGCATCATTTCGTCTCGCTGATTGCTTGACTCTTATTGTTATCTTGTTCTCCCTCTTATATTTTTCTCTTCTCCGCTGTAGAAATTTCTAATCTCCTAACGGTAGAAAATTTTCTCGTTCTCTCTCATGCGCCTGCTACAGTGATGCCAACTTACATTTGTATGTCACTGTCAGTCGGATTCAATTAATTAGGTTTTTAACGGTTGGATCTTGATAGAGGTAATTAGAATATCAACTAGATCTTCCAGCTAGCATTTAAATCTCAATTATTCTGCTGGTATAGCTTGATTGATCTTTCTTTTATTGCAATCAATTAACTTGTCGGTAATTCAATTTTTCCCGCTTGTACTTCTCCCTTTTCCTTTGTAGTGTAACTTTTTGTCTTCATTGTAGTAGCACCCAGTATAAAGATGATGATTTGATCAAGTAATTGGAGTGGCTCAAGTTTAATTTCGAATTTTTGTTCTTAATTCATCAATCAATCAGGTGATATTCCTTAGAGTATTCGTTGGCTCCAATATGGTTTCAGGTTAACTTCCTTACTGTGACCTGCAAATCAAAGACTTGATTTTCCAATGAAGAATGCTAATGACTTGAAGTCTATTATCATCTAAGTGTTCCAGTAAAATCAACTCTGATATGCAGTGAAAGAATGCTTAGATTCCATCTTGTAAAATTTGTATGAAAGCACTTTGTAAAGTTTTCTTCTGTCAGCATCATTTGTTTAGATCATTTTGTGTAGTTGCTCTATATAGTAGGTTATTGATGTATTGTCGTAGCACTATGATGGATCAAGTGTATGTATACTTTTTGTTACTGGATTCTTGACATTTTTTTGAATGAAAATCGAAATTCAAATCCTAAATTTAAATCTAGCATGCTGACTGAATGGTTCTGATGGCACCTTGACATTATATTCTTAACCTTCACTTGTTGTAATTTTATGCTGTACGTGATGTATAATGATAGTGGATATGAAGTTCAACACGTCCTCAAAAGTTGGTTTCAAACGGATGAGAAAATTTTGTTTAAACTTTCTCTAAAAATAGGCTTCAGTGTTGTCTGATTTTCTTCCAGTATTTAATGAATTTTCTAAGCTTCTGTAGATCATAATGTGATGAACTCTTTAGTCAAGATTGTTGTGTGCAAATTGTTATACCTCTAGTAAAAATATCATGCTCAAATTGAATTTGCATCACGATCGAATTTGCCTCAAAAATATGTAAGATGATGATTTTTTCTCGGATCAGGATCAATAGAAATCTTGTCGGTTATTCTTCGTGAAACTTCTCTGTTATGCTCTGATCGATCTACTCTGTTCTGTTGTTTCAATACTTAGCCGATTTTTTCTTACGCCCGAAGTAGAGTTTCCTATAAAGCAGCTAGTTGAAGTATGACTATTTAGTAGAAAGAACTTGTATTTTCAATTCTGCATAGTTTAGTTTAAATCATTTGTCCAACTAATTCACAAACTATAATTCTTAAAATTTGTTATCATCAAAATCAACTTTGGGATTCCAACAAACTATCTAAATACATCAAGGAAAACCGAAGTCCATATATCACAGAAATTTAGAGAACAATCTGGATTAAGAGTTTCGATGGAGGTCGGTTCGTATTTCAATTGAGCTGAAATTTTATCAACATGTTCTCAAATCATAGTTCTTTCATATCCAACGGTGGAGATTAGATTTGGATATCTTTTCAGCCACTTTTGATCGGCATATATACTATGTGCCTCTACAAATATCATGTGCCTCTATCCTATCATATATATATATATATATATATGGGATAGGATATAGGCACTCCATCGATTTTTTCGGCCATATTTGGCCAGAGAGACCTCCAAATCCGATCTTCACCGTTGGATATGTAGAACTATGAGTTAGAAACATACTTACCAAATTTCAGTTCAATCGGACCACGAATCGACCTTCATCCGGCCACTTGATCAAGTTGACTCAAATAGTAAAAGTTGACAAAATATATATTTTTTGTTTTTGAGTCATCTTGATCAAGTGGCCGGATGAAGGTCGATTCGTGGTCCGATTAAACTGAAATTTGGTAAGTATGTTTCTAACTCATAGTTCTACATATCCAACGGTGAAGATCGGATTTGGAGGTCTCTCCGGCCAAATATGGCCGAAAAAACTGATAGAGTGCATATAGCACATGGAGTGCCTATATCCTATCCCTATATATATATATATGTATATGTATATATAAGTTTGTTTTAGAAAAATTTCAAATTAAACTTTTTTCAAAAAAACATTCAATATATTAAGTACTTCCAAAACAACCTCTAAAACAAAACACAAAAAGCAAAATAGGTTAAGTGCTCATAAAGAAAACGGAAAATTATTTGTCGTTCAAAAGTAGTACAAAAAAAAAAAAATGAAAATGTAACTCAATTATCTTCTTACAGAGAGATGGTGGAAAAAAATAGATTGCGTATTTCTTATCACTTATTACTAGCAGCGAATTGATAGCCACTACCATCGCCTAACAGGCAACTTATAATAGCTGCTGGATAGAAATCGTTCAATTCTAATCTAATATTTATATGGGTAAAAATTAATAACTCTAATATAATATATTTAATAATCGAAACAAATTCGATCAATCTATTTAATAATTAAAATTATTAAAATAATAATAATAAATTTAATTTTTAATAATAATAGATGAATATTATTAGGTATCATATATTTAATACAAAAATATATCAATTTTGATATATTTATAAGTTAAGTAGGAAACTAATTAAAATAGATACGCTTAAGTAAAAAAATATGTATAGATAAATTAAATTTGGCTGCTGGTGTAAGTTGATCTGCACCAGTCATTTGAATCATAATCTCAATCTACTTGGAACTACGTTATTGAACCCATTATTGTTACTTTGTTAGTGCAGACCAAACCCTAACTTCGTTAATTCATTATTCTCTTTATTTTATTATTTCCTTTCCATTCTTATTTCTTCGCTTCTCTTTCCGCGACCGGTGACCGGCAAACCCAACCTTCCCTCACCGTTCATGCTTGCGAAACTTTCTCCCTCGCTGCCTGCTGCTCGGTGAAACCCAAACCTTTTCTTGCTCTCCTCCGCCTTCGCCGTCCCCAGGGCTTTAGATCAGTCGATCATGACCGCGGGCGAAAACCTTAGACTTGGCTGGATCTCACTGCTGGCTATCTAACCATGCCTAGCTGCTCTGCTGATTTAGTTTTGTCTGAATTTCTTCTCGATGGAGAAGGGAAGTGAACAAAGAAGGAAGGAAATCGAGCGAGTTTGGATCCTGTCAGGTCGACCTGCCTATTCGGGTCGATTTCGAAGTTCGGACAGAACAATTTGAGAAGCTCAATTAGGTAAGAACAGCGGAATGCTCCATTTAGACTCAGTAATTCTTATCTAATTATTTTATCCCTGTATGTAGCAAATGCAAATATGCAGCAAATTAAATTTTGTTAAATCTTTAACCGTTCCATATCGACTCAGTTCTTAACAAAGACGATACTATAAACATGTGACACACAATGTAATGCACCAGCTATTGGTTATCCATGCAAGCATGTGTATATAACATTATTTACAATGCACCAAGGAGTCATAGTCATATAGGTTAGGTGACCGAGTGAGACCACGTCTCCGGTCCGCATCACATCGCTATTTATATATACACATGTATAAATATATTAAATAATATCATAAGGATCGAATGAGATCCCGTCTCAACTCGCATCATGTCTTTAGCCTACCTGGACGAGGCTACAACCATTCCCTTTGATCGATCCGGATAGATAACCGCCTCATACCTATTGACATTCTGTACTAATTCTCGTACTCATACGGGCTATGTAAGGGCAATTGCCAAGTTTTGGATCGCCCTTTACAACCAAGTTTTACAAGTTGATTAGTAAATATGAGACACAAGGTCGTGCCTCATCTTTAATCTTATACATTTTCCACACATCGAATATGTTAGTCCCATGACATTCAACAACACTCATCATAAATCATAAACTTATACATGATTAGAATGTAAGCAGTAGTATGCATAATTAACAAACACACTCAATAGTTTATTCTATTTAATTTCGTAAAATACTAGCCTATTATAATATGCTAGCATGCTATTATAATTATAATCATGATATTGTATAAGCATAAGTTGTACATGCATCATGTAACATGAGTGCACAGTCACGATAATAAAGCAGGTGGTAAGGTATGCCAGAGTATGATAACATATGTATTCGTGCCAAAAAACAGCACAGCAACCCTCACTAGAGTCTACGTAATCACCTTATTTTTATAAGCTATCACCAAGCTGTGACATTAGGTCCTAACCCCCAACCAAACCTAATGCAGATATTGCAATAAGCGAAAGCAAATCAAATTCAATGGATTAACAACAATCTAAAACACTTAACTAATGTTAGGCCTAGAGGATTAGGAAGACTTACTTTAAAAAAAAAGCTGGAATCTGAATCGACCTTGTGTTGCAACGATGAATTCATTGATTAATGGTCTGAATAACACCTATGGTAAACGGATCATGGTTGGTCCAATAAGCAAGTTCCAGGATACGGAACAGGTGTTATAACTCACCTGCAGAGGTGGGACTCATAGTACAGTGGGCCTAGACAGATGGTGAACTAGAGTACTAACCAAAAAAGTGCAAGCAGTAAAGAGCAACAGCAATAGCAGAGCTCAACATGAGGACAGTGAAGTTGGAAAAAGGCACTGGCTATTGATTCGAGCCAATCGAGTATAAGGATAGTAGTTGTCTCGTGTTGTCGCGCAGGAGCCAAGTCACATCTAAATTGACAGGAAAGAAGATAAGACCACTGCTAGGAATGGGTTTCAAAAAAAAAGGTACGGTTGGATAGGTGGCGGAGAGATTCGTCGATTAGTCACTACGTACTTATGCGTACTTTCATATAATTGTAATGTCTATAATATGAGTACGATTTAGCTAAACTTCTATGAAGTAAAGTTAAGGATGAAGTCCTAATAATTTGTTTTGCTTCATAAATATTATGTGGTGTCTAGATAGTTGATTTAGTTGTGAGTTATATATAGGTAAAAAATTGAATTTTTTTCAAAAAAATTAAAATAATTTTGTTTTGAATTTCTTTTTTTATTTTAAGCACTTAATAAAACTCTTTAAACTTTTGCGTGACCAACCATGAGCCACGTTAGATTGTGCTCGCAACTCTGAGCATCTACTATCGTCTCAAGTGGTCACATCCCTTCGACAACCTTTTCAAAGGTCCAACTTTTGGCATTCAAGGAGGTGCTGCTGGTGGTGGTTACAATCAAGTCATACCTATAGACGAGGTCGATCTTCCTTTGACTGGGGATACTCAGGCAATCACTGCTGCATACAACTCCTTGCAGCTGTCATAGGTACCTAAATTTTCCATAAGGGTTCACTGTCGCATAAGCTCTGTTCAACAGATTCCTGCCTCCAAATAAAGAAGGGAACTGAATGCAGATGTTATGTTCAGACGCCTAAGGAAACTTAGCATCTAGAAGACTGACCCCTGATGAGCACACGTCCTAGAAGAAGTGAAAAGATTTGCCAGACTTGATATGGATCTCGACTCAATTACCTGGAGAAGGTTAGGGATGTAAATGACCAATTTTAAGGAAATTAGAACTGGACAGAGGCCTGAAAGAAAGGTATAGTGAGAGAGATAAGATTTGATATCTCAAGTGCCAAAGGAAACCATGGCGGTGCTGGCATTCACAACATTCCAATGTGTTAGAAGAAGCTGCAAGATCAACTCAAAAAAGGAGGTGTGAATTGAGTGGATATCTAATAATTTTCGACACATTAATCTTCCTACAGATAGCAGCTAAGTAGCTGGCTATGACTAAGATAAATTCTGCTGAGCTAGATGTCAGAAATTTTAGGCGAGTTTAAGATCATACAATAAGCACATTAACAGCAAGTAGAGGCAACACAGATTTATGCGGTTCAGCAAACTAGGTGGCCTACATCCACATGTGCGCTAGGAGTAAAGCAATAAATCCACTAATATTTAAACAAGTTATGCTTACCAAAGTAAAGTGCTTCACCAAACACACTTACCAGTTTTCTTATGCAAAACAATTCTTCACGTCCTACTGACACTCATCTCTCTGGCTGTTCAACAAGAGCTTACTTACAAGAGCAGTGAATATCCTCTTAGGTTTCTACCAAGAGAACTTCCTCTTTTCCTTTCTCTTCCTACTTGAGAGTTTTTGAGCTGAGGTGAAGGCTGATGTTAGAGTGTCCAGTAGATCTTAGTTGAGCTATCACCTAACATTTAATTTTTGCTCAGCTGGACTAAATTTTAACTTCCCATCAGCATCGAATGTGTTTTCGTTATGGATTCATTCCAGCTTCAATGTCTCCCCACTTGCTTCAGCTGAATGATTTTAACATTGATGTGGACTCCAGTGACTAACTTCAAATTTTTGACTTGTGGTTGAGTTGAATTTTAACTCTCGCACTTAAATCTTTGATTCAGCTGGTGTTCTCCCTTATGCTGGTGGAGCTTCGCTGCAGTCACGAGTCCCTCGAATCTTCGGTTCGACTCCAAGACTCGGATATGTTCTTCGGTAGAATGAAACGAAGATAAATTGTTGTTCTTCTGGTTAGGCTGACCTGTTCATCTCAGTTTTGTGCTCCTTGTGAATATTTGCTTTTGTCTGAACTCTGTCTCTGTTAGCTGATAAATGCTTCATTGTGTAGCTGTTGCTCAAGTTGATGTAGTTAATGGTTGTGGCTCAGTGTAGGACTTGTTCCATGATTGTAACTGACGAGTGAATAATGCATTTTCTTCTTCTTGTAGTTTGATCAGTTGTATTCTTCTGTAATGTTGGAAACAATCTAAGTATTGAGCTAATCATGAAGCTCCGTGAATGCTTCTTTTTTAGCTCCTTCATCTTTGAAATTAGTCTCCTGTCAGTTGTGCATTGATCATGTTCTTCTTATTAATGTGTTGCTGGTACATTGCTTCAGCTCTGATGCACTTTAGATTCGTGGTCGAAGTCTTGAGCATACATATATTTTTTTCTTAAGTCATGAACTATAATTTTTTATTTTCTATTATCTATCTTGGAGTTCCAACACTAGGGAACATGAGAGAAAGTCTTGACAAAATGGTGATAGGCAATAGCAAGGCAATAGGCATTGATAAATTCTAGAGCAATGAGCAACTTGTTAGTACTTCAGCTAATAGCTAATAACTTGATCGAACCCAACGTAATTTTGTAGGGTATGTTATTTAGCAGAAGCTCTACTACATGAATTCAACACTAAGAATTATTACTGCTGATATAAAAAGAACTAGGATAACTCTAATTATTTTATTGATTCTAACAATATTCAGAATAGAAAACTTCTACATGCTCTACTTGTTCATATAAAATTTCTGGTATTCGGATCAACTATGCATCAAAGACGAATTTTCTCCATTTTGAGAAGACTGATGCAACATGTGTCAAGCTGTCATAGAATTTTCATATTAAAAGTTTCTGTAATAATAATAGGTTTTAATGTTTTATTATAATTTGAACTATTTAGACTTTGGATTTGTATTATATTAGAAATCTTAGAAAACAACGAATTTCGATGTGCTATATTTTAATTTAGAGTTTGATTTATAAGATTGCCATTTGACTTGCAAACATATAAATAGATTCATAATTTCTAAGATTCTAATATAATATAACTTAAAACTCTAGAAATTTATCTTCTACTAAAACACTGAACAAAAACCCTATTATGTTGAGACGGTTAATATGACTAAAACTCCGTAGCATCTTGATACATGCTGCATCAAGATGTATCTCAAAAAGAAAAAAAAAAAAAAAAAAAAAAAATAAAATGAAATCTTAACGGTTTGGTTATAGATCTTCGTATTGGGTAGGTTATGAGTCCTAAGTTTTTGGTTCCAAATAGCTTGCATATTATAAAAACATAGGATAAATATGAGCTATTTAAGAAAATCAGATATCAGTGTTTTATCTTTTTGTCTATAAACTTTTATTAAGAGTTGTGTAATGGTTTTGATTGATAAAATTAATAACCTTTGCTATTGATTTCTTACTTATACAGTAGTTTTTTAGCTAGCTTGGTCAAATATTTATATCAATATCAATACCAGAATATCGAACCTGAATCCGATCTCTTAGATCCTAAACTCGCAAAAGAGTGTGGATTTAGGTATGAAATCCAGAAATTTCTTATAGGTAACGGATTAGGATCTTGCTCTGATATGATCTCACCAATTTAAATACCTAATTCTATATGTACAACTTGAAGATTAGGGATCGTCTGGGAAAGCAAAAGTTCTTTTTTATTTTATATTTTTTAATATATTTTTTATAAATATTTAGAAAATTTTTTTTTAAAATATAAAAAAATTTTACGTAATAAAATTTTATTATTATTTATTATTATTATTTTTTTAATCAAAAATTAGAGCTTATTTTTAAAAAAAATAAAAATACTTCAATTCTAAAAAAAATTTATTTAAAAACATTTCAAAATGTTCCTACTATTTTGTAATGTTTATGAAAGCTTCTTTGCGTAAACTGGGTCTACAGACTACATCAAATACAGGAGCTAGCAGGAGAAGTAGCATTTAGGATGGTTCTCACATGCCATATATATAAAAGTTGGTGAAATGGTGTTAGTCTTACTTTCTAACAAGTGAAATACCAGAACTACTTTGAAATACTTACCAGGAAATAATTCTTCCAACGGGCACAGTTACGAGCTACCCCTTTGAAGAAAGACCAAGGTGATGTCTTGCTATGATTTTTAGCAACTTTTTATTTCAACTTTTCATTTCATATTTTTCAATAATTTTTTTATAATATTGTATAGATTTTTTTAATTTAAAAATATAAAAATATTTTATATAATTAAATCTTATTATTATTATTTTTTGGATAAAATTAATATAGCTTATTTTAAAATAAAATTTTAAATACTTTTTATTTTAGAAATTAGTTTTTTCAAAACTACACTCAAACATTCACAAAGATAGTTTTTCAAATGTGTTCTTTCGCACCAATTATTTACGACATATACATAATGAGTAAATAAATTTATAGAAAAATAAGTTTGTAAAAAGTGACCAAAATATAAAGTAATTTGTGAGTAATATTAAAAGTAAATATAAAAATTATGCAAAAATAATTTTTTGATGTAAAGTTATTCGAATAAATTAAACATGTACGTAAAGAAAAATTAAAAGACCAAACTTTCCAGTACCTGATAAAAAAAGCTTCATCAGGCGGGTGCCAGCTTGCTGATTAAGTAACGGCAACGTTAGAAAAAAAATTCGAACCACGTCACTGTTTGAAACCTCACGACCGGAATGAGTCCGTGTTCTCGTTTCCACCAAGTCAATCAATCACTTGTACCAAATCAAACCTACCCAAAATAAATTACTTTTAAAAAAAACCAATAAACCAACTGTGGAACAACCTGAAACTGAAGCCAGTTGTTAACAGGTTTTCTTTTTCTCTCCCGCGGTTGTTCAAGTGTTCAACAGTTCAACGGTCAACATTCAAATTTTCAATCAAAAAACTCTGATTATCTTCTTCTTTGAAGTTGGAACTCTTCCGCGTTAACACTGTTTGTTCCAACTCTAATATATATACATACATAAATCAATCTTGTCAACATTCGTAGAGCTCCAAGAATCTTTAATTATCTTGCCCAAAAAAACACGAGAGAGTTTGTTGAATCTTAGTCGAGCGTTCGATCGATGACGAGACCGGTACTTCGATTTCCTTTCGGAAAGAAAGCTCGGAGGCCGGAATTGGTAGCCCCTCCGATAACGACCGAGCTTTCGATCCCGACTCATTTTCGGTGTCCGATATCGCTTGAGCTAATGAAGGATCCGGTGACGTTGGCTACGGGGATTACGTACGATCGCCGGAGTATAGAGACGTGGTTTGACAACGGGCACCGGACGTGTCCAGTAACGGGGATGGTTGTTGACTCTGATGAGGAATCGATTACGCCGAACCATTCGCTTCGTCGGATGATTCAAGAATGGTGCGTCGCTCATAAATCGTATGGTGTGGAGAGAATACCAACTCCGCGAGCGCCCGTGACGCTTGCTGAGGTCGCCGGAGTTTTGTCTGAGATTGCGTCTGCCTGTCAAAACGGAGACGGCACTAGGTGCCGCACACTGGTTGCAAGAATTCGGTCCCTCGCTAAAGAGAGCGAGAGAAATCGACGGTCCATTGTTTCTTCAGGAGCCGCTCGCTCCCTCTGTGCGTCGTTCAACTCCCTCACCACCAGGTCAGAAGACGTTACATGCATCCCGGCGATGGAGGAAATCTTATCGATGTTAACCAATCTTTTTCCCCTCGATAACGAGGCTTGCTTGTTCATAAGCTCACAAGACTCCGTTACCTCAATCATCTCCATCTTGAACTCTGGCAACTTAGCATCACGGCTCGACGCCTTACTAGTGCTCAAAGAACTCGCCGCAAACAGCAAAGATTGTATAAGTGCCATCACGGAGACAGAAGGCGTCCTCGAATACATAGTGAAGATTATCAAAGAACCCGTTTCGCCTCAGGCAACAAAGGCATGTCTGATTACTGCATTTCATTTGGTATCATCTTCGGAACAGAAGATCACAACAAGGCTTGTAGAGCTAGGGATGGTGCCTTTAATGATAGAACTACTGGTAGATACCGATAAGAGCGTAACAGAAAAGGCGCTAGCCGTTCTGGACGGGCTTCTGAATACATTAACAGGCATATCAGAAACCCTTGGGAACGCGTTAGCTACACCGGTTCTCGTAAAGAAACTGCTGAGAGTCTCCGACTTGGCGACGGAGTTCGCCGTTTCGGCGTTATGGAAGCTATGCAGAAGTGATAGCACTGAAGGGGAGAGCTGTATTGTTGAGGCATTACAAGTAGGTGCATTTCAAAAGCTGCTGCTGCTTTTACAAGTAGGGTGTGGGGATGCAACTAAAGAGAAGGCAACAGAGTTACTGAAGTTGTTAAATGGATTTAGAGGGAAGTTGGAATGCATCGAGTCCATGGATTTCAAAGGACTCAAAAGACCATTTTGATTTTTTATTCATTTCTTCTTCATGTTTTGGAAAAAGTAGGAATATTTTAGGGAATTTTTTGATTAATTTTTGTAGTTTTTAAGATGAAATGTACATAAACTGGATATGGATCGATTGAAATTTGCAGTCCAACATTGTCTTTTTTGAGGTGTTTTAAGACTTGGAATTGAGAAGAAACTTTTAAAAAAGATTGTTAGTGGATTACAAATGGTTGCTGAATATGTCATACGTGTGGAAGAAATTGTTGAATCTTCCAATATCTTGACACATTAATTTTTCTTGAATAATTGTACGGTTGTTTGAGAGTTCATTTAAAAAGTAATTTTTATTTTTTAATATTTTAAAATTTTAACTAAATTTTATAAAAAATTATTAAAAATTATAAATTAAAAAATTATTTTTTGGAACGTATTGTCAAACTGCCTAGTCACATATGATACTGCTCAAAAAAAAATTGGACCGGAAAATTTTCAAAAGCTTTGAGAATAAGGAAGTGTTTTAGCGTGTTTACCAACATTCAAATTTATTTTGTTTAAACTCATTTTTAATATAAAATATATATAAGAATTAAAATAAAAATTTTTTATTAATAAACTTTTTTTAAAATTTATTTTTAAAACTTACTATAAATATTAAATTAATATATAATTTTATTTTTATTAAATATTTTTAATTTTTAATTTTATTTTTTAAATTAATTTCTAAAAAATTTATTTCATCCATTTTATTTATAAGTTAAACACGCCCTACTTGTAATTCACTTTGTTCTCATAGAAAATAAGTATCGGTAAGTTTCTATATTTATTTTCATAAAATTTTATAACTTCATTTGATAATAATTTATTATTAAATATTTATTTTAAAATCACTTTGTAATAAGCAAATAAATACTAAATACTAATTAGAATTATTAACTTAATCCAAAGTCAAGTATTTCCATTATCTCTTTGTTGAATCAATGTTGAACAAAATATCACGTGTAAAGTGTGTTCTCTTAGAAAGCAAAAAGTAAGTTATTAAAAATAAACTACTACAAATAGTGATTTTAGTGTGAATTTAATTTTTATATATTTAAAATAAAAGATAGAAATAATTTTTTGTATTCTTTTGTGTAACTAAAAATTAGTCGAAATATTTTTTAGTGAAAGAAAGTAAATTATAAGGATAAAAAAAACAGGACCAATCTGTTGGGGAGCTGTTTGGCTTAGCATTTTTTTAAAAATAATTTTTTAATTTTTAATTATATATTTTTTAATATATTTTTTATAAATATTTAAAAATTTAGAAAATATAAAAAATTATGACATTATATTAGTAGTATAGGAACCACTATGAGATGAAAAATAAGAAAATTTTATGGAGTTTTTTTATATTATGAATAAAAAATTACTTACAATAGAGAAAGTAAGATTTAGAAGGTATTTAAAAGTATTTATAAAATAGATTTTTTTTAAAATAGAAGATATTTTTATTTTTTAAAAAATAAATTCTATTTTTATTTTAAAAAAATAATAAAAATATATAATAAAAAAATCTCATTATGTAGATTTTTTTTACGCTTTCTAAATTTTTAAATAAATTTTTTTAAATATTTATAAAATATGTATTAAAAATATATAATTAAAAATTAAAAAATTATTTTTTTGATAAGTTAAACTAAACGCATTCTTAAAGGTCCCAATTGATAACCACTCTTCCGCACAAATAGAGTAGATATAGAGAAGAGATAGGAAGGAATGAAAAAAGATAGAAAGAAAGATTTAAGGTCTCATTTGATAACCACTCTTAGATACAAGTACGTTTGGCATTGCTTTCTTAGAAAATAATTTTTTAATTTTTAATTATATATTTTTTAATATATCTTTTATAAATATTTATAGAATTTATTTAAAAATTTAAAATATATAAAAATTTTACGTAATAAAATTTTTTTATTACTTATTATATTATTTTTTTAGATAAAAGACCTTATTTAAAAAAAATAAAAATATTATTTATTTTAAAATTTTTTATTTTGTAAGTATTTTCAAACGCGCCCTCAATTGATAACCACTTTTAGGTATAGGGGTAGCAATATAAGTTGATGGATCGGTTTCGGCTCAACTCATTTAATAATCGGATTAAATTCGTTCAACTCTAATCTAACCCATAAATTTATACGGGTCAAAATTGTCAACCCTAACCCAACCTACTAATAATCGGATCAATATTCGGATCGACCTACTTAATAATTAAAATTATTAATTATTAATTATATATTTTTAAGCTTAAACAAAATTATAAGATCAGTTTGAATGGAAGTGTACGGTAGTTTTACTGACGAGATATAATTATATCTAACAAATTATTCATTCCTTAATATCTTCATCGGTATTTAAAATATTTTAAAAAAATATTATTTTTATTTTTAAAAATATATGATAACAGCTGAAATTTATGATTATAAATACATATTAATAATTTTGATAAATATATCTATCTAACAAAATTTTCATAAATATCTTTATACGAAATCTAAATTCGTCATTAAAAATATCTATAGTAATACTTTCGATAATATTGTAATTTTCATATTACACTATTTTACTAAGGTATAAAAATAAAGAATTAATTATAAATACAATATAATTTAATAGTTTGTAAATAACTATTATCGATTATTTTTATTGCCAATATTTTATTATCGGTAAAAAAAAATTAAGAATTGTTACTTCAAAAGATGATATTTCGGATTGATAGGTCAATTTCGGGTTAAGTCGGGTCGACCCATTTAATAACCGGGTCAAATTCGTTCAAACCTAATCCAACCCATATATTTATATGGGTCAAATTTTTCAACCCTAACCCTGATTAAACAGGTCGGTTTCGGGTTGCATTTTCGGATCGGATCATATATGTAGAGAGTTGTACTCAATGACTTATTTTTCTTTATTGATATGAGTACATATATATACACTCAAAGTTTCCAAAAGTTAAATATTCATAAAATCTAATCTTTCTAAAATCAATTCAAATCAAATATTTCTAGAATAAAATAAAATCTAATCTTTCTAAATAAAGTACTACAAATATATGAAGGAATCAAATATCCTTATCATGCCCCCGCAAGATGAAACTTCGATCGGAGATTTCAATCTTGGACCGAAGAAGAAGGAAGCGCGTCCGAGGAAGTGGTTTGGTGAATGCGTCAGCCAGTTGATCTTGTGATGAAACATGAATAACGCGCAAAGCACCACTTTGAACTTTGTGCCTAATGAAGTAAAAGTCAATGACAACATGTTTCATCTTAGAATGAAAAACTGGATTGGAGCACAAATGTGTAGTACCAATATTATCACAATATATAACAGGAGTGGTTGGAATTTAAACACCAAGCTCAGATAGGAGAGACCAAATCCAACTGAGTTCCGCAGTAGTAGAGGCAACAGAACGATATTCAGCTTCCGTAGAGGAACGAGCAACAGTTCGTTGTTTCTTTGAACTCTAGGAGATTGGATTGCGGCCTAAGTACACCACATAAGCACTAGTAGAGGTAGACTCATCTTTATTAACTGCCCAATCAGTATCCGAGAATGCATGCAAAGATAGAGGTGAATCACGATATAAGAGTAATCCGTAATTTAGTGTACCAGATAGATAGCGAAGGAGGCATTTGACGGCTGTCCAATGCTCAGTTGTTGGCCGATGCATGAATTGAGAGAGTTTGTTCACTGCAAATACAATATCCGGTCGTGTGAGAGACAGATATTGAAGGCTCCCAACTATCTTCGAAAATTCTGTTAGATCAGACAAAGCTGTGCCGGCATGAAGTGTCAATGTTGAACTGGTGGATAAGGGAGTCATGACGGGATTGGCATCGACCATTTGGTTCGGATAAGGAGATCGGTAATGTACCGTAGTTGAGAGAGAAAAAAGCTATGATTGTGTGGAATAATCTCAACACCAAGGAAGAATGACAATGGTCCAAAATCTTTTAATAAGAATCGTTGGGTTAGAAGCTCCACAAATCGTTTTACCATATTCTGGCTGTCTCCTATAATGATCAGATCATCAACATAAATAAGTAAGTAAATGAGATGCCCACCTGTGTTACGAATAAAGAGTGAGGTGTCCGCATGAGAGTTGATGAAGCCAGAGTCAAGTAAAAATGTTTTGAGCTCGTGATACCAAGCTCGTGGTGCTTGTTTGAGACCATAAATAGCTTTGCGAAGTTTGCAAACATGAGTGGGAAAATTTTGATTAATGAATCCGGGTGGTTAAGTCATGTAGACGTCTTCAGATAGGTGTCCCTGAAAAAATGCATTATTAATATCAAGCTGGCGAAGTGACCATCCCTTACTGATGGTAAGACTTAGAACAAGACAAAATGCCGTTTCGAACAAGCGAATCAAACTCTTCGGACATGGCCCGACGCCATTTAGGATCTTTAAGGGCTTGGGTCGTATTTGTTGGTTCTAAGTCATTAGAGGCGGATAGTTGAGCTGTCAAGTTGAGTTTTTGAATGGGCTTGTGTATGTTGTTCTTGGATCTAGTTTGCATGGGATGGTTATTGTTGGTTGAAGTATGGGGTTCACAGAAAGACTCAGTATGATTGGTAGAATGGGGCACAAGTGATGTAGATGGTAAAGTTGGATTATTGGAGGGATTTTCGTGTGGGGGTGGTGATACGTTAGATGGTGTTATGAGTGGCACTGAGGAGGGGGTAGAAATTGGAATGGTGAAAATAGGATGAGAGTACGTAACCCATGTGTCAACAGTGGTAGATTCAGGACGGGAAAGATTACATTGAAAAGAGGAAAAAAGAAATACAGATTCAACAAATTCAATGTGACGAGACACATAAATTTTGGAGGTAGAATTATCAAGACATAGATATGCATTTTGTGTAAGAGAGTAGCCGAGAAAAATACATGGTTTGGATTGAAGGGCAAGTTTGTGAGGTGAATAAGGACGAAACCAAGGATAGCATAAACAACCAAATACTTGAAATTTGGAATAGTTAGGTGGATGGGAAAATATTTTTTCAAATGGAGAAGTGAATTGAAGTGCTGGAGCATGTAGACGATTAATGAGATAAACGGCAGCAGCGAAAGCATGAGACCAATATGTGAGTAGGAGAGATGCATGAGAAAGAAGAGAGAGATCAGTTTCAACAATATGACGGTGTCGTCGTTTAGAGTATCCATTATGTTCTGGAGTATGTGGGGGGAGTGGTGAGGTGAGAAATACTATTTGTAGAGAGAAAATTTTCAAGACTTTAATATTCTCCACCATTGTCAGTGTAAAGAGTAATAATTTTATGGAAAAAATAATTTTCTACAAGAGCTTTGAAGTGAATAAAGATGTCATGCACATTAGATTTTGTTTTGAATGGGTAGAATCATATATATTTGGTGAAGTGATCGACGAAAATAATATAATATTTGAAACCATCATGAGATATAATAGATGAAGTCCAAATATCAGAGAAAATAATTTTAAGAGGTTTAGAAGAAGTAAGAGTGGATTTGAAAAATGGTAACTTATGACTTTTATTGCAATAACAATCGTTACAAGAAAGTATTGTGGATACATGAGTAGATAGTTGTAACTGACCATTAGATATGATATGTTTGAAGATTTGAAAAGATGGATGTCCTAGTCTATGATGCCATTCGGATAAAAAAGTTTTGACACTGGATAGAGTAAGTAATGGTGAAGATTGGATTGGTGTGATTGGTCACTCATAAACGCCATCTTTAGTTCGCCCTTGAAGAAGTTGTGCCCCTGTACGAAGGTCCTTCACAAGAAAAGAATGTGGTAAGTATTCAACAGAAACATTATTGGTGAGGCAAAATTGAGAATAGAGATTAAATTCTTTTTCATGCTTGGCACACAAAGAACATTATTGAGTGTAAAATTATGAGTAGAGAAAGGTAGAAAAGTGGAACCAGTATGGATGATTGATAAACCCGTGCCATCTCCAATCATAATGTCGTCGGAACCATTGTAGGGAGAGTGAAGCGGGAGATTGTTGAGATCGCCGGTAACGTGATGGGATGCACTACCGTCAAGTAGCCAAGAGAAAGTTTCTGCGCCGGTATTAGTTGCAAAGTTAGCTCGTGGCTGCCATGAGGTAAGATTTGTTCCAGATCCGCGGTTGATTGGCACTTAGTTGGTTAGTACTTGATTGATCGGTACTAGACGAAAGGAAGCGCACCGCTTAGCTGAGTGTCCTTGAGTGCCACATATTTGACAACGACCAAGATATGGTCTTGGTGAAGGGCGATCACCATTTGATATTGGCATTGAGGAGCCGGTGTTGGAAGACATAGTGGGACGAGAAGAGCCTGTGTGATCAGAGTTGAAAGAGGAACGAGGCATTGAATTTCTGTGCTCTGGATTAGCAGTCGCTGGTGTTGGTTGAGCCTTTGATATTATATTGCGATGAGTGGCTTCAAGAGTGAGGAGTTTTTCATGTAGTTCCTCAAGTGAGATTAGGGTCTCGCGAATTTGGAGAGCAAAAACAAGATCATGAAATTCATCGCTAAGACCATCTTGAATTTTTTCAAGTAGGTCTTCGGCATCCATAGGGGTACCAAGTAGTGCAAGTTTATCAACATACCCTTTAATTCTTCGTAAGTATTCAGTAACACTTTGAGAACCCTTTTGAGAATTTTTGAGATGACTTCGAATTTGTAGACGGCGACCGCGTATTGGCTTGGCATAAGTGTTGGCAAGAATAGCCAAGCGTCACTAGAGATAATGGCACCGGCAATAAATGAAATAATGTTTGGAGAGATAGATCCAATGAATGCATTGAGGATTAACTGATTTTGACGTTTCTAGTGAATATAAGCTACATTGGTAATTACTGAACTATCTATAGTAATAGTAGGTGATGGACACGGTTTAGATCCATCAATAAAGCCAATGAGATCAAAACCAATAAGAAGAGTGTTGAATTGGAACTTTCAGGAGATATAGTTTGTATCATTGAGTTTTAATGGAGCTTGAACGACAACGTTGATGGCAATCAATTATTGATTGGAGTCTTGAGTAGTGATAGAAAAATTACTAGATGATATAGAGATAGTGGCCATTAATAGTATTTGAAACTACTGAGTTAGGGAAAAAAAATTTGAGAAGAGATAGAGCTCGTTAGAACAATAGTGGCTCTGATATCATATAGAGAATTATAATCAATGATTTATTTTTCTTTATTAATATGAGTACATATATATATATATATATATATATATTCAAAGTTTCAAAAATTAAATATTTATAAAATCTAATATTTCTAAAATTAATCCAAATTAAATATTTCTAAAATAAAATAAAATCTAGTCTTTATAAATAAAATTTTTTTAAATTAAGCATTCTAAATATAGAAAGAAATTAAATATCTTTTCAATATATTGCCACCGCTATTTAGGTAGAGCAGATACAGAGAAGAGATAGGAAGGAATGAAAAAAGATGAAAAAACCATCAATAAGACTACATCAAGATAATCATTTTTATAATAATTCTTGAGGAATAGAAACAGCACGGCCACTACTTGACTATTTATAGATCAAAGTCAGTAGACTAGTCCAGTAATGAGTGCTAGAGATGTTATAGGTATACCTATTATTAATCGAATGTAAAACTAATTTGTGTAAAGGAAATGGTGAGATGTTTAATTTTGAGAAAAAGGAAAAAGTATCTTTTTTCTGTTGATGGTTTATCGTGCAAAGGACAAAACTAATAAGGATTTGTAATATTCAGGTGATATTTGAAAATAATTTTTAATGTCTTTTATTTTCAATATTTTTCATATGTTTAATATAAATTTTATAATATTTTATGATAAAAATAAAAATTATTTTTGAAAATTTTTGAAATATTTTTTATTTAAAAAAACTCATTTTTAAAAACATTACCAAATTAGACGCAGGTTGAAGCACGATACGCGTGGAGACAAGTCGATAATTTTCACTTTTGATGAATCCTTTTGAAAAGGTGTGAAGTTTGGAGACCATTATAAGGGTTCTTTTGTCAAAACGTTCCAAAACAATAAATTTTAATTTTTTAATTTATATTTTTTAATATAGTTTTTATAATATTTAAAAACTTTATTTAAAAATTTTAAAAATATAAAAAAAGTTATATAAATTTGTTTTATTATTATTTAATAAAAATATAATTTATAATTTCTGCGATGGGAAAAGAATGAGTAATCATCTAAATTAATGAAAGTTTGACTCAAACTATCTTTAATATATATTTTTTTGTTCTAAATTTAAAGACTAACCTACTTAGTGTGAAGCAGTTGTAGAAAAAGGAATACGATATTTAATTCACAGATAGAGTATATTGAATGCAAAATCCACGATTGAGTTTAATTGCTCGAGTCAATATCGCGACAAATTACGGCTGCGTTTCGTGTAGTGCGTACCAAATGCAGCAGCTTTTTATTTTTTATTTATTTTATATATTTTAATATATATTTTATAAATATTTAAAAATTTTATTTAAAATTTAGATAGTATAAAAAAATTTTATATAAGATCTTTTTATTACATATTTTTATTATTTTTTAAAAATAAAAAAAATAAAACTTTTTTTAAAAAAATAAAAATATCTCATATTTTATAAAAACTTTATTTTATAAGTAATTTTAAAATTCTATTACGTATTTTTGTTTATCTCTGCTTTGTTTGTAAAATTGAGGAGAATTTTGATATTGCGTTTGAAAAAGTTTTTTTTTATTTTTAATTTTATTTTTTTAATATTTATTTTATAAATATTTAAAAATTTTAAAAATATAAAAAGATTTTATATAGTGAAAATTTATATTATATATTTTATTATTTTTGTTAGATAAAAATAAAAATATTTTTTATTTTAAAAAAAATTTATTTTATAAACATTTCAGAATGATGTGCCATAGTTGTAAATTTTTGTTATACTCACTTTAAGTTTAGTTCGTGAAGATTTTATAGAAATATTTAGTTTTGATTTTTAACTATTTTATAATATTTAATAAACTTATTAAAATTTTTAAATATTAAAAAAAAGTATATCATAAAATTTTGTTATTATTTATTATTATTATTCTTTTAAAATAAAAAATAAAACTTTTTTAAAAACATTTATAATATATTTTTTTATTTAAAAAAATTATTATAAATACTGCCAAATAATTCCCTATAATAGCAAGTTTTTCAAAAATTGCTTATCCTTCGAAATGTCTATGAAAAATTTGTTATTAATTTTTTTAGCAAAAGGAAAAATATTTTTGTTTTGAAAAAGCTCTTTTTGCAAAAACATTTCAAATATACCCTACCTCCACGTGTCTATAAATCACCGTCCGCTTCCTGAATCGACAGAATCTTCTCAGTACACCGATTGAGGTGAAGTTTTTCCTACCAGAGTTCACAATCCATCAATTTCTTTGTCTTTCTTTGTCGTCTTCTTTTTCGCTAAAAATTTTTTTCCGATCTCCGGTGATGTTGGGATGTGGGATGCAGGCCTGCTGATGTACTGATCCAAATCACAAGATTGGACGAAACTCAGAGGGAAATTGTTGATTATAGAAAAAGTTTCAAATGCTTGTTGGTAAGCTTATCTACCTTTCTGTTGAGATGAGAGATCGAGAATCCTTGAGGCCTTTTCGTGATTTCTACTGGTTGAGTTCAATTCTTTGAACAATTAGTCGTTGTGGTGATAGTTTGATTTAGATTGAGAATTGAGGTCTTAGGCTTTTGGATTTTGCATTGAATATAACGTCAAAACTTGCCTTGGATGATAGATGCTTCTTGATTTTATCTGTCATTGTTGCTCGATTATGTAGACTATGCTACTTCTTGATCACTACCGTGATTATGCTTATGTGCGATTATGTAGCTTTTTCCTATGAAATCTCTTTGTATATTTGCTTGGACTCTTATTATGCAATTTACAGTAATTACTCATATATGCGATTTTTGTCAGTGCTTCTTCTTTCCAGGTGATTGTTAGTTAGGGCTATTTATATGATGGTTACGATCGAAGGCATCAAACTATGTATTTTTGACCCCACGAGGGGACAACATGAAGGCCAAGAGCTTGACAAGATATTGTTCTTCTTCCCGACGGACTGCCCTTATACTGAACAGCTGTCTGTAATAGGACTTTCTGAGGGACTTATCACGTTTACGAGGTATAGATTCTGTGAACCAATTTGTTTGATTTATACGAATAAAACCATTTCTTTTATTTACTAGAAAGTGAATAATAATAGGTTCTTTTAGTTGAGGTGATTTTCTCCTTTATTAAATCATGAGTGTATGAGGCCGTGAAAGATCAATCTTGAAGGTCAAGTATCATTATGATAGTTAGGCTACAAATGATCAGGAATATCAAAATTACCTTCTTAATTCCTTTTTTATTTATGTAGCTTTCCGTTCAACTAACATATCTACATGTCTCTATTGACTACATCTCCTTGGAGAGAGTCTACGCCTTCAATAGGATCAAGGCTTTATCATAGTCTCTGGCTTGTTAGAGAAAGTTTGCACCGTTTTTCCTCAAAATAATCAAATACTTATTGGTTGAGTAAGATGAGGGAGAATGCATTAGTGGACTCGATGGAAATCTTTCCTTAACTAAATGCTTTCTTGAATAACAACAATGACAGGAACTAAGCTTTTCTTATTAAGTGGGGCTGGCTACATGAATCTATGTACCCTCTTATAAATGATAACCTCAGTCTTGCCAATAGCGAGTAAAATATAAAAGTTCTACTTAAATGGCAATCCTCTTAAAGTAATTTCCTTCCAATAAGAACTCGTTCTAATGACCGTAACTAATTGGACTCTCCCCTAACTCTTGAAAGTAAAGCTTTCTCTTTATGCTTCCTCTTGTGTACAAAATGCAGTTACTTTGCTCCTTAACATTTAAATTTTTTTTTTTTTTTGTATTGCATTTTGCACATGTTATTAAGTCACTTAAACATCAGGTTTGTGCAGAATATTTTCTCCGGAAGCTGCTTGCGAATTTATTGAAGCTGATAAACACTCTCACACTTTTTATCAAGCTGAACCTGATGTTTGGATGATTATGGTAAGGTTTCCATTTTCACAAAAAGTTTGTTATAGATCGTCTGAAATTGTGAAGGAAAATGGTTCATCTTTAGTTTGCTTGATTTCCATAATCTTTACTTCTAACTATACATTTATTCTTTATTATGAAAGAACTAAGGTTGTCTACAATGAATCTTTAGTGGTTGCAGACATGTGCAGCATATGATGGATATTTATTTGACTTCTCTTATAACTCCTGTAGTTTTTTTTTATTCTAGCAAATCTATTTGACGCATTCTTTCAGTTCATGAACTGATTTATTTGGAATTGCTTCTCCAGATCCTTGAAAAGACTAAGGAAACTGATCCTGTTGGGAGGTCTGAAGATCTACGAGCAATTCTTAAAGAAATTCATTCTCTTTTCACAACTTTTAATGGATCTTTACGTTCCCTACTTGAGAAGCAGCCTAGCGGTGAACTTGCTCGAAGTTATTTGTATTCCTTTGTGATAGACTACTTGAATGGTAAGATGGTTGTCTGTGTTGTTATCCATTAAATTATCTGTTTCTTATTATTGGTGCTGATATATAATTGCTTTTGTGGTTCTTTTGCACCTCTAGGATGTAGAGTGCTGATGTTAATGTTTTTATGTAATGCATCAGTGCTTCTGCGTAAGTTTTGTGTGTCTTACATTTGAGTGTATTTTTGCACCAGATTTTCATGTGGGAAAGAAATACCAAATACCATCATTTCGTGATTGTCTAAAAGAACGTGGAACTGTCCAAGTGTTGACAGTGTCAAGAGAAGTAGCAATTGAACTTCAGGTCTGTCTGAATACTTGACAAGTTTCCTGCTACAAAGCAAAAAGACATCATATGATAGTTCACACGGCTACACCTTGCAAACTTGCTAGTTTGGTATTTCATTTTCTAGTATCTCTAACTGCTCAGTTTTATGCTCCTTTCATAGTTATCTTTATTTTAACTTTGAAATTTCTTAGGTCAAGAATCAAGTTTTTAAAAGCAGTAACCTTGAAAGTTTAAAGAAAATGCATTTAAGATGTGATTTAAGATAATATCCATGAAACAATGCTAGAGTATATCGACCGTCACTACTTCTAACTCAACACAAAAACTTTCTAGAGAACAAAGAAGAGGCTAGATCACATGTATATAAACTATAGACTCTCATACAATGAACTGTAGTAGATCATTAAGGGGCTGTTTGAATATAGGGACAAATATTCCTGTAGTTTTCCAAGACCAGATGTAGTCGTTATGTTCCTACAGGTTTAAATTAGTGTATTCAAAGCCCAAACAAGTGTTTGGATGACACCGTCCAAACCCCAGTATCAGAATTGTTCATCTCCTTCCTTCTTGTTATTTGTCCTTCTACTTGAAGAACTTTAAATTAAAATTTATTCACAAAATAGTTAATGAAGTAAGGTAATCCCATGCATAAATGATCAAGATTATATAAAATTTATAACATATAACTACCATTTTTTAGGAAGTTCTATCCATACAAAATATACATGTAGAAAATGTTGATGAATAAAGAAAAACAAAGGATGGTGCTAGTGATGCGTAATGGAGAAAGAAGAGGATGCTGGAACAATGAGGAATGGGAAATACATCAGAATGTAACATGACATTGAATCCTGATGGCCCATGAAAAGCTAATGAGGTCATGATAATTTTCTAGCAATGATGTTGGAGTTCCGACGGTATGACTAGCAATGGTGGCAGGAAAAGTTGCAGACCGTGTCAGCGATGCGGCGGCTGAGGTCATGACGGGGATGGTTGTGGATTGCTGCTGTTGTGTCGCAAAGGAGAAAAAGTGGCACTGCATAAGAAGGGAAGAAAGAACTAGAGGGAGATAGAACGTAGATCTGAGTGATTTTGTTCTTTCCATTAGTAGGAATGGTTTTTTTTTTTCTAGATTTTATGCTGACTCTAAAAGAGTTCCCAAACACTCAAGTTAAGAAAAAATTTACGACAGCTAAAAAAGTTAGACTTTACTGTGAAATACTCTGGTTTTGAATTAAGATCCAAATTGCGCTAAGCTTGTAACTTATTTGGATACTCATCGATGGGCTATGATTGATCATTAAGACTGCAACTTGTATGAAAGTGGGGTCAAAGAGAATCTCAGCTAAGAGGAAGCGAGTTGACGTCAATATCGTAATAACTACAACTATGGAAGTAGGAAGCAAGCTGTATAATCATGCAAGCAAGTGGTGTTGCCGAAAGTCCTAACTAAAGCTTGTATGATATGGTTTTCAAAATCACTAGCACCTCTGTCTCAAATGATACCCTAGCAGCCCCATGTTAGAGCATGGGTGGGCATACAATGTAGAGGTGACCATGCACTTGCTTTAATATGCTCTTGTTTGCATTTCTGTACTGCAGTAATTATTTTTTCTATTTTTTCCTTGGATTTCTTGTACATGGCTCAAGATTCTTAGAGATTGTGTATGTTCTATTGTAACTGATGCCTATATACTTTGTTTAATGCAGCTCATGTAGCCTTATGTTGTATATTAGCTGAGACTTTAATTGGCTACAGCTAATAGACATTTTACCTTGATCTTTTTTGCAGTCACTTATGACAGTACTGAGTTGTTCATGTGGTCCAAATGTTGCATGCAAATCACTCATCTTATTTGAGAACCTACTAGTCTCAACAACACTTTCACCTGTATGGTTTTTACTTCCTCTTCCTTGCTAAACTTTTCTTTCTGCTGTCTGGGTTTTCTAATGACTCGAACCAGGGATCCCTAATGCACTTTATACCTGCTCCCGACAGGAGGACACTGTAAATATTTTTACGTATGCTGTTATGAGGTTAACTCCACAGGCTCTATCCTCCGGCTCAAGTTCCTGGTCATATTCACGTTTGGCATCTACCGCACCTTATTTAGCACTTGGTGCTAGTATTGAAAACATTGGCTTCGCTCCAGACGGTTCTGTTCTGCAAAATGCTCAAGCTGGTCGTGATACTTCAATCGGAGGACAAAGTACAAGAAGCCATGTTCCAAGACCATTGCAACGTGATAAATGGTCAAAAGGAAAAGATGGTTTTCTAGAGACTGACATCTGGGGAAGGGAAGTTGGTAACATAACGCCAGTCATCCCGTCAGTATGGCTTCAGCAAATAAAGGAAAGGATGTATCTTTTAGTAAATCAGCATAAGGGCATGACAATTGTACTCCTGGTTCCTGTTTTTTCTTTGCTAAATAGTGAGCAAGGGTTAACTTTGGTGAAGCAACAAGTCCTTGAAAATGTCAGTATTTTTCCTGCATTGCTTCTTTGATTTATACTGGTTCTCTGTTTATGAATCCCCTCATGCAACGAACTTGATTTTTAGCTCCTTGAGAATATTTTCTTTTTTTTTTATAGATACTAATGGAGATATTAACTTAGTTATCATTTTGCAAATTTTGGTTGTGGAGGGTTACTACTTGTTTTGGTTTATAGTTGCAATTTTGCCATCATGTGCCTAGTCTTTTCCTTTTATACTTTAAAATTTCACTTAGTGGAGCTGCTTAACATATATTCTTTTGATTCTATTAGTTATGATTCCACATGTGGCAAATGGCAGGCTTCACAGAAGATTATAAAGATCGAAGAAAAACTGTCAAGAGGTTGGGGTGGTGAAAATGCTTACCATGTCAGTGGGTATCGCTATCTATTAATTGATAGTGATAGAATTATATCCAGAGCATCCCCCCCAGGGAAGGTTGCAACTCTAACAAAGGCAAGAAAACTGTGTGAAATTTACATTCTGAAGTGCGCCGTAATTAGTGTAGCTGGCATCTTATTTTGTAGCTGGCAGGAGGATTTCAAGAGTAGATTGTCTGACAGCTCATGCTAGGATTTGGGACATAATAGTTTATCTGACAACTTGAGCTCTGCTTAGCAGCTTAGATGAATAATGTCGATTTCTTCGTGTGCACTAGAACTGCATTCTGAGATGTTCTTGTGGTTCATGATTACAGCAGCAATTTTTAAAGGATTTTGATGCACAGATATAGCTGGTTAGTATCATCACAGATGCATTCCTGAGATTCTGGAAGATGTTCTTGTGGCTCATGATTACATCAGCACTCTTTAAAAGAATTTCGATGCATGCATATAGCTATTTGTATTTCACAAATGCATTCCTGAGACTGAACTTGTTACTTGCTTCATACACAAGAGGCTTTAGTACATTTTGGCTCATATCGGTTATTTGTGATTTTAGTTGTGCATTTCTCCATATATTTCATGAGTCTCCCATTGATCAGTCACCTGAATTTGTCTCCCAACAGGAATCCTTACTATCACTTAATAAGCTAAGGGAAGACGTGGACTTAGAGAAGAACAGAGCTCGAATGGAGAATCCAGAGCATGAAAAAGATTTGGAAGTGTGCATTCGAGCAAAAAACAATGCTTGGACTATTGCAAAACTAAATAGAGGGAGGGAGCTTTTGATGGTCTTGGAGAAGGCAAGTGAAACACTCATGTATGCAACCGAAGCTGTTGAGAAGTTCAGTAACAGGTATTGTCATTCTGTTTGCATATATATGAGACCATCTGCTTAAGAATGGTTCAGTATAGTTAGTCCTACCTTACTGTATTTTATTGAGCACCATTTGTGATGATTTAAGTCCCCATTAATAGAAAGTCCAAACCTGTGACTTACAGATAATGAAAATGTTTATATTGACTCTGGATGATTAGAGATGTGCTTCTGCAACTAATCAAAGTAGAATCTCCCTGGTGATCTGTTATGATTGTGAGTAGTAGCATGAGTTTTTGGCTTTGGAAATAGGGCCCTTTTATAAGACTCATTCTAGTAGTTACGTTGCCGGTGTAAGCTTAAGTTGCTAGGGAACTATCCATTTCAAAAACTAAATAAAAGAATGAAGAAGCTTTAAGGATAAATAATTTTCTAATTTTTTTTCCATTTTTCAAAGAACTACATATGTATTCATGATGGTCATCTACAATCTTCGATTTACATTGTTTCTCCTATATTACATGGCAATCAGATGCTGACATGTATTGCCTTGAATTTATGTACACAGATACTGTGAAGGAGCATTCTCTTTGGATTAGAGCCTTTACTCACATGTAGGAGAATTCAATCAGTACCATCCTCCCATTGATCAGTCACCTTGAATATTGTACCTTGATTCCTTCGTGAGAGCTTGCTGCACTATGCGCTGCATATAGAAGCACGGATCTTATTCATCACCCTCATAAGAGTGGCGACAATCTGTGTAATTACTCTGGCTTTTTCCGTTTAGAGTCGTCACTTTGGTTGATAATGTATAATTTCTTGCCATCGAAATCATTGGAAACCTTGTCCGTCCTCGGACAGTATGTATGAACTGTTACAGTTTAGTTTCTTCGATGGTTTTCTAATGAGCTCTTCAATTGTTCGTGGACTGGATAGGATCACACCGACTATCCTCTTTGGTTCCCATGGATGAAACGAAATACTGTAAAATTTCTTGGATGTATTTTATCTGCGATAAATTGATAGATTTTTTCATGGCATGCTTTTAAGCAAGTTCCCAGCGAAAGTTTTTGGACAATTCCTCAGATTTCGCATCTTCTTATAGTTTTGGCCGGCATGTTTTATTTTGTCAGTAATTTATTTGAAAAGGAATATCGTAATTTTTAAATAAATTATTAAAAATAAATTTATTAGAGTAAAATTATTAAATTAAAACTTAAAAGAGTTATTTTGAAGTAAATTTTTGGTGAAAGGATTCAAAGTGCATTTGAAAAAGTGTTTTTCAAAAACTGATTTTTAATTTTTAATTTTATATTAAAATATATTTTATAAATATTTAAAAATTTATTTAAATTAAAAATAAAAAATTATATAATTAAATTTTTATTATATATTTTTATTATTTTTTAAAATAAAAAAATTTATTTTTAAATAAATAAAAATAATTCTATAAAAATTTTATTTTATAAATACTTCGGAACGGCTCTCAATTTAGAAAGTCATTTACGATTGCATCTGCAGTTGGATAACAAAAGTTCTATTAAAATTCAAGCGGCTCGTGACACCGTAAAAAAAGATTCACCTCGTCTTTAGTAAAATCATCGATTATTGTAAGAAATCTAGCAACACCTTCGAATTACAAAAGCTATATGCTAGTGTTTTGCATCTTGTAAGTGTTTCCTGTGCCTTGATGTCTTCGAGTTTGAAACTATTCTTGTGGAAACGGCTAGAATGTTTGAAGACCTACAAAAGAGGTACGTTGTTTGGCGTTGCTTAAGCGGTACTTTTTGTTTTTTTATTTTATTTTTTAATAAATATTTTATAAGATTTTTTAAAATTTATTAAAAATTTAGAATTGTAAAAAATTTTATATTATTATTTTTTAAGATACAATAAAAATATTATCTATTTAAAAAATTCTATTTTTAAATAGTCCTAAATCTCCGTTTATGTAAAGACGGATTGGCAAGTTCAAAGAGAATAAACTCATTCACCTGTCCATGGAAAAAAAAACGCTTGCTCCTTCATCTACAAGGACTTTGTCCATCATATATAATCCTTCGGTCGGTTATGGTCTAATTTGATTGCACTAAAATAAATTCTTCAAAAATGAGCTTTTAAAAAATTAGTCAAACTTTACATTTGATTATATTTAAAATGAATTGAAAGTGACTTAAGTATTCTTTATATTTAAAAGTGAATTCAAAAGAAAATTTGGGGAAAAAAAATATGATCACGAAAAAAACTGATACACGCGTTGTATGAGGTGGAGTACGGTGATCGTAATAATGCATTGAACCATTTGCGGTGTATAGAGAAGTGCTTATGGAGGCTTCTGGAAATACTTATACAATAAATTTTTTTTAAATAAAAAATATTTTTATTTTTTAAAAAATAATAAAAATAAATAATAAAAAGATTTTATTATATAAAATTTTTTATATTTTTAAAATTTTTAAATATATTTTTTATATATTTATAAAAAATATATTAAAATAGAAAAATAAAAATCAGAATAATGTACTCAACTTGCAACGATTAATAATTTTTCAAAGCGAGAGAGATTTCTGCGGTGCAATCAATGATGAAATGTAATTTAATTCAAGAGACTAACTTTATGCGTCCAACACACTACAAACACGACGAGAAATAATAAGAGGTCGGGGGGAAATCTGTCGAGCACATTATAGACTTGAAATGAGAGATTTCTGATAACGAAAAGCTATTGTGGGCAATCAATCGAACACATTATAGTCTTGATAATAAGAAAGAGATAAATTGTAACCTAGGAGGAAAATGTTTTCGAACTGAAGAGTTGCGGTGGAGCACGGCGGCGGAAGACGGCCGGTGAGGAAAAGGAGCACTTAACCCGTTCGGTCTGTTATCACTTTATATAGTTATAGGAGACTCTTATTGAAAAGAAAAACACGCTTGGTTCTATTATGCAAACCTCTCTAATCCCGAACGATGCAGGTCGCAAGACTTGTCAGTCTTCGTTTGAGCTTCCAACGAGAAAACTGAAGATGTCAAAATTGTTTCGAGGAATTTTAACTTCGAAATTTTGCGAAATGGTTTCGAGGAATTTATTCCTCGCTTTTTCTCTAGTGATGATTCTTGCGAATCTCAATCTCTCCGCCGCTGGTATTTTTCTCGAATTTCTGTCTTTTACTTTTCCAATTTTAGTTAGGTTAATCTTTTTGTTAACAACTAATCGATTTCAGTGATCAGTTTATTTTGAATTTTCATAATCTACTCCTTAGAATTGGGATTGTTGGTTTTAAATATGAGACGTTTGTACAGATCATGTGGGAAAAAAGTTTTGCCTTAAAATATAGAATTTGTGGAGTAACTGAATAAACTTTTGAAAAAGTAGTGCTCTATAGTTGTTTGTTAGATAACGTTTCTAGGTTTCAATTTATTGGCCATGAAAAAGGAAATTATGGTGATGTTGATACCTCTTGGTCTTTAATCTTGGCGTCAATCACAGTGAGTTTTGTCACACTTGTTATTCTAGCATTGGCTCTATGCGTGTTTCTGTGTTAAGCATAGCGATTAAAGTTCCATTGTTATCATAGAACTACTGTCCCAGCTTTGAAGTAGTTATGAGTAATGTACCTTGTTTGATGTTTCATTATGCTTCATTTTATCCCTTTGTAATATCTTTTCCATAGATACATGAAGGTTTTGTTTCTTGCTGTGCTTTACTGATTATCCATATTCAGTTACAATGCCACATTTTAGTGTCAATTATTATCCCGTGATCTTGCTTAACACTTTTTGTCCGTTTTGCTTTTTCTTTTTCCTTTGATAAGATAAACAAATGTTGATTGATGGTTGTGAAGCTAAGTGTTTCTTGAAGATTTTTCAGGTAAAACAAGCTCTTTGGAGTCAGTGCCAGATCTTGAAAGAGCGATGTACCTAACTATTGATGGATATCCTTGCGTGCGCCTGCTAAATCTTACTGGTGAAGTTGGCTGCTCAAGTAAGTAAGCTAAATGCCTCATTGTATTGTTTTTTTCCCCATTAGATACCTTTGTTTTCAAGTTCATATTTAGATCAATGTATCATCATCTGTAAGGCTGCTATACTCTTCTTTTAGGTATCCTTATTGAGAAGTATGTCTCGCTTTGTACATTATCTTAAATCCCATTGTATTTCCAGATCCTGGTGAAGGGAAGATTGTTGCTCCAATCTTCAAAGTAGAGAACTTGGATGACGAGCTGCCTTATTTATCAGCTGTGGTGATATCCGCAGAGCTGATGCAAGATTTTTTTCTCAGGCATGTAAATCCTGTTAGAATATCCTAACTTTTTGGCATTTGTTTTTATGTATTTATATGTAGGTATGGGATTTAGATATTAGTTTAAATAGAGCAAACTGTCATAATAAGATTCATGTGGCCGTTCCCACTATTGGGTGAGGCTTAGTTGTTGTATATCTAGGTATGGTATTTCGAGCTTATGACAGTGACCTCCATGAAAAATATCATTAATAATTCACTCCCTACTATAACCTTATGTCCTGATGAGAATGAGTAATCTTCTAAGAATATATGTATAGGGAAGATATATATACATCACTTCTTAAGTGTTTAAGTGTACATCAATGTGGTTCCGATGATACAAAGCGCCAAATGCAATCTCCATCGTTAAATATGAAGAATTATGAGTTGGAATATGCTTGACAAAATTTCAGCGCAATCGGACAATGAATCAACCTTCATCCAACTTATTTGATCAAGATGACAAAAATAGTAAGATTTTAAAAAATATATATTGTCATCTTTCTGTCATCTTGATCATGAACGTTGATTTGTGATCCGATTGAATTAAATATTATCAACATGTTCTCAATTCATAGTTCTTTATATTCGAAGGTGGAGATCGCATGTGGAGCTTTGCATCACCGGAACCGCACTGATGTATACTGATGTACACTTAAAAAGTGATGTACATATAACCTCATATATATATATATATATATATATATTGAGGGTTTAGTCATGGTTGATTTAACTTCACCATTCGTTTTTGTATGTCTACACTTTTAAGGATCATGGTCTCCTGGCCTTTCATTATAACAAGCATTGGTGCGTAGGTCATCTTGATGGTTCTTCTTAAAGTATATAATCACCCAAATTAGGAACTGGATCCAACTCTTTGTTAGAAGACGATAAGGATCAAGGCATCTGGAAGCAAACGCTCATATCATCTCTTGGTAAAAGGGTTTTCTGGCATGAGCTTGGAGTATGGAAGCTACATGTAGATCACATTGGGACTGAGACTCCCCTTGAAAGACCCAGTCGAGATAGCCCAATTAAAAGTCATTTGCACTAAAGGTGCTCAACAACAATGTTAGGGTGGAGGGAACAGCTAAGTGTACACTTCTAGCTTTGACAAATAATTTTCTTGCAACTTGCAGCTAAACCCTTTTTATATTAAAACAGAAAAGCCAAAGTGTCATAAAGTTAATGAAAGCAAGACAAAAAGATTGTCATATATGCATATTTGTACTATTGTCACTAACATGCTTCTTTATAAGTTGTTTAAGCAGCAAGTAGGACATTCCTCATCCTAATGACATTTTTTTTTCTAAAAATCTCTAGTTGGAAAAAAGTATTATATAGGAGTTTCACATACTGATGCATATGACATCTTTCTAGCAGGGTCTCTACTGATATACTCTTTGCTGAAAAGGTAGCTGGAGTTTTGATTGCTTCAAGTACATATGGGAACATATCAGCAGGTGAGATCAGTAATTTTGCAACAAAAAAATCTAATTGTGGTTTTACTATAGTTTATATTGTTAGTTGAATCATGACATTTCCATGTTAAGTTTAGGTTCATCTCCAGCTAAAAAATTCCCCCAAGCTGAATTTGCTCCATACAATAATCTCAATTATGAGTGGAATCCTCATGTAAGTCATTGAAACTCAATATAATAAGCATTTTTTTTTCAGGAAAGGAATAATCACTCTCTTCTCAAGCTTGATTTCAAATATTTTTCCCCCACCTTAAAACTAACTCCTTTATGCATAAGTTTAAGTAAATGCTTTGCAGGGTTCAGGTATTATGTGGAACTGTTATGATTTTCCTGTCTTCTTACTCTCTGAAGGGAGCACCTCCACCATTCTAGAGGTACCCCATACCACTTCCTGGGAAGTTCAGATGTTGTATGAATATGTATTTCTTTATTGAATAGTTGATACTGCAAGCTTAGTAATTATGTTATATTTGTTCTAATTTTCTTTTTTTGGTCATTGTAGATGGCTAGCAGAAATGGGAAGGTCAACACTGCTTATCCAGTTATTGTAGCTGAGTTTGACCTCGTCATGCAGGTCTGAGTGTAATTTTTCTCTATCTTAAAGGGTGGGAAAATCTTTTTAATGTGTTAAGTATACAACATCTAGTAAGAAGTATATCTAATGTCAGTATTTCTTGTCAGACCCAAAAACTTGGAACTCATAATTCAGAGTCTTGTCTTAAGGAGAGGTCATGCTTGCCCTTAGGCGGATATAGGTAAGTTTATCCAAAACTTTGGTCTTTTGCACCTTGCAAGTTCAAGTATTTAAAAAACATACATAGTCATATAGTAAGTCAATTTGATTGTTTCTATGTTTGTAATATCTAAGAACCTCAGCAGTGCCATCCTGCTTGATAACCGTAATTTGTGGCTAACAAGACTGTGGATAGTAAATCATATGGCAGATTAATGAAGCACAAGTTAGTCAACTGATTAGAACACTCAATTTTCCCTTCATCATTTTCTGGCTTTTTCATTTATATGCTTTTTTCTGAGATTGATTTTACTGTTTTTTATAAAACTAAGGGATAACTTCCTTGTAGTTCGAAGAGTGTAACCTTGCCTTGCAAGACCCAGAGCAAAGTAATTACCAAACTTTCGTTCAAAAGATAGTTATGCACATCATGGTGGTCTAGCTGAATTTATATTGTCCCTCTGGTACTGAAAAGCAGTCTTGATACCTTCTCCAACTTTCTTTTCGGTTTCTTCTGTTAGCCCCGGCATTGAATCTCAATGCACACATAACTGTAGATAAGTATGTAAGCAGGTAAAGTTCTTGAGGAGTTTGGTTTTAGCAGGGCACCTACTAGTTTCAGATGGTATGCATTAAACTTATATGTTTGAACTATACTGTAACAAAGTTACCCAAAAAATATTATGGCAACATGAAGTGGAACTAATACATGGATGAAGTTATACAAGATGACAACTTTTTGGACCTACAAGTAGCGCAAGTCTACTTAATGAGAAATGTTTTTCTTTCCTAGATGTGGCCTTGCCATGTTGTGTTTAAGCTACTTTGTCTATTTGCTGCCTCATAACTACTATGCAAATTCATAAATTTGATTTCGAGAATTTGCACCAATAAGACATGGAATCTAATTGTACATGTATGATAGAAATGCTGTCTTGTTACTACTTCTATTCTCTGTTCACTTTAGTAAACTTAGTTCTCTTATGAATGTCTAACATGACTTATATTTGAAGGACAGTGTCTGGTCTGCACTTCCACCACTTAAGCTTTCATCTATGGCAACGCCGAAGCATGTTGTCTTTGTAGTAGCATCTCAAGATTCTGCATCATTTTTTCGTGACAGAAGTCTTGGTGCTGATTCATCACTATCTGTAAGCTTAATTGTGGAAATCTTTAGACATCATTTCTTTAGATTAAATGTCTCTTTAGGTATTACATGAAATCCTTGACAACTTCAAGGAGCGTATTCTCTTTTCTTTTGCAGGGATTGATTGCACTGTTGGCTGCAGTGGATGCTCTCTCCCATGCAGTCAAAATAGATGAATTTCATAAACAGGTACTTATTGAAGACTTTTTGTTAGTTTACTTGATCATGCTACTTAATTTAGCTGATGACCGAGAGTCTTTTATATCCAGATTCCATGTCTATTTTGTCTATTGATGACATTTGCCTTCTCTTTGAGAAAGATTGTCTTGCTATTTTTTTACATACAGTCAAGTTTTAAAACTTGGTCACCTCTTTGAATGTTTAATTTTCTGTATTTTGATTTATAAAATAGTTATTCAATTCAGAGAGCTGTGGAATTAGATTTATTATTGTTCTGCATCCATATTAGTTCAGCTAATGGAATTCTTGCTGAGTTTGTTGACACATTTTGATGCATTTAAGTTCATGAGTAGCATGGCTATGTTTAATTACTGAGATCTTGTTGCGCTATGTTATGACACTTGCTGCAAGCAATGGAAGAAAAAGAGGTTGAAATGGAAAGTTTGGATGGAGTATGATATGACAGTCATGGCATTTTTATTTTATGTTTTGAATCTGAACCATGAGATGAAAGTGATGCAAGAAAAGTCCTGATATACATGTGTAAATAACTTTCACGAGTAAGACGAAAACCAGCACAGAAAGAACTTGTCCTTGTTATAGGTGATTTGCAGCTTCTTGACTTTGTACTTTTTATTATGATCAGAAGGTTGTCCTTTAACCAAAGGGTGGTTTGGCAGGATTTAAAAGTTAGAAATTCGCATTTTTTCATGGTCCTTTCTTCAGCAGGTTATTTGGCGATTGAGACTGGAGAATCCCAATTTATGTTCGTTTTTTTTCACCTGATTATAGGTGTTAGCGCAGAAATAATCTATGTTCCAAAGAAATAGGAAAAAGTGATTCTGTTATCAGAAACAAAGCAACGGATGAAAGGAGATTTGGCTTTTGTTTTATAAATGCAGTGAACCTAGTAAAGATCAATTTGAAATGTGCCATTTGAGAGTTGCTTTCATGAGGGACCCGTGGCGCTTTTGTGTAACCAATGAGAACAAAAAGGGAAACCTAGTAAGCAACTGGCACGTTATTGTCTGACATGGATCATAACAGTACAATAGTTTTGAAAGGATCCATGTCATCGACCACCACCTAGTAGGATGATCCTTCATTGTTGTTTTTGTCATTGCTATTCTGATCAGTTAGGCACAACCAACAGGATAGCCATTTTATCTGACTTGAAGAAGTTAGGTACTGCTATTCTTATGTAGCAAGCTGACCCTCATTAATCAGGATAAGGGCCAGCAATGCTATCAACCTATTTCTAGACTAATGTATGTTCTTATGTCATTTTGTAATTTGGGTGGAATGAACTTATAATCATGGAATCGACGGTTGCTGTCATGTTGTATGTATGCTATTTAATAAATCAGATCATGTATACCAGTTTTATATACTTTTGTTGCCTCTAGACTTTGCCTCCCTATTTTTTTACCTTCAATAATTTTTCTTAGACTGTTTTATACTTTTGTAGCTTGTTTTTGCTGTTTTTACTGGAGAATCATGGGGTTATCTTGGTAGTAGAAGATTTCTGCAGGAGCTTGATGCAGGTAGTAATGCTGCAAATGGCTTGGATGGTGCTCTTATTGACCAGGTAAATTACGATGTCCTTTGTTAAGTTAGATAGGACCTCTTTCCTAAGCATCTTAAGCAATTCGTTTACTCCTGTCCTTTCTCTTGTAAACTCATCCATATACTTTGTATATAGATGCTCTGTTAACATACAGATCTAGTTGTTTTCTGTCTACGTAAGCCACATAGGAGATCATGGAACTCTATGTAGATTGCATACAAAGTCATGAACCCTCTACAATGACCCAAGATTCCTCATGACACAAGTGAATATGTTGTGCTAAATTCTTGGTTATAATCTGCAAGCAAGTGGATCTAAGAAATCCAAGGTTTTGGCAATTGGCAGGCTTAGTTGACAGTTGACCTAGACCTGTCTGGTTCACATTGAATATTCAACATTTAAAACTAACAATCCTATTAGTTACTTGTTCAGAATCTATGCTGGTACTGACCTTGATATACGTGCAATTTCATGAACTCAGTTGTTCATTCAAATCTCATAGAGGTTATAACAGTAATATGTATATAATTCTACTTTAAGTTATTTGTTTATTCTCATAGATTACCCCTCGATGCTGAGTAAAATTATCTTTCATAGGTTATTGAAATTGGATCTGTAGGCAAAGCCCTCTCTGAAGCTGCCACGACTTTTTATGCTCATCCTGTTCAAGGAGTGAGTGCCTTTTTTCTCCTGCCTTTTATTGCTTTTACTGCACAAATAATTGAATTACTTGTCCTATTTTCTATTTGCTTACTTCTTACCTCCACAATATTGTGAAAGATCTGAAAATGTAAATTCTTATTATAGTAAGTTTATCATGTAATTATTTTAAGTCTTGGAGGTATCTTAATATTGGTTTCAACATTGTGAAAGGCATTTATTTTTCACATTTTTAATAAAATTAACAAGTGAGAAGATGCAGATTACATGAGGAAAAAGTTTAATTTTACATTGGAGTATTTGGGTAATACTACCTCTTATGTGTTGATGATAGCTTGACCGAAGAATATTATAAGAAGGAAAACAAATCTAAGGTCTAGAAAGCTCCTTTGAATGATAATTCTACTTGAGGCTCTAGGTTCGTAGTGGTGTTACTGAAAGTGTATACAAACTTTTGTTAAAAACCATAGGTACCTCTAGAAAGGAGTAGTTAGCTCTACGTTGCAGTGGCCATCTAGTAAGAATTTCACAGAAAGCTGGGACAAAAATATCCTAGTGGCGGGAAAGGTAAAACTTAGAAAAATGCCTTCCCTGCTTTTTAATCTGATTTTGATCTTATTATTTGATAAAGCTTTATTCCCTGGGCACATAATATGGCTGCTAAACACAGATGTTCAGTGGTCATCTTATGCTTCCTCTGGGGCTCTATTTTAGTGGAAGTTTCTTTTGTTTGCGGTTCTTTTGGCAGGCTTCTCTCACGTCCTTGTGTCATTTGAAAGATCTTGTTCCTCTTGGTGGCTTTTTGAGCATCCTGAAGCAGAATGTTATGGCAACCAATGCATTATCTTTAAAAGTTCAGTAACTAGAAGTTTATTTTAACATTGTAATAAGCTAACGGTATATTCAAAATGCACATGTCAATTTGCAGGATATAGAAGCTTGCAATGTTGCGTGATTTCTTCCCTTATGCTTGTATGAGGGTTCTGTTAAGGTAGTTTGATTAGTGAATTTTGAAGTGAAGACTGATGTATGTAATTATTATTTCTGTCCAGAGCTCATCTTCCACAATGGAAATATTGCAGTCCTTAGAGATGGCTAGTGAATCACTTGGTAATGATAAAGTACTAATAAGAAAAGCAGCTGGATCAAATCCTGGTATTCCTCCATCTTCAATGATGTCATTTGTAAATAAGGTAAGTTGGTTACTATGTTTATACACATTTTTGGCATTGCTCAGAGTAGCCATATTAGTTAAACTCCCTTATTTTATGCAAGTTCTGAGTGCGTTCAATTTGTGGACGGATGAGAGCATTTTACACTCTGAAATTTTCACCGCTGAAATGTAGTGGAGTACTGTAAGTCCATGACACATTACCTATCAGCCAGTTTCTGATAAAAGAAAGCATGCTGTCCTCTTAACCTTCAGTTCTTGAATAACACAGTACAAGCTGAAATCACTCTCCATTACACCAAAAGCAAATATTGATGCAGGGAAGAATCTATTTGCTGATGCATTGGCTATAATATAGGAGAGAATAAAATGTTAGGAAGAATAAAATGTATTATGGAGATGCACGTGCATAAAGAGAAATTGATATCAGAGTCCTTATTGAATTAATCAAAATGCAGCATTAACTTTTCAATATTTATCTGCTATGCCCCATCTTTAAAACTGTTTTATTGCAAATCTGCTGTTATTCGTTCTATATTTTTACTTCACATTTGTCATCTTAAATCATAGTTTAAAGTGTAATCATCTTCTCTTCTAACTTAAATGGATCCTTAAAAGAGTATATGTTCTTTTATTATTTTGCAGAACTCCTCAGTTTCTGGAGTTGTTTTGGAGGACTTTGATTCATCTTTCACCAATAGGTTCTATCATAGCCACCTTGATGGACCATGTAGGTTGACTTATCAAAGTTAAATTTTGTTGGGAAAATTAAAATTACTCTCACCTTTGTTGGCTTAGGCTGTAAGCTGTACATAAACAAGATTTACAGATTTTCAGTGGTTTGAAAGAAAAAAGTGCTTAAATATTCCATTCTGATTTTGAGAAATGCCGTTTAACTTCCTGTCTACACTGCATATTAGAAGTGATAAGAATCTCATAGCACAATCCGAATACATAAGGTTGAAGTAAGTACAGAATCTTTGGTTATCTAATGGTTCGTCATATTGAATTTAGCATACGTGCTTCTGTAAAAAACATTATCGGTTGCTGAATGAAATGAATTCTTCCAAGTAAAATGCTGGATACTGAACTTTATTTATTTCTTTTTTGTTTTTCTGTTCTTTTTTTTGTTTTTTTAGTTGGGAGCAAGGTATGGAGTATTGTAATGAAGTTCTTACTCTGTGATGTCATGTAGTCATTATTCACATTGTTGTGCTCTTCTCATGCAGCTAATATCAACTCTTCATCAATATCAGCAGCTGCAATACTTGTTGCTCGTGCTCTATATCTTCTTGCTAATGGTGACTTGAAACATCCAGATGTTATAGCACTGAATTCAGTGAAGGTTAATGTGTCTCTAGTTGAAGAACTTGTGAGATGCTTATTGACATGTCAACCTGGGCTTTCGTGTGACCTAGTGGCGAAATATATTTCAGTTTCTAATGCCTGTCCCAATCACTATGTTGGGGTCTTCTTAGATTCAACGCCTGACACACAACATCCACAGTATGCAGATGATACATCGAGGTTTATTTGGAATTTTCTTGCAGATAGAACATCTGGTAAAATGAACAATAGTATTTCTTGTACTGGAGTTTGTCCAAGTAAAGATGAGGTCTGTGTTGGAGCAGAAACTATCAGTGGGGGAAGATGTGTGTTGTCTACGACAAGGTAATTTCTCCTGGTAATGTGCATGAGCTCAAAAAACAAATGCATGCATGAATCAGTCCCATTTGCAAAATCTGGTTATTTTTTCTCGAAATTAAGATGTGTTTTGACATATTCTTCTGTGTTCCATTTGTTCTACTTAACTCTTAGGGTCAGGTCAGTCTCTTATTGCTTGCATAATTTCTTCCGCTTGGGTTACTTTCAGGTATGTTCCTGCTTACTCTACTCGCTTGAAGTACCAAGATGATTTGTGGCAAGTGATGTCTGTAAATAGCTCTGATCCAATGGGTCAAGTGGACCCTGTGTGGACTGAAAGCTTCTGGAATACCATCGGCCTTCGAGCTTACACTATAAACAGCAGAGTGTATGATCAAATTATTTTACTTTCTGGAGTCTGTGTTACACTTATTGCATACATTTTAGTCTTGGTTACACGATCTTTCCTTTCGAAAGCCTTGAAGCGTGATTGAGATGAACCCTTCAGACTTCCCGTACTAAAATTTTTGTAGTTTTGATGTCTAAGAGCAAAAGGAAATGGTTTAGCTTGCAGCCCATGCTTGCAAGGGGATTTCATGTACATTCTACATAGGACTATTTAACAAAATCGGGTATGTAATTTAGAGATCCTTCCAAATATTTGATGGCTACTTGGCGAAACATTGATCTTATAAACATGGCAGCTTTTACAAATGAAATGCTTGTCTATCTTCTTACAAGAGAAATACATGTATGCTATGGTTCAGGATTGTAGTTGAATAATGAGTAGGTTGGCATTATCATTTACTTCATAGTTCTTGTATAACTTTCTTTCTTAGGATACAAACAATTTGTTCTTATGTTTTGTTGATTCTTTGTTCTTTCCACAATATTAACATTATTATGTGTCAGTGGCTTGTGGCAACCACGCTTCGCCTACTAGCTCCAAATATGATTATTGAGATTACATTTGAAGTACGTAAAACATTAGTTATTCATGTCTCTTTCGTTTCTGTAGCTTTTTCTTTTTATTTCTAACTAAAAGCACTTGTGCATCATTGAGTAGCAGATATATATTGGTGCGTTTGGCATCACGTTTCAAAACTATTTTTAATTTTTTTATTTCATGATATATATATTTTATAAATATTTAAAAATTTATTTAAAATTTTAGATAGTGTAAAAAAATTTTGCGAAATAAAATTTTTTATTATATATTTTAATTATTTTTTTAGAAATAAAAAAGTTCAAATTTCTTTTTTAAAAAAATAAAAATATTTTTTATTTAAAAATTTTTTTACTTTATAAGTAATCCTAAACGCAACTTATAATATTCCAAAATTTCCAACAACTTTGAAGTTGGCTCGTGGCAACCATTCTCCTTTTAACTTTTCTTAATACATCTTCAGGCAAATGCCTGTTATCATCAAAAGATCACACTTTGTTTAATTGCCGATTGCCTATGTACTTTTTCTTTCTGAAAAATATTTTTATATTTTTAAATAAATTTTTTATAATATTATATAAAAAATTTAAATATATATATATAATACTTATTTTTTTAGATAAAAAATATAAGTTTATTTTCTCGAATATTTTTAAATATTTTTTATTTCAAAAATTTTTATTTTATAAGTATTCCTAATTATTTCCTAAGTCTAATTGTTTGTTCGAGTTGAGAAATAAATATAAAAATTTAGTTTATTTGAGACGTGAATCAATATCTATGTTCCTATTTCAATTTCAACTTCCAATAACAGCGAATTTTAGTAGCAGTGCGAAATGAGTTTTTTTAAAAGCGAAAGCAGTGGATCTAAAAGGTGAAAAAAGTATATAAAATATTTGTATTTGTTTATAGTTAAAAAATAAATTTAAAAGTTTTTTTTATATAATTATTTGTAAGTAAATTTGAAAAAAAAATTTATCGAAAAAGTGAGTTCCGATAAATTTTGATACACATAGTAAAAAATAAAAAAAAAATTTTTTTTAAAAATAAAATAAAAATAAAATAAAATTTTTGTGTTTCAATAGTTTTTAAAAATATATTAAAAACTGAAAAATATAATTGTATTGAAAAATATACAAATAAAAAAATTAAAACTAAAATTTTAAATATAAAAATAGAATTTTAAATTATTTATATAATTGAAATATATAAATAGTTTAAAATTTAAAATTTAGTGGAAAAAAACCCCTCCCAATTTTGGTTTCCTGCAGAAAGTTTTTGAGACTGTGTGGATAGTGTGGTTGCCAAACGCATGGCAGTGATTCTTCTTTATGAAAGTTCATGAAGTTGTTGATTTGGTTTGGTTTCAATTTTTTGTTTGCTTATAACATTTAATTTTTCTTGGAATTTTGCGCGCACGAGGGTTTGTCATTCAGAACGACAAATCCCTATTTGAAGTTTTGCAAATTATTATAGTTTTAAAATAAGCGAAGTTTTATTCTTGTTATAGGAAATTGGTATGAAAATTGAAAATTATCAGGATAGCAAATCTCATAGATTCTTGTATAGGAAACTGGTAAGAAAATTGAAATTGGTTACTTCGATTCAGATTAAAATTTCATATGTTATCAATTTATTTTTAATTCATAGTTTTTATTGAACAATATCTTTTGACATTATTATCAAGGTAGAATTAATTAAATTTAACTTTGTGATCCTTGGAAATAACAACTTCACAAAGTATTAAAGGCTACAAGGTTAGGGCGTGTTTGAATATGACTGGAATTTATTTTGTTCAAAATTTAGATTTAATTATTTTATATATTTTAATTAAAATTTTAAAATTTATTTTATTCAATTTAGTTAACTATTTTAGTTTTCATTATGATTTCTATTTTATCAAATATTATCTTTTATCAAATTTAATTAACTTATACTTCTAAAATTAATTTATAAATTTGTTTTACGTAATTAAAATATGCTCCGTTGAAATAGTAGTTGGGAGTTTTTTTAAAAAATATTTTTCTAAAACAAAAAGTATTTTATTTTATTTTGATAAAAAATATTTGTATTTTAATAAAATAATAATAATAATAATTTATTATGCAAAATTATTTGAAAATTTTAATTTTAAATAAAACTTTACAAATAATTATAAAAAATATTATTACAAATATAATTAAAAATTATTTTAAAACAAGTTACCAAACGCAAGCATATATCTGAGAGTGATGACTATAGGATATTTGAAAGTATTTATAAAATAAAATTTTATGAATTTTATTTTTTATTTAAAAATATAATAAAATATATAATAAAAAAATTTTACTATATAAAATTTTTTATACATTTTAAATTAAGTAAAAATTTTTTTAATTTAAAAATTTATAAAATATATATTAAAAAATTATTTTTTAAGAATTACATGGACTGGTCTGATACTTCGTTGTTGACTACTTATCGTTATCAATTGAGGAAGCTTTTGGTTTTTAATATTATTCATACTTTTGTACAAAAATTGAAAGTGAAAGGAGTATACATACGTGTGCTCAACAGGAGTGAAGTGCACAATTACAATGCAGCGCATTGAGAATATTTTTGAAATAAATTTTTTTAAATAAAGAAAAATAATTTTATTTTTTTAAAAATAAACATATGTAATAAAAAAATATTATTATATAAATTTTCAATAATTTTTTTAATATTTATAAATATATGATAAAAAGTAGATAATCAAAAATTAAAAATTAATAAAATAATTTTTGAATAAAAAATTCTTTGATAAATTAAGCAAAATAAGACGCCACAACCATTGCGAAGGTGCCCTTCAGTTAATTTCTGGCAAATAAAAGATATGAAGTTGATGCATTTGTAGAGCATATTTTAATCATATAAAAATAAATATTATAAAAATAAATTATGTAAAATAATTTATATTTCATTTGAGAAAAAGTTTATCTCAAAAATAATTTTAAACGTCCCAAAACTCTTTAAAAACTTTTTATTAATTTTTAGTTTATATATTCAATAACTATTTTTTATAGTTTACAAAATTTATTTAAAATTTTAAAAATTTTCAAAAAATTTACTTAAACAAATTTTTCTTTTATTTATTTATTAAAATAAAATAAATTATTTTTATTCAAAAAATTTATTTACTAAGCACACATAAGAAGCTGAACTCATGCAGCGCTGCATTCCAGTGATGAGCTTAAAAAAACAGTGAAGTAGTCTCGTGAAGAGCACACGCCCATAAGCAGCAGCTTTTGGACGGCTGCTTTTCCACCTCACTGCTTATGAGACGTGGGAATTCCTTACTTCACCGACCTTCAAATTTTACCAAGTGTTAGAGCAACTTGTCAGCATATACCCAATTAATTCAACACACCTTCTTCTTCTTCTTCAATGTTCTTCGATCCATAGTTGTAGCAGTTGGCTAATTTTTTTTATTTTCTATAATTTTTCTTTTGAGTGAAGTTGATATTTTTAAACTTGAAAAATATAAGATTTGTTATATTGCAATAATAGCATGAGCAAAACTGAAAAATATTAAAAATTTACGTAATCATACATGAATTGCTACCTAATAGAAAGACATATATATAAATCAGAAAAAGATATAATAATTTGAGATTTTTTACAAAATAATAAAAATAAAAATAAAAATAAATTTTTTTACTAATATAGAGTTTTTTTATATTTTTAAAATTATAAACAAATTATAAACATTTAAAAAATTATAAATAAAAAAGAAGAATGAAAAATAGAAAATAAACACCACCGGACGACCTCTTAGTAGTTGTATCAATGATCATTATTTATTCTGTATTTTTATGAAAAATTATAAAATTAGTTTTATGATTTAATTCGATTTCAAAATTTTTATAAACCAAGTGTGTGCATTCTAAATCTTACATAAAATATCATTCATTTATTAATTTCCTCAAAAGAAAAATAAAATAAAAAACATTCCTATCTAGCTCGTTTTCTCTCTATAAATAAAAAGCGCCTGTTCTTCTTCTTCCTAACATTCTACTTTTATTTCATTTCTTTCTTCTGCGCTCACTCGTTTGAAATTAATGGGAACAGAAGCAGTTGAAGGATGGGACATTGAATCCCAGCAACAAAAGCTGCTACTTGAGAACCACAAGGAAAAACACTTTACGGCAAGTGAAGTCGTTCGCGATGTGATCATCGGTGTCTCCGATGGTTTAACAGTTCCGTTCGCTCTTGCCGCGGGTTTATCCGGTGCAGACGCGCCTTCTTCTCTTGTGCTTGCTGCCGGTCTTGCTGAAGTTGCCGCCGGCGCTATTTCCATGGGCCTTGGTGGGTAAGTTCTGTTTTCTGGTTTTCATTTTATTAGTATTATTACTTTTTGTTGAGATCAACTTAAAGATTCATCTGAGATTGCTTAAATTTTGATTAGTTTTTTATTTTACAAAAATCTTGTTTATTGAAGTTTTTAAAACGAACTTATTTTTTTTAATTTAAAAAATAAAATTAATATATAAAAAATATAATGTATAATTTATTATAGTTTTAAATTTCTGAACATTTTTTTGAAAAATATAGAAATCTAAATAACTTGAGTTCTTGCATATGCTTGAGTTTTTTTTTCCCCCTCTCTGTTGTTGCATGTATGATTGTTTACAACATATATTTGCATGGCATTTATTATAGGTTTTTAATTAAAATTTGACATTTTTTTGGTGTTGTTTCTGTGAGAAATTAGATAATGTTTTATGTATCAAAAAAAAGAAGAACAATTTAAGTTTCTTATCACTTAATTAAACAAAGATTTATTTCATTTAATTTTCCGAAACTAGAATTTTTCTTCATGAATTGAAGATAATTATTTTAAGGTGGCTCGAACGTTCCTGGCTATCTAAAGCAATGTTTTTGGATTTAGTCATGAAATACATTTCGTCTCCACGTTAATTAAAATTCCAAATTTATTATGTATGAACATTTGGAAAATTGGACTACGTGAAAATATATAATCGCTTAATTGAATGGCTATAAAATATAACGTAATTATTCTTATCAACAAGATCGTTGGATTAAATCATAGCAGTTCGATCGTTTAATCGGATGGTTGAAAAAAGAGTTTATATCTCTCATATATGTATAACTCAAGTAAAATTATTCTTTCTATTATCTACAATTTTACTAATTTCACATATATATAATACATACATATTCTGGACCTGGTCGTTCAAGAAGTAAACATCACACACGTACCAGGGCGTGTGTGATTGTCTTGAACTGCATGAATGATAGTGAGTTGTTGTTAATGTTTTGTTCTGCTCCCGTTTGGTTCTTATTTAATATGGTTTTTATATTTTTTCTTCAACGGCGCGTTGTTAAGGGATGAACAATTTGGTTGCCTTAACTTTGGTAAATACATATATGGAATGGACCCAACTACTATGCATTCAGTCAGGAATTGCAGCTCTCAGTTCGGTCTTTATCGACTAGCTTTTCAGTCGGCAATTAGCTAGTTAATTCAAGTTTGTATTTTACAGTACCATGCTGATCGAATTTTTCGTTTAGTCGGTAATTGGTTCATCGACTGGTGTTTACTACCAAAATGCTGACTGCCGTTAGTTCCGTTTGTAATTTACTTTGCAGACTCTTTTTGGCGTGTGCTGACTGTTTTTTAGTCGGTGATGCTGGTATTTTTAGTAGCGACTTTATTGCATACTTAAAAAAAAACACACGAATAAACGAAACCAAGGATTTGTTGATCTTCTATATGTGTTATTATCGTGCATGGTAATAAGTGTTGCCACCTTTTATTTACTTCTATATCTTTGGTTTAACTTGATTTAATTAAGGTTCGACATATTTGTGTTTCATTTTTTATCAGATATCTGGCTGCTAAGAGTGAAGCGGACCATTACATGCGTGAGATGAGGCGAGAGCAAGAAGAGATCAATACGGTGCCTGAGACAGGTGATGATCAATTATATTGAGATTTCATAGCGGTATCGAGTATATATCATAGATTTGGATGTGTTCTTTCATATCTGGAAGTGAAATTTTTTACCAGAAGGTCACTTCTAGGTGAACTTTGATATTTTTAGCAATAATTTACTATATATATTTACTTCACTAACTTTTCTAAAAAAATAATTTTTCCAAAAGTCACTTCTGTGAAAGAACACACCCTTATGTTTTAAGATGAATGTAGAGAATATATCATAGATTTTGGATGTGTTCTTTCATATCTGGAAGTGAGTTTCTTTTACCAAGAAGTCACTTCTAGGTGAATTTTGATGTTCTTTGCAATAATTAACTATATATATTTACTTCACTCACTTTTCTTAAAAATAAATTTTTCCAAAAATCACTTTTAGCTGCAAAAGAACACACCCTTGTGGTTTTAGATGAATGTCGTAACTATTGGATGATCCTGTTGAATGAAAACAGAAGCAGCAGAGATCGGAGAGATACTTGCAGAGTATGGCTTAGAGCCACATGAGTACGCACCAGTGGTGAACTCCCTCCGACGGAATCCACAAGCCTGGCTCGAGTTCATGATGAAGTGAGTCCCAATATATACAGGTTTTATATTAATTAGCCTTCAATACATGAGATGAAGAACATAACTATTCAACATGATTGTATTAGTCAAATGTGTTTCGAAAAATTTCAGGTTTGAGCTAGGATTGGAAAAGCCTGAACCTACAAGGGCATTAGTAAGTGCCCTAACGATCGCCTTTGCATACATAGTAGGCGGACTTGTTCCCCTCCTTCCTTACATGTTCATTCCAATTGCTCAAAAAGCTATGTTCACGTCCGTCGGAGTAACACTTGCAGCTCTTCTCTTCTTCGGCTACGTCAAGGGACGCCTGACCGGTGATACACCCTTAAAGAGCTCTATACAAACTGGTTTTGTAGGTGCATTAGCGTCTGCCGCAGCCTATGCTATTGCCAAAGCCGTCCAAGCTTTCTGAAAACTGTCCAAGAAAATCCTTCAAGTATCCTTAGGTTCAGAATTTATCCAGCAATGACTTTTGTATGATTATTAACCAGAGAAAAGAGAACTGTTTTAAAAATGTATAAAGTTTTTCATCTTGATTTGTGCAGGGGTTGCTTTTGCTACTGAAATTCTCTGGTTTTGATGAATTTTGGTTTTCAGAGATAGCAATATGATCATGGTAATTCTTCATAAAATGATTAGATGAATCCAATTTGCCTAACACTCAAAATCAATTCTGTGATCACAGCTTGCAGGGGATACATGATATTAAAAGCTAGACCCAATCTTGAATAACATTAGAAAAGAAGTTTAGATTCTTTTTATTTAAAAAATAATTAAATATAATTAATAATAAGATTTTATTGTGTAATTTTTTAAAATTTTTTTTAAAATATTGTAAATATTATAAAATTTTATCAAACAATATAAAATAAAAAATTAGAATAAAAAGGAAAAGTTTATCTAAATAGTTTTTATAATCTAACAGGCAATAGGAAGATTTGCAATCATAGTCGTAAGAATCGGATCGGACATCGAATCAAAAAATTGTCGGGATTACGATTTTCGGATTGATCCGTTGGATCAACCGGTCGAACTATCGGATCAATAATATTAAAGTATTTTTAACTAATAATAACAACAATTACAGTAAAAAATCTACTGCCATTATAGCACTACTAACAATAATATCAACAGTAATCATAGCAAAAAATTAAAATATTTTTATTATGGCATCATTATCAACAACAATAGCAATAACAATCAAAGCAAAAATTAAATTATTGCCACTATGGCATTACTACAACCAATAATAATAATAATAACGAAAATTTATAATGAGAATATTTAAATAAATTAGGAGATCAAAAAAGGATAAAATCATAAAATAGATAAATCATAAAAAGACAACTAACTTTTTTAAATATACATATTTGAGTCTAAATATTTTACAATATAAAAATTTAAAAATTACTAATAATCGATATTTACAAATAAGAGATAACCAATTATATTTTTACATTATCACATCCAAATGCAAAATCTAAATTACATATCATTTTTCAACATAAAACTATTAATAATTATTTTGAATTAAATATATCATCAATTTACAATCCGGTTTGACCCGGACGGGCGGGTCGATCGGGTTGAAACGAGTCAAATCAGGTTGAAACGGATCGATTGCATAAACGATTTTTTTGTAAATTCAGATTGATTTACCGTCTGGATCGACGGTTTTTAGGTCGATCCGAATGGTTTGGTTCGGATCTGATAACTATGCTTGCGACACCACTCGAGCTTGATTGATTAGATTTCTCTAACCAAATTAGGGGATCTTTTAAGCATAGTTATAAAACCCGAACCGGCCCACCCCGATCGACCCAAAAAACCGTCGACCCGGAGCGTAAACCGGTCCGGGTTTATTATAAAATCGTTTATGCAATTAATCCTCTCTGACCCGCTCGTCCGGATCGAACCGGGTTAAATTAAATTTTAAAAAATTTAAATTTGTGATATATTAATGCAAAAATAATTATAAGTAGTCTTATATTGAAATATAATATATAGTTTAGATTTTATATTTGGATGTGATAATGCAAAAAAAATAAGTTTTTATATTTCATTTGTAAATATTTATTATTAGTGATTTTTAAGTTTTTATATTACTAATTTTGTTAAATTGTAAGAAAAAATAAAATTATTTTAAAACAAAGAATTTCTTTTAAAGTTTATTAGTTAAAATATTTTTTTTGTTTTTTATATTTTTTGTTAGTTTATTTTTTCTTTTATGCCTTCTAACAAAGAAAAAATTTATTATTTTATGCATTACGGTCAACACTTTAGTATTTTTGACACGACGGTTCAACCCATTGATCCGACGGGTCAACCCATGATCCGTTGATCCGGATAGTTTTTCAGTTCAATATCCGGTCCGATTTTTACAACTATGCTTTTAAGTGCTTACAATAAAATATTTTAAATTTATAAAATAGTGTTTGAAAGTTTATTTAAAAAGGTGAGAATTTTTTTAAAATGAAAAACTGAATTTATAAACTCCATGACTAATTCTGAGTAGAAGTTGGAAAGAATTTATTATTTTTTTCGCTTGAATTTTTTATTTTATATTTTTAATAAAGTTTTTAGAATATTTTATAAATTCTTTTTAAAATTTAAATAATATAAAAAAACTCTGTAATGTGAAATATTTTTATTAATTTTAAATCAAAAAAATTAAATATTATTTAAAATTTTTTTAAATAAATACTCGCAAACATTTCCTGCTGATTTCAGCACTACTTATATGTATTCCATTGATGGAAAACCATATTATACAAATTTCTCTAAATTTTCTTGTAATGTACATTCCTGTGCTCTTGCAAGAGTTTTGGACGCATCTACTTGAGCGAACGTAAATTTTAAAAAAATAAATTCCTAAAATATAAATTACTAACAAGTAAATTCCAAATAAACTATAAAAATAAATTTATAAAATTTACATAGAAAGTGACTTCAAATTATCCTAATATAACCTTTTGAAAAAAAAATCACTTCCAAAATAAGATAATTATGCTTTTTGTTTTCTTTATAAAAGGAGTGCTTATTAAAGTAAAACTTTTTAAAAATTTTTAAATATATTGTTTTATAAATATTTTAAAAAATAAAAATTATATATATAATTATTTTGATAATCTATTCAAATTATCCGAAAATAATCTTTTGAAAAAAAGTCACTACCAGAATAAGGTAATTATGTGTTTTGTTTTCTTTATTAATAGAGTGCTTATTGAAAAAAGAATTTCTGAAAATTTTTGTTAATATATTAATCTATAAGCGTTTAAAAAATAGAAGTTATATATATAATTATTTTATAATCTATATTTTGTAAAATTTTAAAAAAATATTTTGAAAAAATTATGCATAATTTTATTGTAGTTGAAAGGAGCTTATTGAAATTATAAGCAATCCGAACATGCATTACTGTTTATTTTAACTTATCAGAAAAATAATTTTTAATTTTTAATTTTATATTATTTAATATATATTTTATAAATATTTAAAAAATTTATTTAAAAATTTAAAAGGTGTAGAAAATTTCTAGGTAGTGAGTAGTGAGATCTTTTATTATAAATTTTTATTATATTTTTAGAATTAGAAAAATACAACTTATTAAAAGAGATAAAAATATTTTATATTTAAAAAAAATTTGATTTTATAATTTACTTTCAAATAGACACTAATATAGCTGAAAGTTTAAGAGGGAGACCATATTCGTGCCAGGTCATAACAAAAGTTGATATTATAAACATGTTGATTAGAGTTTCAGCATATACTTCGTTCCTATTTAAGTTTTCTACTTTATTTTCAAATCCCAAAGTTATTACTTTGCCAAAAGTGGAAAAGATAGTTGCGGGCTGGGCTAAAATTATATTGTTGGGCTGGGCCGCCAATATTTACTCGTACTTATAAGTTACAGAGAAGCTAAAATGATTAGAAACTAAAAACTAAAACACTTTTTATTTCATATTATAATTTTCATGTTTGCATATAATTCTAAATAAAATTATGTTAATAAAATAAAAAATTAGTACACAATTGGTAGCATGACTAAAATTGAAGCATTTAGCAGACATTTTGGCGTTACTTTTTAGCTGCCTATTATTTTTAATTATATATTTTAAAAATTTTATTATAATATTAAAAAAATTATTTAATAATTAAGAATATATAAAAAATTATATATAATAAAATTTATTATTATTTAGTTATTATTATTTATAGAACATTAAAACTTAATTTTAAAATTTTTTTATTTAAAAAAGTTATTCATATAAGTACTTTTAAATATTCTCTTAACTAACTATTTGGCATTGCTCTTGTCTTTTCATTTTATATTTTTGAATTAATTTTTTTTAGTACTTTATATTTTCTTAAATTTAAAAAATATGTATAATATATATGTTATACCATCATTACATATAAAAGTTTTTATTTTCTAGATAAAAAACATTTTTCAATCCCAAACGCTCCATAAATCCAAAACCAAAATATAAAGAATATATTTATTTATAAAAAACAGAAAGAAAGAGAAAGATACCAAAAGAGTTTGGCATCGATCAAAAACAAGATTCTTATTTTGAGATTAATCTACCCGAAACTTGTACGTCTCCTCCAAACCATGAAAACAAACTCTATCTTGTTCCGAAATATACGGACCGGAAAAGCGTCCGACAACTCACTGCTATTGAGCTTCTCCTTAACGCGAATTATTTGCTGAACTGCCACTATCTCTTGTAGTAATCAACTGTCGGCTAATGTTATCGTACAGATTATCCCTTCTTTTATTGTAAATGAATATTTTGCAATATTGTGCTTCTAGTAATCAAATATTTGTAACTGTTCATAGATATTGTGATTTAGAATTACTAATCCTTAAGGGCTCAAATTTTTTTTTATAAGTAGCTTAGAATTAGCCGTTTTTTCGAATTAGAGTACGTCGAAAAATGCTCATAAAATATAGTTTTTTCAGAACAAAAATATTTTAAAATTAATACTATTTTTTATTTTAAAAAAATAAAATAAATATTAATAATATATTATTAATTTTATTAAAAAAACAAGTTTTAAACGGCAAATAGTTTCAAATTTGAATACATGATAACCTTGTGTGGCTTTTGTTATTAATTAAAAACAGAATTGAAGAGAATAATATTATATTAAATTTTTATTAAATATTATAAACATGTTTCCCTATTTAAGTTTTCTAGAAGTTAATCTCTAATTTTTTTTTCTTACCAATAATGGAAATCTAACGATCATTATAAGAAATGAATGGTATTGTAAAATAAAATCTTAGATGCCCTATGTTACAAAACCTACATCATCATCTTCTTCTTCCCTCCACTATCAACTATTTAACAGAAACAACACAACACAACAGAGACGAAATAGAAAAAAAGTTTTTTTTACCAATCAAAGAAAAAAGAAAAAAACTTTCAGAGATGGCATTGATGAATTGCAGCAGCAATAAAGGGTTTGCGGGTCGGTTAAAAACTTCATTACCGGAGCACCGTTTAATTCCTCTCCGGAAACTTGCGGCTATGGTTAGAGTTCAAGGATCATCAGTAGCGACAGGAGAGAAAGAACCTGATCTCAGTGTTCGGGTTAACGGGTTAGAATTACCAAATCCGTTTGTGATTGGATCCGGTCCGCCAGGGACTAACTATACTGTGATGAAGAGGGCTTTTGATGAAGGGTGGGGAGCTGTTATTGCTAAGACGGTGATGGTCTTTAAAATCTTTATTTGATCATGCCTTTCTGGAAATTCAAAATTTTGATTTGGTGATTGGAATTATGTTTTTGTGTTGAAATTTTTGAAGAGATTTTGGTAAAGATTGACTCGTTATGTACATTTTGATTGGTAAAAAACAGATCGTTGAATTCCAGAATTGATTTTTAAATTTTTTTTATATTGAATCTAAGTTTGAGTGCTGAAATTTCGGAGAGTGTTGGCAAATTTTGAATCCTTTTTAGACTTGATAGTTTTGTTCCCAAATCTTTTTTAGGCAGGTTGGTTTTGTTTGGTTCTTGAAGTCAAGCTTTGCTTCTGCCGATTGAAATGAAGTTTTTTTAGTGTTGAGAGTTGGAGGGACATTAGTACAAACTGAATCTTAATAGGCTACAAATGTTTGACTATCGGTTGATTATATAGATTCTTGGGGATTCTCATGACTCTTGGTTTAAATTGTAAGATAGATAAGAAGATTATATAAGGAGCTGTATATGGAATTTTTTGATTCTTTTCTCTCTAAATGTTTATTCATTAGTAGAGATGGGTAGAGTTTCTTCTTTGCTTTAGGAGGATTTGTTTATGTTTTTAAATTTATTGGCTTACTTGATTGACAGGAATCAATGTTGAGTGTGAAAAAAATGAGTTCTCAAATGGCTTTTTCTGTACATTATGGTCCATATTCTTTATTTAAATTAAAAAAGAAAATATAAAAAAAAATCTGTATTCAAAAGAAGAGTTCAAATTCTGTTACTGATGCGATATGATCATTTTCAATATTAACTTTAATCTTTAAAGCGAATGTGTGAGTAATGCGATCTTTTGTGTAAAAGGGATTGAATGTTGTAACATGCATTCTAATATGGAGGGTGAGAATATGTGTAGCGTATAACATCTAAGATATGTCCATCAGAACTTTCTTGACATTTTAACAATCAGAGAGAAAGCAGTGGAACCAAGTGAGAAGTTCAATTCTTTAATGTGTAGGTGCAGGCAACCTTTCCCTTGATTGTCACCATGTTTACAAGATGATTGTGCATAGCAAGGCATGAGATTAAAATTAGAAAGTATTTCCAAGAGATCTCTCAGCTGTAGAAGATATTTTCTATTTACCCTTGGCAAACCATGCATTGATATGTTTACTTATGCAATGATGTACTTCATTCAGACTTAGTATTCCCTAGTAGGGTTACCATTCTTTTTATTTTGTAACAAATTGCAGGTATCTTTGGAAGCTGATAAAGTTGTAAACGTAACTCCTCGATATGCCCGCCTTAAGGCAGGATCAAATGGATCAGTGAAAGGACAAATTATCGGGTGGGAAAATATTGAGCTCATCAGTGATCGCCCACTAGAGACTATGTTGAATGAGTTCAAGCAATTAAAGGAAGAGTACCCTGACAGAATACTCATTGCTTCAATTATGGAAGAATACAACAAAGATGCATGGCATGAACTCATTGAAAGGGTTGAGGCGACTGGAGTGGTATATTTGTATCGTCTCTTTTCTTACTAAAATGTTTCATCGAGTTACCCTTTCTTATACGAAATCTCAATGGTGGTTCCTTTCCAGGATGCTTTTGAAATAAACTTTTCATGTCCGCATGGCATGCCAGAACGGAAGATGGGTGCTGCAGTCGGAAAGGATTGTGACCTTTTGGAGGAGGTTTGTGGATGGGTAAACGAGAAAGCCACTATACCTGTTTGGGCAAAGATGACTCCCAATGTTACAGACATTACTGAGGTAGACCTTTTCCCTTCTCTGGTCAACCCCAACAATTCTTGTTTCACCTTTTCATTACTTTATTTTTCCCATTTGTGAAATAAATTCCTAATGTCCCCGTAGCAATATTCACCTATGTTTGTTAAATGTTCTGTTCACCTATGTCATCACATACGAAAGTCAAACCACTGCAATGAAGAAACTATAAAGAGATATTTCTTGAAGCTTGAATTGAAAGTATAATATGTAGTTCTAAAAGTTGAACGGGATTTCCTATTATTGTGGGTTTTCTGTTTTATCTTTGATAGTATTGAGTTTATATGTGTTAAAGGTTCACTTGGACTAGGAGAATCAATATGATTGATTTCTCAGTTCAGTTTTAGAAGTTAAAAGGATTTTTGTGGAGAAACATCACCAGCCTCGTTACGCTTTTGAAAAGATATTGTGGAATCCCCCTTGCTTGAGATCTAAAACTGCCCTCCCTAGTTTGATGCAAGAATCAGTTCTTTTCACTAGTTTCATGAATGTAGTTGTTTTACCATATTCGTCTGGCTCTTAAGATTGATATTTCTCTTGGGGGATTTTTATATCTCATTTTTGGGGACTCCATGAAGAAAAGTTGCTAGGAGCTAGAGGTGGTTGTTATTTGTAGTGTGTAAAACCACAGGTTCATCTCTTTGAAGCTTTGTCAACCTCACAGGATATATGGTTATCCTGTTCTCTTCTATTAATGCATCCTTTATTATGACATGCAACCTTAAATCTTGTAGGTCTTCATAAAATCTAAAGGATATAGATACTTGCTCTGCTTATATAGTTAGATGAATATCAATTTTGAGGTGTTGTCAAGGTAGTGAAACATACTTCTAGAAACAACTGAATTCTTCATGGTCAGATGTTTCTGTTATTAGCAAAAGAAAACTGTGAATTGAAAAAGGAAAGAAGTTTTCAAGGGCATATAAGTCATTACCAGTTTACAGGAATTTAATGGTTTGATAGATGGCAGATGCAGTGGCTTTTTTATTGAATACTTAGACCCGTCTCACTTAGGATATACTGAATTTCATAAAATGGTCAGATATGTTGTGAGCATGATTTAAGAAACATCAAGCTTCATTAGAACAGTATCCTGTTTAAGCATTGTCCTTGCATGATTAGCTAAATGAACTAGTATCCATTTTTTTGCTCCTTCGTGTTTGGTTGTAATCTGATATGATCTTGTTTAGCCTGCTAGAGTTGCCTTACGGGCAGGATGTGAAGGAGTTTCTGCCATCAATACAATCACTAGCGTAATGGGAATAAATCTGACCACTCTTCGTCCAGAACCATGTGTTGAGGGGTCTGTAAAATTATGCTGCCAATTGAAGTATTACTTATCTTAAGGCGGTATCAAATTTATGAATGAGATTTTCAAAATAATGTTTTTTGCAGGTATTCTACACCTGGTGGTTATTCTTCAAAGGCTGTCCACCCAATCGCCTTAGCAAAAGTTATGGAAATTGCTCAAATGATGAAAGCCGACTTCAATGGTAAAGAGTATTCCCTCTCTGCTATAGGAGGAGTTGAGACCGGTGGTGAGGCTGCTGAATTTCTCCTTCTTGGAGCCAATACTGTTCAGGTAAGCACTCCTAACCTTTATTGTTTTTGTTTGGAAATAAGAAAACATTTACTCAGTTGGCTTCTGGATGCTGCAGTTCCACAGTTGTATTTGCCGTGATTGCCAGATGTTAACTTCTATTTTAAAAATTCCTGGAATGACTTGTCATGACTGTTCCTCAGGATTCTAGAATGTCCACGAAGTCTAATCTAGATTGACTTTCCCAACAGTAATCTGCTTTATTCCGTGAAGAATTGCGGACCTTTTGTTGCTATTTGAGCACATTTTCTATATCCCTTTGTATACTCAAATTGATTGTACTAGTTGGTATTTGCATTAATAGAGGGGAATTTTGATTCTATAAGCAACTAGCTTCAAATTGCTTCAGTCTGCTTGCCCTCCTTTTGAGTGAGATGTTATTCATTTTTCAAGCTTCTTATCCTTATAAAGTAATTTCTCAGCAGGGATTTTGTGATAGTGATTTTCAGGAAGCTGCTAATATGTTCCTTGCGAGCAAAAGTGGCTTTTAATGGTAATAATAAGTTAGATTTTCCCTCATAAGTTGAAGAGCATTTCTTCATGTACAAATCACAAACCTGAAGGTGCCAAGATAATAAATAATGACATCAGACATCTGTGAAGTGAACAACCATAGTTGTTATGATCTATTATGCACGCACAAATGTGTCCTCCACACATCAACTATGGACCTGTCTGTACTGTGTTCTGATGCCTCCATATGTACCAGTCTTAACTTGAAACTGCTACCTTCATGCACAATCTTGTGCAGTTTCAACTCTCTAGTATGTGCACTGCTACCTTCTTTCTTTGTTTTCCTTTTTTTGCTACTTGTGATGTGTGACTTTTGAAAGTCTCACCAAGTTACTGAACAAGATGGCATATGAGATTTTGAATGGTTAATAGTTCCCTAGGTCGAATATAATACAAGTCTTTCTAATATCTATAGAGGATTAGGAATTTGGTTTGAGGTTTGGGAAGTGAAATACACACAAATTCGAAGCAGATGCTTGGAAATCCCCCTCAGTGCATACAACGTTTGTGCTCACTTTTGAAAAGTGGAACCAGAGTCGATATAACAATCATGTATGGTCTCATTAGGCTGATTGAGCGAGTAGTTGTCTTGTAACTAAATTCCACTTAAAAATGCTGCAGCATTCATTGAGCATTTCTTCTGATTGTGGATTGTATTAGAGCTGGTTCATGATAGCAGTGGTTTTCTCATCACTTTTTCTTATTTTATCTAGGAGACACAAGTTTGCCATATATTGCTGACAGCTAGTTGTGCTTGTTTATTCTCTTTTTAGGTCTGCACTGGCGTCATGATGCATGGTTATGGCCTTGTGAATCAGCTGTGCACTGAGTTAAAGGATTTCATGAAAAAGCATAATTTCTCATGCATTGAAGATTTCAGAGGGTACATACGTGAACTTCTCTCTTTTATTAATATGAATCCATTTTATGTATTCTTAGCCCTTTTTATTCTTAGGCTCTTAGCATTTTTGCTTATCCCCATATAAACCAATTTCAATTTTTTGCACAGCGTGCTTATATGTGATAGTATAACTTGTGTTACTTTTTTGCTTGTCAAGTGGATAATTCAAGACTCTGTTGTTTTGATCTTTAAGATCTGTACATATGGTGTAAAGACTCAAATCCTCAAGGATGAAAAGAATTTTCCATGCTTACTTGTACTCATTCATTTTTCAGGGTCTCTCTTCAGTACTTCACGACACATACCGATCTAGTAAAACGGCAACAGGAAGCAATCAGGCAGAGAAAAGCTGTGAAGAAAGGTTTGCAGTCTGACAAAGACTGGACAGGGGATGGTTTTGTGAAGGAGACTGAAAGCATGGTTTCCAATTAATGAAATGTGGATTATTAGGCATGTAAAGAAACTGGTATCTTTTATCCCCCTACGTAAAATAAAATACATGTTGGAAGATGAGTATAAATTCTATGCTCATGTATATACCTGTGTTATACTTAGAAGATACGGAAGCTTCAACGAAGATGGGTAGAGCAAGGAAGGTATACCTTCTGCTAAAACTTAGGAGAACTTAGAAACATAATCTGTTATATGCTTTACCATATGTTATGTTTCAACCTGTTTAAGATGACTCATTTGATTATTTTGGGTACATTTACAGTGTTTCATTATCAAGTTTCCCACCTTGGGTTTGTTTGCTTAGCTTGAAAGTTGAGTTTTTGAAAGTGCGTTTTGAAACTATGTTTTTTGAAACTAAAATAAGTTATTGAAGAGTTAATTACCGAAAGTAAGTTATAAAAGAATGAGTTATTATAAATAGTAATATTGAAAATTTAGTTTGTATATTGTTTTATAACAAAAAAAATAAATTTGAAGTAATTCTTTGAACTTTTTTGGCCAGATAAAAATATATTAAAAATATTTTAATTAAAAATTATAAGGATGAAAAAAACACATTTAAGAATTGATTGGTGAAAATGAATTTAGTTTTGTGTTTAAGTTTTATTGAAAATAAGTTGGAAGTAAAATTTTAGTTTTAAAATATAATTATAGGAATTAAGAACCCGTTTTTGAAACAAAAGAAAACCATAAACTCTTATTAATAATATTATTTTTTAATGTTAGTGTCATTTTTCTAAAAGATGTGGGATTTTGTTAGAATTGGCACTTTGATTAGAACATTATGAGAAGAGCTTTTTTTTTAATAAAAATATAATAATTTCTTTTCTATTACTGTAAGGGTCGTTAATTTAGAAAATTAAGGGTACGTTTGACTGATCATTTTAACTCTATTGTATTTCAAATAAATACTTCCTATTAAAAAAAATTTATAATATAAAAAAATTATATATCGTAAAATTTTTATATATATATAAATTTTATTTTATATATTTTAATTATTATTTCAAATTTTACTTTCACGAAATTCTATATTTTACTAAATTTTAATAATTAAAATAAAATAAAATTTACTTTAATTATTAAAACACGTCGAAATTGAGATTGTTTTTTAAAAGCAGGGTCCTATAGGATCAATTATTTGATCCACCACAATAAATTAAAATTTTTATATATGTAATTTTGTACTTTTTTGCTAAAACAAACTTTTTCTCCAAAAAAATCTAAGAAAACTCTATAGGGGAAGAATAGTACGTTTCGAATATATCTTTTTTTATTATCGAATTTGGTTCAAATTTAGAATAGTTAAAAAATTAATTCGTTTTGAAGAAATATTTGTCACAAAATTTTTAATATTTTAAAAAATAGTTATTTATAAATTATTACATAAACATGGCGGAAGATTCGATCGATCTTTATGGCAGTGTTACGTATCTGCAAATAAAATCTTTGCTGATAAAATTCTTGAAATACTTAACGCTGATGGAGAAGATTTTGTTTGGATTCATGATTACCATCTAATGGTTTAACCAACATTTCTTAGGAAGAGATTTCCGAGAGTGAAGCTTGGGTTCTTCCTGCATTCACCGTTTCTTGTTAGAATATAAAATAATTTGTATTAGACTTTATATGTTATTGAGCTCATTTATCTTTTAATTAGTTTTATCTATTTATTAGGTTATGACTAATTAGGGTTGAGAATGTGTTGTTTTTTTGAGGTGGTAGCCCAAGGTGAGGGTGGCAGCCGTAAAGAAAAAGAGCAATCGGCAAGAAATAACAACAGTACAGGACAACGTGTAAGAGTTGCGGTGTGTGTTGCGAAGATCTACTAGTACAGTAGTGCTATAGACAATAATGGTGCGTGTGTGAGATATTGTGTGGTATGTGTTTTTGTGAGATTTTTTTATACTATTGTAATTGAGTGTGTTTTTCTTTCGGCAAGAGAGCATTAGTTGTTTTTCCGAAAAGAGTGAAGATTGCAACTTAATTATTACAACTTAATTATTGATAGTATCATTTTCTTTGTACCGTCTGTGGATTTTTTTCTCAAGTTGGTGAAGTTTTCCCACATAATTGTCGTGTTTTATTGTAATTTTTAATTGTTATATTTTTATCGCAAGATCTTCGGTATTTCTGCTGCACTTGCCAGGAGCGGCTCTGTCTTGGGATTTGTCTTGAGTTATCCCGTTCATAATAAGTGGTACCAGAGCTGAGGTTCTAGATGGTGATGAGATATGACATTGAAAAGTTTAGCGGGAAGAATTTTCTATTATGGAAGATAAAGATAATGGCAGTCCTCGTTAAGGAGGATGCTGATGCTGCTATTGAGGGGCGGCCAGACGGCATCACTGATGAGAGGTGGAGGAAGATGGAGCGCAATGCGATTGCGAGCATCCATTTAGCATTTGCTGATGAAGTGTTATCGAGTGTTTCTGAAAAAAAAACTGCGAAGGAGATTTGGGATATACTATGTAAGTTGTACGAGGTCAAGTCACTCCATAATAAGATTTTTTTGAAGAGAAGATTGTACACTCTATAGATGGTGGAGTTGTAATCAGTCACCGAGCATATCAATAATCTGAATACTCTATTTTCTCAGCTTATGTCGTTGGGACAGACATTAGAGTCAGTGGAGCGAGCAGAGATTCTACTTCAAAATCTTCCTGATTCGTTTGATCAGCTCATCATTAATTTGACTAATAATATTGCTATAGATCTTGTGTTTGATGAGGTGGCAGTTGCGGTCCTTGAAGAAAAAAATAGACGTAGAAACAAAGAGAATCACAATTCAAGCACGCAGCAATTGGGTGATTTGCTAGCATTGCGAGAAAGATCAAAGGAATGTGGGTCAAGTGGGAGCAAGTTGAAAAGCAAGAAGAAGGTGAGGTGTTTCCTCTGTGGGAAGCTTGGACACTATAAGTTTGAGTGTTCGGAGAATAAGACAAGGGATGCCAGTTCATCAAAGGAGGTGAATGTGGCAGTCTGTGCTTCTGAGGTTGATTTCCTCTGAGGCACGCTGACACATGGACTGACGGGGAGCAGGTCTGGCAAAAAGTAAGGTCTAGATAGCAACTTATAGGGAGCTGGAGTTCGAAGCAGTGGTGGTTTGAATCAGTTTGATGTAGCTATTTGTGACATCAGTAGTGGTTAGTGGGAGCTTAGCATGTCAGCAGCATGGTGGTTGCTGAGCCAGATGCGGAGTCAATCAAGCGGAGGCTGGAGGTGGGGTACATGGATAGACTGTAGGAAGTCAGAAGATAGTAGCTGTATTTCAGCAGGCTGTAGGCGTTAGTCAGTCATTATGTATCGGTGTTGGATCATTGGTAGAGGTACTGTTGGCATATTGGGGTACTATCTTAGGTTCACTATCCTGAAAGATAGTTGTCAGCAAGGGTGATCGTTGAAGATTACATATGGCAGACCTTTTGGAAGGTCTAGATTCTCCAACTGAAAGGACAAGTAGAGAGAACTTGGCAGAACAAATTACGGAGAGAAGTCTCGAGGCATGCCGATGTCGAGACTGGAAATTTGTTGTCTATCTCGAGTGTTGGCTAGAAGGTGAGATAGCGAGACCTATGATTATGATTCTCAAATGTAATGAACCGAGATAGAACAAGAAGAGTCGATGAATGGTTTTTTCAGAGCTTCGTGGAGGAGTGTAAGTCGATTCTAACCCCTTTTCTTATCAGTTTATTCTCCAATCTAGCCAGTGAAGTAGGGAGAATGGTGTGTCTCGAGTGGGTGCATCAACAGTGAGAACTTACAGTTCTGCTATGATGAAACATGTCCAAAGCTGCAGGGCAGTGTGAGAACTGCGAGCAGTGGGAGCGGATAGTCGGATCGTAGTTATGGTTGGTAGAATGTATTGTTTGACGGTGCTTAAAGAATGAAAAGTGTTTTTAGTGGGAGTTTGTTAGAATAAAAACAATTTGCATTGGGCTTTCTTTGTTATTGAGCCCATTTATTTTTTAATTAGTTCTATCTATTTATTAGGTTAGGGCTAATTAGGGTTGAGAATGTGTTGTTCTTTTGAGATGGTAGCCGCAAGGTGAGGGTGGTAGCCGCAAGAAAAGAGAGCAATCGGTAAGGAGCAACAACAGTGCAGGACAACGTGCAAAGATTACGGTATGTGTTGCGAAAATCTACTAGTACAGTAGTGCTATAGACAATACGGTGCGCGTGTGGAGCATTGTGTGGTATGTGTTCTTATGAAATTTCCTTGTACTATTATAATTGAGTGTGTTTTGCTTCCAGCAAGAGAGCATTAGTTGTTCTCCCGAGAAGAGTGAAGATTGTAACTCAATTATTGATATTATCATTTTCTTTGTACCGTTCGTGAGTTTTTCTTTCAAATTGGTGAGAGTTTTTTCACATAATATTTTATTTTATTATATTTTTCAATTGTTATATTTTTATCGCAAGATCTTCGGTATTTTTGCTGCACTTGCCAGGAGCGGCTCTATTTTAGAATTTGTCCTGAGTTATCCTGTTCGTAACAAGTAGTATCAGAGCCCGATGGGGTGAAGCCATCCGACGTGCTATTAGGTGGGAGATTGTTGGGCTTCCAAATTAAAGTAGACTCGAATTAGTAATGTGTAGGGCTTAGTAGATCCGAATGAAAGACTGACTAGTTTGGTTAGTTAAGTCCGAGTTAGTAGCGTAAGAGCCTGAGATGGTGTACAAGTGAAAAACGAACTAGCTAATTTGAAGGTAGGCCACTATTCGCCTTAAATTGGGCAAAATAGATCCTTGCTTGGTGAGCTTAATAATCTATGTTTTTTTTAATAGTCTCATATTGACTGGATTCCACACGTTTGATTATGCCCGACATTTTCTGTCATGTTGTTCACGGATGCTCGGGCTTTCCTACCACTCTCGGCGAGGTTACATTTGTTTGGAGTACTCTGATAGGTCGATAAGCATCAAGATATTGCCAGTTGGTGTTCATATGGGGCAATTGGCGTTAACCATGTCAGAGAGCATTGCAGCTGAATTGGTTGAAAAGTATGCGCGAAGAGGTCTGACAGCCTACTTAGGGTCGATGATACAGATATCTTCAAAGGTATTAGTTTGGAGTTGCTTGCGTTTGAGCATTTGCTTGTCGGCCGTCCAGGGTGGTGGGGAAAGGCTGTGCTAGAGCAGATTCTAGTCCTGCCCGAGGCCGTGGGCCGGATATACGTGAAGTTCAGCAGGAGGCAAGGTAAGCTGCTGACAGGATTAATGCTATATTCGGTGTACCAGATTAAACTCCGGTGGTTTTAGTTGATCGACCGATGCAGTTCTCTGAGCGGATGGTGTGCTATGCTATTGCAAAGTGTTGTCTTCTAACTGCAGTATGTGATGGGATGAACTTGATTCCGTATGATTACATTGTTGCTTGACAAGGCAAGAGCGGCTACTGTACTTGGATTGCCCCCTGGATCGCCAAAGAAGAGCATGCATTGGCTGCTCACCTTCGCTTACTGGCGCTATCCGTGTTAATCCCTGGAATCTTGATGAGGTTGCTGATGCAATGGCTCTTGCATTGGAAATGTCCAATCCAGAGAAGCATTATAGATATGTCAGTACTCATGATGTCGGTTATTGGGGAAATAGCTTCTTGCAGGATTTGGAAAGAACTTGCAAGGATCACATTAGGAGAAGGTGTTGGGGTATTGGTTTTGGTTTGGGGTTTAGGGTTGTTGCCCTTGACCCTAGCTTCAGGAAGCTTTCCATGGAGCACATTGTGTCAGCTTACAAGAACACTAAGACTTGTGCAATTCTTTTGGATTATGATGGAACTTTGATTCACAAGATTCAATAAATAATACACCTAGTTCTAAATCAATTGAGGGTTTGAATAGCTTATGCAATAATAAGAGCAATGTGGTATTGATTGTTAGTGCCAGGACCCGAAGAGACCTCAGTGAATGGTTTTCACAGTGCGAGAATCTGGGAATGGCTGCAGAACATGGCCACTTCTTCAGGTGATTTTGTTTGTTATTCGAAATCTTACTCTAGTTTTGCGATTACGAATTTGGTTGATGTTGCTAGTCAATAAGCTTGTGTTAACTATAAATTTCTCCAGGTTGAAGAGATATGGAATGAAAGAGTCAAGTTCCTGCAGCAAATTGCAACTGGAAGCAGATTGCGGAACCTGTGATGCGGCTGTACACTGAAACAACAGATGGATCAACAATTGAAGACAAGGAGGTTGCACTTGTGTGGTGTTATGAAGATGCAGATTCCGATTTTGGTTCGACTCAAGCCAAAGAACTGATGGACCATCTAGAAGGTGTTCTTGCCAATGATCCGGTTTCAGTAAAGAGTGGTCCTCACAACGTGGAAGTTAAGCCACAGGTCAGTTTGAGTGCAACTTCATGATCTAAATTTTGTGAATAATTAAAGAGAAATGGATTTAGTTGAATTGGATAACATCACTTGTGCTCCGGTTGAGGCCCTTATCCATTCATGCTTGTTCATACTTCAGAAAACAAGTGATTCATAGTTGCTGTACATGAAATGATATGTTGGTGCTGAGCACAATATGGTACCACAGCACATTGCTCACGGTATTGAAGTTGACTTAGAATATAACTTTGATTCTTAAATAGCTTTCAACTTCATGTTTGCAGGGAGTGAGCAAAGGCATTGTAGCAGAGCGTCCACTTCCCTCTATGAAAGAGAAAGGTTTTTTGCCAGATTTTGTGTTGTGTGTTGGTGATGATAGGTCTGTGAAAAAATGTTCGAAGTGATAAGCAACGCAATGACTAGCAATTTGCTAGACCCGGCAGCTGAAGTGTTTGCCTGCACTATGGGGAGAAAACCTAGTAAGGCGAAGTATTACCTTGATGATACTACAGAGATACTAAGACTGATGCAAGGGTTAGCTTCAGTGTCTGATCAAGCACTCGCGAGTGCAGTCGAAGGTTAGACATGAAAAGGTCAATTCTTCCTAGCCTCACCTTTTGTTGATACTTTTTGTAATATTGTGTACAAATAGCCTAAGACTGAGAGAATCATATCGTTTTCTAGTACCTAGTTGGTCAAATGTAAATAGACCCCAAGATTTCCTGAGAAAATTATTATCGAGTCCTTATGAAGTAATTGTTCAGGTGAGTTAGTGGGCGTTTGGGAGTGCTTTTGAAATGAAACTTTTTTAAATAAAAAATATTTTTATTCTTTTTGAAAAATAAGCTCTATTTTTTTACTTCTAAAATAATAATAAAAATATGCAATAAAAAAATCTTACTACGTAAAATTTTTTTACATTTTTTAAATTTTTAAATAAATTTTTTTAATACTTATAAAATGCGTATTGAAAAATTATAAAATAAAAAATTAAAGAACCACTTTTCTGGTAAGCTAAGCCAAACAGCTTATAAATAGTTACCCTGCAGAGTGATGCTACATGAACAGGATTGTCAATCAGCACAAAGTTTTGCACATCTTTCATCTCGTTATATCAGAACCTTAGGATGTCATTTACCATATACTATTACCATGAGGTACTATTTTAAGGAGGTCCTATAGTTGACAGAGTCTTTGAAGTGCCGCATGATGCAAACTTTTGAAGTTTGATTGTATGAGATGAGGACCAAGTAATGTTTCGAAGGTAAGTCTTTTACAGTATATGCTGCAGCATATTCAATACTTTTATATTGGCATGCTGCTTTTATGTAAGACACTTTCTGATCATGTAGCTCTTGCTGTATGGGAAAAATTTAACTCTCATGTTCTCTTTATGTTAAATGATAAATTTTGACTCTATATGTTGCTATACTATGCTGAAACACTCTTTTTTACTGATAAGTTAATGATATTACCGAATTCGGCTTATGTCGTGGTTGTTTTTTACTGAGATGTAATGATATTACTGTCTTCTGTTTCAGTCATGTAGAGATAATGTTACTCTATGCTGAAAAAGGTTTTTACTGAGTCTGAGATGTTAATGAATTACCCATTTCTGCTTCTGTCCTGAGGAGATAATGTTAACTATATGCTGAAAAGGTATTTACTGAGATGTTACATATTACCGAATAATAAGATCTTGTTAGAGATGATGTTACCATTATACCGCAAAGGTGTATACTGATATGTTAATGATATTACCGAATTCTGCTTCTGTCGTATAGAGATAATGTTACTATATGCGAAAACATTTTTACTGAGATGTTAATGATATTACTGAATATTACTTTTGTCGTATAGAGATAATGTTACTATATGCGAAAACGTTTTTACTGAGATGTTAGTGATATTATTGAATATTGTTTCTATCCTATAGAGATAACATTACTGTAGGCGAAAATTTTTTTACTGAGATGTCAATGATATTACTGAATATTGCTCAAGTCGTTTAGAGATAATGTTACTATATGCGAAAATATTTTTACTGAGATGTTAATGATATTACTGAATATTGCTTCTGTCATATGGAGGTAATGTTACTATATGTGAAAATATTTTACTGAGATGCTAATGATATTACTGAATATTGCTTCTGTCATATGGAGGTAATGTTACTATATGTGAAAATATTTTACTGAGATGCTAATGATATTACTGAATATTGCTTCTGTCATATGAAGGTAATGTTACTATATGTGAAAATATTTTACTGAGATGCTAATGATATTACTGAATATTGCTTCTGTCATATGGAGGTAATGTTACTATATGTGAAAATATTTTACTGAGATGCTAATGATATTACTGAATATTGCTTCTTTCATATGGAGGTAATGTTACTATATGTGAAAATATTTTACTGAGATGCTAATGATATTACTGAATATTGCTTCTGTCATATGGAGGTAATGTTACTTTATGTGAAAATATTTTACTGAGATGCTAATGTAGTAATATTGCTTATATCCTATAAAGATAATGTTACTATATAGAGAAATATAATTTATTTGTATTTTGTAAATTTAAAAAAATTAAGATAAAAGCTTTATTAAAAAATATAATTTTTTTGAAATGAAAGTAGTGCCATAAGCACTACCAAAACACATATCTAAGTGCGTTACTTAAACTTTGCTTCAAGGTATAGTTGAATGTGAGAATATAGTTCTAAATAGGTAAGTAAGGGTGTTCTTTAAATTATATATAATTTACTTTTTTTCATCAAATTTTAAATTTAATTTATTGAGTTAATCTCTAATTCATTTTATTAAATTTATTTTACTAAATTTAGTTTTATGAAATTTATTTTATCAATTAAAATATACTCTAAACTTCTAAGATCTTTATTTTTTGATTCAGTTTCAAACATGCAAAATCTCTTGGCAGCTATTATAGATTTTTTAGATAAAATTTAGAGCTCATTTTTCTGAAAAATTTCTAAAATATTTATTATTTTAGAAAAATTCTATTTAATTAGCACTTTCAAGCCATAGTTAGCAGATCCGGACGGACCGTCCGGATTGACTCGGAAATCGTCGACCCGGACTCCCAACCAGTCCGAGTCTGCAATAAAATCGGACATACAATCAACCCGCAATGATCCGGACGGGCCGATAAAGAACCGTTTGAATCGCCCGTTCGGATCAATCCGGGTTAGGGTGAAAAAAAAATTTACTCAACCACTACTTCATTCTATACAGAGATCACACAAATAACAACCCATAATTGCTGAAGATATTCAATAAACAAACCCCAATCAAGAAACAAATTAATAATTTCGATCATATGTTCTTCTTCCTCATTTTTCTGTTGTTATGAAACTAGTTAGCCGAAACGGTGTAGATCTGGACGCTAATAGCGATGAGAAAAATAGTAATAAGATCGAAATAAATAACGGCATAAACAAGAATCGATATCCCATAGATCTGCATGTTACCAAACTCAACAAATATGTTTTTTTCTGGTAACTGGAATAGCAACCATAGCGCCAACAGTACGAACATCACCACTGCAGTTGCCACCGGCCCCTAATCCGCCATTGCGATTCTTCAAACCAAAATCTTGAAAAATGGAAGAATAAGAGTTTAACGAAGAAGAAGAAAAGAAACAATGAGTAGAAGATTTTTTTGATTAGTTAAATGAAGCGAGAGTGTTTTGGAAACAAACATTAACTGCACGTGGAAAGAGATGAACGATTTGCGGTGTTGAATTTTTCTTTTGTTTAGATTTGTTTGTTATCCATCTTATCAAAATCAAGTACTGTGTATTAAATTTCCCACTCAATTAATGTCATGTCACATCTTTTTTTTTCTCTTCATTGCTCCCTCTCACCCACACCTGTAGGTTTGACTTTTTCTTGCTTCAAATTTTCAAAACACGAAAGCTAAGAAATCTTTTCTTCGCACAACTGCGGTGCTAACTCTTAGTAGCAGCAAAAGAGCTAAGCTCGTTCTCTTCACCGTTACCTTCTCCTTCCTTCTTGATTTTGTTCTTTCCAAATATGAAAACATTGAACAACTCGAGCAAATAACAACGACAATGGACATTTTCGCTCAGCACTGTTTAGCAACTCTCTATCCTGACATTTGCCTCTCAACAATCTCAAACATCTCTGATCTTTACACCAAATCTCTCCCCGACATTATCTCTTCCATCGTTACCAAAACAGTTACCGAAGTCCGTCTCGCTACACGCCATTGCTCCGATAGTGGGCGTCATCTTTGTTGAATTCGCTAGCATCGTTCCGGTAGGACAGCGATCTGGCGGTCCGACCTGCTGAACCGGCCGGTCGAACCGCGAACCGTCAACCTGGAAAGAATTTCGGGTCGACATCCGGGTCGGGTCTGCCAACTTTGTTTCAAGCATCTCCATCATCTATTTCTTTGAAAGAATTTTAATTAATCGAATCATTTGAATTGATTTCTGACTAAAATGGTATACCAAACTATTTCTAATGATGTGATCTACGACTTAAAATATTAATCGTTCCTGTATATAGTTAGAAAGATTGTAATAATTGGAAAGTAATTTCCTGTATGAACTTGTACCAATCCATTTTTTAACTTTCCATTGTCTTTGCCATCGTTCATACGCTAATAATGTTTTTTTTTTATCCGAAAGTGACTTTCTATCCCTTCCGTTTAAATTATTTTTTCTAAGAATGTGTTTCAAATATACGTAATTGAGTTTCACAAATTGAATTTCGGAAAAGTGAAATTGAATTTTGTGAAAGTGAAATTCAGATGGAAACATAATTCCTAATGACATTTGAAACAAGTGAAGTAAAATTTGAAATTAAATTTTAATAGAAATAGATTTCGATATGAAAGTGAAATTTTGAGTGACAATTGAAACACGTCAAGTGACCGATTTTAAAATTTAGAAAGAGGAAACGAAGTTCCGTGTATTTAAAACAAACTCCAAGTGATTTTAAATATTATTTATAATAATTTATTTTTTAGATATTTATTTACAATAAAATAATTTTTTAATATATCAAAGTTTTCTATGACATCATAATTATTATCGTTTTCAACATTATTTATTCTCAACGTAATCTTACAACTTATGAGTGAATCTAAAATTTGCAAACCGGAGCTGGAATTTCAAAAAAAACTCTCTAAATGTTCTATACAAAATTTCAATGTGAGAGTTGTCTCCCCTTAAGTATCATATGCGTTGGCTTTTATGAATTTTTTTGAAACTCATCAAATTCAACTAAATAAAACATAACATCTTTATAGGCACAAAATAAAACTCATCAAATTTTTTTTAATTTTCATCATAGCATCCAAGGAGTTTTTTTTTCAAGATTTTATAGGAACCAAAATTTATCATGATCTACCAAAATATAGCAAAACATATAGTCACATGCCATTCTTATAAATATATATGTACATATGTTGATCAAATATGGCAGATGAAAATTTTAAATTTAATTTTTACTATTAGATATGAAAAATTATGAGTTACAAATATATTAAAAAATTTTAGCCCAATTAAAATAAAAATAGATCTTTGTAAAAGTCTTAATCAAAATAACATAAGATGAAATATATATCATGTTAATTTTACTTTTTACGTTATTTTGATAGAAAACTTTTATAAAAATCAATTTCTATTTCGATTGAATTGAAAATTCATGAACATATTTTTAACTCATAATTTTTCATATTTAAATATAAAAATTAAATTTAGAGATATTATTAGCTATTTTTGGCCCGCATATGTTTTTAGGGATAACATTTGCCTATATTTTATACCCAAAATATAGTTTACTTGTAGTGAAATTTTGTTACACTTTCCAAAACATATTTAAATCCTCACATCTACAGTTATTACTTGTTGTTGAGTCCATAGCTGTGTTGCCAAGTCTTCCCTCTCTCTTTCCATTTGACATTTTCCTTCAAAGAAAACCCAGTAATCAACAACGACCCCGTTCGTCTTCTACCATGTCCAAGAAGAAGATGAAGAACAATAGTAGTAATAGTGCTGCGGAAGCTATAGAGAAGGCATTGGATTGCTTAGGGAAAGGTTTTGATATTGCTTCTGATTTCAAGGCAAAGAACTGCAAGGGAGGAGACGGCAAGCTTCTGAAACTTAGTCAAGAATCTGCAGAGCTTGTTGTTCCCGGATTCGGGTCTGTTAATGGTGTTTCTGTTGATATCAAGTGTGATAAAGGGGATACAATCAGATTCAAGTCTGATATTCTCGAGTTTGATCAGGTAATTCTTCGAATTTTTTTTTCCCCACAGAAATTTACGTATCTGTTTTTTTTTAATCCAAAAAAAGTTTTTCTTTTGGGAATTGATGCCTTTTTCTTGTTGGCTTTTAAGAATATTATTATCTTGTTCACATTATTGTTCTTGTTAAATTGTTTTATGAGTTTTTATTTTTAAAATTTTTTTTGGCGATATCTTTAAACAGGAATTTTTTTTTTTTTTTGAGGAATGCATCGTTAGCCAGCTTTTCATTAATTACTGTATTGCGGATTAGATTTTTTTTCTTTTTTGATTTCTTGTTAATTTTGTTTATGTGAGAACTTCTCGTCTTGCTTTGGATCTTTGGAAAATTTCCTTGTTTCACATTTAAGAACTAAATTGCGTTGTCTTTTACAAGAACGTCAAACGTCACCTACACATTTCTTTCATATTAAATTTCATAAACATTTATAAAATGTTGAAAATTGTTGTTGATGACTAAGGACTGTTACGCACTATTTTTTAATAAATTTGTATTTATACTTTTATTTGATATATTTTTTAATAATATTTATAAAATTTTTAATAAAAACAAAATATTGTAATTATTTATTGAAGTAAAAAAATCATTTTAAAAAAAATTATAAAATATAATTTATTTCAAAAAAATTTTATTTTATAAACACTTTCAAATTTCCTCATAGATCATATTTATGATCCACGTTGACTTCGAACCGAAATTTTGCTATGAATTTCACTCTATTTGGAAAATTGTACTCCAGATGTCGAAACTAATGAACCATCGTAATGCAATCAGCGGTCGAATCCCCTCCGGATTGTTCAACGCGGTGTTCGGGTTCAACGGTAACTCATGGGCTCAAGATGCATGCGATACTAAGTATTTGGGGATGGATGGATACTTCATCTCCCTCTTCCACCTTCATATAGATCGCCGGCCGATTGCACTCTCCGATCATATTATAAGTGCAATCCCATTGACGTGGGACCCATTTGCTCTTGCGAGGTATAATATTTTTTTCGTGCTTGTTTGGGATTGTTTCTTTAAGTGCATGTCTATTTCTATTTCAACTTCTCGTTTTCTAAAATATTCTAAAGTATTATAAATTTTTCTATAAAATTTGAAAATATAGATAAATTGTGTGTTATAAAATTTTTATATATAGCTTAGTGCTGAAACTCTTTAAATTAAAAAAAAATTTATTTTAAGTAACTCTAAATGAACCCTTATGTTTTTCTGATCGAGTATGTAAATAGTACCCTATAATTTTGTGACCTTAACTATGGACTAATGCTATATAATAAAAATTTAAAAGTCAAGAGGAAAATTTCTGCTTAAATACATTAATTATAAAAATGGTAGCATATTCTTCAAATGTTCGTAGTTCAAAGTCAACTACTATTTTCATGATCAATTGTTTGACTTTTCTAATATGAGAAGATCTAAAGTGTTGGTAGGTGCTTATTTGTTTGGTCTTACAATTCCTTTTAACTATTGACTATTACCATTATTTCTGATTATTTAGTTGCAAATTGCGATAATTTAATTAGCTTCATTCTTTATAATAATGTTCTTAACGACCAAATTGTATGTATTTTTATCCAAGTTCTTTGACATGCTTCCAAGTTAAAAATAACTTCGTATTCACTAAGAAATCGTTCGAGAGTGGTTATAAAAGGGACGTTTGAGAGCGCTTATTGAAAAAAAAAAATTTTTAAAAAGAAAAATATTTTAAAATTTTTTTAAAAATAAGTTTTATTTTTTTTAAATAATAAAATAACTAATAAAAAGATTTACGTCGTAGAATTTTTGGTATTATTAAATTTTTAAAATAATTTTGTAGAATATTTTAAAAATTTTATTAGAAAACGTGAAATAAAAATTTGGTGAAAAAAAGCTCTCCCAGATATAGCCAAAATAAATATTTTTCTGAAAATAATAAAAATTTTCAGAAAATAAATTTGATTCTTTTGACATTAAAAAAAATTATAAGAATTTTATTACGTAAAATTTTTATATTTTATAATTTTTTAAAAAAATAATAAAAAATTAGAAAATTTATTAGAAAGCATAAAATAAAGCACGCTCTTATAGCGAAATGTGTCTTATTATATTCCTATGGTATTGCATTAGGATGCCATAGTATTACCTAATTTGAAATATGAGAATAATTGAATAATGTGTTGATTTTGGTTTTGCCAAATAGGTTCATTGAGAAATATGGTACACACATTGTGGTTGGGCTAAGAGTTGGAGGACAAGATGTGGTTTATGTGAGGCAAGATAAGTCATCAAACTTGACTCCAACAGAACTCAAACAACATTTGGATCAACTTGGTGACCAACTCTTCACTGGCGCTTGCACTTTTCATCCTCTCAATTACAAATCTATAGACAATCATAGACAAAAGGTCATCTCTCTCTCGCCTCTCTCTCTTTACTTAGAGTGTTTAATTTATTTGGAAGCGAGTTTCTAAAATATAAGTTACTAGAAATGGAATTTACTAGATTAAATTTGGTGAAAATAAACATAAAAATTCAACCGAAATATTTTTTTTAGCAAGATCGCTTAGGGCGTGTTTCAAATATCCGTAACTGAGTTTCGTGAAAGTGAAAAGTAGAAAGTAAAATTTTTTGAAAAATAAAGTAAAAGTAGAGTTCGGTATTTGTGTTTCAATAATTTTTAAAAATGTGTTGAAAATTGAAAGATATAATTGATTCGGAAAGTGTACAAATAAGAAAATTGAAACTAGAATTTCCCATGTAGAATTGAAGTTCTGAATGTTTTATGTAATTGAAATATACGAACCGTTCGAAATTTAAAATTTGGAGGAAGAAAGTGAAATTACAGACGTTTGAAATACGCCATTTACATAGAAGTAAACAAGCCCTGTACGTTCACCAATCACTTTAAATTTCACTTTTTTCAAACTTATTTTTAATATAAAATAAATAAAAATTTTAAAATAAATATTTATCAAAAAAATCAAAATTATTTTGAAAACAAACTATTAATATAAAATTTATTAATACATAATTTTTAAACTCAAGGTAAACACACTCTTAACGTAAGAGCAATGCGACGCATTCAGAATTTAGTCTCACTCAACGTCCAACTAGTGTTATCTCTTCAGGCTACGACATGCTTCATCTTGAAGTATTGGGGCGCTAGAAAGGTGTTGAACTAGAAGAACTCGTGGGTTTGAACTGGTGTTTCTGCAATGTATCTAATGAAGCTCTGTTGCAGGTTCCAGAGGCTTTCAAGGTGTTTGATCCTCACCCATTACATATAGAAGGCTTCGTCAGCATCTCATGCAAAGATGTAAGTTCAACTCCTTTATTGACACGTTAAACCCAATGCAATTCAAAGCTGCAACAGTCATGCGTTGTTCTATACTAGGGCTTGACAGTGATAAACTCAAGGAGAGGAGGAGACACCTCAGTGAGCAGCCACTATGAATGGCTCCTCACCGTTCCATCCATGCCGGAAGCCATGGGCTTTACCTTTGTGCCTATCACCTCCCTCCTTAAAGGCGTCCCCGGCACCGGATTCCTAACGCACGCCATCAATCTGTATCTTCGATGTAGGAATTACAACTGTTTTACCATTTCAATTTTTACGAATTTTTTGAGTTATTGATTATGTTTTGTTGCAGATAAGCCTTCGGTATCAGAACTGCAATATTTTCTTGATTTTCAGTCGCATAAGATGTGGGCACCAGTGCACAATGATTTGCCTCTAGGACCAACTTCAAACAGATCAATTCCAACTCCTTCATTGCATTTCAGTCTCATGGGTCCTAAGCTCTACGTAAACACTTCTCAGGTAATTCTACTTTCTGTTCTAACGGCGACACTGAATGATTGTTATGACATATGAAGATGCTTGAGAGCCAAAGTAATGTATACGACAATTTCAGGTGATTGTCGGGAGACAACCGGTCACAGGGATGCGTCTACATCTCGAAGGCAAGAAAAATGACAGGTGACATCAGGTTTCGAACTATCCTAGGCGGGATGACTAAGGCTTTTTTTCCAAATAGTAAAAAACAATGCCTGAATTAGTGTTAAAAACAAATTATGAATATATTTCTCGGCAGGCTGGCAGTGCATCTACAACACTTGTCTCACACACCTGCATTCATCGGCAAGGACTCGCTGGCGGAGAACCATCCGGTATGGCACGGATCAGAATCGGCTCTTGAGAAACATTATGAACATGTACAATGGAAGATGTTCTCCCAAGTCTGTACCGCACCCGTTGAAGAAGACCCTCAGTGGTTACCCTCTGTCAGTGACACAACTTCATACATAGTCACAGGCGCTCAGCTGGCCATAACCAATCAAGACTCAAAATCTGTACTACATCTTCGGCTCCGTTTTTCTCTAATCACCAACTGCATCACAAGTCAGTTTAAATGGGAGCACTGCAGTTGTAGCACATTACGTAAGTCGAGCTTTTTAGCGGCATTATCAGGTAACATTGAAAAAGAAAGAGGCCAACAGCAAGAATCACCTGAGTTCATTATAGATTCTGGTGTGTTCCATGGAAGACCGCCGGTGCCCGTACAAGCAAAGAAGCTGTTGAAGTTTGTTGATACTACAGAGACATGTAAAGGCCCACAAGACACACCTGGATACTGGCTAGTCACCGGAGCAAAACTTGATGTAGAGAAAGGGAAGATTGGAATCCATGTCAAGTTTTCGATTCTAACTCCAGTTTAGATACTGAAGAAAACAATATTTTTTATTTGCTGCTTTTGAAGGAAATTAAAGAAAGAAAACAGAAATACAAGTACATGTAAGTATTTTGTTTTACAAAGATGTATAGCACAAATCTGTAACTTCATTTCGCAACAAGTGGAAGGTACAGGAAAGAATTTGGTCACGCGTTAGTTACACTTACGTAGAAAATAAAATGTTCAAAAGATGGACAGAGCGAGCAACACTAGAAAGTGCAAGACTTTGATCATCTGCTAGCAAAAGGTTCTTCCAATACGGAACAACTGTTGCACCTGGCAGAAGAAAGAGTATCAAGATTGCAAATGTTAGCTCCTGTTCAAGAACATTCATGCACGAAGTTGATCTTAATCTCTTAGAGTAATATCGACAAGTAATTTCCAAAAGAATATATCTGCTTCATGCTGAATTGAATGTACTAAAATATCCTGATTCAAGAAAAAGCAGCTTGAGGACGATGCATATAAAAGGCAGCCACTCATCTCAGCATGTTCTTTCATGCTGGAAATCTCTCTTTAGTAACTTTGAATCATCAGATGCAACAAGCAATCAAAACATCTAAACTGTTCCCACATTTTAGTAAGTCAATAGCTGCGCAGCGAGAATTTCATTCCATGTATCAGGTATTCCAGGAAGGCACCAGTGCAAACAGTCATGTACACCATTTGATGATTTAATACTGAATCTTGATATATGGGCTTCATCTCGCAGTTGTGACAAAGCATTGATATCCAGTAGTCTAACCCTAGTCCCTTTAACTGCACCTTCAGCATCAACGTCGCTCGAACCATCCTGTATGACTTCACTTCCACCTCGCAGCGGATTCATATTATCACAGCTTCCACCAGAATTCCAGTCCCCACCAACAAAATGTCTTGGTGAAATTGTTCTGAAGAATGCCCTCAAATGTGGATGATACGGAAGCTTCGTATCAAGCCACTTGACTATGCTGTGAACAGTGAGATTCTTGGCATGCCAAATCCCCAATAACTTCTTATCAATTACAGGTTTTCCATCCGTATACATTATCCAATGGTTCCCATTAATCTTCCCTCTATTCCAATGGTGCCCAGTGTTAAGAACAAGAACATCAAACTTATGGAGGTACTTCACCAAAAATGTGACAGGCCTGTCAAGATGCATAGCGAAACTGATAGTAGAATCTGCAGATTTTAGGGGCTGTAATTCACAAAGGCTGGCAGACCAATAGAACAGGATTGTAGTATTTGTCCTTGGAAATTTGAAAGCCCAGCCATCTGGTCTTAATGAGCCACGTCTTTTTACAAGACCGTATTCTTTTCCAACGTCTTTCACCTCAGGACTATATTTACCACCAGTAACCATGCACATTAGAGATTGAAACTGTTGTCTTCCTAGAGAATCTCCAATGAACGCTATTGTTCTATCTTTCATCCTGGAAATTAGAGAAAAAGAAACTCAAACATCAAGCTATAGAGAACAAACTTTGTAACATGAAGAGAACAATGAACAATTGTTGGTAAACACACCTTCGCAAGAATTCAGATCCTTCAAACTCTGGCATAATACAACCTTCTGGCTGCCATCTAAAATTCTCATATGAGAAATCTGGCCGTTTCATCAATCTACATGCCCACATCCCTGAAAGCCACTGTTTACAGCCAAAACCTGAATAAAGTGGCCTCCTGCTGTCCGCAACCCATTTTCCCTTTGCATAATTACAAACTACAAGCATATGAAACATAGTTCTTAAGGATTTATTAAAAAAAAAAAATAAATATCTTAAAGATGAGCTTCTGACTTAGTGGTGAATGAGCATAGTACATAAGGGTGTTGACGTATCTAGAGAAAATCAATCATCAGCAGACCCAGTATAATAACAGTTTAAGTGATTGTAGCCCTAACAAATAGCTAAAGTAAATGATTAAAGAAAAGCACAGTATTATAGGCAAAGAAAAGGAAGCTTGAACAGATAGCTCAAGAATTCCTCCTTTGATAAACAAAAAGCGAGCTACAGTGGATTGTATTTGCTAATAATGTTCTTTTAATAAAAAAGTCCGCTGAAAAAAGAGCCCTTCCATGATTTCTGAAGTAGTATTGGATTTATCTCCAAAGAGCATCAAGATGTTGTTACCAATAAATTTAACTGCTTCAACGTAGATAAGGTTGTTTTATTTAAGTAAGAGCAGGAATAGCTGTATTTTCAATTAATCAAATGTGAGTTAACCGGTTTCAACAAAGCATCAGAACCATACCTCAGATCTAAATCACTATTTGTATTAGTTGGAGAACAATTTTGAGAATCATTAGTTTTAACCTACTTCGTATAGGAAAAACATAAAGAAACACTAAAATAAGACAGTGCACACGACGAAAACATAAAATTCAACATCTAAATACAATTTCATCTTTTCACAGTTATATTAATATATGATATAAAAAATGGAGAAGGAAACTATATAAATCAACCCAAAATGATAATGGATATAATAGTACCTTTATCAGCAGACACCGATGTTAGATTACTTTGCTCATTTTCTTTCATTATGGTGTTTGGCCGTGTGTTAATTGGTGGAGGCCTAACTGGCTCCAACTGTTGCATTGTCAAATTTATAGTTGATAGTGACAAGTGCTTGTCTGCAGACAACAGTTCATGTACGGACTTGTCCCTAGAAGTAGTTTCACTTGACGAAACTACCATAAGAGAGTATTAGAAATGAATGATGGAGAACTAGATTCTCACAAGGACGTAATAATGATGATAATTACTTACTGGGAGAAACCTTAATTTGTTTAAGAGGTGGAAAAACAGAGGTCGCAACTGGTTTCTCCAATGCCCAAAGGACAAGAGTTGCGCAACTCAGAGAAATGAGAAGTAAAGAAATCCTTTTGTCTCTTAATAAATTAAGAAGAATGATACTTTTCATCATTTTACTCCACAACACTATGCACAAGTTGCTTTGTATCTGAAAATGAAATTTAAAACTCAAAAAGAATCTCCAACTTGGAAAATATAAGTAATTACGACAAAAGAAACCATAACTGGTCATGATAGGAATCATTTCAGCATCTATTATGAAAGTTATGACAAAGAAAATATTTTCTAAGATTTCATGTGGGAATTTAGAAATGTCGAAAAGCTTAAGTAAGAGTATTTTATATACAACTAACTGAGCTAAGTTTACTGCCATCTAAGAGGGTTGAAATCTGGCTTCTTTTCTCAACTAGTTTAAAAACTTCTAACATACCCGTGTACCTTAGACAGATTGTGAGAGTAGACATTAAACTTCAGATGCCAACCATGACAAACTTCACAAAATTTCCACTAACTAACTAGTATTTTCATAAACTATTATGCTATTTTGAAACCTCCAATACATCAATGCTTTTAATCATGATTCCAAAGCCTCAAAAATAATAACAAGCAAGAAGTAAAAAATATTCAATCATATGGTTCTAGTAGCAATATATCTTAGCTAATAGAACTATGTATTGTAAAAATATAACACAGCCTGAGGACCCTAAAGATTTTACCATTTCTTTCTGTCTTATATACTGCCGTTCAAATTCGTAAGTTTGGTCAAATAATATACATTAAAGTAGCAATTAACTATAAGTTGTAATTAACTTAAAGAAGGGAAAACCCAGAAGCATATGCGTCTCTATGATAGCAAACTGTTTCCAAATTTCCTCATGGCACTTAAACTCTAGTTACTCAGATACTCTTTGTACTAAAAACACTTCAACATACACTTACTACCTACATCTTCGAATCTTCCAAGTAAAACATAGCTTCTTTCACTAATTAGACAAAACAAAATTCAAGATACTACATAGTAAATTTCCCAACTCATGCTTAAAGAAAATTCCCAAGATAGTATACACCCCATACCAAGAAGCATAAGAATAAATTTAACTGAATTCCAGCATTTTTAGTTCAGAATTACTAAATCAACATGTAAGAAACACTGAATATAACACAGCTAACTAACATAAACAAAGAAACATATTTTTCAAAAAAACATAAGATAAATTTAACTAAAAAAACCCACAACACCTACATGCCTAAGATTAACAAAAGAGTACTAAAATCTTTGTTTGTGAAATGAAATCAACAAGATGAAAAATAAAACCACCTAAAAAATGAAAAAAAAAACAAATTTAAAAAAAACCGAAAAACCCACAAAATATTCCAACTTTTCCTCTTAAGAACCAAAATCAAAGAACCAACATTTTCTTCTCCACTGCAACCAAATGAAATCCAAAAGATGAAAAACCATAAAATAAAATAATAAATAAATAAAGAACCAAGAAGTAATCAACGAACCAACCATTCTAGACTTCAACCACAGAGTATGAAATCTTTGTTTGTGAAATGAATTGCAAAAAAAAAAAAAAAACTAATGAATATCCTCAACTTTTTGTACTAAGAAGTAATCAAGAACCAACCTTTTTTCTTCTCCACTGCAACCAGATTAATTTCTCTTCGCGGAGATTTAACGGCTGTGATTAACAGAAATCAAACAAACCAAAAAGATTCAAGAAAGTAAGAGAGAAAAAAAATTGCAGAAGGAAACAAAGCACTGAAAGAAAGAGGACATGCAACTGGTGAAGGAAAGAAAACTGGACCCCCTACTTGTTGCGAAATTTTAGTTATGAAGTGTAGTTTTTTATTCTTCTGTCACGTGGATACGTTTTGTTGGTTTGGTACGTGTTTGCTGTTATTTCATTTCGTACACTGAGCACGGAAACAGTGTTTCAGATGAAACTTGTCGGTAGAATGAAGAGAATGTTTTTGCAAGCTAGACTTACTATAATATTTCTTTTCACTTTTGGCTATTAAGATTGTGATTATAAATTACCCAGGACCAACATATTTTTCTAAAATAAAAAATATTTTTAAAATTAAAAAATTTATTTTTATGATTAAAAAGGTAAAAATAAGTTACATAAGTAATAGATCTCATAATATAAAATTATATATATTTTTAAATTAAAAAAAATTATATAATATTTTACTAATTTATAAAAATTTTAAAAAAAGTTAGCCCCAAACATTCCCCAGATTTACAGTTTTACCTTTTATATCAAACAAACAAAAAATTAATTGATTTGATCTGGTCTGAGTTTGCAAAAAAATCGTATTTGTAATTCATCCGTTTCGATCCAATTTAATCTGATCGACTCGATTGTCTGGGTCAAATCGAGTTGAATAAAATTTAAAAAAATTAGTTAAAAAAATTTAATTTTATTATATTTAATATAAAAATAATTATTAATATATAGTTTAAATTTTGTATTTGGATGTAATAATACAAAAATATAATTGATTATATTTTATTTGTAAATATCAATTATTAGTGATTTTTAAATTTTTATATCGTAAACTATCCAACTCAAATATGTATACCTAAAAAATTGGTTATGTTTCGTTTATGATTTATTTATTTTATTATTATTATTTTTTCTAATCGCCTAATTTATTTAAATATTTTTTATTATAATTTTTTTATTATTATTGTTGTTGTTGTTGGTGGTAATACTATGGTGGCAATACTTTATTTTCGCTGTGATTGTTATTGTTGTTGATAGTAATATCATAATAGAAATACTCTAATTTTTTAATGTGATTACTGCTGCTATTATTATTAATAGTGTCATGATCGCAGTAAGTTTTTCACTATAATTGTTGTTATTATTGATTGAAAATGTCTTAATATTATTGATCCAACGGTTCGACCGGTTAATCCGGTGGGTCAATCCGAGAATTGTGATCCGCATAATTTTTCGGTTCGACATTCGGTCCATTTTTTATAACTATGCTTGGAAGATTTGTAGCTATGCTAAAAAATTGTAAAATAGTTTGAGAAAGAACAAATAATTGCTTTGGTTGAGATTTCTTCTCAAGGCCTCTTGCCGCGTCAAGGTGCAAAAATATGGTCAGCCTAAAAGAGCTAGCTCGTAATCTAGTAAAACGGTTTGATTTAGGAATCAAAACCAATCTCTCTATTCTTCTTCAAATTTCCAGCAAATCAATCTAATTAATTTTAGCAACGCAGATCCATCGCGAATAGAAAAACTAGCTCTGCACCACATTTACCCTTAACATGGTGCTTAAAAAATTTTAAAGCCTTTATATTATAATTCGTGATTACACGAACCGTAGCACTACTCTAATGCTAGATAAACTAAGAACTATAGGTAACACCAAATAACTAATCTAATTCTTTTTCTATGATTACATGAAGTGCCAAGCATATTTATTTATAGCTAATATTTCATAACTAAAGTTCTACCTCTACTATAACTTTACTAAGATTAAGACTTCAATATAATCTAGACATTAAATACTAATCCTTACCATATAAGGTAGAGTCTTCTTTTATATAAGATTCATCTCTATATATAACTCTTTAACTACATAAGTATATACTTTTTTTAATAAAACTTAAAACGCTTCTAGATAAAATATGGGCGTTGGATAGCTTGAGGCCCATAGTGTATCACTTTAACTCTTCCTTTAACCATCATATCACTGATTCAAGCTCAACAATACCTCTTCAACCAACCACAACACCACTGCCAACAATAGAAACCAACAGCAACAAGTTCACCAAAAAACTAGCAGCCATGAATTGAGTTCTTCTAGTGGCGATCTCACTGGCAGGTATAACATGAATTCTAGATGGGTTTCTCCATTAACAAGCTCGAGCGTGCTATCATAGTGAGAGAAGGAAGCTTTGTTAGGGTTATAACGGTGACACATTAAATGAAGGTGAAGCTGAAAGTTGAATGGTGAGGGCTGACATAGATGGATAACTACGAAGAAGTCAATGACTAGAGTTGCTGCTACTAGAATATAAACACAAATGCTACTAAACACGATCAATGTTTGGTCCTCCATTACGTTCGCTCATCGTCACTAGATAGAGCTTTAAGAAACAAATAATTATTTCTTTTAAAAAAAGGGATAAACTCGTTCAACAGGATGAAGAGTCCATACAAAACTCGCCCAAATCAATCCGAATTATATCGAATTAATTGTAATAGTGATTTATTTACGTGCCCTAATTGGTATTGATTACGGGTCTTTGATTTTTGAATGAACCAAAGCGGTTCGGTTCAAGTCTGTCAATTATGAATCCAATACGCGAAACAGAATCATAACTCTTTTTCTATTTGAACAAATTACATGAAATTTAGTAGTAGATATTTTTTATGTTTTCACTTCCTGAACTATTAGTATAGAGACAAACTTCTTCTTGCATATCTACAAACTCAATAAAAATTAAATGCTATTTCTTGGTATCACGACCATAGCTAAATATTATTATGTTGATCTTTTATGTCTTAGGGGAAAAAAATATGAATGTGGGAGCCCTAGTATGGCTCGACATGTGCGGCAAGCATTCACGGGCAAGACATGAGGCCTATCTAAGCATAGAGGCTAAGACACCTAGACATCTCTTGATATAAACACCCATGCGCACTCGAAGGACTCTTAGGTTTAGGCGATAGGCACCTGAAAGAGACTTGCGTGCATCCTCTAAGGGCCTACTTTGGTACAACATCGGCATTTGCTATTGATGAATCATTCGTCACTCCTAATTCACCCCAATGACGTCAGATGACTCAAGCCACCTTATGCTAGTGTTTGGACTACTTATGAGTCACGTTTACCACTGAAACCATTTAAATCACCTTGAGTTAGTTAACTAGGTACCCACGAGTTAGTGGTTGGCCAAATTAGGAAACCCGAGCGCCTACTTATCAAACTGTCTAGGTTTTCTTACTTTAGAGAGTTTTTTTAATAAGTTAGGAACTCTAGCCTCTAATATAGTGGCAGAGCTTATAAAATCATGTATTCATATCTACCGTTGGTATAGCTTATAAATTCATGCGTGCATATCAGGAGAAGACATCAAGAGTTAATCTAGTTCATGTAGGTATTATAAAATCACTATGTTAAATATTAACAAATTTTTCATTAGAAAGTAACAAACTAAATATGTATTCATATTGAAATGCCAATAATCAAGAAAGATGAACTATTATTCAAAAAGTTGGAAGACCAATGGCTAAGAAATTTGAAGCATCTTAGAAAATGGAAACCCAAAAGACTTAGACAATTAATTAGGTGATGGAAGACAAACCATTTGAAATTTCAAGAGTCTCATTAGACAGACTATATATTTGGATATCATGCGTAAGAGATAAAAGCAAATCATTCTAGTAAAAGTTTTCACTTAAAGTTAAAGACAAGAGTTTGTATTTACTTTGGTTTAATAATTTTTGAAGCTAGTTAGCTTCCTATGGGATTGTTCTCATTTTCCTATATAAATCTCTTATTTTTGTATTTGCTTTGCTCTTATTTCAAATCTCATATTGTTTAGGCAAGTTTATTGAGCATGTTTTATATTTCTGCTGCGTCTAGCGACAACCAAACACATCAATATTTCCAACAAGTGGCATCAAAGCTATTGGTTTGTTACGATGACAAGCAAGTATGAGATTCAAAAGTTCAACAGAAGCAACTATTCCTTGTGGAGAACAACATTATTGACGGTTCTTACAAATGAGAACTATTTCGAAGCATTAGAGGATCAACCGAGTGATCTTTGGTAGGAGGTTCGTAGAAGATGGAGAAAAATACTTTGGCACATATAAATCTTACTTTGGTCGATGATATCTTACTAAGTGTACTGGAAAAGAACATTGTAAAAGACGTATGGGAGAAGCTTGGAAAATACTTAGGCTAGGAAGTTAGCGCATCATACCATATTCTTGGTGAGATTGATGTATTCTATTTATGTTGGAATCAATTTCTGCTTCAGGACACTTAGATTCATTAGAGGCTTTATTTTCTCAATTGTCAACGTTGAAAAAAAAGATAGAGATAATAAAGGTGCCTTGGTCCTTCTATAGAGCCTTTCCGATTTCTATGATCAAGTAGTGATCAACCTCGCTAGTTTGACTGATTTAGATTCTTTTATTTATAATGGAATAGCATGGCTATTCTTGAGAAAGAAGGTTACCATAAACGCAAACAAGAGATTATAGCTAGTAGATATCAAGTTGAAATTTTATTGATTGCACGAGATAGCTTAGATAAGAAACGGAGGTACAATAATGGCTCTTGACAAAAGAAAAACAAGCGACAAGTGAATTGTTATAATTGTGAAAAGTTTGGGCATTTAAAGAAAGAATGTAAGACCATAACAAATAAAATTAGAAGTGCGGATCTCTTGAAGTCCCTTACTTGTGTGGCATAGAATTTTAATGATGGTGATGCTCTAGTGAGAGAGATAGTGATTGTTGCATTTGACAAGTCCAAACTCTTAGATATCTGGATTTTGAGTTCAAAAGCATCCTGGAACATGATTTCTAGAAAGGGTTTGTTTCATCACTACGAAATTATATTTGTAGGTGACGTGTAGAGAAAATGAACAAGTCGTTAAAATTTTGGAGCCGCTTCCAAAATTTTTCATCAAGATTAGGACAAATGATGAAAATATATGCATCATCAGTAAAGTACGTCATGTGCTTGGTCTTATACAAAATTTGTTGTCTTCAGAGTAATTGGATAACCTAAACTGTAAAACTCGTGTTGGAAGCAAAATTATGAAAATCATTAAGACTTTTTAGGTAAAAGATCTTGGAGGCTGAAAAAATAGACTCTAACCTATATAAGATGCACGGGTGACACTCACACAAAGGAAGTTTGTGTTGCATCAAAAATATTGAGAATATCACGCGAATGTGGTACTGAAAATTTGGGCACATATAGAAACTTGGTTTAAAAATCCTCTGTGATCGGAAGCTCCTACCAGGGCTATCCAAGATAATGTTGCCATTTTGTGAGAAATGTGTCACCGATAAGCAGCACCGGGCAAAATTTAAAAAATTAGTTTTTTATGCCAAACACAAACTCAACTTATTTTATTTGAATATATGGGAGTCACCGAAATAATCTCTTAGTGATGCTAAATATTTTGTATCATTTATTAAAAAATTTTCAAGAAAAGTTTGGTGTTCTCAATCCGAAATAAGTCGGAAGTCCCGGTGGAACTTGATTTCAACAATAAATGAAGTGCCTATGATCGGATAACGGTTGAAATACCACAATGCAGGGTTCATTACTTTCTTAGCACAATAAGGATAAAAAGAAAGTCCATGGTGGCTTACATGCCGTAGTAGAATAGAGTAGCGGAGCACTTCAGTCCAACACTAACTGAGTGGGTATGTGCTATACTATAAGAGTCTGGTCTACCACATAGTTTTGGCAGAAGCAGTCAAGAGTGCTTGCTATGTGTTGAATCATATTCTTTCTACTACTACTGATTGAAAATGTTAATAAAATTTTGGAATGGTGCCACTGTTGGTTATTCTTATTTGTATATTTGGTTGTCCGGTATATGTGGTGTATAATGCCTAAGAATGAACCAGATTGGATCTGATTTCTAAGAGATGTCTATCCTTAGGATATACTAAAGATATTTTGCGGTATCTCTTATACGATTCCACTACCCAGAAGATTATATTCAGTACTGATTTCATCTTTGCGGAGAACTAATTGCAAAAAATGACTAAAATTATGATGTAAAGGAGAATGAAGTATCACTCTCAGTAGTGACCACATTGGTGCTAGAGAAAAACGATTGAAAAGACGATCCTAATCTAAAGCTTGTACTTGCGGATGAGTAGATGGAAAATATTGGAGGCTTACGTTCCTTAGGCGTTCAACTCACAAAAAAAATTGTTGGAAATCCAATGGTTTGGTTTTTTATACTTACACATACTTGAGAATCATTGTTTTGCTTTGGACAAAATTATTTGGTGGATGGATAGAATAAAGATTAAAGTTTTAGTAGTGTTATATATCTATCGGAAACTATTACAGAGCTAAATATCTTTTAACTTAGTTAACAAATTGGGGAATCTTTTAGTACAGTTGAAAGAGGATATGTCAAAGAGTAAATCAAATCAAGTCCTAATGAATTTCATAAAGTACGAAAGATAAGAAAATTTTTTGAAGTTTGCTGATCGCATAAACACTTAGTAGATCAGCTTGTAACTCTCTAGATAGTAATCTTGCAAATGCAATATATCTGTGATCACAAATATATTTATAATATTTATTCCCAGATTTTATAAAGAGGATATGGGAAGATATCAAGAATATCTACAAATATGAAAAAAATCCGCTATGCATACAACTCTTATATCATCTAATTCAAACACTCATATATTGATACGGTCCTTATATGCAGATTAATGAGGACATCCTGGAAATTAATTTTATGAAAACAAATCATATTGGTTCCTTAAAGAAATCTGCCACAAAATTTTGATAACATGGCAGCAGAAATCTTAAAAAGCACTTGAACTGATGGATTATTTTAAGGTATCATATGATGTCCGATTAACTTAAGATTTGAAAGATGTGTTCCTGAGGCATAACCGAAGAGATCCACATCAGCAACAAATGTCTAGCCAAGAAACTAAATCAAAGAAAATTTCCGAGAAGAAGATGAAAATCGAAATAACACATCAACTAACCGTTATAACTAGATCTTGACTTTGCATTTCTTCTAGCTGTTACAACCCTTGATTAATTCAAGCAGCCTTCATCCTGAGATCAAGGAGGACTCTCTACTATATATTACCAGTGAAGAAGATAGCAAAAATATGTATTTTTCAGTGCACCAAACTGAGCCATCACCTTACTTTTCATTCAATAAATACACCATGAAAGCGAGCATTCGCTTTAGTTTTTTTTTTTCATGTTGTGTGAGATTCCTTGAGTTCTTTTTATTGTTAAATGTTGTTATTAGGGATATCTCTTAAACTAGAATCAGTGATCATTGTAACATTGAGAGAGAGTATTGGAGAACTTATAAATTTTCGGCTTGCTAACATAGATGTAGGTTAGCAGATTTGCGACAAGCCTTTACGAAGGCTTGCACGGTTGTAACCTAAGGGACTTTGCAAAGTCTACAAGGCTTATTGTAGTTAGGTCAACGTTAGTGGATTTTATTTGTGGTGTCAACTGACGTGGATATAGTTACCGCGGCAACCAACCACGTAAAAATTCTGTGTGCTGATTGGTTTGCATTTCTTAACATTTTTGATTAGTTTGTTTCAATTATATTGTGCTAACTCTTCAATGAGGATATAGTTAACGTTCAGCTACTCGTGAGTAACCTTTTGATCGACTAATTTCTAATTGATCAGTGAATGTTTTCAGAATAGTGAACTGTTTAGTTTTTAATTTGCCTCAACTTAATTCACCTCCATCTTGAGTTTATATTCTACAGGTTTCACTATCAAGAAAGACATCTGAGAAGAATGATGATTATTCTATGAAGTTATTTCAATCTGCATATTTTTTGTTAAAAAAAAAAGAGAGTTAGTTTTTCTAAAGGAAGCGCTAAATAGTATAGATGCGTCTCTATGAATGAAAACTATGTAGGAGAAGCTTGAGTTGCTTCACAAGAATATGACATGAGAGCTAGTCTCTCTACCCCATGGTCGTAAGACTATTGGAAATAAAAGAATTTATAGATCAATAAGATAGTAATGATTAAGTAGAATGGCATCATGCTCGGCTAATGGTGAAATGTCACGTAGAGAAAGATGGATCGACTTTAATGAGATCCTCTCTGTAATGGTATGTATGATACTATTTATGCGATCATAGCGTTGTGTGCATCATTGGATCTCTATTTTTAATAGTTTGATGTGAAAAACGTGTTCTTGTACGAGAAGTTTGAAGAGGAGATATATATGATCGAGTCATAACGCTTTGCCGTGAAAAATAAGGATGATTTGGTTTTATGGGTTGGCTAAATCTCTTTATTAACAAGCATCTTATGTTGGTACAACAGATTTGATTCTTGTACTGGGAGTTTTAAATTCAGTAAGTTTGTCTTAGACTTTTGTGAGTACATAAAGAGATTTGAGCTATATGAGTTTGTTATCTTATTGCTATATGTGAATTATGTGGATGATATGGTTATGACAGGTCCAAGCATGAACATCGAATAATTGAAGGCTCAACTAACTAGTAAATTTGATACCAAGGACTTTGGGCTGACAAATAGAATACTATGAATGCAGATATAACGAGATAGAGATAATAGAGAGATTCAAATATCTCAGCCTAGTTATCTGAGAAAAATATTAGAACGGTTCAACATATATGGTGGTAAGGTGATGAGAAAAGTATTATCACATTCTATATTGGTATTAAATTATCATCTTTCTTATCCCCTAATCAGAGTACAAGATGATAGAAATGTTTCAGATACCATATGCATCAGTAGTGAAAAATTTAATGTATGTCATGATTTATACTCGGCCCGATATTACACACGCAGTGAGAGTTGTAAGTAGCTTCATGTCATGTCGCAGCTTTGAGCATTGGTAGATGATAAAAAAATCCTTAGGTATGTGAAAAAAATCTTGAATGTCGTATTGTACTACAAAAGATCTGACTTTGTTGTCAAAAAATTTGTTGATGCAGACTATATAGGTTATTTGGATTGAAAAAAATTCACTTTTAGTTATGTATTTATTCTTACATATGTTGCTGTCAGTTAGTGCTCCAAGCTCTAATATGTAGTAGCCTTGTTTACAGTGGAAGCTGAATATATGACAGCAATATAAACATATAAGAAAGGAGATTAGATGAGGAGGTTGGTGAAAGAATCTGAAAAAAAATATGATATTCTATCTCTATTTTGTGATAACCTAACTAAGTTTCATCTTATAAGAAATTTAGCACTTTATTATAGAACAAAATACATAAATGTCTAGTATCATTACACATAGAAGGTGGTTTCTATTTAGAGCATTGATATGTGCAAGATTTCTATCAAAAAAAATCTTCGGATGCCTTAACTAAAGTAGTAACTTTTGATAACTCTTTATTTTGTAGATTTTTGTATATAATCACAATAGATGACAGAATTGGATGTGACCGTAGTCACAAAAGCTGTAAGAAAATTATTTCAAGGTCATTACTATTTGGGTGATCTCTATATATTCAACTTCTAAAGTCATCAGGCTCTTTAGCCTTAAATACATAACTGACCATATATCTCTCCACTCTAGTTATTTTAGAGATCTAATTTTTGCTAGAATCTAACTCAAAGATCTATCTAAAGTCTAAATATAGGGCAGATACATCCACTAGCGAAAATTAGAAAAATCGGCAATGTGGTTAGACAAACTAGGCTAGCTGATGGGCTTAATCGAACATTCATTTGTCACAAACTTGTTTTTCGGATTCATAAATGTTCCAACCAGTTGCAGTTAAATTTAGATGATGCTATATCATTTGAATATTTTAAAAATATTATTTCCAAATTTTATAGAGAGAATATTAGAGGATATCAAGCAAATCTATAAAGATGGAAAGTTTTTCAACATTGGCATAATATAGACCAATCAAATTCAAATGACAATATTTCAACCATCCATTTGAATATCAGCATTCTTTATATGCAGATTGAATATGACAATCTAGAGGTTGATTCTATAGAAACAAATCACAGTAGTTACTAGATAAAATCTACCACAAAATTCGAATGACAAAGCAGCAAAAATCATAGATGACACTTTTAACCATTGGATTATTTTGAAGCATCATATGACGTCCAATTCATAAGAATTCGAAGACGTGTTCTAGAGGCATAGCAGAAGATATCAACATCAACAAGCAATGACCATCTAAGGAAATCGAGGAAATTTCAAAGACGAAGACAACGCAAGAACACATCTATTAGCCGTTTTCTTTTGGTCTTGACCATACATACTTCCTAACTGTTGGAAGTTCATTCGTCATAGCAAATCTGATCCTGTGATTGAGGAGGAGACATTCCTATATAGTTGCAGCATTGAGGATAGCAATAATAATCCTTACACAGCAATCAAATGGGCCATTTTTCTTGCTACATAACAAAGAGATCAACTTCAACTAAAGCATTTATTGAGATATATTCTCTTTGTTTTCTTTGTGTGAGATCTCTTGAGCTTTATTGTGAGTGACTACAAATCATTATAAGGGAGATTACTTAAGCTTAAACTCGTTACCATATTGTAACCTTGATAGAAAGGTTATAGGAGAACTTGTGATTTCTCGGGTTGATAGCCTAGATGTAGGTTACTAATTTGTACTAGCCTTTTGTGAAGGCGTACAGGGTCGTAGCCGGAAAGACTTTGCGAAGTCTACAAGGTTGGTTAGAGTTATCATTGCTAGGTGATTCGATTGAGATGGAGCTGTTTCGTGAAATATCAAATCTCGGTTATTGTATGTCATTTCAACGTTAGTGTATGTCACTTGCGGTGTCAAGTGATGTAGATATAGATACCGTGATACCAAAACGCGTAAAAATTTTCGGTGTGCTGACTAGTTTGCATATATTAGCACTTCTGATTATTGTATCTAAATTATATTGTGCTAACATTTTGGTGTAGGATATAGTTAACGTTCAGTCACTAGTCAGTAACCTTCTGATCGACTGACTACTAACTAACTGGTGACTATTTTCAGAATAGTGGATTGTTTAGTTTTTATTTTATCATAACTCAATTCACACAACCCTCTTCCCGGAATCTCTTTATGAAAATTTTTATAAATTAAGGATCATTATACACATAACTGATAAACAGTAAGCTATCTATTAGGAGAAGTTTTTTCTATAGCATAGCCGCAGTATAATCAGTTCATTGAGTAGACTTTCCTCATCAAGCGCTAGGCTATGGAATCGGCTAAAGATGAAAACAGAGCATTGCAACTTGTCTAAACAGAGAAGACCTAAGAACCATATAAAAGTAACCGACTACTTCACTTCTACTTGCCAATAGTGAACAATACAAGCGATTGTGATTATAGACACACTTCCAAAGATGATTTCAAGTATGGTGTTGATTTCAATTGAAGCTTAGCTCTTGAACAGAGTTAGATCATCTTACTTAAGACAAGTCTACATCAAGAGTTGATCATATTCACAACAAATGAGAATATACGCACGTGAGAAAATAGTTATCCAAACCATAATTTGCTGACAACACAAAAATGAGTTCAACTTTCAATATCAACTCATTGACAATATTGTAAGGTGTTAACATACAAATAATTCTCTATTGTGTTAGAACACCACATTACAAGTTTGAGCCATACCAAGAAACAACTATGGGGAGTAAATATATGGAGCTGATAAAAGAGAAGAAATTACAAAACCGATGATGATTTTCAAGCAGAATATTCAAGCCATATGTCAGAGTTCATCATGTCAAAGTATCAAGGTGGTGCTCAAGTTCCTTTGCGCAACATATATTGAAGAAAACAACAATTACATAGTGCAAAAATTCGAGAATAAAGTAACTTGAAGTAAATCCCACCATGCCGATTGACGAATTCAAAGAAGAAATTGGAAATTCAATCTTGCTTCATCTACGCCATCCATCCTAAGTTATCTTTGCACTATGAGCCACACCAAAGAAAAGAAGAAGAGAGATTTTCGGCGGACAAGCTCGCACGCACATGAAAGCCAGAAAATTCAATTTACCGAACCTTGTATTTAATGCTGTGGAAAGATCAAATAAAATCATGCTGAGGTGAATTAAATGCTAAAAGAAGGGATACTGAAGATCTATTAAGGATTCTACAGACCAGCTCAGCCGTTGAAAGATTAGCAATGAGATCTATCTGTTTGAAGTTTAAGATTTCTGAGCTGAAAGAGAAGAACATAAGAAGAAAGAGAAGTAATAAACACAAGAGGTGTGGGGGTAAGAAAAAGAATTACAAAGAGGTTACTAGTTACCACAACACAGTCTGAGTTTACTGAGTTTTAAGCTCTTCTCACTGCATGTACTTACACTGAGCTCGACACAATTATGTTAGATTGATCCTGTGTTGTAAACCTTTGATTGTAACAACCACACAAGATTTTGTATAACTGCAGCTTGCACTAAGAAGGGCTTAATTAAGTCTTCTTACTGAAAACTAATCTTGTAAAAAGGTACGATGTTTGCACAAGGCATTAGTTAAGGATTGTGCGGTTTAGGTCGGAGAAACTTGAGAGTTTATGAGGTTGTGTTAGTTCGTCTTGAGGAGGGAGCCGTTATGGTAAAAGTATTTATCTAAACACTTTACCACTATATTAGCAACTTGACGAGATTAGTAGGTTTCGCTTTTGACGAAGAGTGGCCCTAGATATAGGCAATGTTATTTGCCGAACTACGTAAATTTTTATGTGTTTGTGTGATGAATGCTTTTGTTATTCACTTACATTCAACTTGCATCGCAAATCCTAACAAATTTTTATGTAGGACATAGTCACGTTCCAGCAGCTATATCGCTGCTACTCTTAACAAATTTATTATCATCCAGCTACTATTCTTAATATACTCCTAACGAAAGTTTTGTGTGTTTGTGTGGTGAATGCTTTTGTTATTCCTTAGATTTAATTTGCATCGCAAATCCTAACGAATTTCTATATAGGATATACTTGCGTTCCAACAGCTATATCGCTGATACTAATGAATTCCTTTCTATTTGAGATATAGCTCCAATATAATCGACTAGAGTACTGCTATTTATAGTAAAGTTTATTTCCAAATTTTTTGATTATCAGCTCAATTCACCCCTTCTTTTTTGAGTTGGTTGTTCAGGTTTTCCAACATAATTGTAGGGACTCCCACCATGTAAATGCGCAAATGAGATGCAACAGTGAGCTGCTCTGTGGTCTCTTCGGCACGTAACTAGGAAGAAGAGAAGTGGCTACACTTAGGGTGTATTTTTTTTACCCAAAAAGTCGCTTCCTTTTACTTTTAACAACTCACTTCTAAATACAAAATAATATAAAAGAACACAAGAACTCACTTCCAACTTACTTTTACTTAAAAAAAGAATATAAAAGTTCAATCCACTTTCAACAACACATTTCTAAAAAACTCATTTCTAAAAACCCGCTTTTAAAAAACTTACTTTCAAAGCCAAAAGAACGTACCCTTAATACTTGTTGATGGGTAGGATTGATGTATTTAACTTCCCTTGGGATTTTTGAAGCTGGCCGATGGTTTAGATTCATACAAGGTTCCTCCTTCGGTCAAGACTTCATGGCGTTCTGGTGCGCTTCTTCTTAATGTTTTGACATGGACAGTCCCAATGTGTTTGGCATCGGCTTCGGTTGTAGTCATGATCATAAGGTGCTTTATTTGTTTCTTCACAATGGTCTTTTGTTCAGATTGTCAATACGAAAATGGTGGCCAGGAGTATTTTTATGTCAGAATCAAGCCCTGTGTGGAGCCGCAACCTTTTTTATGTTGTGGCATACGAAGGAACTCTAGGTGCATATGACACCCAGCTAAAGACATAAAATCGTTTTCCCAATGACAAGGAAGATGATTAAAGTTGATCTAAATAATCTAACCGGAAACATTCACCAGCTTGTACAAAAGATGGAGAGCTTCTACTTGGCATCATGCATTATACATCCTGCGCTAAAAAAGTCATGAAGTTTGACGGTTCCAAGATGAAGTGGCAGACTATTGCCAGCACCAACGACAAGCAGTCGTTGGTCATCGGCTCTCCAGTTTCTTTTGTAGCTACTGTTACACTCACTGGGAAAGCACATTCCCTTGCGGCTATATACATATACATTCACCCTCACTCGCTAATCACACAAATTCATCCTAATAATCACAAACTCATTTTCTGCAATTCATTCGACACAATGAAAACACACGTACATAAGAACTCTGTGCAACGTTCGAACATAACACACATCTTAAATCATCACGCGTACAACCTCAAGCCCTCTCCATCATTTGCTCAAGAATCCACATTTCATCAGCAACCCTAGCATTCCTCCTATCCTTCTTGATGCAGATCAACTTATCGTACACACACCAAGCAAAGCTCAAGAAATGCGGGCGATTTAATCCTTTGTTATAGCTGCCCCAGTAGTCAGGGTGATATGTCACGTGATACCAAGCGGATGCTTTTGCATAAGCATCCTCTTCGTTGTGGTGGTTATTTTTCTCGTTGAACCAACCTCGAGCTTCTTTCCTTAGAGGTCTCACTGCAAGACTAATTGCTTGTCCGTCCTTCTTTGTGTAATTCTTCGCCATCTTGATTATACCACCCCCCATGATTTCAGCTTCCATTTTGATACCATAGTGATCCAAGAGGTTTCCGAGTTCAAAATCGTATTCACTTTTAAATTCTGCAGCTTCGTCAAGGTACTCCTCAAAGCCCTCCACTTCCATGTCAGGGTCGTAGGACTCCTCGGCTACTTTCCGAGTGAAAGAATTTATGTGGGGATTTTGTGGTGCACGGTCCTTAATTGCTCTGAACAACTTTCCTATGACTCCTTTTGATTCATGTGTCTTTGTCGAGCTTCTCCATGAAGTCAGGGAACTCACGTACATAAAGATGTTGAGGTATTTCAGCAGGAACACCTGTTTTGGGGAAATCAACTGCGATTAAGTGTAGCCTGCTAGCTCCAGGCATTCCGCACTTTCTGCTTTCTCCAGCTTCTGATCAGCATAGACGGTGTGCGCATTTGAAACGATACCTAAACTGTTGTTAACTATGTAGTTTGTGAAGTATTCCTGAACTTCCTGCAATTTTGCAAAAGATAAAAGCGTTTACAAGAATGGATGCAGACAAACAAAATAGAACTTGAAATTCAGCACAATGCCAAAATCCCGGCAGTAGAACACTATTAAAGATCCGAAATTTCACAAGCCACAGGCTGTATTAACTAGCAAATACTGGCAGGCAAACATGCTCAAAATCATCTTGGTTACCAGTTAATAAGTGAAGGAACAACCATAATAAGTAAAACATTACATAGTCGGGCAAACAAACATCTTAATGGAGTGCGTATAGAGCGCGTATAAATCACAAGAAAAAGTCCAGCGTGTAATACCAGCAAATACATCGAAGATATTAATTTATGATATAGCTATAATTTTAAACACAATCTTCACACATCCTGAATTCTATGGTTAGGAAAATAGAGTGACTGCAACAGCAAAATCTCAAATCTAGCTGTATGACCACTTCATGAAAATATTTTCGTTTTTAGATTTCTCTTATGCTCATTACTTGTGACCCAGTTGAAAGTTCAACACATAAGGTTCATGATCTTCACTTATATTTTTGGTGTCCTTATGAAAGTAACGCACATTAAAAGCTTTAAAACCAAGCCTTCAAAGTCTTTACAAATTCTACTCCAGTTTTAATTTTCTGCCTCGCAAATCACGCTCCATTCTAGCCAAGGTTGCATCTTAGGTGGGATCGTTTCGCTTGAATATAATCGTAAAATCGGAATCTTACAGTAAGATCATAAGATTTTAGATACCGATAAATTTTATAAAAAAATTTTCAGTACCATTAAGAATCTTTTATAAAGATTCTTCTAATATTTTTTCTAAAAGAATTTTTAGTACTTTTAAAAGAATTTTAAAGTTCTTTTAAATTTTATAAAAAAATTATTCTATCTTTTATAGAAAATTTCTCAAAATTATACTTTTTCAGAAAACTTTCAAAACTTTATAGAAAACTCACTAAAATTTTATAAAAAAGTCTTTCAAATATAGTTAATTACAAAAATTTCTTAAAAAGTAAAATCGTATAAGATCGTAAAAAAATCGAGGTCTTACCGATTTTAAGATTTAAATAGGGATCTAGATGGGATTTTACTCAAAAAAGATTTTACTTAAAATCAGGATCGTTTGGGTGAAGTAAAATCGCAAAATCGTAGGATTTTAAAATTTAAATCGGGATTTTGATAACCTTGATTCTAGCATTCACTAACTATTGCAGAATGCACGTATATACCATCTATGTTAATGGAAATATCATAAAAGGGAAACTAAACAATAGGATACACCAATCTAATACATAGCAGACAAAAAAGTTTGCTACCTCAATTGTAACATCGTGATCAAGATTGTTCGAAGGTGCAGCTTCATAATCCATCGGGACACATTGATGCCATGGAATAAGTTCAGGATCCCAACAAACAAAATAAACAACTCCATCCAAATCACTTCCTGAGCATTCATTTGGGTGCGGTCTGCAATGAACAAGTCCTGCTAATCAGTAGATGTAATATTCAGCATCAACAATTAACAAGTACAGATAACTTATGAAGCTAATGAAAAATATTATAAAAAAAAGAAAATTTAGTCACTCCAAATGATAAAAGTCCCTCGACTTCGCCATTCTTTTTCCACTAAGGAATAAATTTTGCTAGCCTTCAATCATTGGCAATTCATGACAAGAATGAAGGACGTTGGTATTCAGTAGACTCAAGATGCAGACCTGCTACCCTTTTGTGGAAATACGATGCAGTCCACCATGTGATGCAACTCTGGAACATCAATAGCCTGCAAAACTCTTACATCACCAGGGTGTAGGCAGGGATTCTTAGCTACTACTATTATTCCTTTCACCACAACATTCCCACTAACCGTTCCACCTCTAGAATAAGTAGACAGACCAGTATCATAATAAATCGTACTTCCAAAGTTTGAAACTTGAACAAACACTTCTCCATAATTCAATGTTCTGGTTTCATCCAAGCAACCAATCATTGACCTTCCCTTAGGAATGAAAATCCTTGATTTGATTCTCAGTTCGTAAAGCTTTGAGGCTCTAAAGGCTTGCAGTACCATCGACAGAAAAGGTTCAGCATCAGGCTTATAACCACAGGAAAGCATCTCTTTAAGAACGTTAGTAGTTTCACCAGGGAACATCATTCCAAGTGCTTCACGAGCCATTTCGGAATCAGTCAAAATCCTGTCCAATTTCTGTACAGTTTCCTTTTGCTTTCTTTCAAAGACAGCATCTATAACACCTAGAGTTGAAAGAAGAGCAATTATTCGACGATTTAGAAAGCATGGCTGGTATTTGCTGTACGCAAGCACATCCAGAGTTCTATGCTTTGACTCAAACTTGGACATGCTCTTTCGTAAGGACAACTTCCAACAAGACGTAGGATCAACAGCCACAACCCCTTTATAGCCACCAAATCGTATCTGGAATGCTGAAGGTGTGTAACTTAACCCATGTTTAGAAGAGACTTCTTTGGCAAATTCAGCTGAAAATTTTCCAATTCCATCAGAGAAAACATAACCTCCTGCCTCTATGTCAGGAATGAGCACAAATTCATGCGGATGTACAACCAAAGTTTCTCGTGAAGAACTGAAGGATTGTCCAAGCCTTGCAGCATATTTCGCAACATTCCGTATCCTATGAAAATCACCCATCCATTCTCTGATTCTAGCAGCAGTTATACCATCACTAGAAGCAAACATCCAGGTAGAATTCTCCCGTAACTGACTAGATGAAAAGGCAAGAAACTCAAACTTTTTTTCACCAATGGTGATGCCATTCTTCAGTGTAGACAGTATTCTCTTGTAGAGAGAAGTCTGTTTCTCTTCAGCATTGAAGCATTACGAAGTATCAGATCTGTTGAATACATTTTCTCTCCGTCTTCATCAACAAAAGAGATGCGAATGAAGTTATCTATGTGTCTCTTGAAACGGCGAAGTACACGGTTAGACATGATGATTTCAGGCCCACAAAAGTAAACTTTAGATGGGGTCACTTGCACTCGATGAACATAAACCAAACCATCATCTAATGAAACTGAAGGTGATCTTGGAGAGCGAGATTGTTGAAATTCTGAGTACTTTTTACGTAGCCAGCTTGTGGGATCAAAACATGCACTCTTCAAGTATGACATTTCTTCCAATGCACGTTCAATATGATCCAAAAGAAAATTTTCAGGACTGACGATGAGGAAGAAAGTATCATCTAGAGTTGGTCCCATCAGAGTCCCGTTTTGGACCATATGGTTTATCTTGAAAAGAATTTTGTATGGAACTTCAGCCCATACACTGGGTTCAACAATAGGGACTAGCGCCAAACTTCTAGAGAAAGATGAGATGTTCTGTAAATTTAAACAACCTTCCCTTTCCTTGTAATAAACAAAATATTCTCCAATCCGTGGAAGCTTACAACCATAAGGTAGCTGCAAACATAAGGCAGAAGATTGCCCTATGCTGCAATATGGCGTGAAATCAATTGTTCTGATCCACTGGTCCTCCTGAGCATCCTTGAAATAATTGAATAAAGGATCCTTAAAAATGTTAAATGAAATGCTCTGCACTTTCTGGAAAATGCGAGGAGCTGCTTCCAACTACAGTCACATAATCAGCAAGACAGGACTCAGAAAGTTTAATATGAAGATTAAATATAATGTTAAGATACACTTGCCATTGCAGGAATTCTCGTCTAGATGCTTAACACCAATACATTGATAGTACAGATCGATCCAAATTTAAGTAAGCAATATCAGGACATTATCATTAAACTACTGCAACATAGTGTCACAAAGGACTTCTAAAAATAGTGGCATTGTCCATAGTACATGAAACAGCATATCTAGATTCTTCAAGAATAAATCATCCCTTTACATATACTTTGAACATCAATTGAGTTAAAGCCAAGGTAAGCTCTTAATTTGAAGTAAAGCCAAACATGCCCACAGTTGTGACACACTCATGGTTTGTAGAATGCTTTATGTAAACTTAGAAGTGTGGTCTTTTTGTCAATAAATTACCAAACAAACTACTAACAAGGTCTTCAAAAACTTTCACCGGATTCAAATAGAAAATATGGGACATGTAAATAATTGTAAAGAATTACATTAATAGCAACAACACTTTTACAGGAGCAAACCTGGATAAGAAGGAATTGTGAGCGTTGAGCATGGGATCGCCATAAATCTATTTCCCAAATGCTTTCATAAGAAAGTTCTAGCTTGTAAGATTGGCCTTGGTATGACAAGAAAAAGTGCAATTTCCTCATATCAAATCCAAATTTAACTTCCACATTAGAGTACCTCCATAGAACAGAGAAACTATCTTGCGAGACTGGGCAGCCTAGATGGAGAGTTATACATTCAAGAGCAAACATTGGGTTCCTTGGCTTCGGAACAATGTCACGTTCCAAATCCTGAGCATTTAAGAGAGAACCTCCATAACTTAACATCCTCTGAAATGCTAAATTACTTATGTCGCCAGCATTTGTGCTTGTTAGGAACTGCACAATCGCAAAAGCACTCAATCCAGGCGTTCTAACCTTTAATGCATAAACAGAGCCCTCGCCTGTGTATATCTCAAGAAAGTCTTTCACTTCATTAGCAGTAACACCAATAGGAAAACCCTTCACTTGAATCGTTTTCCCTCCCATTGTTGAATACTACACGACCGGAAATGAGACCATATCACATAAATATAAATATGTCTACCAATAATTTATCCCCAAATGAAAATCCATAACACATAAACAAGCTTAAGCTAAAAATTGCAAACTAAAACAAAATAAAACAATAAAGTAACTAGGAAACATAGCAAAATGAGTAAAGATGGAGAACGCAGTACGCAATGGCTAAAACAACTTCGTAAAGAAAAGAATGAAAGAATGAATTCATGATGGTATCTATCGCTTGCATAATATGTAACGGTATGATATATAATTTTGCTATGGCTAACTATATGAAAGAATGACTTTATGTTTTATATAGGGATGGCAATATATGACCCGATCCGAAAGTGTAATCCGAAACCGACCTATTTAATTAGGGTTAGAGTTAAAAATTTGGCCCGTATAAATATATGAATTGGATTAGAATTAAGCGGATTTGATCCGATTATTAAATTGGTCGATTCGAGTTAACTCGAAATTGACACACCAATCTGAATTGTCATTTTTTGAAGAAACAATATTTAATTTTTTCTTTTCGTATATTAAAATATTGACAATAAAAATAATCGATAATAGTAATTTATAAATTATTAAATTATATAATATTTATAATTAATCATTATTTTTATATCTTAGTAAAATAGTATAAGATAAAAATTATAATATTATCGAAAGTATTAATATTTAGGTGTTTCTATAATAATGAATTTGGATTTTGTATAAAATTTTTTATCAAAATTTTGTTAGATAGCTATGTTTATCAAAATTTTATCGAAATTATTAGTATGTATTTATAATCATAAAATTTCGGTTATCACCACATATTTTTTCAAAATAAAAATAAAAATAAAATTTTTTGAATATTTTAAGGACCGACGAAAATACTAAAGAATGTACATTTTGACGGACATTCACTATATCTCGTCACTGCGCTTTTATTATAACTGACTTATAATTTCGTTAAAACTTAAAAATATAAAATTAATAATTAATAATTTTAATTATTAAATAGATTGATCCGAATTGGATCTGATTATTAATAAATTGGGTTAGAGTTGATAATTTTGACCCGTATAAATTTATGGATTGAGTTAGAGTTGAACAAATTTGACCCAATTATTAAGTGAGTCGATTCAAAACAGACCCATCAACCTAAATTGCCACTCCTAGTTTTATGATGATGTCTATCACGCTGACACATTTTCAATATAGTACTAGACCGTAAAACTTCATGATCTTAATAAGAATTAAGAACTGCATATACTTTGTATAAATGGATTTTCAGGTATTTTGGTAAGATTCTAATGAACTCAGCAAGATCACAAACCAACTGATCAAAGTTTTAATCCTACATTATAATTAGGTGCTAATTTTTTCTCGTCATCCAATACTGATAAACAAATAACCACATATTTGCAGTCTCATCTTTTAGTGAGAATACTCACCGCTAAACAAATATAGAGTTCCTCAACTACTGATCAAATACTTCATCTTTACACTTCACAAAAAAGAAAGGACCAAATTTTGAACCGAAGAATGGGATTGCGATTTAACAAACCAATCAAAAAGCAACAATCTTCTTAAAGACATTAACCATTATCAAGCACTAGAAGAAGAGTTTCCTGAAGTATTCATGAAACATCTTTGCACTTCACAACACAAAGATCAAAATTTTAAACTGGAAAAAAAAAATATTGGATACGAATGCAAATATATAATAATTGCGATTCACAAGAAGATTGAAGAAGACACTAACCATCGTCAAGCACTAGAAGAAGAGTTCCTTCGACTACTGATCAGAGACTCTTATCTCTTCACTTTACAAAACAAAAAAGGATACCACTGCGATTTTTGACGAGAACATTGTCTGAATGGTATATGCTGTTAGGAAGTGTTTAACTTGTGCGCAAAGTGAGTGAAGTGAAATTTTTAAAAAATGAATTCAAAAAATAAAAATAAAAATAATAATTTTTATAAAAATAAAATTTTATATTAATATATATTTATAATAAATTTTAAAATTGAATATAAAAAGAAAATTATTAATAAAAAAAATTATTTTAATATATATATATATATTTTATAGAGTTTAAAAAAATTAAAATTTGGCGTGTTATTGTTCTTGCGCCACAAGAAACTCTTTGAAAAGTCTGGAACCCACACGTCGGTCTATGAGAGTTTAAAAGTATTTATAAAATATTTTATTTTAGTTTAAAAAATAAATTTATTTTTGGTTAATAATAATATGTTGAATTTATTACAAATTTTATATAATATCTAAAACAACTTTTTTATAATATCTAAAATTTTAAATAAATAATATAAAATGTTATAAAATTTTGTTAAAATCAAATTAAAAAATATTTTTCAAAAATTACAGCCAAACGCGCTCTCAAATAGAATCGAATCGAAGGACTGGGCCCACCTCACAGATGCTAGCAAATTGGAAGTTCTGCTTTATGTTCACCTAGGGAGTGAGTGGACTTGCTTTCAGTGTTGAGTCTTCCGTCGTCTTCTTCTAAGAAGACTACTGTGTGAGGTCTTCCATAATAAGGATAGCAGCGTTTGGAATCGCATTTTTCAAATAATATTTTTTAATTTTTAATTATATATTTTTTAATATATATTTTATAAAAAATTATTAAAAAATTTAAAAACTATAAAAAAATTATATAATATATTTTTTTTTTTATATATTTTTATTAATGTTTTTGAAGTAAAATAAATAAATTTTATTTTTTATAAAAATAAAAATATTTTTTATTTTAAAAATTTTATTTTATAAACGCTTTCGTACGGCTCAAGAAGATATACGGACGTTCTGAGTCTTCCTTGCTAAGGAAAGAAAGTATAGAAGTGTGTTCACTTGATTTTTTTAATTATTCTTTTGCAATGGTAATTATTATCTTTTTGGAAAAGTTGCAGTGGTTCTGATAGGAGAAGATGGATCTATAGATTATTTAAAATTTCTGAAAATAAATTTATAATATATAATTTATCTGTAAATTTTAAATTAATTTTTTTTTTCATGACTTTCATCAACAATCTTGTCAATATTTTAAATTTCAAGATTTATTCAAGTATAACTATGATAGTTGGTTAAAGATGAGGATCTTGTTTGGTTCTCAAATTTGTGTGAACATACTAGTGATGCATTTTACAGAATTCACAATGGAGAAAGAAATCGCTTATACAAGTGAAGATAAAAATATTTTAATAGAGCAAAAAAGAAAGAATAGTCAGCTTATCTTGTACTCTATCAAAAGTTGGATTAATCTACCTTCCAAAGAATTTTTAAAGTGTAGGATCGGATTTTAACATTAAAAAAATTGGTCAATTTTATAAAAATTAGCATCTCATACATATAAACACATACTCATTCTAATATTCGATTAATATGAGACTATTAATAGGCATGAGCTGTTATGTCTATAAAGTCAGGATCTATTTGGGGCGTATTTCAAATATCCGTAACTGAGTTCGTGAAAATGAAAAATAAAAAATAGAATTTTTTAAAAAATAGAGTGTAAGTGCAGTTTAGTATTTATGTTTCAATAGTTTTTGAAAGTGTATTAAAAATTGAAAGATAATATTCTAGTGGAAAGTGTACAAATAAAAAAGTTGGAATTAAAATTCTATATGTAGAAGTAGAGTTCTGAATTTTTTGTGTAATTAAAATATATGAACTGTTCGGAACTCAAAATCTGACAGGAGAAAATAAAATTACGGGCATTTGAAACACGCCCTTGGCTCAACCCAAAATGAGTTGTTGTTTTACTTTTAAATTAGCTAGTCGTTGTTCACTTATGCATCTCTAAACAGCTCCGTTACTAATACGGGCTTATACCAACTTATAGGGCCAACAATCTCCCCGCAAAATATAGAATCAAGTTACTATACTAAAAAAATGGGCAAATCTCTTAAGAGTCAGCATCTCTTACGTATAAGTTCATATATATTTCAAAATTCAACTAATATAGAACTATTAAATAGCGTAGATTGTTAAGGTTACCAAGCTAAGGTCCAATTAGCCTTAATATAAAATAAGTTGATGATCCATCTCCAAATTAACTAGCCTATATTTTATTTAGATACTATTCTTAAACCCCTTCGCTACTAATCCGAACTTACCTCTTGAAGGCCCAACATAAAGCAACAACATGCAAAACAGCATGTTATTTTTTAATGATTAATAAAAGAGGTCTAAATGGTGCAGTGGATACCTCTCCGAGTTCTCCAAGTTTTAGCTTGGTAATAGGTTAATAAGCCACGGAACAATCTATAATATGTATAACTTTACTTATATAGCTGGGCAAACAAACATATTAATGGAGCTTGTACAATAGATCATAAGAAAAAGTCCAGAATATTATATCAGCAAATACATCAAAGATACTCATTAAATTATGAAATAACTAATTTTAAACACAATATTCACACCCGAATTCTATGGTTAGGTCAATAGAGTAACTGCAACAGCAGAAACGCAAAAGCTAGCTCTATGACCACTTAGTCGAGATGTATTCTATTTATAGATTTATCTTATGCTCATTAATTACTTGTGACTAGTTGAAAGTTTAAATCATAAGTTTCATGATCTTCATTGCTTTTGTTATATTTTTGGTATCGCTTATGAATGTCATGCATACTAAAAGCTTAAAAACCAGGCCTTCAAACTCTTATAACAAATTCTATACTGTTGTCATTTTCACAGTTGTAAAATTCGGACCAGTCCGTTCGGATCGATCCGGAAATCATCGACTCGGAGTATAAACCTATCCAAGTTAACAATAAACTATCTATGCAATCAACCCGCTCCAAACTGCTTCAATCCGATCGACCTGCTCGTCCGGATCAAATCAGATTAAATTAAATTTTAAAAAATAATAAATTTATGATATATTTGATAAAAAATAATTATTAGTAGCCTTATGTTAAAAAATAATATATAAATTTAAATTTTGTATTTGGATGTAATGATGCAAAAAAATAAATTTGATATATTTGAATTGTAAATATTTATTATTAGTGATTTGTTAATTTTTATATTGTTAATTCTGATAAATTGTAAAAAAAGTTATTTTAAAACAAAAAATTCTTTTTGAAAATTTATTATTTAAATATTTTTTCCCTATTTTGTATTTTTTTTGTTAGTTTATTTTTTCTTCTATGTTTTTTAATAAAAAAATAGTAAACTTTCTCGCTGCCGTCAACGCTTTAGTATTTTCGATTTGGCAGGTCAACTCGTGATTTATTGATTCGGACAGCATTTCAATTCAACATCCGGTCCAATTTTTATAACTATGATCATTTCTACCCTGCACATCATTCTAGCATTCACTAACTAATGTAGAATACACATATATACCGAGTATGTATGTTACCGCAATCACTTCCTCAGCATTCATTCGGGTGCGGCCGGTAATCAAATGATTGAGATGTAGGAGATATTTCCAATTACTTTTGAAAAGGAATTTATCTAAAGAAAGGTATTCTACAGATTTTTAAAAATAATTTTTATCTAAAAATAATTAAAATAAGTAATAATAAAATCTTATTAGATAAAAATCTTTTGTATTTTTTAAATTTTATAAAATTTTTGTAAAATTTTATAAAAAATTTATTAAGAAATGTGAAATAAAAAGAAGTTGTAAAGCATCAACAATTAACAAAGACAATTAGACCAATAAAACAAAAAACTTTTAAAGAAAAAAATATATATTTAATCACCCCAATAGATAAAAGCCCATCAATTTTGCCATTTTTTTCCCACTCCACTAAGGAGTAAATTTTGTTAGCCTGGAATCATTATATCTTATATGCAATTCATGACTATAATGAAGGATGTAGGAATTCAGTAGTCTCAAGATGCGTTTACCCTTCTGCGGTAGAATCACACAGTCCACGGTAGGGGTGATAAATTTCGATCCGACTTAAAAATTCAATTCAAAACTGACTTTAAAAAGATCGAATTCGGGTCAAACCTTAATCGAGTTTGGATCGATTTCGAATTAATCCGAAAATAACTCGAAAAATTAGGATCGAATTCGAATTGATCCGAAATTTATCCGTATAACTATTTATATAATATATATTACTTAATAATTAAAAAATAATAAGAAAAATTTAAATTTAATTTGTATATATATATATTCTAATTTATCTTAATTTAACTAATTTTTATTTAATTTATAAATTTTGTCAAAATTAATATATTTTTTTAAATATATCATATTTAATAATTTTTATATATTATTAATAAAAATTAATATTTATAAATTTTATTTTAATAATTTTAATTATTAAATAGGTTGACCCGAATTTGATCCGATTATAAATAAGTTAGGTTAGGATTGACAATTTTGATCCATATAAATAAATGGATCAGATTAGAATTGAATAATTTTGATCTGATTATTATATGGATCGATTCGGAACCGATCCATAAATCAGAATTGCCACCCCTAGTCCACCGTGATGCAACGGTGGAACATCAACAGCCTGCAAAACTCTTATATCACCAGGGTGTCTTAGCTACTACTACTACTCTTCCTTTCAACAAACCTCGCTGTTATCGGATCCACCTCTGTAACAAGTAGACAGACAGCACAAAAAAGAATCCTACTTCTAAAATATAAAATTTCAACAAATCCATAATTTATAGTTGTGGTTTGTTTTCATCCAAGCAACTGAGTATTGACCTTCTCTTAAGAATGAAAATCCTTGATTTGGTTCTCAGTTTGTAACGCTTTGAGGCTATAAAAGGTTTATGCGACAGGCTTGTAACCACAGGAAAGCATCTTCTTGAACACTGAGGAACATCATTCCAAGTGCTTCACAATTCATTTCTGGATCAGTCAAAATCGTGTCCAATTTCTGCACAGATTCTTCTTGCTTTCTTTCAAAGACTGCATTGATAACACCAAGTGTTGAAAGAAAGTAACTTTTGAAGATTTAGAAAGCAAGGCTGGTATTTGCTGTAGGCAAGCACATCCAGAGTTCTATGCTCTGACTCAAACTTGGACATTCTGTTTCTAAAGGACAACTTCACAGAAGATGCAGAATCAACAGCTACAACTCCTTTATAGCCACCAAATCGTATCTGGAGTGTTGATGTTGTGTAACTTAAACCATGTTTAGAAGTGACTTTTTTCAAATGCAGCTGAAAGTTTTCCAATTCCATCCAAGAGATAACGAAACCTCATCGCTACACATCATGAAGGAGCGCAAACTCATGCGGATGTACATCCAAAGTTTCTCGTGAGGAACTGAAGGGTTGTCCAAGCCTTGCATCATATTTAGCAGCATTCTGTATCCTATGAAAATCACCCATTCAATCTCTTATGCTAGCAGCAGTTATACCATCACTAGAAGCAACATCCAGGAAGAATTCTCCCGTAACTGACTATACGAAAAGGCAAGAAACTCAAACTTCTTTTTGCCAATAGTGATGCCACTATTCAGTGTAGACAGTGTTCTCTTGTAGATAGAAGTATGTTTTTCTTCAGCATTTTAAACATTGTGAGGTATCAGATATGTCGAATGCATTTTCTATCCATCTTCATCAACAAAGGTGAAGCGAACTAAGTTATCAATGTATCTACTGAAATCGCGAACTACACAGTTGGACACAATGATTTCATTATGTTCATCTAGTGCAACTGACCACAATTATTTCAATGCTTGATTGATCAACATAAGCCTCTGAAAAATGGAATTGATCATCTTCCGCAGGTGTCACAGTAGTGATCTCTGGTCATCTGTTTTCCACATCCATAGCAAAATGTATGCCCGCACCTATACATAAACGACATTTAAGGGTGTTTTCTTTTGTTTTGAATAATACTTAACTTTTCAAATAGTAATATTTTGAAAAAATAAACTATAGAAAATAAATTATTGTATTATCACCAAGTGGCTTTGAAAACAAAATGTTAATCATGAATGCTAAAAAATACATCACCCTAAGAACTGATCAGGAAGAAAGAAGTCATCGTTTAAGTATTTGATTTTGAATTCAAGTTGTGAGTAGAGTACCTGCACTTGACGAACATACATCCGGCGATTTTTTCGACGAAAAATTTGCACATAGGACACCTCTGCCATTTATAATTCTTCGCGACGTCAATCAGCATCCTGTCCTCAGACGCTCTTTCCTCCGGCTGCAGTTTCTGGTACTCCTCGCACGCGATCTCGGCGTGCCACGGCTCTCCGCATTTGGCACAAAACATCCGGTGACAGTACGGACACTCCGCTTCCATCACCGCTTCTTTTCCTTCTTCGCGTTCGTCTATCAACAATCCAGAGCAGTCTTTAAACGGGCAGTAAAACTTCGCTGCGCCATCTATCGATGACTCGCACAACGACATCCCCCAGCGTTCATAAACTTCTTCTTTGATAACGTGACGGCAAGTCTCAGGGTCCAAGAATCCGGTAACGCATTCCGGATCAGGGCATTTCAGGCTGGTAATATTTTCTTCCATTTTGGATTCCACATATTTTCCGATACAATCGTCGCAGTAGCAATGCCGACATCTTTCGACCCAGAAGAGCCGACTAAATGGTATGTATTCTGTACAGATCGTGCATTCTGTCCCGATGATCGGTTTCTTTCCTTTCTTGTCTACCGATGTTGACAGTGCAGGTGAAGCTGAGGCTGCTACTTCTTTCTGTTTGATTTTCAGTGGCCGAAAAATTGGGGTTTCGATATCGGACTCTTTTGCACTGTTTTTAGCAACGCCAACTACAGAAGAAGCAGAACCAGAAGAGACCACGAGGACTTCTTGGAGTTGGAGATGATCGGCAAAACTGGCATCGGCAAGCGAAGGGATGTCTTCTTCCATTGCAAAGGTGAGTAAATCGTCAGAAGCTGCGAGTGCGAGGAACTCGTCGTCGACATGGTTGTCGAGATCATGATCAGCTCTATCAAAATTTCTTACTGCAACAGCAACAGAAGAAGAAGATTCTCCGGTTTCGCGAATATTGGAGGTTTGATTTATAGACATCAAAGAAGTAGCAGAAGAAGGTTTTACATCTCCGGCGACGATAGAGCTTGGTTCTTTTTCATCTATAGAAGAAGAAGAACCAGAAGAGACGATAGAGATCGGTTCTTTATCATCTACTGAAGAAGAGGAAGAACCAGAAGAGACGATAAAGATCAATTCTTTATCATCTACCGAAGAAGAAGAACCAGAAGAGACCACGAGGACTTCTTGGAGTTGGAGATGATCGGCAAAACTGGCATCGGCAAGCGAAGGGATGTCTTCTTCCATTGCAAAGGTCAGTAAATCGTCAGAAGCCGCTAGCTCGAGGAACTCGTCGTCGAAATGGTTGTCAAGATCATGATCAATCCTATCAAAATTTCTCACTGCAACAACAGCAGAAGAAGATTCTGCGGTTTCGCAAATTATGGTAGATTGATTAATAGCCATGAAAGAAGTAGTAGAAGAAGGTTTTACATCTCCGGCGACAGAGATCGGTAATTATCAGCTACTGAAGAAGAAGAAGAAGAAGTGAGAGAGTTAATTTGAGCCATTATTGAGAAGAATAATTGATGTTCGCTTTTTTGTTACGAGGAAGAAGATTGATGAAAAATGAAGGAGAGAAGAAGATGGAGGGGTTTTTCTTTTGGTCTGACTACTGACAGAATATGAAAAATGCTGGCCAATTGGAATGAAATGGAACCAAATTGAAAGAGGGAAGGATTGGGACCTACACATCTCACCACTTTGAAGTCCTGCTCTAATGCATTTGAAAAAACATTTTTCGAAAGCTATTTTTTATTTTTTTATTTTATAATTTTTAATATATTTTTTATAAATATAAAATTTATTTAAAAATATAAAAAATTACACATATTAAAATCTTGTTTAAAAAATAAAAATATTTTTATTTAAAAAAAATTTTATTTTATAATCACTTCTAAACGCATTCACGATCGAAATCAATTCATTTAAATTGGGCTTGAGTTTAACTTTCATCAAGTTTGGTCATCCTGTTTTGATCCAATAAATTAGATAGATACGGATTGTATTTGAGTTGACCATAAATTGAGACATTTAGGGTGCGTTCTTTTGCACCTGAAAGTCATTTCTTATCTATTAAAAAGTCACTTCTAATTTATTTTTTATTACAAAAAGAACATAAAAAATTACTTCTAACACATTTATCAATACAAAAAAATACATCACTTTTAATAATACTATTTTAAACAACTCATTTCTAAAAACTCACTTTCAAAAAACTCACTTCTAAAATTAAAAGAACACATCCTTAGTCGGTATATGGATGGAGATATATATACATTTTTTTAAACGAATATCAGTGCTTATCAGTGGTCCATTCGGAATAAATATCTTTTATCTAATTTTTTGATCAAAATTACAAAAAAGAATATTTTTAAGAAATATATATTGTTTTCGTTCGGTCAATTTGATTAAAAAGTCGAATAAAAATTAATTTATAATTTAATTGAGCTAAAATTTTATAACTATATTCTTAATTCAAAATTTTGTATATACCTAATAAATTTTGTGAGCATATTTTCTAATTTTTTTGCTTAGTTTATCAAAAAATTTTGTCAGCATATTTTTTTGTCAAAAATTAATCTCCTTATCTAATAAATAATACCTAACACTTTTTGCCTATAATTTTGACAAGTAATTTTTATAATTTTTATTTTAATAATTTTTAAATAGATTAAATTTATTATAATTCAACTATTATATGGATTTTATTAGACCCAATATTTTTGACACATGCAAATTTTTAAATTGGATCTTAAGCGATTTTGATCCGAACCTAATTTGTTATTTCGTATCGCCATCCTATATAGGCTTATAGAGTGAGTTGAAGTTGTTTCATTTTTAGAAAGGGAGCGTTTGAGAGTAATAGAACTTTTCTATAAAAATAAATATTTTTATATTTATTTTAAAATGAGTTTATTTGTTTATTTTAAAAAAGTTAATAAAAATATGTAATAAAAAATTTTCACTATATATAATTTATATATATATTATCTAAATTTTAAATAAATTTTCTAAATATTTATAATAAATATATTTAAAAACTTAAAATTAAAAATAAAAAATTATTTTTGAAATAATCAATGGCAAACGCCCTCTTTCATTTTTTTTTTCTTCTAAGTACTGTGTGAAGTCTTCCTCGCTAAGGAAAGAAGTATGTGCGGAGTCTTCCTTGCTAAGGAAAGAAAATATAAATATAGAAGTGTCAACTTTAGTAATTCTTAAGGAAAAGTGGCAGTGATGCTGATAGCAAAGGTTAGAAGAATCTCGCTTCAAGAGTGCGTTTAAAATTACTTATAAAATAAAAAAGAAAATATTATTATTTTTTTAAAATAAATTTTATTTTTTTATTTTTTAAAAAATAAAAATATATAATAAAATATTTTATTATGTAAAAAATTTTTATATTTTGAAAATTTTAAATAAATTTTTTATATTTATAAAATATATAGTAAAAATTATAATATTAAATATTAAAATAAAATATTAAAAAAATTTGAACCAAACACTTTCTAAAATAGTCCGTCATACAAAGTAAAGATCTGTGCGCTCTATTTAAACAAATGAATCGACACTTCGGGCGTGTTTATAACACTTCAAATTTTATTTTTATCAAACTTATTTTTAATATTAAATAAATAAATAAATTTTAAAATAAATTTTTTATTAAAAATGTTTTTTTAATTTAATTTAAACTTTATTATTAATATAAAAATTTATTTTTTATTAAATTTTAAATTTAAATTTAGGTTTTTTAGTTTACTTTTTAAAATTCTTCAAACTCTAATTCGGCTAATTTTTTAAACTCACTTTTGATATAAAATAAATAAAAGTTTTAAAATAATTTTTTATTAATTTTTTAAATTTATTTTAGAATTTATTATTAATACAAAATTTATATAAAGATAATTTTTTATTAAAAAGATGAGTTTATTTAAAAGTAAACACACCCTTAATTACCATAACAAATTATTTTTTGATCATTAATTGTTAAAATTTTTAAAAATAATATTAAAATTTTAAAATATTTAATAAAACTAAATTTCGTATATTTATTTTGTATTAATAGTTAATGCTAAAATTGAATCTAAAAAATAAATTTTTTATAAACAAATTATTTTAAATTTTTTGTTTATTTTATTAAAAATTATTTGAAAAAATAATGAGTTTTATAGAATTGTAAAGTTTGAAAGGAGCTAATAAGTTGATAACATAGTTCACAAATATTTCATATACATCTACTCAAAAAATAAAACCTAATTACATAATCCGTAGATTAATTTCTAGGAATAGACTACTAGGCAACTCTCTATTAAGAGTTTGATTCCTGTAGCAATAAAATATGTTTCCTATACTTCAAATGGCCAAATGTTTTCAGAAATTAATACTTTCTATTTTGATTTGGGTTCAGATTTCTATTTCAATTTCCGAAATTAATACACTAGAAGCGCCTTAAGTTGTGGTTAATTTTCAGAAAACAAATTAAACAAAAACAAACATGTAGTTAACATTCAGCGAAAAAAGAAAAGGCACAAAATCATATTAAAAAACTTGAACTTCTTCAAAAAAAACTCAGTAAGACCAAACCAATCTGCTCTTGCTTCTTGTTGTATCGACGAGATTAAAGCATCCGTTATATCGGAGAAATCTTTTTTTCACTCATCATTATTGTTTATAAAACATTCACTATTACAAATCGAGTCATTACTGACTTAAAAATATCGACTAAATAATTTTAGTCATAAAATATAGTAGTTAATGACTGAAATACAAGCTGTCAAACAAGTGGTTATAAATTACCGACTGTTAATACAACTACTCGGCAAAGAACTCAAATTATCAACTTACTAAAGGATCAGTTATTAAGAAAACTACCGACTACATGTACATTCTGTCGGCACTTTTATTGGCTATTTGAAGGCTTTGTCAATATATATTAAAATAACATCGATATATTTTTTTTGAAATATATTGACTTTTCTTATACAGTCAGTAACTCTAAAATATTTATCGACCGCCGCTAAGACAGCCGACAACATTATACAATATACCGACTACTTCGCCATGTGTAGGTAAATATTATGAGGTTACCAATTGATCCTAATCAAACCCAGTCGTGCCCGAGCTTGCCCATTTCTTTTCTCCTTCTCCTTCTATCTGTCTTTAGTTGCTAGGTTTTTGCTCTACAGTGATTTCGGCGTCGTTCAACCAATTAGAAGATAAAATCACGAGTTAAAATTCTCAATAAACGATGTATAATATATACATTACTACAAAAAAAAAATAATTACCGACTAAACGTGTTCAGTAGATAATTTTGTAAAATACCGACTGATAAAAATCAATCAGAAAATCATATAAATTTACCAACTAAATAGCCACTTGGTCGGTATTTTATAAACATCATCGACTAATACTAAGTCAGTCGGTAAATGTTTTGATAGAATACCGACTGAGTAAGTATTCGGTTGATAAGTTACCGACTGGAAAGCTTTGCAGTCGGCAAAATGTGTTAATGAACCCGATCGGGTTTATTTCCTTCCCACGCTGCCTTGGTTAGGTCTTCGCCGGAGCCGTTCCCTTGCCGCTGATCGGTGATCTACTTGAGAAATCCCGCTTCATCTCGCCGGATTTGCTCCCGTCCGACGCTAGGAGAAGAAATTTCAAAGAAATTTCGAAAGTTCTCATCCGAGTTACCGACCGACAAAGTAGTCCCTACTTTGCAACTAACCTAGCACTACCATACCGATCACAAACTCAGTCGGTAGTTAACGACTACAAGAATGGTCGGTAAATACCGACTAAAAGTGTAGTCGATAAATACCGACCGAAGAAGCAGTCGGTATATGCCGACTAACGTTTCAGTAGCATTTAGTCGGTAAGTACCGACTATACGTCTGTCAGTAAACTTACCCACAGCTAAAATTGTCGGTAATTTGCAACGCACTTATCCATGGGTAATTTATAGTGCGATACCGACTAACCACATTAGTTAGTCGGCAAATGGTTTACCGACCTCGATTTGCCAACTATTTACCGATCATCAAATACATTTTCGATCGGTATTTAGCTTTGCACGATCGAATTGGATGGTTAGCATTGTTTTTAAATCGATCGGTGAAGTCATTTAATGTAGTAGTGATAGGAGCACAAGTATTTAAATTAGAAAAAATATCTAATATTTAAGTTAGAAAAATATCAAATATAATATCTAATTTTAGAAAACTAAATATTTTAACACTCTTCCTCAAGTTGGTGTTACACATGCCCAACTTGTTTAGAAACTTTGAGAAGATATGTTTTGAAACTGTTTTGATGAGAATGTCGGCCAACTAATCTTCTGATCGAACTTTAGGCAACTTCAAAATTTTTTCATCCAATTTTTTATTTATGAAGAATCTGTCTACCTCAACATGTTTTCTACGATAATGTTAGACTGTATTATATGTTATGCCATATGCCGCTTTGTTATCACAAAATAATCGAATCAATTATTTAAATGCAAAGCCTAAATCTTCTATAAGAAGTCTCAGCCTTAATGATACACAAAGTTAAAGAGCTAAACTTCTAAATTCAGCTTCTGCACTTGAGCGTGTTACAACATTCTGATTTTTACTTCTCCATATAAATAGATTACCGCCCACAAAGACAAATTAATCTGAGGTGGACCGTCTATCATCAATTGCTTCGGCTCAGTCAGTATTAGTATATATATCTATATTTTGACAATTCATATTCTTTTTTAATAGAATTTCTTTTAGGAGCAGACTTTAAGTATCTCCAGATAGGAAGTAAGAAAATCAGAAACATGGTGTCTCGACAACAAGTGTTTTTTAAACGACACATACTGTTCCATACCCGTAAGTTGATTTGGGTATCCTAAAGTCGAACGCAATGTACACTAAAATTGAATCAGACTGAACACCACAAGTATTGTCCTGAGAAAACACTATTATTTTGCAGCAATACATATGCAGTCACATTCATTTACTGCTCAAACAAATTCACCCTAAAACTCACAAACCGACTGTCTGCAATTCATACAACAAAATGGAAACACACACACACAACAGAACCCTGTACAACATCGAACATAACGCACATATTGTCGAACACCTCTCCATCCATTGCTGCAGAATCCGAATTTCATCTGCAGCAACCCTAGCGTTCCACCTGTTCTTCTTGATGCATATCAACTTATCGTAGACACACCAAGCAAAGCTCAATAAGTGTGGACGATTTAATCCTTCGTTATACCTGCCCCAGTAGTCAGGATGATAGGTTACGTGATACCAAGCTGATGCTTTTGCATAAGTATCGTCTTCGGTATGCCGGTTATTCTTCTCATTAAACCAACCTCGAGCTTCATTCCTTAGAGATCTCACTGCGAGACTAATTGCTTCTTTGTCCTTCTTCTTCATGTTATTCTTCGCCATCTTCATTATACTATCCCCTATTATTTCAGCTTCCGTTTTGATACCATAATGATCCATGAGGTTTCCGAGTTTAAAATCATACTCATCTTTAAGTTCTGCAGCTTCATCAAGGTACTTCTTAAAGCCCTCGACTTCCATGTCAGGGTCATAGCATTCCTTAGCGACTTCCCAAGTGAAAGATTTTATGTTTGGAAGTTGTGGTCCATGGTCCTTAATTGCTCTGAACAATTTTCCTATGATTCCTTTTGATTCATATGTGTCTTTATCAAGCCTCTCCATGAAGTCAGGGTACTCACGTACATAAAGATGCTGCGGTATTTCAGCAGGAACACCTGTTTTCGGGAAATCAACTGCGATTGAAAATAGTCTGGCTAGCTCCAGGCATTCCGCACTTTCTGCTTTCTGAAGCTTCTGATCAGCAAAGACGGTATGCGCATTCGAGATGGTACCTAAACTGTCGTTAACTATGTAGTTTGTGAAGTATTCCTGAACTTCCTGCAATTTTGTAAAATCAGAACTTGGAATTCAACACAATGTGAAAATCCTGGCAGTAAACTAATAAGTTTAACGTTTCACAATTGGGCGAACAAACATCTTAATGGATGGAACGTGTAGCATAGATCATAAGAAATAGTCCCGCATTTAATATCAGCAAATCATCGATGTTACTCATTAGTTTATGATATAGTTTTAATTTTAAACACAATCTTCACATAATTACGAATACTAGTTAGGTCAAGTTATGACTGCTTTATTTGTTGTATTCTAGTTTTAGAATCTCTTATGCTCATTGCTTGTGACCAAGTTGAAAGTTTAAAACGTAAGTTTCATGTTGTTCACTGCTTCCGTTATATTTTTGGTATAGCTTATGAAAGTCACGGACACTAAAAGCATAAAAACAAGGCCTTCAAACTCTCAAGAATTTCTATTCCAGGCCTTTCTAGCATTCAACAGGTTACCTCAATTGTAACATCGTGATCAAGATTGCTCAATGGTGCAGCTTCATAATCCATCGGTACACATTGACGCCTTGGAATAAGTTCAGGATCCCAACAAACGAAATAGACATCTCCATCCAAATCACTTCCTGAGCATTCATTTGGGTGCGGTCTGCAACCAACACATCTCGCTAGTCAGTGAGATGTAATATTGCAGCATCAACAAAGGTTTAATCATTCCAAAAATTTGTTAGTATTGAATCATTTATAGGCAATTCATAACTATAATGAAGGACGTAGGAATTCAGTGGTTTCAATATGCAGACCTTCTACCCTTCTGCGGAAATACGATGCAGTCCACCAAGTGATGCAACTCTGGAACATCAACAGCCTTCAAAACTCTTACATCACCAGGGTGTAGGCAGGGATTCTTAGCTACGACTACTCTTCCTTTCACCACAACATTGCTGTTATCTGATGCACCTCTAGAATAAGTAGACAGCCCAGCATCATTTAAAATCCTGCTTCCAAAGTTTGAAACTTGAACAAACACTTCTCCATAATTCATAGTCCTGGTTTCATCCAAGCAACCGAGCATTGACCTTCCCTTTGGAATGAAAATCCTTGATTTGGTTCTCAGTTTGTAAAGCTTGGAGGCTCTAAAGGATTGCAGTAACATCGACAGGAAAGGTTCAGCGTCAGGCTTATAACCACAGGAAAGCATCTCTTTAAGAACGTTAGTAGTATCACCGTTGAACATTATTCCTAGTGCTTCACTAGCCATTTCTGTTTCAGTCAAAATCCTGTCCAATTTCTGCACAGCTTCCTCTTGCTTTCTTTCAAAGACTGCATCTACAACACCAAGAGTTGAAAGAAGAGTAATTATTTGACGATTCAGAAAGCACGGCTGGTATTTGCTGTACGCAAGCACATCCAGAGTTCCATGCTCTGACTCAAACTTGGACATGCTCTTTCTTAAGGACAACTTCATAGCCGTTGTAGGATCAACAGCTACAACTCCTTTATAGCCACCAAATCGTATCTGGAATGCTGAGGGTGTGTAACTTAAACCATGTTTACAAGAAACTTTTTTTGCAAATGCAGCTGAAATTTTTCCAATTCCGTCCGAGAAAACGTACCCTCTTGCCTCTATGTCAGGAATGACTTCAAATTCATGCGGAAGCACATCCAAAGTTTCTCGTGAAGAACTGAAGGATTGTCCAAGCCTTGCAGCATATTTTGCAACATTCCGTATCCTATGAAAATCACCCATCCAATCTCGAACGCTAGCAGCAGTTATACCATCACTAGAAGCAAACATCCAGGTAGAATTCTCCCGTAACTGACTAGATGAAAAGGCAAGAAACTCAAACTTCGTTTTGCCAATAGTGATGCCACTCTTCAGTGTAGACAGTGTTCTCTTGTAGATAGAGGTATGATTTTCTTCAGCATTGGAAGCATTGCGAGGTATCAGATCTGTCGAACGCATTTTCTCTCCATCTTCATCGACAAAAGAGACGCGAATGAAGCTATCAATGTATCTCTTGAAATAGCGAAGTACACGGTTGGACACAATGATTTCAGGCCCATAGAAGTAGACTTTAGATGGGGTCACTTGCACTCGATGAACATAAACCAAACCATCATCTAATGAAATCGAAGGTGATCTTGGAGAGTGAGATCGTTGAAATTGTGAGTACTTGTTATGCAACCAGGTTGTGGGATCAAAACACGCACTCTTGAAGTATGACATTTCTTCCAATGCGCGTTCAATATGATCCAAGGGATAATTTTGAGGACTCACCATGAGGAAGAAAGTATCATCGAGAGTTGGTCCCATCAAAGTTCCATTTTGGACCATATGATTTATCTTGAATAAAATTCTGTAAGGAACCTCAACCGGTAGACGGGGTTCAACAATAGGGACTAATGCCAAACTACTAGAGAAAGATGAGATGTTCTGCAAATTTAAACAACCTTCCTTTTCCTTGTAGTAAACAAAATATTCTCCAATCCGTGGAAGCTTACAATCATAAGGTAGCTGCAAACATAAGGCAGAAGATTGCCCTATGCTGTAATGTGGCGTGAAATCAATTGTTCTGATCCACTGATCATCTTGAAAATCCTTAAAATAATTGAATATAGGATCTTCGAAAATGTTAGAGGAAATGCTGTGCACCTTCTGGAAAATGCGAGGAGCAGCTTCCAACTATAGTCATGTACCAGCAAGACAGAACTCAGAAAGTTCGATATCAAGATTAAACATAATGTTAACATACACTTGCAATTGAAGGCACTCAACAACAATAAATTGACGGTGAAGATAGGTCCAAATTAAGAAAGCAATGCCAAGACATTGTCATTAAACTACTGCAATAGAGTGTCACAACAAGAGCTGTAATTCTTTGATAGGCATCCATCTGTAAATTGGATCAGTGCACTATTATTAAAGCAGCAAATATTGCATAGAAATTCTTTTGCATAGATCGAAGTGGAAGATTATAAGAGATGCAACTAATGAAAGAAAAAGATCAAGGAAACCATTGTATATAGCATGCATCATACAGAACTATCAACCGAATTGTACACAAAATTTAGTGGACTATGAAGCAATCTTGAAAAATAGGTAATATCGTCCAATTTTCCTATTACTGGGTTTCATGTTCACCACTATATTCTTAACTCTCTTAGAGCTGAGCAGATCAGTTTGGCATCAACATGGGCCTGCTTGGGTGTGCCTATTTGATCAAATAAGCCGCTTATAAGCATTACACCATGTTAACATATGTTGGATTCGCTGTTTATTTTATGAAATAAGCCGCTTATTTTTGTTCTTAATCTTACGAAAAGGTAAACATGCCTATAGTTGTGGCATTCGTACTACTCATGGTTTGTAGAAAACTTATGTAAACTTAAAAGTGTGGTCTTTTATCAATAAATTTCTTTGCTCACTCAACCAAAGAAACTAATAACAAAATCTTCAAAAACTTTCACCAGATTCAGAGAGAAAATATGAGACATGGAAAAAAGTGTAAAGAAGGACATTAATAGCATTAACGCCTTTACAGGAGCAAACCTGGATAAGAAGGAACTGTGAGCTTTGAGCACTGGATCGCCGTAATTCTATTTCCCAAATGCTTTCATAAGAAAGTTCTAGCCTGTAAGATTGGCCTTTGTATGACAAGAAAAAATGCAATTTCTTCATATCAAATCCAAATTTAACTTCCACATCAGAGCACCTCCACAGAACACAGTAACTTTCGTGCGAGACTGGACAGCCTATATAGAGAGTTGCACATTCAAGAGCAAGCATTGGCTTCCTTGGCTTTGGAACAATGTCATGTTCCATATTCTTAGCCTTTAAGTGAGTACCCTGATAAGTTAACCTCTTCTGATGAGCTAAACTACTTATGTGGCAAGCATTTGTGCTTGTAAGGAACTGCACGATCGCAAAAGCTGTTGATCTCGATCTGATAACTTTGGTCTTTCTAACCTTTAATGCATAAACAGAACCCTTCCCTGTATATATCTCAAGGAAGTCTTTCGCTTCCTTATCAGTAACACCAATAGGAAAACCCTTCACTTGAATCGTTTTCCCTCCCATTGTTGAATCCTAAACGACCAGAAATGAGAACGTATCACATAAATATAAATGCGTCTACCAATATTAATTTATCCTCGAATGCAAATTCATAACATACAAAGAAGCTCAAGCGGAAAATTGCAAAGAAATAATAATAATAATAATAACTGGTAGAAACATAGCAAGAAGAATGAGTGAAGATGGAGAGCAACTGTTAAAAACAACTTCGTAAAAAAAAGAATGGAAGTATGAATTTATGATGGTATCCATCACGTGATTATATATCTGATATATAAATTTGCTGTGGCTAACTATATGAAAGAAGGAATTTATGATAGTATGCGTTTGAAATTACTTTTAAAATAAAACTTTTATAGAATGAAGAATATTTTTTTTTTTAAAAACAAATTCTGTTTTTTTACCTCATAAAAAATAATAAAATATGTACATAAATATCTTACTATGTAGAATTTTTTATATTTTCTAAATTTTTAAATATATTATATATATATATATAAAATATGTATTAAAAAATATAAAATTAAAAAATTATTTTTGGGATAAGCAATGCCAAACGCAATAATAGAAGTAAAACATAAAGCTTCATGATGTTAGCTTTAATAAGAATTAAGAACTACAAAGAGCTTATATAAATAGATTGTCATGATTTTTGGTGAGATTTAAAACTTGTTTACCTGTTACTCCAAATTCTTTTTTTTAATTCAATTTCAGCTTTTAACTCAATTTTAAATTAAAGTAAATACAAAATTTAAACAAAAATTTTTTCGTCAAAAATTTAATTTTAAAATTCAGATTTAAACTAAATATTTCACTTTCAAACTTGTTTTTCATACGAAAATTTACTTTTTTTAAAACTTACTTCAACTCTAAACTCATTTTTTACAAATTTACTTCAAAAAAGTGAATTTAATACCAACTGTTCAAAGTAATTGCCTTCAGATGTAACTTGTCTTCTTTATTTTTCTTTGACCTTCTTTTAACGATCCAGGTTTGAGTGTTACATTTTTCTTAATATTTTCTTATAAGTGCAAGCTTTTAAAGGATTTTAATTTAAAAAATGGTTGAATAATGCTCAAAAAAGCTTTTACGTATTTCCTTATAACTATCACCCGTACAGAAGTTTTAATCCTAACATTCTAATTAGGAACTAATTTTTTTCTCATCATCCAACTCAATCAATGCATCAAGAAATGGAAAGCATCAGCATTGTGAAATTTAAAAAAAATAACCAATAAGTTATAATGCATTAGCAGCGAAGACAAAAAATTAGAACAGAAAACTAACTTAGATGATAGTAACCATAAATAACGATAAATTGATTTAATTATACCTCGATGATAAGAGTTTCTTCGACTACTGATCAGAGACTTTTTCTTTTCACTTCAGAAAACAAAAAAAGATCAAATTTTTAACCCAAAAAATGGATACAAAATCTGATCTTGGGAGGGAGACCACTGCGATTCTTCGTTAGGACTGCTGTATGAAGTCTTCCTTGCTAAGCAAGTGAAGTATATATAGATGTGCGAAGTCTTACTTGCTAAGGAAAAAAAGGAATAGAACCGTTAACTTTTGGAGAATATCACAGTGATGCCGATAGTAAACGAGAAGCTCCCTTCAAATTGGTCGATCAAATTTGATCCGATTATTAAATAAGTTAGATTAGAATTGACAATCTGAAATTATATAAATTTATAAACTAGATTAGAATTGAAGAAATATAATTCGGTTACAAATAGGTCGATCCGAAACTGACCCACCAATCTAAATTATCATCCTAAATTTTAAGAACATCTATTAAAAGATAAAGCATAACTATGTTATCCCTGGATAAATTTTTTCAATTTTAAGACTTAGCAACTCTCTTTTGAGATGGACTCTTTTGGTTATAGAAAGTTGACCCTATTGATTTCAATTATTGTTATTTGGTAACAAAGTATCATACTCTTATGTTTTAATATTTCACTTGGTTAAAACTTGGATAGCCTATTTGAAATAGAATTTGTTTCCTATACCGTAACAAATCCATAAATTAATACTTTATATTTAATTTGGATGCATTCATATATCAATTTCAATTCAAAATCCTATATGTATATACACAAAGTCCTAAGTTGTGGTTTTTTCAGAAAACAAATAAAAAAAAACAAACATAAACCTCACATTCATCGAAAAAAATATAAAGAAAGCCACAAATCATGTTACAAAAACTTGAAGTTGTTTAGAAAATTCGCAAGACCAAAATCAATCGATCCTCTCGTGCTCCTTGCTATATCCAAAATTTGTCTTTTATCCTCTTGCGCAGTTTTATATAAACTAATTTAGGTTTGGATTAATAGCATAGAAACCTATAGATGATATATCCAAATAAAAACAAACTAGTCAATTTGGAGGTGGGTTAATAATTCATTTTGAATTGGGCCAAATAAAAATAACTTGGTGGGTTTAACAACCCACGCTCTCTAAGTGGTTGGCAATTATTTTAGTGCGAAAATCCGATCCTATAATTGGTATCAGAGCCTGATAGGATAGAGCTATTCATCATGTTGATGGAGGGAGATTGTTAGGCCTTTATGTTGATCTAGACCCATGTTAGTAACAGAAAGGCTTAGAGATGGTGCCCAAATAAAAAACATGATAGTCAATTTGAATATAGGCTAATAATTTGTCTTAAATTAGGCCAAATAAATTCTAATTTGGTGGGCTTAATAACCCACACTAATAGTCCTATATTAGCTGGGTACTGAAATTGGCATACTTATATGTAGAAAATGCTAGCCCTTAACTAATTAGTCAATTATTTTAGTGTGGAATTCAATTTTATAGTTTTCGTATTGATTTTATAGTAGCAATGATTAAGAATTATAGCTTTTGAATTAGAATAAACTAATCTTTTGAATCAAGTTGCCTAGATCTTTATAAAAGAAAAGACTCGTGTCCAAGAGTTTTTTGTGTCAGACACAAATCCTGTATGGTGCCACAACCCTTTATGTTGTGTAGCATATGAACAGCTCAAGACAATTGGATCTTTTTTTAAATATTGGGAAAACTATCATCTTATTTGATGTTGTCTTCACGAAAGCAAGTGTTTTCTAAACGGCACATACTGTTCCATACCATAAATTGAATTAGGCATTCTAAAATCTAACGAAATGTACCCTAAAATTGAATCAGATTGAATGACACAATATTGTCTTGGGAAAAAACACTATTATTTTGCTGCTCAAACACATTCACAAACATTCACTGCTCAAACAAATTCATTCGAATAATCACAAACCGATTGTCTGCAATTCATACAATACAAATGGAAACACGCACCCACAACCCTGTACAACATCGAACTAATGCACATATTCAAATATCATGCATATAATCTCAAACCCCTCTGCATCCTTTGCTGCAGAATCCGCATTTCATCAGCAACCCTAGAATTCCTCCTGTCCTTCTTGATGCAAATCAGCTTATCGTACACACACCAAGCAAAGCTCAAGAAATGTGGACGATTTAATCCTTCGTTATAGCTGCCCCAGTAGTCAGGATGATATGTTACATGATACCAAGCAGATGCTTTTGCATAAGCATCCTCTTCGGTATGGTGGTTAATCTTCTCGTTAAACCAACCCCGAGCTTCTTTCCTTAGAGATCTCACAGCGAGACTAATTGCTTCTCCATCCTTATGCTTTGTGTAATTCTTCGCCATCTTCATTATACTACCCCCTATGATTTCAGCTTCCGTTTTTATACCATAGTGATCCAAAAGGTTTCCGAGTTTAAAATCGTATTCACCTTTAAATTCTGCAGCTTCGTCAAGGTACTCCTCAAAGCCCTCCACTTCCATGTCAGGGTCGTAGGACTCCTCGGCTACTTTCCGAGTGAAAGAATTTATGTGGGGATTTTGTGGTGCACGGTCCTTAATTGCTCTGAACAATTTTCCTATGACTCCTTTTGATTCATATGTGACTTTGTCGAGCTTCTCCATGAAGTCAGGGTACTCATGTACATAAAGATGTTGCGGTATTTCAGCAGGAACACCTGTTTTCGGGAAATCAACTGCGATTGAGAATAGTCTGGCTAGCTCCAAGCATTCCATACATTCTGCTTTATTCAGCTTCTGATCAGCAAATACGGTGTGCGCATTTGAAATGATACCTAAACTGTCGTTAACTATGTAGTTTGTGAAGTATTCCTGAACTTCCTGCAATTTTGTGAAAGATAAAAAAGCATTCACAAGAATGGATGCCGACAAGCAAAGTAGAACTTGGAATTTAACACAATGCGAAAAATCCCGGCAATAGAACAGTTCGATGACTATTAAAGATCTGAATGTTCGTAAACCAAAGCATGTATTACTAGCAAATATTGGCAGGTCATCAACTTCAGATTCATATTTTCTTACAAGTTAATAAGCAAAGGAACAACCTATAATTAAGTATTACGTTAAAGAGATCGTCAAACAAACATCTTAATGGAGTTTGTACAATAGATCTTTAGAAAAAGTACAGAAGGAAATATCAGCAAATAGATTCAAGATGCTCCTTAATTTATGATTGTCATCTTAATTTATAGCTTTCAAAGCTATAATTTTACACACAATATTCACACATTCTGATTTCTATTGTGAGGTCAATAGAGTAACTGCAGCAAAAGCTCAAAATCTAGCTGACCATTTTATCAAGATGTAAGTTTCATGATCTTCACTGCTTCCGTTATATTTTGGTGTCGCTTTGAAAGTCATGCATACTAAAAGCTTAAAAACCAAACCTTCAAACTCTTTAACATTCCATTCCAGTTATCATCGCAAGTCACCCTCCAATCTAGCGTTCACTAATTATTGTAGAATGCACATGTAAACCATCTACGTTAATGGAAATTTCATAAAGGGGACACCAACAAGTTTTACAGGAAACACCAATCTAATACATAGCAGACACCAAAATTTTTTACCTCAATTGTAACATCGTGATCAAGATTGTTCGAAGGTGCAGCTTCATACTCCATCGGTTCAGATTGATGCCGTGGAATAAATTCAGGATCCCAACATACAAAATAGACGTCTCCATCCAAATCACTTCCTGAGCATTCATTTGGGTGCGGTCTGCAATGAACAGCTCCAGCTAATGAGTGAGATGTAATATCACAGCATCAACAATTCACAAAGACAAATAAACCAATAAAGCTAAAGAAATATTTAAATTAAAACAGAAATGATAAATCACTCCAAATTATAAAAGCCCCTCGACTTCGCCATTCTTTTTCTACTAAGGAATAAATTTTGTTAGCCTTGAATCATTTATAGGCAATTCATGACAAGAATGAAGTTGGCAATCAGTAGTCTCAAGATGCAGACCTTCTACCCTTTTGCGGAAATACCACGCAGTCCACCAAGTGATGCAACTCTGGAACATCAACAGCCTGCAAAACTCTTACATCACCAGGGTGTAGACAGGGATTCTTAGCTACTACTACTCTTCCTTTCACCACAACGTTGCTGTTATCGGATCCACCCCTAGAATAAGTAGACAGACCAGCATCATAAAAAATCGTACTTCCAAAGTTTGACACTTGAACAAACACTTCTCCATAATTCATAGTTCTGGTTTCATCCAAGCAACCAAGCATTGACCTTCCCTTAGGAATGAAAATCCTTGATTTGGTTCTCAGTTCGTAAAGCTTCGAGGCTCTAAAGGCTTGCAGTAACATCGACAAGAAAGGTTCAGTGTCAGGCTTATAACCACAGGAAAGCATCTCTTTGAGAATGTTAGTAGTTTCACCGGGGAACATAATTCCAAGTGCTTCACGAGCCATTTCTGGATCAGTCAAAATCCGGTCCAATTTCTGCACAGCCTCCTCTTGCTTTCTTTCAAAGACAGCATCTATAACACCAAGAGTTGAAAGAAGAGTAATTATTTGACGATTTAGAAAGCATGGCTGGTATTTGCTGTACGCAAGCACATCCAGAGTTCTATGCTCTGACTCAAACTTGGACATGCTCTTTCGTAAGGACAACTTCATAGGCGATGTAGGATCAACAGCTACAACCCCTTTATAGCCACCAAATCGTATCTGGAATGCCGATGGTGTATAACTTAACCCATGCTTAGAAGAAACCTTTTTTGCAAATGCAGCTGAAATTTTTCCAATTCCATCTGAGAAAACATACCCTCCTGCCTCTATGTCAGGAATGACTTCAAATTCATGTGGATGTACAACCAAAGTTTCTCGTGAAGAGCCAAAGGATTGTCCAAGCCTTGCAGCATATTTTGCAACATTCCGTATGCTATGAAAATCACCCATCCAATCTCTAATGCTAGCAGCAGTTATACCATCACTAGAAGCAAACATCCAGGTAGAATTCTCCCGTAACTGACTAGATGAAAAGGCAAGAAACTCAAACTTCTTTTTGCCAATAGTGATGCCACTCTTCAGTGTAGACAGTGTTCTTTTGTAGATAGAGGTATGTTTTTCTTCAGCATTGGAAGCATTGCGAGGTATCAGATCTGTCGAACGCATTTTCTCTCCATCTTCATCAACAAAAGAGACGCGGATGAAGTTATCAATGTATCTCTTGAACTCACGAAGTACACGGTTGGACACAATGATTTCAGGCCCATAGAAGTAGACTTTAGATGGGGTCACTTGCACTCGATGAACATAAACCAAACCATCATCTAATGAAACTGAAGGTGATCTTGGAGAGCGAGATTGTTGAAATTCTGAGTACTTTTTACGTAGCCAGCTTGTGGGATCAAAACATGCACTCTTCAAGTATGACATTTCTTCCAATGCACGTTCAATATGATCCAAAAGAAAATTTTCAGGACTGACGATGAGGAAGAAAGTATCATCTAGAGTTGGTCCCATCAAAGTTCCATTTTGGACCATGTGGTTTATCTTGAATAAAATTCTGAAAGGAACCTCAACCGGTACACGGGGTTCAACAATAGGGACTAAAGCCAAACTACTAGAGAAAGATGAGATGTTCTGTAAATTTAAACAACCTTCTGTTTCTTTGTAATAAACAAAATATTCTCCAATCCGTGGAAGCTTACAATCATAAGGTAGTTGCAAACATAAGGCAGAAGATTGTCCTATGCTGCAATATGGTGTGAAATCAATT